>CM054148.1:16862208-16937208 GCA_028751875.1 Rapana venosa | reverse complement strand
TGTATTCAGAGCTATCAACACAGTGCTGTCTTGATGATGGTGTTGACAGGTGGACGACCCAAAAGACGAGATCTTGGCGCTGATCCTGCGGGACTACCTGCCCCCTGACGGCTTCCAGGTGTGCAACACCCAGCTGCCCCCCGGCATCTCCTCCGCCCGCGTCACCAGCCACATGCAGGTAGGGAGGAGGAGGAGCACGTCCCTCGCTCTGCCCTGATTTACTTTTTAAAAGTTTTGTTTTTGTTTTTTGTTGGGTTTTTTTGCTGCCTCATCTTCTGTGACGTCCCCTGTCCTGTTGTTCCCACGCCGCTCATTCCAACCTCCCTGCCACAGCCATACCCAGATTTGTTATGTCTCATCCTCAGGGTCGGAGGTCCACAGGGAGCCTATCACTATCAGGCCGCCGTGGGGCCACCAGCCAGAGGGGCCCTGCACTGCTGCTGGGTCACTTTGGTGGTGTTCAGTGGTGCCTGTTCTGAGCTAACATACGCAGGACTCCACCTACTAAGCCCCCTACTAACGCTAGTATTAGCTCAGTCGCGGAGCCAGACTGAGTGAGTTGCCCACCCGGGGTGGCAACCACTGCAACGTCCCTCCAACAACCGTCCCCCGCGAACCTCCAACCCCAAAGGCCCTGACACAAACTCACCACAGGCATAGAAGTGTATGGGCAAACCGAATTTGAGGTCACCATGAGACCAGAGCAACTGGGACCACTGAATCAGAGGCAATTTTTTTAATTGCATGATGATCAGTGACAATGAGGATGACGTAATGATGCTGGAAGTGCATATGCTTTGAGACTGCTTGACGGGGTTGTACTCTACGCTTACTATCATAATATATCCCGGCGTCAACCAGGCCCGAGAGATACAGACACCTGCAATGTTGGTCAGGTAATTTGAGCAACAGTGAATGAAGCTCGACTGTGTGGTCCCAGTCTTCCCACTGAGCCCACAGCACACTCACTCTGGGTAGGAGCCAGCCGGAGTCCGAAAAATCCCTATAACTCTTATGGGAATTGAACCCGCGACCTTCCAGTCCATAACTCAAGGCGCTAACCACTGCGCCATTGCAGCTGGTTTATTTTTTAAAAATTTGTTTTTGTGTATGCAGTTTTGCACGCACGCACACACGCATGCACCCACCCACCCCCACCCCCACACACACACACTTCGGATGAGACTATAAACCGAGGTCCCGTGTGCAAACGCATGCAGAACATCTCGCGCACATGTTAAATCCTGTTCCGCTTTTTGTAAGAGTAGGCCATTGTGTGCCGGTGAGAACAGATGACAGAATTCACAAATCTGCATACACACGGGGACTGGATATAAAAAAGCACATAAGTGCTTTATTCCATTATCCTTGATGTAAAAGAATGAAATAAAAAAATAAAACACACAAACAAACACACACACACACACACACACACACACACACACACACACACACACACACACACACACAAAGCACATAAGTGCTTATTCCATTATCCTCTATATAAAAGAATAAAATAAATAAAACACACACACATATACAGTGATTCTTCAAGTTGATATATATGCATATCAGGGTGGAAGAGGGAAAATAACCTCAGTGTGCATATATCGACTTGAAGATATATTTTGACTTATAACTATGACACCAAAGAGGATGACAGTGAGCAAGAAGAAGAAGCTGATGATTGTGTTTTCCCTGTAATGATGCGCTGCAGTAGTGATGATTGTGTTTTCCCTGTAATGATGCGCTGCAGTATTGATGATTGTGTTTTCCCTGTAATGATGTGCTGCAGTATTGATGATTGTGTTTTCCCTGTAATGATGCGCTGCAGTATTGATGATTGTGTTTTCCCTGTAATGATGTGCTGCAGTATTGATGATTGTGTTTTCCCTGTAATGATGCGCTGCAGTATTGATGATTGTGTTTTCCCTGTAATGATGCGCTGCCAGTATTGATGATTGTGTTTTCCCTGTAATGATGCGCTGCCAGTATTGATGATTGTGTTTTCCCTGTAATGATGCGCTGCCAGTATTGATGATTGTGTTTTCCCTGTAATGATGCGCTGCCAGTATTGATGATTGTGTTTTCCCTGTAATGATGCGCTGCAGTAGTGATGATTGTGTTTTCCCTGTAATGATGCGCTGCAGTATTGATGATTGTATTTTTTCTGTGATAAAGTGGTGCGGTATTGATATTTGTATTTGTGGTGTGATATTGATGATTGTATTTTTCCTGTAATGATGTGCTACCATATTGATGATTGTATTAATGCTGTGGTGTTGCAGACGTTCACACAGATGGCCCAGATTCGTTTCCTGCCTCATATCAACACCAAGCTGGAGTTTGCCGACATCTTCGACATGCTGCTCAGGGTAAGACTGCGTGTGAGGCCTGTCCAGAACTTGTGGTTTTGTGTCACTTGTGGGTTGTCACTTGTGCCTGTCAGGAACCTGTGGTTTTGTGTCAACCATGGGTTGAGGCCTGTCAGGAGCCTGTGGTTTTGTGTCAACCATGGGTTGAGGCCTGTCAGGAGCCTGTGGTTTTGTGTCAACCATGGGTTGAGGCCTGTCAGGAGCCTGTGGTTTTGTGTCAACCAGGGTTGAGGCCTGTCAGGAGCCTGTGGTTTTGTGTCAACTGTGGGTCAAGGCCTTTGACTGAATGAACATATTGTACATAATTTTGTACAGGCTTATCAGGTTTTTAGTATGGTTTGGTTGCTTGGTTGCTTGGGTGGTGGTTTGGGTGGTTGAGTGGTTGGTTGGCTGCTTGCTTGGTTTTTTTTTTTGATTGTTATAAATTTTGGGTTTTGTTTGGAAAATTGGGTTATGTGATTATTTAGCAGTGCATTGTTGTAGTCCTAGTATAGATGATGATATATCATTGATGTGTGTGTGCATGGTGTTCGTATGTGTGTGCATGCATGTGTGCCAGATAATTATGGTCTTTCTGTCTGTCTCTGTCTGTCTGTCTGTCTGTCTGTGTCTGTTCATCCATCTGTCTGTGAGCTATCACCAAGCATGTAACCGTCATGATCTAATCTCTGTAGCCAAGTAGTGTTGACAGAGATGCCTCATATAGGGCAGAGCATCTGCTGTATGTAGGCTGGGTGGTTTACAGCTAACGCACCTACCTACAAGTCCGGGGTCCACGGGTGTGGCGGTTTGATCCTCATTAGTGCCCCCAACTTTTTTTCCCATCCAATAGATGATTGTGAGCAGTGGTCTGGGTACTAGTCTTTCGAATGAATGAAAAATCTGAAGTCCTGTGTGCATGCATGTAAAAGAACCCACGACAACAAGTGAGTTGTCCATGGCAAAATTCTGTAGAACAAAAATCACTGTGATAGGAGAAAGGAAAAAAAATAATAATAAGGGGTGGCGCTGCTCTTGTGGCAATGCACTCTCCTGGGAGAGCAGTCCGAATTCATGCAGAGAACTATGACTTAAAGTGGTGTACAAAACACAACACAATTGTTAATATTGTTGTTTTATCGTTTCTTATCATCACTGTTATGATCATCATTGTCTCATCTTCTGTGTGTGGCAGTGTTGATGGGGACACGTTACTTGCAGTGCATTGAATTGCACCTTGCAGAGGATCTGTTTCAAGTTATTGGCATTGTATTGCACCTTGCAGAGGATCTGTTTTAAGTTATTTACATTGTACAGCATCTTGCAGAGGATCTGTTTCAAGTTATTTACATTGTATTGCACCTTGCAGAGGATCTGTTTCAAGTTATTTACATTGTATTGCACCTTGCAGAGATTCTGTTTTAAGTTATTTACATTGTATTGCACCTTGCAGAGAATCTGTTTCAAGTTATTTGCATTGTATTGCACCTTGCAGAGGATCTGCTTCAAGTTATTTACATTGTATTGCACCTTGCAGAGAGTCTGTTTCAAGTTATTTGCATTGTATTGCACCTTGCAGAGGATCTGCTTCAAGTTATTTGCATTGTATTGCACCTTGCAGAGGATCTGCTTCAAGTTATTTGCATTGTATTGCACCTTGCAGAGGATCTGTTTCAAGTTATTTGCATTGTATTGCACCTTGCAGAGGATCTGTTTCAAGTTATTTGCATTGTATTGCACCTTGCAGAGGATCTGTTTCAAGTTGTTTGCATTGTATTGCATCTTGCAGAGGATCTGCTTCAAGTTATTTGCATTGTATTGCACCTTGCAGAGGATCTGTTTCAAGTTATTTGCATTGTATTGCACCTTGCAGAGGATCTGTTTCAGGTTATTTACATTGTATTGCACCTTGCAGAGAATCTGTTTCAGGTTATTTGCATTGTACAGCATCTTGCAGAGGATCTGTTTCAAGTTATTTACATTGTATTGCACCTTGCAGAGGATCTGTTTCAAGTTATTTGCATTGTATTGCACCTTGCAGAGGATCTGTTTCAAGTTATTGGCATTGTATTGCACCTTGCAGAGGATCTGTTTCAAGTTATTTGCATTGTATTGCATCTTGCAGAGGATCTATTTCAAGTTATTTGCATTGTATTGCATCTTGCAGAGGATCTGTTTCAAGCTTCGTCGACAGGCGCCGTGCTGCCTGACAGACCTGACCTTCAACATGCAGATACCTGATGAGGATGAAGTGCAGGTGTGTAGGTGTGTGTTTGTGTGTGTGTGTGTGATCAGCTATCATTCTGACCCTCTTCTTGTTGGGTTTTTTATTGGAGGGTGGGGTGGGGGGAGGGAGGGTTGATGTGTTTGTTTGCTTTTCTTTTTCTCTTCCCCTCTCCCTCCCTCTCTTTCTCTAACCTCCCCTCTCTCTCTCTCTCTCTCTCTCTCCTCTCTCTCTCTCTCTCTCTCTCTCTCTCTCTCTCTCTCTCTCTCTCTCTCTCTCTCTCTCTCTCTCTCTCTCTCTCTCTCTCTCTCTCTCTCTCAATCGTTTCAAATAAAGAATCTTTAGAAAAAAAATACGTCTTATGGCTTGTAAGCATTTTCTGGGAGTTCCTTATAAAACACCCAAGAAAATGGTATATACATTACATGTGAATTCTTGTATTTGTGCAATAAGATATTGGTTAAAATTACTGCAGATGAGCCATCATAGGTTGCCTCGACAGGCTTTTGAAATGCAATTAACTCTAGATCAAAATGGTAAGAAATGTTGGGTAACAGGTATAAAGGAATTGTTGTGTAGTTCAGGGTTTAGTTTCGTTTGGCTACAGCAGGATGTTAGAGATATTCAGGGATTCTTTGGTGTTTTCAAGCAAAGATTAATTAATATGTTTATTCAGGAGTGGTCTGGTGTCGTGAGAGTAATAGATACACAACATACAGATCTTTTAAGACTGTTTTTGAAAAAGAATTGTACCTTGATAGCATCGAAATTTACTGTTTCAGAGTTGCACTGTCACAGGCCAGACTGAATGTTCTTCCTTTGAATAATAATCTTAATAGATACAGCAACAAATACCAAGATAAAAACTGGTTTTTGTGCAAAAGTGTTATTGAAGATGAATACTATCTCATATACATTTGTTCATTATATACGCATCTCAGAACAACTTACCTGAAAGATTTTCTTCACGTGCCTATACCTTTCCTATTTCAGCAACATAATAAACATTGTTCAATGCAGATAGCAAAGTTCCTAGTCCATGCTGTTCGAAGGAGAAAATTAATAGCAGAACTTATTTAAACTTAGTATTAGATATCAATGCTTTCAGTGTAAAAGCAGATTTGTGACTAGTGTGTGTTTTTGCTTTACTTTGCAAGTTTGTACAAATTCGTTGTATACACGTGCATACACTCCCCCCACATCTTCCGCTTTATTTGAATTGTGGCCCAAGGCTGATGTTCAGTAAAAACATTTTCATTTCATTTCATTTCTCCCCCCCCCCCCCCCCCCCCCCCCCCCCCCCCCCCCTCCCTCTCAGTGGCCTACCACACGCAGGCAGAAGAGAAGGCTGGGACTGTGACGCATGCACGCGCACACATCACAACATACACACACATGCACACACACATGACACACACACACACACACACACACACAACACACACCACTCACACACACCACACCATCACACCACAACACACACCTCACACACACACCACACACACATCACACACACACACACACACACACACCACAACACTCACACACACACACCACATACACACACACTCACACACACCACAACACACACAAAACACCACACACACACACAAACACACACACACACACACACACACACACACACACACACACACACACACCACACACACACACACGCCTTCCCAGAGAGGCAATAGTCATGCTCTTTCTTGCCCCAGTCTATCTGCTACTACAAGCTCTGTCAGTTTCTTGTTTTCTTCTGCTTTGTTGTTGCTGTTTGTTGTTGTTGTTTCAAAGAAGTATGTAACAACTGTTCTAAGGTGGCGGTGACAGGGTGTTGTTTATCTCTGGGAGAGCCTCAACCCCCCAACTCCACCCTGCTCTCCTTGCCGCAGTCCGCTACGCCCACGTGTGGCCATCACTCCCCTCGGCCTGCTGGTAAGTGGTGGGTTCGAACCTTTGTGAGGTGTGTGATTGTGTGTGTGTGTGTGATTGTGTGTGTGTGTGTGATTAAGTGTTTGTGTGTGTGTGTGAGTGTGTGTGTGTGTGTGTGATTTTGTCTATTCATTTATCTTATTCATCCATGGATTGGCTTGATTGATTGATTCATTCATTCATGCATTCCTCACTCATACATTCGTTTGTTTGAATGATTCTGTTCATTTATCATTTTACTTCATTGATTGCCACATTAATTGATTCATTCATACATCCATTCATTTGAATTATTCTATGTATCATTTTAATTTGTTGATTGCCTCTTTAATTCATTCATTCATTCATTCATTTGAATTATTCTGTTTATTTATCATTTTAATTCATTGATTGCCTCATTAATTGATTCATTCATGCATTCCATTCATTTGTTTGTTTGAATTATTGTTTATCATTCTAATTCATGAATTGGCTCATTGATTGCTTGATTCACTCATGCATTCATACATTCATTCGTTTGAATCATTCTATTCATCATTTTAATTCATTGATTTCCTCACTCATTCATTCATGCATTCATGCATTCCTCATTCATCCATTGATCCACTCATTCATCCATCTGACTGAGTCATTTGTACATGCATGTGTTTTCTGTCTGCTAACCCAGGTGCCAGTGGCGGTGAAGGTTTGCTGTTTCCCATGGACATGGACGGAGACAGAGAAAGAGACACGTCATCGTCATCATCAGCTGCTACTATTGCTGTCAGCCACTCCCAGCCCTCACTTCTGCCTGTCTCTGGTAGGCCACTGAGAGAGAGAGAGAGGGAGAGAGAAGGGGAGGGGGGGGAGAGAGAGAGAGAAGAGGGGGGAGAGAGACAGACAGAGACAGAGACACGTCGTCATCAGCTGCTATTGCTGTTAGCCACTCCCAGCCCTCACTTCTGCCTGTCTCTGCTAGGTCATTGAGAGGGAGAGAGAGAGGGGGGAGAGGGAGTAAGGAAGAGAGATAGAGTTAGAGAGAGAGAGAGTTAGAAAGAGAGAGAGGAGTGAGAGAGAGAGGAGTGAGAGAGGAGTGAGAGAGAGAGAGAGGCAAAGAGGCATGTCGTGTGTTGCTGTTAGCCAGTCGCACCTCTCGCATCTGCCTGTCTCTGCTAGGTCACTGAGAGGGAGAGATGGGGGAGAGAGATGAGGGGTCAGAGAGAGGCAGGCTGTGAGTAGCTGCTGGCCAGTCACAGACTTGACTCCTAGTTCATTGTTTGTACATAACTACCATTGCACAGTCTTCATTATGTATGAAGTGTGGTTCACTGTTTGTACAGAACTACCATTGCACAGTCTTCATTATGTATGAAGTGTTTGTACAGAACTACCATTGCACAGTCTTCATTATGTATGAAGTGTTTGTACAGAACTACCATTGCACAGTCTTCATTATGTATGAAGTGTGGTTCACTGTTTGTACAGAACTACCATTGCACAGTCTTCATTATGTATGAAGTGTTTGTACAGAACTACCATTGCACAGTCTTCATTATGTATGAAGTGTTTGTACAGAACTACCATGGCAAAGTCTTCATTATGTATGAAGTGTGGTTTACTGTTTGTACATAACTACCATAGCAAAGTCTTCATTATGTATGAAGTGTGGTTCACTGTTTGTACAGAACTACCATGGTAAAGTCTTCATTATGTATGAAGTGTGGTTTGTGTTGGTGTGTGTGCAGGAGCCAGACAGAGTAAAGCAGAAGAGAAACGTAAAATTCAGCTGGTATGTTGCCCTGATGGTGAACAGTGTTGCTTGGTTTGTGTGTTTAGTTAGTGGTAGTGTGTGTGTGTCTGTGTGCGTGTTTGTGTATTTGTTGTTGGTGTGTGTGTGTGTTTGTTGTTTTTGTTGTTGTGTTGTGTGTGTATGTGTGCACGTGCGTTTGTGCGTGCTTGCATGTGTGTGTGTGTTTGCTGTTGGTGTGTGCGTGTGCGAGCACATCTGTCTATGTATATATGTGTGTGTGTGTTGTTGGTGTGTGTGTGTGTGCACGTGCGTTTGTGCGTGCATGCATGTGTGTGTGTTTGCTGTTGGTGTGTGCGTTTGCGAGCACACGTGTCTATGTATATATGTGTGTGTGTATTTGTTGTTGGTGTGTGTGTGTGCACGCGTATGTGCACGTGCGTGTGTCTCTGTGTATAATAATAATTATGTATGGAATTTATATAGCGCTGAATCTTTAATTATGTATGGAATTTATATAGCGCTGAATCTTGTAAAGCAACAAATCAAAGCGCTCAGATGACTTTTTAAAAAATTTTATATCGAGGATAATAGAATAAGCACTCCTGTGCTTTTTTTACATCCAGTCCCCGTTGTGTATGCGGTTATGCAAATTTTGTCATCTGTTCCCACCGGCACACAATGGCCTACTCTTTCAAAAAGCTGAACAGGATTTAACGTGTGCGCGAGATGTTCTGCATGCGTTCGCACACAGGGCCTCGGTTTATAGTCTCATCCGAAGGACTTGTACGTGTTCATACGTGCATGCATGCGCGCCTACCTTTATACTGCCTGTTTGTGCTGTTCACACCTGTCATACCTGTTCATACCTGTGTTTCCCATGTGCTCCAGAACCCGCGGCCCAAGCGGGTGGGGGTGGAGCTGACGCCCTTGCCCTCGGTGATCGGCGGCACCATCATCAAGTACCTGGGCAACTACAACTTCTTCCTCATCAGAGAGAGCACCTCCGTCAAGGAGGTGAGGGTCTGACTGGCGTTGGTGGTGGTTGGTGGTGGCAGAGGCTGTGTGGACGATGTGTGGTGGTTGGGGTGTGGTGTGGTGTGGGGGTGGGGAGGGTGGGGTGTGTTGGTGTGTGTGTGTGTGGGTGGGTGGGGTGGGGGTGGTGTTGTGTGTGTGTGTGTGTTGTGGTGTGGGTGGGTGGGTTGGGTGGGGTGGGTGGTGTTGTTTGTGTGTGTGGTGAATGCAGTGATCAGCAATGATCAGTTGGATGGTGGTGGGTATTGTGTTGTTGTGATACCAGTCACAGTATTATCATCCCCATATGAACAAAGAATATGAAAAAGCAACCATGAAGCAGTTGTGTGTGTGCGGTGGTGGTGGCAGCGGTGGTTTGTGTGTGTGTTGTTGTCATCATCATCCATCATCATCCATCATCATCATCATCATCATCATCGTCATCACTATCATCACTATCATTACTACTCTGTGTGTGCAGTGCGGGGGTCTAGGGGGCTTCATGCAGAGCTTTGTGGGGGAGGTGATGGCCATCGTGCGTGGCCATGTGTCGGCCCTGGGGGGCAACGCTCTGGTCAGCTACAAGATGAGTCACTGCGTTCTCTTCAGCAACCTCCACAAGAACCAGGTCAGGCCGCTGCCGTCCTCTGGCTTGTGCTGGTGGTGGAGGGAAGGGGGGGGGGGGGGGGGGGGGGGGGGGGTGGTGGAGGGAGGGTTTTTTGTTTTTGTGGTTTGGGGTTTATTTTTCATTTCTTGGCTGATCTCTGAGGTTCACCGGTGGTCAGATTTTGCGTATGTGACTGGTTTTTTGTGCCCACCATTAAGGTAACAAGGGGACGGGATAGCTCAGTGGTCGGAGCACTCGCTTTCCCCCCAGCCAAGTTAAGCAGCGTTTGAGCGTGGTTAGCCAGTTGGATGGGAGTGACCGTTGGCACGCCTGGGCTCAGTACAGTTCTCCCCAGAAACCCACAGAAAGGGTACCTGCCGTCTTGGGTCGGGGAGGAGCGCGGGTGGGGGAGGTGATGGAGGCCTCAGAGATTTTTTGGTTCTAGTTTGGGTGAGGTCATTTTTGACGACTCACGTTCCCGTTCAATTTATGGTTATTGGACCCTACCATTTAACATAGCGCGTTAATCCAGCATAACTCAGTTAAGGGTCCAGGGCCTAGTGCTAGAATTAGTGCCCCCCTTCCTTTTACCAAGTCCAAGTGCGGTCAGTTTCTGCTATAATCAGCACCAGCTGGGCTGGAATGGACATCAGCTGAGAGGAGCTGAAAGTGGGGGAAGTCGCGTTCCAACTTCAGGGCCAGTGTCTAAAACATGACACAGTGTGCATGCATTGAAAAAACAAGAATTGTTCATCCGTACCAACCAGCATGAAATGGCCTACACTTCTGAAAGGCGGGATGGGTTTTTAAATTGTTTGCAAGATGTTCTGCATGTATTCGCACTGGGGGCATCAGATTATAATCTCATGTGAAGAATTTTTTTTGTGGAGTCAGTACTAATGGTAACTTAAAATCCCCTGAAATGGGCATCTTCATGGTGGCTTGATCCCGGGCTATCAGGTCAACAGTCCAATGCTCTAACCACTAGGCTATCCCACCCTCCATTTTTCTTTTTCTTGATTCAAGTTTTCTTATTTCAAGGATAATGGAATAAGCACCCATGTGCTTTTTTTTTTTTCTACATCCAGTCCCCACATGCATGGGGTTTTGAAAGTTTTGTCATCCATTTCCACCGGCATACAATTGCCTACTCTTCTGAAAGGTGGAATGGGTTTTAATGTGTGTGTGTGTGTGTGTGCAAGATATTCTGCATGCATTTGCATACAGAACCTCGGTTTATAGTCTCATGTGAAGGACTTGAATATAGGTGTGTGTGTGTTAGGGGTTACAGACAAAACAGATAAAGGTGCAATCAGGGGGAGGGAGGCACAGACAGAGAGAGAAAGAAAGACAGAGACAGAATAGTATAAGAAACGAGCAACGAAGAGATTGCACCTTACAACAATGAAATGCACTTTCCTCAAAATCTGAGGGCAAGTTTATCACAAAGGAATGTGCTGTGATGTAGTGCTGTAATACATGACCACAAACAATGATGACAGATATGACATGGACAGAAGATGGCCTGGTAGGCCCAGTAGTCTGATTTGAGTCTGTGGTGATACAGTGCTGTAATACATTACCAGAAACTAACCACTGACAGATGTTGCCACAGCCGAGTGGTTAAGACCATTCATCTTCAATCCCATGGGTCCATGAAGTTGTGGTTCAAATCCTAGTGGTGTCTGGTGAATTAAGGGTGGGGATCCTATGCTCTGCCAGGTCAACTTTAGTGCAGACCTGCTATTGCCTTAATTCTCCTGGTGTATACAATCATGCAGAAGATCAAATATGCATGTTGAAGATCCCATAATGCATATCAGTGTCCGATGGGTTACGGAAACACATTTGCATACATTTCCGAAGTTGGAAAGCGGCTACCTTCATGGTGGGCAAAAACGTTGCATATGCAAAATCTGACCACTGGTGAAGCTTGGAGTTCTAGCCAAGAAACACACACACCAAAAAACCAAGAAAAATTAACAGCTGTAATACCTATCATGTACACAGAGTGATGTGGGTTGGGTTTTTTTTTCATGTCATGCATAACACACACATGCACAGAACGATGTGTGTTTTTCCAGGCTCAGTGTCTGATCAACGTGTGCGGTGACGCGGTGCAAGTCAGTTACGGCAACGACGTGCTGTCTGTGGAGTTGCCTGCCCCTACCGACCTCTCCTGATGTCTGTCTGCTGTGGGCAGGAAAGCACTTTTGTGTTGGTGTGTCAGCGTGGAGGAGGAAGAAGAAGAGAGGAGGAAGAAGAAGAGAGAAGGAGGAAGAAGAGGAGGAAGAAGAAGAGAGGAGGAAGAAGTAGAGAGGAAGAAGAAGAGAGGAGGAAGAAGAAGAGAGGAGGAAGAAGAGAGGAGGAAGAAGAAGAGAGGAGGATGAAGAAGAGAGGAGGAAGAAGAAGAAGAGAGGAGGAAGAAGAAGAGAGGAAGAGGAGGAAGAAGAAGAGAGGAGGGACATGCTTGTTAAGGCGCTGACACACAGACCCCCCCAAAGGAATGACTGGGGAGGACCAGTTAGAACGAGTCTGTCAGTGCGAAAAGGACAAATAAGTCCTTTTACATCAGACTATGAATTGAGGTCCTGTGAGTGAATGTAAGTATAAATCTTGCGTACATGTTTAACTGTCCCCCCTCCTGCCCCTCCCTAACTTCCATTGTGGTTAGAAGCATAGGGCGGCGATGGCAGGTGGTATGGATGACATGAAGACACCCAGCAAACAGTCTGCCTGTTGGTACAGGTCTGAATGATGATGTTGAATAAATGGTGTAACCAACAATACTCCCTTCTATCAAAACAAAACAAACAAACAAACCCAGAGACCAACTTTTACATGGTAAGTGTTGAAACATTTATGAGATAAAGGTTTTGGTAAATCTAAGAATTTAGTCTCAGACATAAACCTCTTTGGCCAAAAAAAATCGGCCAGCTATGGTTGATACGAACAAAGCCATGGGGCATGCAGTCTTCACACTAGTCAACACCGAAACAAAAATGGTGAGCACTGGGACAGTACGATACCACTATTCAAGTAGGTGGAGACCACATATGGCACACGTGTATGTGTGTGTGCTCGTGTGTGTGTGTTCCATATGAGCAGGGGCTGAGTTTGGGTTTTTGTTTTTTGTTTTTATGTTTTATTCCTTGGCTAGAGCTCCAAGATTCACCAATGGTGAGATTTTTGCATATGATACCATTGTGCCCATCATAAAGGTAGCCGCATTCTGACTTTGGGGTTTATTCTAAATGATTAGATTGAAGGTATACATCACAGTTTATTCCAAAGAATAATTTATTCCCAAAGACTTTCATAGTCGGAATACAGCTATCTTAATGGTGGGCAAAGGATGTGCATATGCAAAACCTTCCCATTAGTGAACCTCAGAGCCCTAGCCAAGGTACAATAAAAACAATTCTGAAAGATTAGATTGAAGGACATACCACAGTTTGTTGAAGGACTGTGTAACACTTCACTGCAAGTGATTACATTGAAGGAATACAGTAACATCACAGTTTACATATGATTAAATGGGAGGAATATTCAACAATTTATTCCTAGTGGTTTGATTGAAAGAAAAAAACTTGTGGTTTATTCCAAAGAATTAGATTGAAGGACTGTGCCACTGTTTAAAAGGTAAGTAAAAGTAAAGGTGTCCCATAACCTATGTGGTCGTAGGGGAGCAAGGCGTCAGAAACCTCAGCTTATTTGCCACTGTTTATTCCCTACAATTAGATTGAATGAGTTTATCCCAGTTAATTTTCAATTCCAGTACCTAAGGCTGCATGCGATATACAATTATGGTGACAGAGGATTCACATGGAATCTGTTGAGCTTGAGTTTCCTCAGCGGTACTTTTGGGGAGGTCTGTGTGTCATCGCCTCGAGTTGTCTGTAGGTTACTACAGTTGCTGATGTGACAGGGTTATATACATATCATTTTGTGTGTGATGGGTCAGGATTGGGTTGTGTGTGTGTGTGTGTGTGTGTAAGTTAGTAAGTAAGAGAGAGGGACAGAGAGAGAGGTGGGTAGGGGAAGACTAGTGAAGATGGCAGTGGGGTTGGAAGACTCTGAGAGAGAGAGGGGGAGAGAGAGAGTGTGTGTGTGCGTGCATGTGTGTGTGATGCTTTTAGATAATTGTTGGCAATATCTATTGTGATCAAATTAGAGTAACCTTCAACAGCTGATTTTGTACTCTTTAATTGTGTAGATAGATAGATATATATGTGTGTATAAATTTTGTACTTAGTGTTTGCATAGTACATATCTTGAGTAGACCAGTCATTAGTTTAATTTGTTGCTTTCAGAATAGAAGCTGACGGCAGCTGTCAACAAAACTGTACACGGCTTAAATGAATAGAATACTGCTGTAGTTTGCTGGTGAATTGCTTACTTAAGAGAATCAAATTTCATCATCTTTAGATCTGTTGTTGATAGAATAAGCTCTTCGTCTGTGATTGATTGTGTGTGTGTGTGGGTGGGAGGGTGAGTGTGTGTGTGTGTGTGTACATGTGTGGGCGGGAGGGTAAGCATCTGTGTTTTAGATTGTGTGCGAGATTGTGTGCACACATACATACATACATGCTCATAATGCATGCCTGGATTTCAGCATATTTTTATAGGAGAGATGGACATGCCCTGTGGCATGTAGTACAAAATTGAAGTAGTTCACTCGTGCTAGCTGACCACATTTCAAACTGTTGAGAGCAATACATTTCTTCTGTTTTTATCTTTTTCAAGGTATCAGGTGCTTAACATTTTTGGTTTTGATAACAATAGTCAATACATTTACTTAAAGGATTTAGACTTGAGAGACGCCTTATTTATGCAATCCGTTTTTACTGTACTGGGTTTTTTGGGTTTTTTTTCTGTTTTCTTGTCAAATTTCAATGTTGAAAAATGGGAGTTATCAATTTTTGTGTGTGTGTTGTTGTTGTTGTTTGTTTTTTTAAGTTGTAGATGGTTTTGTTTTTGCTGGGTGAGTTGATGGGCTTGTTTTGGTTTTGGTTTTTTCTTTTGGTTGCTTTTCGTTGTTGTTTTTGGACAGAATTTTATGTTTTTATTTTGAAACGTTTTGTCAGCCATTATACATATTGAGAAATATCATATAGTGATTGACTGTTGTGGGTGGTGCGTCATATGCAACGAGTGGAGGATCGAGTTTTGTGGCAGAAAGAATGTCAGGTGTCTGAGGAGTTGGAGCAAACAGGGTCAGAGGAGATTTTGATCCTGTTGCCACTTGTTGTGCGCTATTGGCTGTGTGTCAGTGCACGTGTAGTGTGTAGGCCAGGAAATACGGGATGATGGTTTTAGGCCTGGCAATTTAGGGGGGGGACAGGGTGGGCGGGGGGCTAAGATAAGTTTAAGCTGCTTTGTTCCTTGAAAAGATATTGCCACAGTTGAACATTGATTTTTTTCCCCGTACGTTTCTTGTGTGTGTGTGTGTTTTTTTATTTTATTTCAAGGATAATGTAATAAGAGCTTGTGTGCTTTTTTTTACATCCAGTCGCTGTGTGTATGTAGTTTTGTAAATTTTGTCATCTGTTCCCACCGGCACACAATATGCGTGTGTGTATTTGTTTTCCCATGCAAGTCACTTTTTTTGTGGGGGAGGGAGGTATAAAGTGTTGCCGGGGACAGCTGTTGTTGCTACGATAACTTTTTTTTTCTTTTCTAGTGCGCACTAAATGTATGTTGCACACTAAAGGCACTACTAGGTTGATGGTCTTGTCTGGAAGCTGACTAGGGTCGTTTCAGCAGAGGGCTGGTGCTAAAGCTGCTGCTGCTGCTCATGGCCCACACGGAAAGCTTTGTTAGCTGTTGTCTCCTAACAGCTGTAGAGTAGGGCCTCGAGGGAAGACTAGACTCTGCAGGCAGTGGAGGAGGGTAGACTGGACTCTGCAGGCAGTGGAGGAGGGTAGACTGGACTCTGCAGGCAGTGGAGGAGGGCCTGAGGGTAGACTGGACTCTGCAGGCAGTGGAGGAGGGTAGACTGGACTCTGCAGGCAGTGGAGGAGGGTAGACTGGACTCTGCAGCTCAGTAAAAGCAAATCAGTCCAGGAGAATGACAACTCTGATGTAAAAAAACACGCTGAAGTCGAATGCGCTGGGCCTGACTTTTCAGGTGCTTAATGGCAGCACAGCACATTTTAGTTTATATGACAGTTAGCTGTTGATGTCAGCTTGGTCCCAAGGCCCACATCAAAATGTTGTTATGATCTCTGAAGTCAGAATGTGGCTACCTTCATGGTAGGCCAAAAATGATCGCACATGTAAATTCTCACCATTGGTGAATCTTGGAACTCTAGCTGAGGATGTTATGTTTTGAAAATGTTATGTTGAGATTGTCTGCAGCCATGACATGCCCTTAGCATAACAACCTGCACTCTCCTATTAAAGGAGGAAAAAAAAAGTCATCTGAAGGAAGAGTATGGCTGCCTACATGGCGAGATACTTCATAAAAGTTGTACATGCAAACTTCTCATCCAGTGTGTACTTAACAACGGTCTCACAGTGATTCCCAAGTGGGATGATGATTGAGTCAGAGTGCCTATTGAGGGTGACCCCCAGGGTTGGCTGCTAAGCTGAGGAATGCCCTACAACATGAAGAGAGCTCTTGTTGCAGGGGCTGTGTGGACAAGGGGTGAGGTTAGTTAACTTAGAGAAAGGTGGGAGGGGAGGGGGTGAGTTTTGTTCCTCAGCTAGAGCAACGAGGTTCATCACGGAGATGTTTGCGTATGCTGCTGTTTCTGCACATCGTTAAGGTAGTCACATTCTGATTTCAGAGTGGATGCCTAAACACAACACCAGTGTGCATGTGTTTTTAAAAAAAACCCACACACACAAAAAACTGTTTTGACGCCTGTTATTACCGACATGCAATGGCCTACTCTTTTGAAAAACAGAACCGGTTTTAATGTGTACACAAGATTTTCTGCTTGCATTTGCACACTGAACCTTGGTTTATAGTCTCACTTGTAGGGGCTTTCAGGGGAGTGGAGTCGGTACTGATGTTCTCTCCAGGGGAAAAGATCTCCTCGAATGGGTACCTCAGCTCTAACCACTAGGCTATCCCGCGGTCCTAAATATGATGACCAGCTCGGTCTCTGTGGTACCTTATGTGCTGCAGCCCTGGGGTCTGGTTGGCCTTTGGAGAACATCTCCAACGCTGACTGTCCTTATGCCGACTTGGCCAAGAGAATGGGGATGTACTGTGGGCAAGGCATCTCCACTATAATCAAATTTCTGCCCAGTTTCCAAAACAGCAGCTGCCTCCTCTGCTGTTTTGGAGGTTATCGTCAAACACAATGGACAAACATACAATACATGGGTCAGGTCAGATCTTCTGTGGGAGTGCCTCATGTAGCGGGCAGGACTGCAGCACATATTCTCTTTGTTGTCTGGCTGCCAGTCTGGCAAGGGCACTGCTCTGTGTGGAAGTTGATGTACTTACAATAGTTTAGGATGGACACTTATAAAAAACATTAAACACACACACACACACACACACACATGAAGACCACTGTCTGCACAGCATGCAAATCCAACATCACTCTGTCAACAGTGCTAAATTTAGTGCACCCTGTCCAAATGTTGTCAGTTCTTGCTATAATCAGCACCAGCTGGGCTGGGATAGGATGGGATGGACAGCAGCTGAGAGAAGCTGACAGTGGGGGATACTGACAGCTGTGGCTGGTTTTCCAAATCTGCTTTGTGGTTGTGATTGACTCGACAGGAATTTTTTTGTCTCTGTTCACTATGGGAGCAAAAGACATGACCGGTGACTTTTTAAAAAAAGTTTGTTTTACAAGAAAAAAATGTTCCATGTTAAAAGACAGGCAAAGCTGCTTTGTGAAGCAAGCTTGGATCTAGAATGCCAATTTTGTTGAGGAATATTCAGTCAGAGGCAAGGGTAGTGCAGATAGATAACCCAGCCAAATATGTTGTGTGTTTTATGTTATTTTGATCATATAGAACATCAAATTTGAAAAACGAAGTTTGTCTTTTTGTGTAGCCCTGTCTCTGGAATTTGTATTGTATTGCCTTGTATTGTATGTTATGGTATTGTATGTATTATGTTAACACTTTAAGTGATGGCACAGTCATTTCTCTGTGAAATTCGGGCTGCTCTTCCCAGGGAGAGTACATCGTCACAAAAGCAGTACCACCTTTTTTTTCTTTCTTTTTTGTTTCATTTTTTTGGGGGGGTGTCTGCATATGTATCTCTTTCCCTCAGCAAGCGTCCTTTATCAACAGAAATTTGCTGGGTACAACTCGCTGTGCTGCTATAGGTTCTTTTACATGCACAGAATGTATGGTGCGCACAGGATTGTAGATATCATCTCCTCTAGAAGACTAGCGCCCCAGACCACCTCTTCTCAATGTCCAGTCACATTCTGACTGGAATGGAACTCAGAACCTCTTGGTTGTTTGTTAAATGTATTATCTCTTTTTTTTTTCCTTTCTTCTTTTTCCCCCCCTGTTCTTCAGGCTAGAGCTCTGAGGTTCACCAACGGTGAGACTTGGTATATGCGACAGTTTTCTACCCACCATGAAGGTAGCCTTATTCCAACTTCAGGGATGTATGCTGGGTATGTTCCTGTTTCTGTAACCCACCAAACGCTGACATGAATTACAGGAGCTTTAATGTGCATATTTGATCTCCTGCATGCGTGTATATACACTAAGAGAATTAAGGCACTGGCAATTTGATCTTCTGCATGTGTATAATATACTCTAAGAGAATTAAGGCACTGGCAGGTCTGCACTCAAAGTTGACCTGGGAGATTGTAAAAATCCCCAGCCTTAATTCACCAGACGCTGCCAAATTTAAACCCAAATGGACCTGTGGGATTGCAGTCATAATTATGGTCTTAACCGCTTGGCTGTAGCATCCGTCATGTTATCTATGAGCCACTGGGGAGGGGGAGGGGAGGGGTGTCTGTATCAGACAGGGGTTGCCTGTGCAGGTTGGGGTTGTAGGTTTTTTTTTAGGGGGGGATTGTTTGTTGTCAAGGTGCTTTTATTCATTCATTTGTTGTTGTTTTTTAAATTTCTAATTAGAAAGGAAACCAGGACACTTATGGCTTTTTGTTTGTTTGTGCCGTGTTGTTTGGTTTTGTGTTTTAGCTAAAAGTGTATTGTGTTGAAATGTCACGTGCCTTTGTTTGCTGCGGTTCTCCGTTTTCCCTGTGTTTCTGTTTTCAGTTCTTTTCTTTTCCTTTCCTTTTGCTTCATTGTTGTTGTTCTAGTTTATCTCTTTTTACTGTCAGTGTATCTTATTTCATGTAGTGATTAATTTATTCACATTCATTATGTTTAGTTTTTGTTATATTTCACTTTTAGTTTCATAGTTTTTTAAAATTTTATTTCATTTCAGTGTTGAAATTATTTTTAATCTTTGAAAGTTTTTAATTGTGTTTTCTTATTATTTTGCCTTTTCTGTCTCATAACCTCAATTTTACGTGATTTTTTTGTGTGGAAATTTATTCACCTTTTTTGAGTTTGTGTGTTCCGTGTTAGATGACATTTGGCCATTTTGCTGTTTGCGCTTTTCTTTGTATGCACATGTTGATTTGAGAAATTTTTACCAATTTGAATGAAAGAATGAAAAATTAATTAGCAATGAATATGACCTGCCAGTGTCTTTTTAATTCAATGTTTTTTTCAGTTTTTTCTTGCTCTCCCCCCCTCCCCCCTCCCCCAAACAAGTTTTTAAGAAAACGGGTTAATTTTTTTCCCATTGTAGACTAGATCCAGCTTAAGTCCTGCTTTCCACATGAGTTTGTATTGGTTTTAGATTGCGCTAGAATACTACTGCTGTTGTTATGATCGTTTTGATTTTTTTTTCTGCCATCAGGATGCTTTTGTAGTTTATATATATATATATATATATATGTATATATCTATATATATATATATAGATACCTATATATATCTTATTATAGATAGATAGATAGAGAGAGAGAGGCATACTACTTTCCTGTGTTTACGATTTTGTATTACTACGCTTACAATTTTCAATTAGAAACTATTTCTGCTGATGTTTTTGTTAAAGGAGTAGCTAGTTTTGTTTTTGCAATATCTAAAACAAATTTTTGTTTGTTTGTTTGGTGATATTTGGCTTGTGTGTTGGTTGATATGCGTAAAATGAGGGGCCAGCAGAGTAGTGTTTTTTATTTTTTATTCTTTTATATTGAGGATAATGGAATAAGCACTTATGCGCTGTTTTTTCATCCAGTCCCCGTGTGTATGCGGTTTTGTAAATTCTGTCATCTGTTCCCTCCGGCACACGATGGCCTACTCTTATGAAAAGCGGAACAGGATTTTAACGTGTGCGCAAGATGTTCTGCGTGCGTTCGCACACGGGGCCTCGGTTTATAGTCTCATCGGAAGAGTGAGTTTGTCTGTGAGGATGGCTGTATTGGTAGCATAGGATGGTGATCCTTTTTTATGTTTTATTTCAGTCTTTTATTATTTTTTAAAAGTTATTCTTTTATTTTTGAGGATAATGGAATAAGTGCTCATGTGCTTTTTTTCATCCAGTCCCCGTGTATATACAGTTTTGTAAATTTTGTCATCCGTTCCCACCAGCACACAATGGCCTACTCTTCCGAAGAGCTGAACGGGTTTCAACGTGTGCGCAAGATGTTCTGTGAGCGTTAGCACACGGGGCCTCGGTTTATAGTCTCATCCGAAGGACTTTCTGACAGATATGTCGCCTGTGGTGTAGGGCGAAGCTGTGTTGTACAGCCACACCCCGACGCTGTTCCAGAATAAACACCTAGAGCTCAACTCCTTAGTCTTACGAGACTGACGCATGCCTACTGTGTTGTACAGTGAAGGGGGTTTTACCCAGGAGCTAGCGAAAGCTTGTTCTTTTTTCTTTTTTTCCATTCTTTGGCTAGAACTTTGAGGTTCACCAATGGCGAGACTTTGCGTATGTGACCATTTTTGCCCAACGTGAAGGTAGCCACATTCGGACTTCAGAGAAGGATGCTGGGTATGTTCGTGTTTCCATAACCTACTGAATTCTGACATGAATCATCTTTCAACATGCATGTTTGATCTTTTGCATGTGTATATGCACGAAGGGAACTAAGGCACTGGCAGGTCTGCACTTAAAAGTTTAGTTTTGTGATTTATGTCGTGATCTTATTTATTCATTTTGGAAGAGAATATTTTTGATGTGTGAAACAACACGCTTAACGCTTCTTCGTTTCTGTTATACTATTGGCAAGGTGGTAGTTTTTGTTGGGGGGGGGGGGGGGGGGGGGGTATTTGTTTGGGTTTTTAAATCTTATTTTAATATCTTGTTCAGATGAAGCATTGTTTGTGATAAATTTTAGCAATAATTGATAGTTTGGCTAAGTATTGGATTTTTTTTTTTTTTTTTTTTGGGAGGGGGGGGGGGGGGGGGGGAGGAAGAATGTTGGATTATGTAGGAAAGAAGCATTTTTGTTTGGTTTTTTTGTGGTGTTAAATTTGCAATGATTGACATTTCACTCTGCTAAACTTTTTTTGGGGGGTGGGGGGGTCTGTACATTTGCATTTTTTTTCAAGATTGATGGAACAGGTTTAGAAATGTGTCTTTGTGTGTGTGTGTAACATAGAGAGATACATACAGACACAATATGTATGTGTGTGTGTGTTTATGTAAATAATATTTCATCCGAGACTTAAAAGTTTCTTGACATTTTGTTGAGAACCCTAACCTAGTCAAATGTTACAGACTTTTTCTGAAGTGTAGCTTGTCACTCAGTGTTGTCATTCTATTCATTCAGTTATGCTGGCCAATGATCGGCTTTTATCATGCATTCAACAGCGCTTAGATTTGTACAAATCCTACATTTTCTGTTGGTCATGTTGTCAGAGTTATGAAGCAGAGTAGAAAATAATGAGAATCTTCATGTGGTGTCCATGTCGTTCTCCTCCTCAAATACAAGCCAGTAAGATTTTCAGGTCACAGTTTTTGTGTGTGCTTCATCATTTGACTCATTTTCTGTATACCTACTCCTATATTTCATTTCTTCTGTACAATTTTTTTTTGGGGGGGAAGACATTCTTGTAAATGACGTCATGGATGTTTTCATACTCGCTGACAGTAGTGCTGAACATTGCTTCCTTACTGTTGTTGTTTTTGCTGATATTTTCAGAGTTGTTGATTCTGTTGACCTTTTTGCTTACTCGTAGTCAGGTACAGTGGGCTTTCTTATTTTTACTTATTTTCTCCTTGCTCTCCTTGTTTCTGCACTCTTGTTCTGTGTTGGTGGTCGTGTGAGTGAGGAGGGGTACACGAGTATTGCATGCAGTCTTCCAGTCAGGTCAGGTCAGGTCATGGAGACTGCCTTGAGCATTAACAACCCCCCCTGTCCCCCCCTTTTGTTTTTTCCTTCTTTGGCCAGAGCTCAAGAGGTTCGCCAATGGTGAGGTTTTTGTGTATGTGACCGTTTTTTCCCCACCACCATCAAGGAGGCTGTATTCTGATTTTGGGGATGATGTCTAAACAATGACACTAGTGTGCATGCTTTTTATTATCATTTTTGATTATTCTCTCTTACTGGCACCTATGGCCTACTCTTCTGAAAAAAAAGTCGTTATTCATTCCCTCTGGCACAAAGTGGCCTACTCTTCCAAAAGGCGGAATGGGTTTACAAACAATGCGCCTGCTGAGTGCTGAAGGTTAACGTACGTGCTAAGTGTTCTGTGTGCGTTCACACTCGGGGCCTCGGTTTATAGTCTCAACCAAAGGACTTTTGGGGAGTGGAGTCAGCACCGTTGATTTCCCTTTAACAGGTACCTCTGATTGTGTGATGTAAATATTTGAATAGAAACCCTTGCTGAAGCGGTCAGTCTACTGCATAGAATAGGCTGTTGTTTTGTGTCTATGAATGGTCTTCATTTTTACAAACCACATGCAAAAGCAATAAAGCAAATGGTCCGCTTTTTTGTTGTTGTCTATGGATATCATACTGCTTGTACATGTTGCCCGTGATAGGCATAAATTATTCATTCCATCGTCTCATGAGAACTGCATTGTTGCTGTAATATATATAAAGTATTGATGGTTTTCTGCCAGAATGGCATATCTGCTTTCTATACCCCATTTGAGATGCATCATTCTCATTGAAAACCGTCAAAATTTTTTTTTTTTCAATTTAGATCATTGGTCTTTAATTAAAATAAAACAAAATGAGTATGAGGTGCTAGCATTCTGTGTAAGCTATGTTTGTGTAGTAGCTTAACTAATACTCAAGAGAAGCGACGGTGGTTGTATCCACTTCTTTTTAATGACAGGGGAAAAGTGTGCAAAAGATGTGAATAAATATCAAGTAGACACGTTTATATTTTTGGCAATATTGGGGTGGTCACTTTGCCTTCGTCCTTTAGGATTGTGTCTGATGTGTTGACAAGAAATTGGCTATTGGGGTAAATTTGTCTCTTTTTTTTTTGGGAGGGGGGGGGTGCAAATTTTCTTTCTAGGAGGAGGGGGGGGTAGAGTTTTCATATTTTGTGTACCTATTATTTTCATGGGGTTTTTGTTGTTTTTTGTCATTGGGGTGGTGTTTGTTTAGATGACCAGTCATAAAGTGATTTCTTTTTTCGTCATTGTCAAAAATCACGGTTTTGTTGATATTTATTATTTGAATGGGTTAAAGGCAATACATGCAAGCAGTTGAGCACAGAGGGTGGGATGGGTTTTCATTTTCATGTCTCAGGGAGAGCTCCAAGGTTCACCAATGGTGAGGTTTTGCATAATTATCATAATTATGCGACCGTTAGGGGGGGGGGGGGGGGGGCATGTAACCCAGGCCGTCAGATCTCCCATAGAGGAAAATATTTATTCTTTTAAGCTTAAAATAAATAATTTTGACAGTAATTTCCTAACTGAAAAGAAACATTTGACAGTAATTTCCTAACTGAAAAGAATTATTTGACAGTAATTTCCTAACTAAAAAGAATCATTTGACAGTAATTTCCTAACTGAAAAGAATCATTTGTTATTGAAAAGAATCGTTTGACAGTAATTTCCTAACTGAAAAGAATCATTTGTTATTGAAAAGAATCGTTTGACAGTAATTTCCTAACTGAAAAGAAACATTGACAGTAATTTCCTAACTGAAAAGAATCGTTTGACAGTAATTTCCTAACTGAAAAGAATCGTTTGACAGTAATTTCCTAACTGAAAAGAATCGTTTGACAGTAATTTCCTAACTGAAAAGAAACATTGACAGTAATTTCCTAACTGAAAAGAAACATTTGACAGCAATTTCCTAACTGAAAAGAAACATTGACAGTAATTTCCTAACTGAAAAGAATCGTTTGACAGTAATTTCCTAACTGAAAAGAAACATTGACAGTAATTTCCTAACTGAAAAGAATCGTTTGACAGTAATTTCCTAACTGAAAAGAATCGTTTGACAGTAATTTCCTAACTGAAAAGAATCGTTTGACAGTAATTTCCTAACTGAAAAGAAACATTGACAGTAATTTCCTAACTGAAAAGAATCGTTTGACAGTAATTTCCTAACTGAAAAGAAACATTGACAGTAATTTCCTAACTGAAAAGAAACATTTGACAGTAATTTCCTAACTGAAAAGAAACATTGACAGTAATTTCCTAACTGAAAAGAATCGTTTGACAGTAATTTCCTAACTGAAAAGAAACATTGACAGTAATTTCCTAACTGAAAAGAATCATTTGTTATTGAAAAGAATCGTTTGACAGTAATTTCCTAACTGAAAAGAAACATTGACAGTAATTTCCTAACTGAAAAGAATCGTTTGACAGTAATTTCCTAACTGAAAAGAATCGTTTGACAGTAATTTCCTAACTGAAAAGAATCGTTTGACAGTAATTTCCTAACTGAAAAGAAACATTGACAGTAATTTCCTAACTGAAAAGAATCGTTTGACAGTAATTTCCTAACTGAAAAGAATCGTTTTAATTTCCTAACTGAAAAGAATCGTTTGACAGTAATTTCCTAACTGAAAAGAAACATTGACAGTAATTTCCTAACTGAAAAGAATCGTTTGACAGTAATTTCCTAACTGAAAAGAAACATTGACAGTAATTTCCTAACTGAAAAGAATCGTTTGACAGTAATTTCCTAACTGAAAAGAATCGTTTGACAGTAATTTCCTAACTGAAAAGAATCGTTTGACAGTAATTTCCTAACTGAAAAGAAACATTGACAGTAATTTCCTAACTGAAAAGAATCGTTTGACAGTAATTTCCTAACTGAAAAGAAACATTGACAGTAATTTCCTAACTGAAAAGAAACATTTGACAGTAATTTCCTAACTGAAAAGAAACATTGACAGTAATTTCCTAACTGAAAAGAATCGTTTGACAGTAATTTCCTAACTGAAAAGAAACATTGACAGTAATTTCCTAACTGGAAAGAGAATATGCATGTACTTGAAATGTTGAGTTCTGTCAGCATGTAGTTCTGTCAGTTGTTTCAAGTAGTTAAAACAGTTTGAATTAAATTACAATTTTATTTTTACATGATATTACATGATTCTGGTTGTGTTTTGGCATAATGATTGATGCTGGTGTTGGAATGTCTTGTATTGGTTTGATCCTGGTGGTGGGGGGTAGGGGGTTGGAGGATTGGTTTGATTTGGGGTCAGAGAGACGAGGGAGGTGGGAAAACATGATCGACCATACCGATTGACAGCTGATTTCTGTCAGTTTTTACAGATGCTTAGGTCATTCCAATGGGCTGATTGTTTTTCAGGTACATTGTTTTTCAACTTGTGTACCCGAGTTGCTCTGCCGATTTCTCAACAGGTTAAAATCTGTCTCATGTACTTTTAAAAGGTTTTTTTATTTTTAAAATCAGAATCAGATGAGCATGACTGTGAATTATACAATATGTATTAGTTTGTTTGTTTGTTTTCCTCATGGTGCTAGCCATAAGCACTTAGTTTTTGTCTTCCTTCGACTACTTAGATTGTGTTGTTTTAGATGTATATTGTTTTGGTTTATTGTCTGTTATAACGGAATAACAAATGGGGACTGGTATAACTTACACAAGAATAAATCAACTGTCTAGCTTGTAATCAAGTTCTTTTTTTTAAAATTAAATTTACAAATATTTGTGTCGGTTTGAAAGAAATTGGGTATGGAACATTTTTACTCACACAGAAATTCACTCTTGAAATAAATGCTGAAATGGAAAAAAAAAAGAGAAAGCATTCCGCCGCTATTGTCTGCTTTTGTCCAGATGGTATTTGCAGGGTCCAGGTGTTTGTTTCTGTTTGGAAAGCAGCGAGTTATCCGAGTCACTATTTGCCCCTGGTCTTGTGCTGGTATTAATGACAGATGTGTGCCAGATTCTGTCAGCATGTTGTCAACTTGATGGCGACTTGCTGATCTGGAATATGTTCAAAAGTTCACATATTTAGGCTCTGTCAAAGAGAATATTGGCTGAATATTGGATGACAACATTTACAAATCTGCATACACACGGGGACTAGATGTAGAAAAACACATGAATGATTCCATTATCCTTGAAATAAAAAAAAAAGATAAATAAGATTTTTTTTTTTTAATATGTCACGGCTAGATTCAATATGTCCCCCACGGGGATGCCGGGGGCCTGTCAGTATAAATAGTATTCCCACCCTCTGGAAATTCTGTGCTAGGAATTCCCTCTGTTCTATCCCTCTGTTTATAGATAGACAGCGGCTTGATGCTCAGTGCTGTGCAGAGAACATAGCTAGCTGCAATCTCACAGAATGGAAACAATGACAACCGGACCTTCAATTGTTGCTGAATACTCCAAGTAAGGTAGTTGTAGTGTCACCCCAAAAAAGGGGAAAAAAAAGGGTGGTGCTGCTCTTGTGGCGACGTGCTCTCCCTGGGGAGAGCAGCCCAAATTTCACGTAGAGAAATCTCAGGACTTAAAGTGGTATAAAATAAATTAAGCCTTGTTCTTTTTTTTCTGTCACCTCCTTCTTGTCTGTTTTCTGCCTTCTTGGCCCATTCTATTGCCTTTTATCCAGAAAGACATGACATTTAAATTCTCTCCTATGCTGAAGATGGATGTGCTGGGCCTGACTTGTCAGGCACTCAACAGCTTCACAAAGCATTTTCGCTCATATGACAGACAGCAATAGTTGCTGTCTGAGCATTTGGCAAAGAAGAAGAATCAGCACAGCCAAGCAAAAGAAAATCCGATTAAACAATATTTGGAAAGACAGAGGCACACCTAAATATCTCACCATCAGAATTGTCACTAACCTGGCCTGTACTAGGTGGATCTACCTGGTGGTTCGGTGGTCTAGAGGTAACGCGCCTGTCTAGAATGCGAAAAGTCCGGGTCGGGTGTGTGCATGGTTCGTATCCCGTTTGGGCCCAAAATTTTTTCCCCCATCCATTAGACCATGAGTGGTGGTCTGGGCGCTAGTCTTTCGGATGAGACGATAAACCGAGGTCCCGTGTGTTACACAAAATTTTCAGCGCACGTAAAAGAACCCACGGCAACAAGAGAGTTGTCCCTGGCAAAATTCTTAGAAAAAAGCCACTCTGATAGGGAAACAAATACAGCTGCAGACCAAAAGAAAAAAAAACAAAAAGGGTGGCGCTGCTCTTGTGGCGATGCGCTCTCCCCGGGGAGAGCAGCCCGAATTTCACGCAGAGAAATCTCGTGACTTAAAGTGGTATAAAAAAATTTTAAAAAAAAAAATTGTACTGCTGTATGGGTCGGAAGCCTGGACACTACGAAATTGGAAAGATAAAACATAAATCAAACACAGCTGAAGTGTGATTCTACAGGGGTCTTCTAAAAGTCAAATGGTCAGACAGAAGAACAAAATTGATGAAAGCGTTCTTGAATAATTCTCAGTGCAAAGACAAATGGTGGCTGAAATTGATAAGTGCAGACTGAGATATGTTGGTCATGCAGACAGACACACACTGCCAAATCTGATGACGACAGTTCTCCAAGGTAAAGCTGAAGGAAAAGAGGCAGACCACCACCAACATCCTGCATTGCCAACATCACTGAGATCAGTGGTCTGGGAGGGCTACAGGAGATCGTAAAACTTCGCAGAGACAGAGAGATGGCAAACCCTGGTGGTATTGGGTGGAGCTCCTACCAAGGACAGTGGTGATGGAGACACCTGGCCTGACTGTCTGCTTTTAAGAGATGAATGTGTTTTTCAACTGTTTAGAATAAGAAGGAAAAGTGTGTATGCATTGGAGCATTTTGGTGTACTACATCGCTCTTCCACAAACCACACTCTCTGTACTCTCTCTCCCTCCCACTCTCTCTCTACATGCATGCACGTGTGCGCACACACATACACACAGTGATACACACACATACACCGCAATATGTTTTCAACATTAAAAATATTATTCACAAAATGGTGTTAAGACAAATGTGTAAACACAGACGGACTTTCTAGCTAGTTAGAATTGTTGCAATACAAAATGGAAAAAAAAATGCATGTGACACGTAGGAATGCAAGTGCTGACGATTTCACAAATATGAATTCAATTATCATAGACATATATACGCCTTGTTATGTGATGTGTTAACCATATTAATCATCAAACAGCAAGTTGTGTTAGTGTGTGTGGATACATGCATTGAGAGACAAAGAACTGGTGTGTGTGTACCTGTATGCATTTAGAAAACAAAAAATCAGGAAATAAGATGTAGTAGCATGCAATTTGTCCACAAGCAAGAATAAAAGTATATGTTTACACATACACAGAAGTTTCAAAAGTGAACAAGAATGACATCTGCTACATTACATCAGAAATAAAATTCATAAACACATTCATCACAAATACATAGACAACCGACTACAGTTTAATGGAAGTCAATTGTTTACATTCATTAACAAAAAAAACTCACTCAGGTATCCAACAAAAACCTTAGGCTAATAACGGTGTGAAGAAACAAAGGGAAAATGGGAAGCAGAAGACAATCAACAAAGATACAGACCAGAAACCACCACAGGACCTTGGTTAAACTGGGTTGTCATGACCTTTGACCTGACGTCATGACCTTTGACCTGACTCCTTATTGCTTGCACCATTATAGTCAAAAATGAAAAAAACCCACTAGCACACATTTAGGGTGGGATGGGGGGTGGGGGGGGGATCAAAGAAACGATAGAATCTACAGAGAAAAAAAATCAAACCGTATTAAAAAAAATATTCACATATAAGGTAATCACAAATGCATGTGGAAAGCAAACATTATGAAATAAAGAATGATATACAATCCAAATCACAAAACGTCATGTGGAAATCAAACCTGATGAATAATCACAAAGAAGTAAAATAGTCGCAAAACGTACTTGAACATTTTAACAATGACAGTAACAACATATATTTGCATATAATTTTTTTTCTTTTGTTAGCAATCCAATTCCACAGCTAATCAAAGGCACCAAAACTGAATCAACATGAACACACATCCGCACAACTTGTAAAAAGTAATGTCATGCCACAATTCATTGTAATGAAAACGATTCTGAAAAAAAAACCTTATAAAAATTGATCCACTACATGCTTAAAAAAAGAGAAATGAAGAAAAAATTATCCGACTTTAACAACATAACCAAAACTTTTAACACGATCACTCATGAGAAAGGAAATAACTGAGTCAAAAATAGATTTAAGAAGCAATCAAAGAAAAAACAAAACAAAAATGAACCCCACAATAGTAACAATGATTAATGAACTTTTGTACTTGGACAATTTTTCTGTAACATACCATATTATGCTAATCAGCCCATAGCAACAAAAACGAACAAAAAGATGTTGACTACAATAAAATGAAACCAGAAGACAGGATTGCATACAAAGTGAGAGACGACCACTGAGCTCTGCAGCCTGGCTGCCAAACAAAGCGCAGTTATCCTATCACTAGTTTGCTGACAGTCTAGTTATACGTTAGCTGTGGTCCCTGAAGCTCCAAAAGACCGTGACAGTATTTCTTCAAAGAACTCTAGATCCCCTTTATGGATACGAGTTTGAGAGCGTTGCTAAAATTACCTGATCAACACTGCAGGTGTCTGTATTTCTCAGGCCTGGTTGATGCTGGGATATATCATGATAGTAAGCGTAAAGCTTACCCTGTCAAGTAGTCTCAAAGCACATGCACTTGAAAGCACATGCACTTGACTTCCACAGCAGCATCATTAACATCACCCTCATTGATCATGCAATAAATAAAAAACACATCCGATTCAGCAGCCCCAGTTGCTCTGGTCTCATGGTGACCTCAGATTCGGTTTGCCCATACACTTCTGTGCCTGTGGTGAGTTTGTGTCAAAGCCTTTGGGGTTGGAGGTTCATGGGGGGCAGTTGTTGGAGGGTCATTGTGGTGGTCCCCAGCTCGAGTAGGTAACTCACTCAGTCTGGCTCCACGACTGAGCTTACATTGTTGCTAGTAGGGGGGTTAGTAGGTGGTGTCCTGTGAATGTTAAGTCAGAACAGGCACCACTGAACACCATCAAAGTGACCCAGCAGCAGTGCAGGGCCCCTCTGGCTGGTGGCCCCACGGTGGCCTGACATTGATGGGCTCCCTGTGGACTTCAGACCCTGAGGATGTGAAGTTACAAAACTTGGGTGGGGATGTTGAAATGAGCGGCGTGGGCACAGCAGGACAGAGACACCACATAACACGAGGCAGAAAAAGGAAGGAAGGAAGGAAAACAAACCTCCTACTGGACCCTCAATACCAACCCTTTCTCTTCTTCACTTCCCCAGGTACACACTCATGCTTTCATACAGTAGTCATGGGCAGCGCAAATCAAACACAGGAGGGAAGGAAGGAGAGAAGCTGAGAGAAGCCGTATGTATTGTATCACATTTATCCATAATGTTTATTATGTCTGAGGAGGTCTTAAAGCACCATGTCATTCCATTTTCATGGTTTTCTGCACCAAAAAGTTACAGTATGGAAGGGAAGGAATAAAAAGAATACAGAAGTTAAAGCCCCTAACATACCTATCAATATTTAAGACAAAATAACCTAAGAAAAAAACTCAGAACTTGAGCAGTGACATATGTATTACTTTATGAAGATAAACAAATTTAACACTAAAAACATTCCACAGCCAAAGGTGGTAATGTCACAGGTGAAAAAAAAATCAAAGAAGTATGAAACAAAAGTAATGAAATAAAGCAAAACGTCACAAATCAACCAAACATTTATTCAGTTCTACCAAAATGTAAAGTTCACAATGGAACACAAAAATACCACCCAAACAGCAACTCTCATCCCCCACCCCCACCCCCCAAGAAAAAAAAAAGCCAGTAACAAAAACAAACCAAAACAAACCAAATAGCAACAAGAAAAACTTCCAAAATGTAGCAAAGTAATCAAACCAAAGAGTCTTATTACACAGAACTCGTAACACTAGGTAAAGGTGTAACTTATGCAGTCGTTGTGGAGGAGATAGAGACCTCAGCATCTCTAGGGCCAGCATATTGAGGGTAGCGCCCATCTCCTCTCTCTTGCTGCTTTACCTTCCCTAACCCTAAAGAAGGCAGGTACCCATTTACAGCTGGGTGAACCGAGGGACTGTACTTAAGCCAAAGCGTGCATGACACAAAGATATGACCAAAAAAATAATAATTATGCAGAAATTGAGGCAAGAGAGAGAAAAATCTTTTGCAGAGAAAACCTTTTACAGAGACGTCTCACTGCTTGTTATATACCCCAGCCTTGTCAAGTCCTACATCTGGAGAAAACTGTTGCTGGATATTTGAGGCCAAAAACAACATGAATCTGCAAAAGAATACATACATAAGGAAATGTGGTTTAAGGTGAGGAGGTGAACATACTTCAGTTCAACCACTGGAATGTTAACAAGGGGAAAAACCAATATTCTGATATTCTTTTTCAGTCAGTACCATTCTATACCATAATTTTTAGAATACATGAATAACAAGATTAGTGATACCACCTACAACAGATTTTTTTCCCTATGAAGACTTACTGTTTATTATTAAGAGTACACATGCATGTGCACACATTTCATAGCGTACGGGGAGTAAGAGGTCATGAATGTACAGTTGCAGTTGTCTGTAAATATACTAGTAAAACAGATTTTGCAGGCACAGTTTGCGCGCACACACACACTAATACACACATCTGAACAGGCACCAGTGACCACAGAAGTAACCAATCAGCAATGCCAGGCCTCTTCTGGGTGGTGGTCTCTTGGCATATTGATTGAACATTCCCTGTAGTCTGCTCTTCTGGGGAACTGACAGACATAGCTTTGTGTGTGTGTGTAGTGTTGGGGGGAGGGGGGGCAACTAGTATGAGTGGCATGGGTGGAGGAACAATACACCAACATCACCAAAACAACAAGAGGCACAAAAAAACACACAAACACAAAACTGCCAAACTGGAATCACGCTTTCAGGCAGACTGGCACCGAAACTCAAACTTTTTTCAGAAACTGCTAATGTTGAGACTCTGCAGAAGAACTCCTGTAACACAAACAACAGCACAAAACTGAAAATAGGAAAGACGGGCTCTATGAAAATTCAGCATCTATCGATCATGAACCGATAATGCTGCCAGCAGAACAAAAACTGAAAACAATTCCATGACTTAGCACATCTATAATGATTAAATTCAAATGTTTAGCGAAGGTGAGAAAACACTGAGAAAACAAAAAAATTTAAAAGACAAAGAAGAAGAGAGTAGTGATGCACTATGTTTTTTTGTAGTGGCAGGAAAAAAAGCGAGACTAGAAGCTACAATTCAAACCAAACCAAACCACACACATCAAAAACAAAACCAATAATCAATAAAAGCTATGAACACATTGCCTCATGCCTTTGCTTCAATGGAATTTCCACTACAGCAGTAGATCAGACTATCAATACGCACACACACACACCCCACATGTCTTTCCATGTTTACTCATAAATATAGAGCATTAGTCACAACACGCACATCCAACATTATTTAGTCAAGAACACTAAATTTAGTGAGCCCTTTCCTTTTACCAAGTCCAAGTGCGGACAGTTCCTGCTATCATTAGCACCAGCTGGGCTGGGATAGGATGGAATGAACAGCAGCTGAAATGGAGTAGTAAACTGACAGCTGGTAGTACTTCAGAATGCTACTGCTAGGAGAAAAACCAAACCAAACCAAAATAAAACTCCCCGCCCTTCCTTAAAATAAAAAAAAAGCCACAACAACCACGACACAAACAAGCAAGAAAGCAAACAGACAAACCAAACCATGAGGTAAGTCATAGAGAAATTAGTGTTTGTCCTTTGCAAACTTCCCATACAAACAACTAAAGATGAACAGGTCACTTGTGTAAGCTAGACACACTTTCAAAATATATGACAGTAGATTTTAGACCACGGGTTTCTGTTAACTCTTTCACTGCCAAGTTTCTGACTGAAGAACTCTTCAGCATCCAGTATTTTTCAGCGCTGTTACTGATTTCTCTGCATCCTCCAGTCTGTGTCAGAATAACATGGTCACTTTTTTCACTCAAAACTGGGGCAGAGGTGAGGAACAATATGTCAGCTATTACACGCGCGAGTCAACTGAGGTGTGAAACCTTGCTACTGTATGAAAAACTGTCCTTTATACCATGACCCTCGCTGTCAACAAAAGCTGCCTATGGCGGTGAATGGTAGCGTCACCTAAAGTGGCCTCTGGTGGCACAAGAGTTAAAGCAGTGTACCGTTATCATCACAGACCTCACGTTGAAGCTGGTTTAATACTGTATCCCCTCAGTTGAATGGATACATTAAGTGAAATACATCTTGGTTTAGACTGACCTACTCTCTCTGAGCTGAGAAAACAACCTACACCTTTGACATTTTCAATTATCCCAAAGTTTGAAAAGAAAAAAAGACATCTCAAAGTTAGTCCTTCTAGTGAGTGTCACTTATATACACAGTGCAGACTAGGTCACATATATTTTCATAATAATGACGAATCATTCCAAAGTTAGTTCCAGTCTTTTATGCAAGATGTTAGAATGTGCACATTGTAGAATACACCACATACATTTCCATTAAAAAAATTATCCCCCAAATCAGTTGCAGTTATCTCTATATGTACAAAAGCAGACTACATCATGCATATTTCCAGAAAAAATTATGAATCCTCCCAAAGCTAGATTCCGTCCATCAAAAATGAAGTTGTTTTACGTTCATTGCAGAATACATCCCATTATAAAAATGGTTCACGAATGACCTCAAAGTTTGTTCCCGCTTCTCATTCAAGTTGTTACCACAAGTAGATGTTTGCCAAGATACAGCAAGTGATGAATAAGATAAAAACACAAAATAAAACAAGCATACAAAAGACTCCAGAAAAAAAGACCTTACTGAATATTTATCCAGCATTTGGGTAACAGCTGAATGAATCTTTAAAAAAAAACACCAACATTTGGCACTGAAAATAATGGGCATATAAAAAAAGATTTAGCAGGGTTCAGGATACTTTCTTACAAAAAGATGACAACACTGGAAATGGCTGTTGCAAAGACGTACTGATGTTAAAACCTCTAAAAACTGTTTGGTGGTACAACAATAGTCAACTGTGTTCTAATGATTGTCTTTTTTTTCAATTTTGATTCACCAGATTGCCCTATGTGGTTTTGTTCACTTTTATTACAGTTGGCTGAGGCCAGCAGGCAGACCTCCTGCAGAATGACAGGCACAGGAGAAGACCTGGCACTACATACCCCAGCCAGTAAGGGAACGCAGAGAGAGGAGAGAGAGAGAGAGAGAGAGAGAGAGAGAGAGAGAGAGAGAGAGAATTGAATTGAATTGAATTGAATAATTATGTAAAGAGGGGGTATGGTATATTAAGCAAACATGCTTTTTTACAACCAGCCCTCTGGGCAAAAGAACACCAAAAACCTTCTCAACCCAACAACAAAGAACACAATGCTGCTCGAGGAAAAAGAAAGGAAAAAAATAAAATCATCCAAGATGTAAAATACATAATTATTGAGAGAGAGAGAGAGAGAGTAATTACAGTGACTATGAACAGGTACTGTTCTTATTTGAACTGAATTTTCCAGTCTTTTTCATGAAAAGTGTGAAATGTCAAAATTGAACAAAGGTTTATGGACTAAAAGAAAAACAGTGTATATATATATATATGTATATATATATATGTCTAACATAATGATCTGAGTGAGTGAATTCTTTCTTCTTCTGAAAAACAGAATCAAGTTAAAAGTGATCTACCTATCATCTTGTCCAAATAGCTTAATTAACAAATGGCACTTTCTGAGTAGTTGTTTACATGCTTAAAATTCTCCTTTCTCATCTTTTTCCACATATTTCTGAACAACAATGTTCATGGTACAATGAATAAAATGTAATGATCAATCCATATCAGTGATAATGAAATATAAAAAGTCCTCCCTTGTAACATACACAGGTATAAAATAGGTAACATATACAGATATAAAGTAGGTATCTTGCTAAAACTCCACAAAGAAAGTAAAAATGCACCTCACAGGAATGTTAATTAAAACTAATCTTAACATAAAAAAATTATTTTGAATTAATTAAAATCTGCCCATCAGTTCTCCACTTCAACAAGAGAGAGAGAGAGAGAGATTTTAATGTTTTATTTCAAAGATAATGAAGTAAGCACTCGTGTACTTTTTCACATCTAGTCCCTGTGTGTATACGGTTTTGTAAATTTTGTCATCTGTTCCCCTGTAGTATGAAAGCATAGACATACAGTTACGAAAGTAGTTGTCTTGCAAAAACTCTACAAACAAAATAAACATGCACCCTACTAAGTTACAGGAGAGAGAGAGAGAGAGAGAGAGAGAGAGAGAGAGAGGGAGAGAGAGAGAGAGAGAGAGAGAGAGAGAGAGAGAGAGCGCTTAGTTTTACGTATGTACAATCAATAAAATATTCTCAAAAAAAACAACACTCCATTCATATGGCTTAAATGGATATCAAATAAGCCTAACCAGGACATAAAAGCATGTGGTTTAACTGTTTAAATTTGTACCCAATCAAAAAACATAATGACACAGAAAACCCCAGTCCACTGGTTTGTTCAGAAAGCACAAGACAACAACAACAACAACAAATCAGAGGTTCTCACCATTTACTATAAACAATAAATCACTGGCTGTTAGTCCTTTTTTCCCTTGTTCCTGGATAGAGCTCCCATGACGACGGGGACTGGATGTAAAAAAGCACATGAGTGCTTATTCCATTATCCTCGATATGAAAGAATAAAATAAATAAATAAATGATCACCAAAGGTGACATTTTTGCGCATTACCCACTTTTGCCCACCATTAAGGTAGCCACATTCCGACTTAGGGGCTGTTAATTATTTCAACACAGCTTTTACCAGTGTACCATACTCAGTTGCTTGTACGTACTTTGCATCCATGAATTTTTTCTTTTTTGAATGGAAGAAATAAACTCACCTATTTTATTTATTGTTTAAAATGTGTAAACTGCCCCCCTCTCCTAAATCCTTTACCAGTACCTTTAAAATATTCAGAAAATCACTGAAGACAACAAACATGTACAGAAAAAAGAAGACTGACCCTAACAGTAACACCCTTCTGAGTCGAGTGGCACATCGTTGTTGTCACGTGTGCACATGCACACATGCAAGCACTCATACTCACTCACACATGTATGCTTGCACACACAAATACACACGCCCCCTCAAACTAAAATACTGTTGTTTTTTTCCCCACAAGAATTTGCACGTATATTTATATACACAAATAAAACAAAATCCACGGTCTTCATAGTACTGTTGTGAAAACACAGCCAAATTTCCAATGGATTTTTGTCCCCAAAAGATAAAGTACAATGACTATGGATGATGCTCTCCATCTATTCTATGAAGCATTTTATTTATACAAGTTTTTACACCTAAAGGGCATAAGCTGCAATACAGCGCCATAAATTTCACAACTTCAGCAAAAAAAAAGTGTCAACTATATGGACGCTATATGACAGTGTGGTTGTTGAGCAAAGATCCAACATTTTGGAACAATATAGTGAATCAGGATTATGAGGGAAAAATAACCACCTGTGGTTTTTTAATCTTTTTTTTTTAAAGTACAATCTTAGACCTGGGTTGTTGTTTTTTAAATACAGTACAAAAAAAATTTTGTCAATTAAAATGTAGAAAATGTCCACCTCCTTTGTTTTGTTCCGACTCTCAAAATGTACACCATCAACTTTTCCTTTCTAGTCATGTTGCCTGTGCTGACTTGCTAAACATTCCACAATCCTTTCATACAACAGGCTTTCCCAAAAAATGAAGAAATGGACAGCTCCCCCCCCCCACCATCATCCTAAAACAGGAAGAAGGGATAACATTATTTTCAAATTAAATTTACATGACTGAGAATGTCCTGCTATAATCTCTAGATAATAATTTTGAGCTTTTTCACTACTTGGTAGTTTTCAGCTTCTAGTTACTAGAGGATTTACAGACTTTCATTATCACTAATGGTAGGTGATGTTTTCAGTCATGGTATTGAGAAAGTTGACGATCTATGACACTGTCACAATACAACCCCCCCCCACCCAAAATCAACATTTCTTCCAGGAGCATACTCAGATCAGGTTTAGAGTTGAAATGAAAAAAATCCATGTTTTGTCTTTTATGTGGTATTCTTATGTTCTTTACTGGGCATTGTAGGAAACAGATGGAGTGCTGGTCATTTACTGCATGGTCAGCAGTTACGAAACTCCTTGGATGGTCAGCATTTTTCATTTTTAGTTGTTTCCTGATAAAATGGAAAAAAAAGGATAATTTCACATGGAACCCAAAATAAGAAATAAGCACTTGAAAAAAAAATTCTATCTCTCTCTCTCACACACACACACCCTAAAAATCACAACCTTTGTTCACAGAAACATTAATTTAAAAAACAAAAAGAAAATATACAACATGAGGACAAAGACACGAATAAAGAATAATATAATCTTTACACCATGAAACTCAGCCCAATCTTTCAAACACGAAACTGGACACAAACTCATGACCATATATGCAGTTAATCCAATCAGTCATCCTTTTACTATGTAAGCTTAATCATGACCTTGAAAGCCTTGGAGGTAACAGTTCTAAACAGACGATGACTGGAGACTGAAATCAACAGCTCATACACTCACACCAAAGCCATCAACCATGGGAGTGAGATGGTTGTCGTTGTTGTTGTTGTGGGTGTGGTTATATTTAAGCTCTAGCAGAGGTCTCTGATTCTGGGACTGTGAGAGAGAAGCCTAGAATGCAGAGGCAGCGTGGGTGAGAGGCAATGTCTTCAGTTAGAGAGCAACTACTCACCACTTTCTCTAGTCAAATGCTTGGCACATGAGTGTCACTTAGACAAAACCAACCAAAAAACCTCACCAAAAAAAATCACAGAAATAAAAAACTCATCACTGTAGTTTCAGCATACCTGAATTTAGTAACCTCCGCTGTCCTCTAGCCCAATGGCATCTACCGACCGATTCAAAATTATTTGTCAGCTTTATAATCATGATATGAAAAACGCTGTCACCTCATTCTGGATTTGTTAAGCCATCACTGAATCACACACAGTAACAGGTAGATTTACAATTGATGTTACAGGTAGTTTTACAGTTACAGACATTACAGACATGTAGACGTACAATTGCAGATGTTACAGGTAGTTTCACAGTTGCAAATATTACAGACCTGTATATTTACAGCAGATGTTACACATAGTTTTACAGTGGCAGATATTACATACCTGTAGATTTACACTTGCAAATGTTACAGGTAGTTTTACAATTACAGATGTTACAGGTAGTTTTACAACTGGAAATATTCTCCAACACTGCAACACATAGCTGTGGACAGCTTCATAACTATGAACAAGTCTGCAACTCTACAATTCTGGTGTCACACCATGTAGCTATAACTCATTAATTTATGACGAAAAGTACAGTGTGTACACCTCTGATGTCTTCAATTCTAACATGCACTTTCGGACTGTTTTGTTAGGTACCAGTCTAATCTTGAACAAACTGGCAGACACTTCCATCTTCTGACACACTGCAAAGCTGGATATGTACAAACAGGTTTTTTGTTACTGTCGTTATTGTCATTATCAATCTTTCTCTGTGACCTCTTTACCTGAAGAGTGACAAAACTGCAACCAGTTTCAAATTGATCAGCTTAATTTTTATACAACTTTTAACAAAAGATACCAGTGAAAGTGACAAGAGGGTCTTTACCATGTAAAGATTTGGTACAAACATAAGCTAATCTGCCAGGTATAGCCTGTCTCTACACCATTCCCCATCAGCCTATTGCACACAAGTCAACAACGAAGCTGTTCATGTAGCTCAATATTCTGACATGCAGTCAAGGTATATCAGCTGACAAAAAAAGAGATGATTCTGTTTTTAACAAACACACAGAAGTGATTTGATCTCTGTGACTTGACACTAACAGGAATCAACAATGATGATTGGCTACATTCCCACAAACTGAACCAATCAGAGAGAAGCAGCATGCAGCCAATCCCAAGATTGGTTTTAAAACAACAACAATCCCACATATACAAAAAAAAAGTACAAAATGATATTAACTAACATTCATCTGATCACAAAACCAATGTTCATCTGATCACAAAACCAATTTTAAAAAATGAGTACAGGGGATTTTCTCATTCTCTTTTTTCCCCTTTCCCCAAATTCCAAGATAAGTATTTTATATGTTTTAAAAAGAAGTACTTTTTGGAAATTTTTAAAACTCTTTTACAACAAGGTATCTATTCAATTTCATATCTGACCAAAGTATTAACTACAACAAACAAATATCCCCCCCCCTTTTTTTTTTCTTCTTTTCAAACATATTAAAAAGAGGGGAGAGAAAACACATACACAAGCTTTCACAAACTGTAAAAGAAAGTAAAAACAACCCACATTTAGAGTAAAACAGTGACATGACACTTAGCGAGTGGTCATCATTTCACCAAATTACATTTAGATGAAATCAGTGACATGACACTAGCGAGTGGTCACCACTTCACCAAATCACATTCAGATGAAAACAGTGACATGACACTAGCAAGTGGTCACCACTTCCACCAAATCACATTTAGATGAAAACAGTGACATGACACTTACCAAGTGGTCACCACTTCTACCAAATCACATTTAGATAAAAACAGTGACATGACACTAGCAAGAGGTCACCACTTCTACCGAATCACATTTAGATTAAAACACTGAACAAAAACAAAACAAAAACAAAAAAACCCCCAAGTCTTCATGTGGGGAGAACGTTCCCCTCTCCTCTCCTCTCCTCCTCTACTTGGCCTTGCTGCTCTCTGGCTCGGTCTCCGGTTTCTTGGCCTTGTTCTTGCAGACGGCCGAAATGCCCGACAGCTGGTGGATGGCTTTGTTCTCGTACACCTCCACGGGCTCTCCAGGGGAGACGACGTTGTTGACCATGGCTCGCGTCAGCACCTCCACAGGCGTGGTGATGGCGGTGGGGAAGAGGTAGGAGACGGGCTTGAGCAGCGTGCGGGCGAAGGCTTCGGCGGGCCGGTGCTCTTCGCGGTTGCACATGATCACACTGGGAACAGTGACATCAGAATGAAATACAAGGGGGTGGCAGGGGGCGTAATAGCATAGTGTGTTGCTCTCGTGATTTGACGGCCCAGGATCGAGCCACCACCTCCACCTGTTCAAGGAGAACTTTGCTCCTGGAGTTTACACCACAAGTACTGACTCCACTCCCCTCAAAGTCCTTCAGATGATGCTATAAACTGGGGGCCCCATGTACGAAGAACGCATGCAGAACATCTTGTGCACATATTAAAACCTGTTCTGTCTTTTAGAAGAGTAGGCCATTTGTACTGGTAAGAACAGATGATAAAAGATACACCCCCAAAACAAAACCCACCCACACTGGTGTCTTGTTGAGACATCATCCCTGAAGTCGGAATGCGGTTACCTTAATGGTGAGCAAAAACGGTCACATACACAAAAATCTCACCACTGGTGAACCTCAGAGCTCTAGCAGAGGAATCTTCTTCTTCTTCCTTTTTTGTCATGTTTCTCCCAGGGGAGGTTTGACATTGATGAACCTTCTCCATCTCTCTCTGTTTTGAGCTTCCTCCTTATTTCCTTATTTATGCCCCTTTCTCTAAGATCATCTGTCATACAGGTAGCCCAGGTTTTGCTAGGTCTTCCCTTTGGTCTCTCTCCATCCACTACGAAGTTCGTTACTCTTTTTATGATGTGGTGGTCTGCTTTAGCTACAGACTTCAGATCATCAACTTTGCACATTCTCCATAGTTCTTCATTCGTGATCCTGTCTTCCCATTTGATCGTTGCCATGAAGCGTAGCATTCGGTTTTCACAGCTCTTCAACAAACGTTCCTCTAGCAGAGGAATACAAAAAATAAATAAATAAATGAATAAATAAAATAAGATGTTTTTTCCTTCATGACTCCATCCCTTGCACCCCCTTTTACTGTCCATATTGTGTTCTGCATGAACTGTTTGCGGAGTATCTTCATGTGTCCTGCCTCATCCAACATGGCTGTTTTTTATGGGTTTGTTGATGTTGTTCTTCTTCTTCTTGATGCATGTTCCTCAGCTTAACACCTGGAATATATGACCTCTATCTCACTCATCCCACCTGACAATCACCACGAGATCATTAAAAGTACACTCTGGATGAGAAGTTTTCATGTATGACCGTTTTCAAAGTACATCATCATGATTAAAAGTACACTCTGGATGAGAAGTTTTCATGTTTGGCTGTTTTCAAAGTACATCATCATGATTAAAAGTACACTCTGGATGAGAAGTTTTCATGTATAACTGTTTTCAAAATACATCTATCTATCTATCTATCTATCTGTCCCGTAGTCTGACGACCGTGGGGGCACCCTCAAAGACTCAGCAACCAGTTCCCTCCATTCTTCTCTCTGTTCTGCCTTTCTCAGGGTTTTGTTGAGTTCTAGGCCTGTCCATTCACTGATGTTATCCTCCCAGCTCTTCCTTGGTCTGCCTCTTCTTCTTCCTCCTTGGACAGTGCCTTGCAAAACTGTCTTTGTAATTCCTTGGGATCTTGTGACATGCCCATACCACTTAAGTTTACGCTTTTTCACGATCGATAGAAGGTTCTCATAGGGTCCAATGGTTTGCTGGATTCTGTTATGCACGCTTTCGTTGCTTATGTGGTCTTTGTAGGAGATGCCAAGGAGTCTCCGAAAGCATCTCATCTCCACTGCCTGTACTCTCCTCTCCAAATCTGCAGTCAGGGTCCATGATTCACAGGCATACAGAAATATGGATATGACAAGGGAGCGCATTAGTCTGATCTTGGAGATAAGTGAGATATTCTTATCTCTCCAGATGGTGTTTAGTTTTGACAAAGCTGTTATTGTCTGTGCAGTCCTGCATACTACTTCTGGCTTGGATCCCTGGTCTGATACAATGGCTCCCAGGTACTTGAAGCTTTGAACTGTTTCCAGCTTCTGGTCATTAACCCTGATATCAGTGCTAATGCCGTTGGTGTTATTAGTCATCAGTTTGGTCTTCTCTGCACTGATTTCCATGCCGTATGTTTTGGAGGCCTTATCCAAGTGTTCTGTTAGGCTGGCAAGCTCTTTTTCTGATCCTGCTATTCCATCAATGTCATCTGCGAAGCGGAGGTTTGTGATCGTTCTGCCACCAATGCTGACTGATCCTTCATGATGTTCCAGTGCATCAGCCATGATTCTCTCAAGGAAGATGTTGAAAAGGGTGGGTGAGAGTAGACAGCCCTGCCTTACTCCAACTGTTGTTCGAAACCATTCTCCAATGTTGTTGTTGTAGTACACTGCACTGGTGGCCTCGCTGTACAGCTGTTTGATGACTCTGATCAGGTTTGCATTGATGCTGTACAAGTTCATGGTTGCCCACAAAGCCGCATGCCACACCCTGTCAAATGCCTTCTTAAAATCGATAAATACGTGGTATAGGTCTTGTTGATGTTGAAGGTACCGCTCACATAGTATTCTGAGGTTGAATATCTGTTCTGTTGTGCTGCGCCCTGCTCTGAAACCTGCTTGTTCCTCAGCAATGATGGTCTCTGCTTGTGGCTTCAGTCTATTCAATATTATCTGCAGCATGACCTTGCTTGGGTGACATATGAGGCTGATTGTGCGGTAATTATGGCATTGTTGTAGATTTCCTTTCTTGGGGAGGGTGATGATGAGCGACTGCGTCCATGGTGTTGGCCATTTTCCTGTCTGCCAGATCTTGTTGCAGATTCTTAGTAGGGCGCTGATCATGGCTTCCCCTCCAGCTTGGACCAACTCAGCTGGAATGTTGTCAGCCCCTGCTGACTTCCCCTTTTTCAGCGATCTGACTGCTGTTTCCACTTCTTCTCGGAGGATAGGGTGACTGTCTGTGTCTTTGCTTTCGGGTACATTAAGGACTTCTGGATCTCCTGCGGTTCTATAGTTATACAGGTCGGAGCAGTATTCTGTCCATCTGTTCAGAATATCCTGGTCGTCAGTGAGACACTTCCCATTTTTGTCTTGGATTGTTAAACCTTTTCTCTGTTTCGTGCTAGTCAGGTCTTTCACCAGCTGATATGCTTTCTTGCTATTGCTTTTCTTGATGTTCTCTTCAATGTCTTGGCACTGTTCACCGATCCATTTCTCTTTTGCCTCCGTCATGGACTTCCTGATTCTTTTGTTGACTGCCCTATATTGTTCTGCTCTTTCTTTTGTTTCATTTTTCTTTTTCTTCAACTCTCTACGCTTGTCGCATAGTTGTAGGATGTTAGGTGTGACCCATGGTTTTTTGACTGGTCGGTGTTTGCCAAGAAGCTCGTTTGCTGTTTCAGTCACTGCTGTATTGAAACTATTCGTCAGTGTATCTATGTCTGAGTCTATCACAGTGAGTGCTGCAAACTTTCCACCTATCCTTGCTTGAAAAATTTCTAATACCTCTGGGTCCTTCAGCTTCTCGAGGTCAAATTTGATCCTGATGTTGTTCCGCTTGTGGATTTTCTTTAGACGTAGTCGGAAAGTCATCATCACAAAATACATCATCATTATTAAAAGTACACTCTGGATGAGAAGTTTTCATGTATGACCATTTTCAAAATACATCATCATTATTAAAAGTACACTCTGGATGAGAAGTTTTCATGTATGACTGTTTTCAAAATACATCGTCATGATTAAAAGTACACTCTGGAAGAGGTTTTCATGTATGACCATTTTCAAAATATATCATCATTATTAAAAGTACACTCTGGATGAGAAGTTTTCATGTATGACCATTTTCAAAATACATCATCATTATTAAAAGTACACTCTGGATGAGAAGTTTTCATGTATGACTGTTTTCAAAATACGTTATCATTTAGACAGCCATACTCCCTACTTCGGAGGATTTATTTTCTTCTGAAAAGGAGAGAGCAGACTGTTACACCAGGAACTTGTCATGGCTGAAGACAACCTCAGCATAACGTTTTCAAAGCACGCAGACTACATACAGGCCTTGGCACTTTGCCGACAGCAGTGACTGACCCAGCTTGTGGCCTGGCCCAAACACAGGATATGTGAAGGAAAGGTTATTGCGTGAAATAGACTCAGAGATATTAGTTCTCAAAGTTTGCCTATTTTTGAGGTATTAAAAACACTAGTAAGTGATGATTTTTTGTTAAAAATCATACCGTAATGAAGAACAGGCTTTTGACCTTTCAACTGCCCTAATTTGCATGTCTGTATAACCCGTAGAACTGAAAACGATTTGAAGCCACAGTCTCTTCGCTGAAATTTCACGACACATGGTAAGTTTGTTTTTTTAAACAATTTTTTCATCCATTCACACCAACACAAAATGGCCTACTCTTCTAAAAGACGGAGCAAGTTTGTGCACAAAATGTTCTGCACGTGTTTGTACAAGGGACCTGGGTTTATAGTCTCATCCGAAGGACTTTAGGGGGAATGGAGTAGGCACTGATCTTAACTCTATTGGGGAAAATCCTTTCAAATGAGTGCCTTTGTGGTAACTTTATCTCGCACCATCAGATCACAAGAGCAACACTTTAACTACTAGGCTATCCCACTCCCTGTACAATATGATAAAACACAATATAACACTACACAATACAGCATGAAGCAAAACAACATGACACAATGTGGAGGACTCACGCTGGTCTGTAGATGGACAGGCGATCAAAGTGAAGCACTTTCAAGGCTTCTTCCATCTGGCCCTGAACAAACACACAACACAGCACAATGAGAGAGAAACAGACACACAGAGAGACAGAGAGAGACAGAGAAAGAAAGAGAGAGAGACAGACAGAGAGAGACGGACAGAAGAAAAGAAAGAAGAGACAGAGACAGACAGAGACAGAAAAAGTGAACACAGACACACACACACACACACACACACACACACACACACACACACACACACAGAATGAGACACAGGGAGAGAGTGTATGTGGTGCACACAGGCACACACACAGACACAACCACACATGCACACACACAGACAGCAATTTACAGCACCAATTGCTAAATTCATTTACCCTTCCACAGTACGAAGGTTACTATATATTCCTTCTTGGGGCACTGCATGCTTCCCTCTGCTTTACCTTTATTTTATTTTCTATTATGGAAGTTTGCCTATCTAAATCACCAAGTAGTGAACAGACATTAAACCAAGGAGAAACACACACACACACACTTTCACACACACACACACACACACAACACACACGCACACACACACACACACACAAACTCACACATGCATACACACACATACTATATGTGTTTGTGCATGTCTTCCCATTTTTCCTTTCTGGAATAGTCTTGTATTGATCATTGTAAGTAGAAAGATGTTGACCTGAAGATGACAACAACTACCACAACTACCACCACACACACACACGCACACACACACACATACCCACACCACCCCAACCCACACACATACCCCCCACCCCCAACAACCTATGTACCCTCCCATCCCCCCCCCCCCCCTCCCCCAAACGACCCTGACCTTGGTTCGGGTATACAGCATGCTGCTGTTCTTGTTGGCACTCATGGTGGAGATGACGGAGAAATGGCGACACCCTTCCTCCTTGGCAATGCTGGCCGTGTTCAGCACGTAGTCATGATCCACCCTCACAAACCCACTCTGCAGCCAACAACACGAGACAGCAACTACCCTTAATGACCACAGCGGGAATAATCATAGACATACAGCTAACAATTCGTGTCAATAGCAAGAAGAACTAGTAGTTATAATGATGACAATAATTGTAACAATCACGCTGATGATAGCAATCATGTTGATGAGAAAAATGGTGGCGATGATGATGATAGAAAAATTATAAATGGTTGTAGAATTAAAATACTGATGGTGCAAGAAAAAAAACATTAAGTGGTTTTGGTTAAAATATTGACAGTGCCATATCTACTCTATCTATCTAATCTATTATCTATCTATTACACACACACGGTATACTATATATATATATATATAATATATATATATATATATATATATATATATATATACACACGTAAATCTGTTCACCAACATATTTCAAGTGTAATCTCCAAACTAAGCTTTTTCTTTACTTTGAATGAGTTATATTTTCAAAAGAATGACACTACAGAAAATAAGTGCCAGCAGGGAGATTTTTTAATGGAAAAAAAATCTAAAGAAATATCTATGATCTGTGAATACATGATGATCAATATTATTAAGAATTATCAACTTCAAGGCTTGATGGCTATTCTTTTTCTTTTTTTATCATGTTTGGTGGTTGTTGCTTTTATTTTTCTTTCATTCCTTGGCTAGAGCTGTGAGGTTCAGTAGTGGTGAGATGTTGCCTAATTATAGTAGATAGCTGCATTCCAACTTTGAGGATGGTGTCTCAACATGACACTAGCTGGCATGTGCCTTTTAAAATGTTGTCATCAGTTCCTCTCGGCATGCACTGGCCTACTCTTTTCAAAGGTGGAACAGGTTCAAATGTGTTATGCACGCATTGGGATCTCGGTTTAAAGTCTGATCTGAAGGACTTTAGGGGGAGTGGAGTTATTACTGGTGTTTTGTTGTTGCTGTAATTTTTAAACAGATCTTTATTCAGAAAACATGAATAATATATATATGCACAAAATGAGAGCAATAACAAGCAAATAACTTATGGCATGCTCAAAACAATATATTTGACATATTATTAAGTTTGGCAGTTAATCCACATAATTAAATCAGCGTTAACAACAAGGTAGTACTTTCCAAACACCTTTTTTTTTTTTTTTAAACTGGTGTTAACTCCAGGAAAAAATGTCCTAGAACAAGACTGCCTCAGTTGTAGGTTAAACCTGGGCTGTCAGATCTCAAGCAAAACACTCTAACCACTAGGCTATCCCACCGCCCTGTATATCATATCATATAAAAACCATATTCACTCACAGCTCCCGACTTGGCTTTGGTCGTTCCGATGCAGCAGAAGCCCACATCAACTCCTTTGAAGACATCTCGGCTGGCCTCCATATTTTCAAAGTCCACCACTTTTTGCTCCTGCCATCAACAAGAATGGTTCGTCTGCTGTGTGAACATGGATTACCTTCAGGAACAACACGTGAGGTACTGACTGTCTGTGCTGAGTGTAATGGGGATTGTGTGAAAGGTTGGCATTCATTGTCTTCTTCGTTTTTTCCCCTCCTCCTCATCTTTTTCCTCTTCATCTTCTTTTTCTTCCTTCATCATCATAAATACTTTTTTTCTTCTTCTGTTTTGTCTTCACCTTTCTCTTTTTTTCCTTGTTCTCTTCTTCATCTCAGTTTTTCCCTCACTCTCTTTCTTCTACTATCATCTTGGTCTATGCTCCTCAGATTAATCTAAAGTCCAGCACTGACAAATGCATCATAGTGTTGTGCCAAGTGCTGTTGTGAAATGTATGACACAGTGAAACAGTGGCAGTGTTTGATGAAATGTATGCACAGTGTAATGGCCAATGCTTTGATGAAATGTATGCATATTCATGTGGCTCAAGTGCTTTTGATAATGTATCCACATGATCTGCATGCTTTTGATGATGTATGCGTGTATGTGGCCAGCTTCTTTTTGATGACATTATGCACATGTAATTGCCAAGCTTTTGATAAATTATGCCATGTATTGCCAATGCTTTTGATAAATGTTGCACATTATGCCAAGTGTTTTGTAAATGTATGCCTAGTGTTGTGCAAGTGCTTTTATGAATGTATGCATAGTGTTTGGCCATGCTTTTGTAATGTATCTATATTGCCAATGTGCTTTTGATGAATAGAATCTGTTATGTGCCAAAGCTTGATAAAATGTATGCATAGTGTATGTGGCCAAGTGCTTTTGATGAAATGTATGCATAGTGTATGTGGCCAAGTGCTTTTGATGAAATGTATGCATAGTGTATGTGGCCAAGTGCTTTTGATAAAATGTATGCATAGTGTATGTGGCCAAGTGCTTTTGATGAAATGTATGCATAGTATATGTGGCAAGTGCTTTTGATAAAATGTATGCATAGTGTATGTGGCCAAGTGCTTTTGATGAAATGTATGCGTGGTGTATGTGGCCAAGTGCTTTTGATGAAATGTATGCATGGTGTATGTGGCTAAGTGCTTTCACACTATGGATTGGTGGTCTAGAGGTAACACATCTGCCTAGAGGTAGGTAATGTACCTGCACAGAAAGCAACAAGTATGGTTTCTGCCCCATTTGGTCCCTGTGGGGATGCCGGGGACCTGTCAGTATAAATAGCATCCCCACTTTCTGGAAATCTGTGCTAGGAATTTCCTCTTTGCTATTCTTCTCTTTATTTCTGCCTTGTTCCTTTTCTTCCTCTCACCTACTCCTTGTCTATTTTCTGCCTTCTTGGTCCAGTCTCTTGCCTTTTTTACCCAGAAAAGACTTAAAATACAACAATTTTCTCCCACGCTAAAGTCAGATGCACTGGGCTGACTTGTCAGGCGCTTAACAGCAGCACGACACATTTTCACTCATAATTATGACAGACAACAAAAGTTGCTGTCTGAGCGTTGACAAAGAAGAAGAAACCCCCTTTGTGCCTGGTCTTTTCCACTAAAACCTTGAGTGGTGTCTGGAACAGGTGACAACATTGACAAAACTGCCTGTACACAGGGACAGGATGTAAAAAAATAAAGCACATGAGTATTTATTCCATTATCCTTGAAATAAAAGAATAGATAAAATAAACAATGCTACACAATAGTCAATACCACACCAAAGGATAAGCAACCAATGACTCATTGACTACAATGGAAGTAACATGATAAAGTATTTGAATCACCCCATGAAGGTCATTTACAAAACATAACTTATTGACAAAATGTAATGTCATAATTTTGCTTGTTCTTTCTTTCATTATCTTTACTCATTTTTCACAATCACATACATGTATTCAAATCCACATTTTCAACAAAGGCGTCTCAGTAGCTCCAGAAAAGTACACACAACTGAGTGAAGAACTAGAACTAGTAGAAGGGACAAAAACAGGTCAATACCGCTCCCTTAGTGCTTTGCCAATGGGGCATCCAAGATTCCGAGGTCAAAGGTGAACTTACTACCTTCGACCCAGTTGACAGTTTATACTGTTGTGCTCTTGCTCCTTCCACAAAGGGAGGCAATGAGGACCACCCCTATCACAAATTTAAACAACAAAAACAGCTTCTTCAAAATCAACTTGGGCACATTTTCCTCAACCCCCCCTCTTACTGCCATCAACCACATCACAGTGATCTGTTTACACTAAACAACAATCGGCTAATGTCAAAACATTGATCAACAACAACATGTGTACATATATATAATATACACTTTACACAGTCTCATCAGACACTTACAAATTCAGGGCCAAAGCTGGGGTCCAGGCGGACTTCTCGTCGACCAACCAGAAACACTTTCTTGAAGATCTTCAGGTCCCGGAGATCCTTCAGCAACGACTTGCCCGACTCTCCTGTATAGCCCAGCACGAAGGCCGAGTGTTCTTCCCCTTTGTACCGATCCAGGTTGGCCGATGTGTCACTAGCCATTCTGTGGACAAGGGTAAAAATTGAAGTCACACATTGATTTAGATTCAGACCATCACAGAGCTGAGTTACCTGCATTCCTGAAACTGTGTGATTTTATATATATATATATATATATATATATATATATATATATATTATATATATATATATTCATTTGACCAAATCAGGATCCTGGAGCTGACTGAAAATAACATGAATGATCCCAATTTGATTTATATAACCATACTTGAGCTTTCCCAAAAACTGATCTCAACTTACCCAGTTACTTTCTTTTTCATGAAAAGATCTCACTCTTGGACTAATGTGATGACCGTGACATTATTATTATTATTATTATTTATTATTATTGTTGTTGTTGTTACATAAAAATTTGTTTTATGATTAGTATTTTCATTACTTATATCATCAATTTGATGATCATGGTAATGGATGATGGTGATGATAATACCTTTTTAGCTTTTAGTACTAGATTTAATTTGAGTTTTTACGCACTAGCTAACTATTAAATTTACTACTATTAATTTGTATTAAATATTTAATACTAGTCAAATGCAACCTCTCCTTAGAATTTTTTAATCTATCATACACATCAAACCCTTGTGGTGTGTGTGTGAGTTAAGTACGTGTGTGTGTGATTGCATGCACAATTGTCACCGATATAGGTACTGCACTATTACAATAGCAATATTAGTATTTCAGATCAGAAAAAGAAATAGGCTGTGATAACTGCTGTCATTATCTGATTAGTGATTATGTCAATGAGCAGAGTGGCAATGTACTTAATAATAATTTTAGTAGAATACAGTGATAGCGATTTTCATTCTAATGTGCTGATTACAAGTTCAGTAGTCTGGAATCACTAATTTTATTCAGTTGTCCTACAGTTTTGATATAATATCATCATGAATATGACAATGGTGACGAGAATGATAATAAATCAATAATTAATAACAATAATATTAATAATGATGATGATAGTAATAATATTAATAACAATCATAAGATAAGAATTATTGATTATTATAAAATGATAGTAATATATATAGTCTATAATATGTAATAATAGATAAGTATCACACTTAAAACAATAATTCAGATGCCTATGTAGTATGATCATACTGCAGCATGAAGTTGTGTTCTGTTTCAGTGTTTCACTGTTTGACCCCAGCACAGCTAGGTGAAACTCAGTATACATGTACATCAATTACACACACACTTATTTAATTTCCTTAAGGGTAGTTTAATTAATCTGTTCTAACTTTAATTTTACTAGTATTTTGTTCTAACTTTAATTCTACTAATATTTTGGTGTCCAGTTGTTCTATCATTATTTTTCTTCTTGTGTCCCCCCCCCCCCCCCCCCCCCCCCCTTGCCCCTTCTCAATATCACAAATATAGGACCTCCCCCCCCCCCCCCCCACACACACACACAGTACACATATGTGACACAGTAACACATACACAGGTCTACATCACAACACACACACACACACACACACACCCCACACACACACACACACACACACAGAGTCTTGTACATAGCCCAGTTTTCGTGTTTCTTTAAAGTTCTTTGATATTGTTTTCCCTATTTGCATTTTTACTAATTTTAGGCATTACATTGATGTTTGAATACCAATCACTCTGTCTTCTACTGTTAATCTTTTTCCCCCATCTAATATCACTTATAGTGAACAGATGTTAAATACAAGAACGAAAGGACACACACACACACACATGACCCATGCATGCATGCACACACACACACACAGAGTGACACACACAGAGTCACACATACAAAGTCACAGGTCTACACACACAACACACACACACACACACAGAGCATTAGCAAAATCAACAAGCTATCAATTCCCAAATTTAAGACCACTTGGGTTCAAATTCCAAAGCTGCTCTAAACATTGCAATCTTAGTATTCTTACACACTGTGTTGTTCACTGTGGATTTTCTTACACACTGTATTGTTCACTGTGTACTTTCCTTGTGAGTTTCCTATGATAAACAGGTTGAATTTTATAATATATGGAGTAGGACTGCTACATAGATGGAATTTTCATGAGCATTGCTCATGGTAGTCTCCCATTCATCATCTAATGATCTATCACCACTGTGCTGTATGACAATTAGGCTAGGGCAGTCACTATTTATTTAGTATTGGGTCATTGAACGTTCTCTTCCTTTACCCTTCATAAAGAAAACAGACTTCATCAATTTTATGTGCAACGTGCTACTGCAGTTCATCGATGCAATTAAAATCATCATTTAAATCGAAAAGAAATCTGCTGTGCTTTCTTCTTGACTTCAATACTTGGGCGTGGCCAATGCGGGCTCAAAAAGTATTTTTCACTGAAGAGAGAACGGAGAGAGTTGTCGAACATGCACTGCTACAGGACCTAAACCAAATCTTGATAAAATAAAAATGTTCTGATTAAAATTAATCAAATGAACTGCTCACGCGCAATGTCTCTCGGTTCCGGGTTCGTGTGCAAGTTCGTGATGCAGAAAGAATCCTCCCAAGCAAATGGCCACAACTGCGACAGCTATAGCTGTACCGCCAATGATTTCGTCGCATCTAAACCACAAAAAGCGCATTGGGGCTTCCAACGTCAGTCTGTAGACGAAATCTCACCTTTACCTTTACAGCAGGCTAGCGTCTTAGAATAAACACTTGTGACCTCCTCCGGAAGTGATTAGGCCTAATGTTGAGTAAGGGGGATAACTACTTCCAAAACGATAGTGTGTTTAGAATTGTGCTAGTTATATCCTCTTGTCTAGCATATCGATCTCTCTCTTTCTCTCTCTCTCCGAACCACAGAGGTACTCGCTGGGGGGTCGGGATAGCCTAGTGGTCAGAACGTTGCGCTCGCAATCTGACCACCCGGGTTCGATTCCCGTTCAAGGGGGATATTTTCCCCTGGAGTTACCATCAGTGAAGACTCCACTTCTTCTTCTTCTTTCATCTTCCGCTGGTGCCCTTCGGCGTCGCGGGGAGACACAGACGTCTGTCTGCGGCAAGGCGGGAGGCTTGATGTAGTGACAGGTCATGGGCTCGCAGGGTGTCAGCCACGGAGTCGCTCCATCGTCTCCTTGGTCTACCTCTGGCTTTCCAGCCATTGTATTTGGTGGTGTATGCCCGTAGGGCTGGTTGGTTGGGCGGCATTCTAGTGAGGTGACCAAACCACCTGATCCTTTGTTGTTCGATATGGTGGAGAATTGGTGTTAGTCCGACCATGTCTCTGATCACCTCATTCTTGATCTTGTCGTGTCTGGTTTTGTTGACAGCTTTTCTCAGGCAGCGCATTTCACATGTGACCAATTTTCTCTCTAAGGCTTTTGTTAGGGCCCATGTCTGACACTGGTATGTGAGTGTTGGAACGAAGATGGCGTTGATGAGTTTTGCCTTAGTGCTCATTGGGATGCTGGAATGTTTTAGAAGGGGGGCGAGTTGGTAACTGACTGCATTCGCTTTCTGGCATCTTGTTTCTATCTCTCTGTCCAATTTCCATCTTCAGTGAAGAGACTGCCAAGGTATTTAAATTCTTTGGTCTGTTTCAGCTGGGTGCCCTTGATGTTGATGTCCAGCTTTCCTGGATTTCTGCTGACAGACATAACTTCTGTTTTGGTGATACTGATCTTCATATCATACCTCTCGCAGCTTGTGTTGAGTTGGTCTGTGTGATCTTGAAGAGCTGCTTTGTTCTGATTCATCAGGGACTGGTCGTCAGCAAATAATAGTTCGTTCAGGGCCTCAAGATCTGGGTTGGCTTCCTTTGTGATCTGGTCCATGTAGATCACGAAAAGAAGGGGAGAGAGTACGCAGCCTTGCCTGACCCCTGATGTAACCGGGAACCAGTCGGATGTTCCACTGGCTGTTCGGACTGCGCTCATACTGTTGGCATAGATTGCTCTGATGTTATCAAGCAACTGCCCCTTCACGTCGTACTGCTCCAGGATCTTCCAGAGCTTGTCTCTGTTGACTCGGTCGAAAGCTTTTTCTTGATCAACGAATACTGTATGCAGGTCTTGGTTGTATTCGATGGCTCTTTCACACAGCTGTCGGAGTGCGAAAATGGCATCTGTGCACCCTCTTCCTTTCCGAAAGCCAAACTCCACTCTCCCCAAAAGTCCTTCAGATGAGACTATAAACCGAGGTCCCGTGTGCAGAACATCTTGCGCACACGTTAAATCCTGTTCGGCTCTTCGTAAGAGTAGGCCATTGTGTGCCGGTGGGAACAGATGACAGAATTTACACAACCGCATACACACGGGGACTGGATGTAAAAAGCACATAAGTGCTTATTCCATATCCGCTATATAATAATAATAATAATAAATGGAATTTATAGAGAGCTATATCTTGCAATTACAAACCAGAGCACTTCATTCAATCTGCTCCCACACATGCAATCAACAATGATTAACAATATTCCAACAAACTCAAATGCACCACACACACACACACACACACACACACACAACACACACACACACACACACACACACACTCAACAATGATTAACAATATTCCAACAAACTCAAATGCACACACACACACACACACACACACAACACACACAGGTTGTACATTTCAGCAGGGTGATGGAATTTTGGCTTTTAAAGGCAGGGACAGATATGAGATGAAACAAGAAGGAAAAATCTTAGGTTTGAAATAGGTATGTTTTGAGGCTGGATTTAAAGCTGTCGTAAGTAGGCTTTTCACGAAGGGAGAGAGGCCACCAGTGGATTGGTTGAATCTAGGTATTCGTAAGCCCAGGGTATCTGCAGCAGAGCGGAGGGAACGAGGAGTGTACAGGTGAAGACATTCACAGAGATAGGAGGGTGCTGTTTTGTGTAGGCATTTGTAACAGAGGGTACTGATCTTGTACTTTACTCTCTGTGGCACAGGCAACCAGTGGAGAGATTGCAGGAGGGGAGTAATATGCTCAGATTTTTTTCTTTTTGAGGACTAATCGAGCTGCAGAGTTTTGTATACGTTGAAGGGAGTGGATAGATGATGCTGGCAGACCAGCCGAAAGAGAATTACAGTAGTCCAGACGTGAAAGAATAAGAGATGTGACAAGTTTGGATGTTGTATCAGTGGACAGGTACTTTCGGATTGCACTTATACGCCGTAATTGATAGTAGCAGGTCTGGGTGATGAATTTTTGCATGAGTGTGTTGTCAATAACAACACCTAGATAATTAACTGCAGTGGATAGCGGAACTGATACATTGCCAAATTCTATTGAATCTGTTGTGATAGAAGAGAGTTTGTGTTTGGTCCCTATAATCATGGCTTCGGTTTTATCTGCATTTAGCTGTAACTTGTTTTGTATCATCCAGTTTTGAATGTCTTGAAGGCAGAGTGACATATTTTTCAAGAGAGAAGGCAGAAATGAATAAATAAATGAAAAGCCTACGGACATCATACTGAAACTTGTAGTCTATGTAGTGTGCCTCAGAATATATCACCCACAAGCTGTGAAACCACCATTTTCTCACTGTTCGTCAATGGATCAGTCATGACGTACCTACCTCTGTCAGAATGTCACAGTTAGCATAGTGGTTAGAGTGTTGCACTTGCGTTTTGATGGTGCGGGATGGAGCCTGGGTTTGAGCCACCACTGGGACGCCCGTTCAAGGAGATAAAAAAAAGAAGTTTAGTTAACATCAGCACTGACTACACTCCTTCAAAGGTCCTGATGAGATTTTTAAAAAATCAAACAAAATCCAAAGGCCCCGTGTGTGTATGCATGCATAACATCTTGTGCACATGTTAAAACCTGCACTGCCTTTCAGAAGGGTAGGCCATTTGTGCTTGTAAGAACAGGTTAAAAAAAAGAAGAAAAAAAAGGTGCATGTAACTAGCGTGGCGTTTATACATCATTCCCGATGTCGGAATGCGGCTACCTTAATGGAAGATTAAAATGGTCACATACGCAAAAATCTTTGGTGAACCTCACAGCTCTAGCCATCTCTCTATCTACCATGAAGGTCAGGTCAAGGTGTTCCCATAACCTCTGCGGTCGTTGAGGAGCGAGGAGTCTGAAACCTCAGATCTCCTAGGGGCCGGCATCTTGAGGGCGGCGCCCATCTCCTCTCCCTCCCTGATTTACCTTATCTGTCCCTAAAGAGGGCAGGTTCCCGTTTACAGCTGGGTGAACTAGAGGACTGTACTGAAGCCAAGGCGCGCGAATGGACGCCCGTCCAAGAAGCAGCCACGCTCAACGCTGCTTAACCTTAGCTTGGGGAGAGCAGTGCTGTGATCTCTGAGCTGCCCTGTTCACTCGCCATCCCGACACCTTGAAGACAGATACCTCTTTGTAAAGAACAGATCTGCTTCTGCCGGTTTGAAAATCGGAAGTGTGTATTATTGCATGATTCATGAATCCTCTTTGAATTATTTTCAGCGTTAGCCATGTTTGTTGGATTTGCATTTGAGCTGTATGAGCATCATCCTACATGGCATCTCCATTTCATTCCAGAACATTTATTGTGTTTGCAAGCCCTGCTCATCTAGAGAGAGCTGGTTTAAAAAAAAGTGCCCTCAAGGTTATGCAAATTCAACAGATCCTTTGGACAGAGAACAAATATTTAGGGATAAATTGTTTTCTTTTTATACATGTCTCCTGGGCAACAGAATGAATTTGTCAAGAATAAAGGCAGGTGACTTTGTGTAGAAAAGATATATGTGTGAAGACTACAGATAAAGGAATCAATGCATTCATTGTTACTCTGTCCTGTGACCTGTAGAAAAGATATAATTTTATGTGTGAAGACTACAGAAAAAAGAATCAATGCAGTCATTGTTACTCTGTCCTATCATGACCAGCTTTGATTCACAAGCTCTGTAGAACGCCTCTGGAGTAACTAAATAACAAGCTGTGGAGGAAGTAGGTCAGATTGCAAATATCTCTCCACGGCTACAACACCAAGCTCCTCACGTCTCTCATTCTGTCAGTTTGGATTTCCACACCTCTCTTTCCTGGTGTATGCACTGTGTGTGTGTGTGTGTGTGTGTGTGTGTGTGTGTGTGTGTGTCCCCTCCCCCCCCCCTACAGGGAATTGTAAACCCTCTGCTGCTTGACCTTGTCTGTCGTAGGGGAGAGGAAATCTAAACAAGTGATGTGATCTCTGTGACAACCTCTGCACTGGTTCCCTGCCTCACAAACAATATTGTCCATTCTACTTTGATCCTGGATAAGCGGTTGATTTCTTGTCCTCCGTGTGCCCAGATTCAAACAGCCGATTTGTGGTGATCCCCCCTCACAAACAAAACAGTGTATCATTTGACGTTGATTTCTCAGATCAGCCGTTAATCTATTGTCTTCTGTGTGCTAAGATTCAAGCATCCCACTGGTAGCTGTTACTGCTTTTCTTCTTTTTCTGGGGGTGGGGGGTAGCCTAGTGTTTGGAGCTTTGAATTCGCAATTTAACAGCCAAGGATCAGTGGAGTTTAAGCCATGACCCAAACGCCCCTTCAAGGGGATTTTCCCTGAGAGCTAACATCCGTACTGACTCCACTCAGCTGAAAGCTCTTCAGATGAGACTATAAAGCGAGGCACAAAGAAGATCTTGCATTCCATCTTTGGAAGAGTAGGTTATTACATGCCAATAAGACATGGCCAAAATATAAATATATTTTAAAAAATTATTTTAATTTTTTTTTTAGTTAGTTACTTATTCATGGACAAATGAAATTACAGGTTTCTGTCAAATAATCTCCATATTTTCACCACACAGGAACAGACCATCCTGATTGGAGAGAGAGAGAGAGAGGAGAGAGAGAGAGAGAGAGAGAGAGAGAGAGAGAGAGAAGAGAGAGAGAGAGAGAGGAGAGAGAGAGAGAGAAGTGAATGGGTGGTGCTGAAAGAAAAGGAACATGTCTACATGGATAACCAAAAACAAAGCAACCTTGTCACCCAAACTGCATTCAAGGCAATGAAAAAAGACGCCAGTAAAACCAAGACTACCACAGCTTTCATTGGCGCCACCAGGGATCCTTATTTGGAGGTTCGTGCTGTACAGCACTCCTGATGAACTGGGCGTGTTTCTGTCTTGTGCTGTACAGCACTCCTGATGAACTGGGCGTGTTTCTGTCTTGTGCTGTACAGCACTCCTGATGAACTGGGCGTGTTTCTGTCTCGTGCTGTTCTGGTCAAAAGATGTAGGTGAGATCGGAAATGACACTTCCTTTTCCTTCATCTGTGAAGAGACCCGTGAAAAGAAGGAAAGGCCACATAATTCCAAGTCCTGTCAATCAGAATTCAAATACCCTTTCAAAAATCCAAGTACAAAGAAATGAAATAAATGATCAAGGACTTGATGGACAAGCAAATAGATCAATTACAAGAAGGGTGGGGGGCCTTAAAAATATAAACGAAATGCGAGTAGTTAAAACAAAGTTTGAAACGCCATTTTGCATTTGATTGGATTGAAATGTTTGTTTACTTCATTGTTTTTGTTTGTTGTAGTTTTGTAGCTGACCATTGGACGTTCCCCAGTTTGACATTCTGAGCATCACTCTGAATATGCACTCTGCCTCACTCCCCCACCTGTTGTCAGGGTTTCAAGACGCAGGGATTGGCTTGTGTCTTTTCCTCCTGGCTAGAACTCTAGTTCACCAGTGGTGAGATGTTGCCTATTTGGCCGTTTTGCCCTCCATTAAGGTAACTGCATTCCGACTTCAGGGATGATGTCTAAATACGACACCTATGTGCGTAAGGTTAAACCAAAAAAATCAGCATAAAACGGCCTACTCTTCTAACAGGCAGAATGGGTTTTAACCTGTGTGCAAGATGTTATGCATGTATTCACACACAGGACCTCGGTTTATAGTCTCCTCTGAAGGACTTTCGGTGGAGTGGAGTCAGAACTGATGTTGACTCCAGGGCAAAATCCCCTGAACAAGTGCCTCCATGGAGGCTGAAGCCCGGGCTGTCAGATCAGGAGCTGAACACTCTAACCACTCGGCCACCCCACCCTACGTCTTCAGTGACTGAAAACCACAATCTGCATCAACTCTCCTTGTTCACCCTGACAGGGCCCCTTGCTGCCACCCTGGAATTCCATTCTGGGATGAATGCAGTGCCCCACTCCTGATGAATGGAGCTTGTTTCTCTTTCCTACCCTTTCTGCCAAGAGAGGCATAAGCAGACGGAAATGATACGGCCACATAAGCTTTCATTGCTTACAGAGATAGAAGGCTCTGGTCGAGGCCTTAGGAACTCCAGGTTTTGTGTGGTTGTGTTTTGCCTGCACTTCTGTCTTCTGATCAACTACAGGTGTGATTCAAGCTTGGTTTTTTCTTTCACGTCACTGGGTTAAAAGACGTGTGCAATAAGCGGAAATGACGCATCTCTTCTGGTATTCGGTATCCAAAAACCGAAAAGTGAGCTCCTCCAAAAGAGAGCCAAGTAAGAGAATGATAAAAATTAACAAGAAATATATCATGAGAGAAAGAAAAACTTCCGTAAAGACGGAATGCGGCTACCTTATAGTGGGCAAGAACAGACCCATATATCCAAATATCTCACCATTAGTTAACCTCTGAGGTGTTGCAGAGGAAAACACACACACACACAACACACACACTCACACACACACACACACACACACACACACACACACACACACACACACATTGTTTTGAATAAAGCCAAATACATTTTGATGTTTTCCACTGCATTTAGAAAGTGGAGATTCCGGTTGTGTAGCAGTACACATAAACATTTATATAAACAGAAAACGTTATCAAAATCAGAATATGATCACACACACGTGCCCATATGTGCATAGATGTGTGTGTGTGTGTGTGGGGGGGGGGGGGGGCTGTAGGGAGCTGTTGTTATAACATTTTCAAAAAAACATCTTAAAATACGTGGGCATCAGAATCCATTCTGCAGGCAATTAAGCCATCTCTCCCAATATAGTTTTTGTTTCGAGAATATTTAGATCAGTCTAGCCACACAGATAAACCTCTACCTGCTTAAATCTGTTACAAATAACAAAACAAAAGCAATGGATCAGATTGTATCAAGCAAATCGATTTCAAGAATTAGCGATGGTTCCTTTCTTCTCGCCTTGAGACAAAAGGAATAAGGTGTGGTCGAGTTCAGTTTTCTCACCAGGGGTGCATGCTGACATGACATACTTTTTCTACCCTAAAGCAGGGCAGAGGGGAGGGGTGGGGGGGGGGGGGGTAGGAACTGGAGGGAGGAGTAGGGGGGTGTCTGTGGGGGATGAAGTAGGTCAACAATGGAGACACAGGAATCCTGATTCTTTGGCATCAGGGGGGTGGGAGGGGGTGAACCAAGGATGGAAATTATGGGATGGAACAAAAAGAAGTGACAGTCTTTAAAATCTTTTCCCCCGTGGGGATGTCATGGTTCTGTCAGTGTAAACAGCATCCCCACCTTCTGGAAATTCTGTGCTAGGAATTCCATATTTTCTTTCCCTCTCTTTGTTTCTGCCTTGTTCCTTTTCTTCCTGTCGCCCCGTTCTTATCTATTTTCTGCCTTCTTGGTCCATTCGGCCTCTCATATTCTATACATACTTAAAAGAATAATTCTCTCGGAAGTGGGATATGTTGGGCCTGACTTATAAGGCGCTTAATAGCAGCGCAACGCATTTTCCCTCATATTGCTGAGCATTCAACGAAGAAGAAAAGAGACTTTCTTTTTCAATTTTTGCCTAGAGCTTCCAGGTTCACCAATGATGAGATTTTACAATCCCGATCATTTGCCACCATTAAGGTAGCCGCATTCCAACCTCAGGGACACAGCCAAACCATGACACCAGCGTACATGCGCTTCTTTAAATTTTGTCATCCGTTTCTTCAGGCACGCAATGGCTTACTCCTCTGAAAAGCAGAATTGTGTGTGCAAAGTGTGTGCACAAGGTAGTCTGCCAGGGATTGCACATGGGACCTCCTTGGCTCACAGTCTCCTCCAGAGGACTCTGATTTGGTTATTTTTTTGTTCCTTGACTTAAGATCCGAGGTTCACTAATGACGAGATTTTTACATTTCCGACTTTTTAAAACTTTATTTAACTTATTTTATTCTTTTGTATCGAGGATAATGGGATAGGCACTAATGTGCTTTATTACATCCAGTCTCCGTGTGTATGCGGTTTTGTAAATTCTGTCATCTGTTTCCACCGGCACACAATGGCCTACTCTTACGAAAAGCGGGACAGGATTTAACGTGTGCGCAAAATGTTCTGCGTGCGTTCGCACACGGGGCCTCGGTTTATAGTCTCATCCGAAGGACTTTTGGGGAGAGTGGTGTCTGCACTGATGTTAACTCCTGGGGAAAATATCCCCTTGAACGGGAATCGAACCCGGGTCGTCAGATTGCCAACGCAATGTTCTACCCACTAGGCTATCCCGTCCCCATTAAAGTAGCTACATTCCGACTTCGGGGATGATGCCCTCAACACAACACCAGTGTGCATGTAGTTTTATACAACTATACTATATATATATATATATATATATATATATATATATATATATATATATATATATATTATATATATATATACACACACACTATACACACCTATGTGCATGTAGTTTATATAACTATACACACTATATATTATATATATATATATATATAGTGTGTATAGTTATATAAACTACATGCACATAGGTGTGTATAGTGTGTGTGTATATATATATATATATATATATTATATATATATATATATATATATATATATATATATATATATATGTGCATGTAGTTTTGTATAACTATACACATGAGACCTCAGTTAACAATCACACCCAATGGACTTTCGGGGGAGTGAAGTCAGCACTGATGTTAACTCCAGGGGAAAAAGTCTCTTTGAACAGGGCGTCATGGTGACGGCTCCAACCCAGGCTTGATCCAGCCTGTCAGATGGCAAGCACAGTGTTCTAACCACTTGGCTATTCTGGCCCCCAACTGAATAAAAGAGAGAAACTTTATGAACAGAGAAAAACTTCATGGAAAATGTTGACTGATCATGGTACATCCCAGTCACAGTGAGCTGTGTCTCTGTGTCTCCATCTCCTTCACCTTCTCTTCTTTTTTTAGGGTGGACATCTTCATTCCCTTTGATTTCTATGAGAATATTGAACACATCATCACACACACACACACACACACACACCACACACACACACACACACACACACACACACACACACACACACACACACACACACACACACACACACACACACACACACACAGAGAGAGGGGGGGGGTAATAAACAGATGAAGGTAACCATAAGTTAGAGGATGATAAATCAAAACTTTAGCTCAAGTCATATCCAAACATTACCCCGAAGTCGGAATGTGGCTACCTTAATGACAGGCAAACGGTGGCATAATTATACAAATTTCACCACTGGTGAACCTCAGAGCTCTAACCAAGGAACGAAGAAAAAAAATTGAAATCAAAAGAACGAAAACAAAATTAAACCAAAAGACAAATAAACAGATGCTAAGACTGCTGTAGCTGCCAGTGTTGACACGCCTGGAACCCTGGCGCCACCAGGGATCCCTGTTTTGAGGTTGCTGCTGTGCTGCTCTCCTGATGAATTGGCCTGTTTCTATCTCGTGGTGTTCTGGTCAAAAGACGTAGATCAGAGCGGAAATGAGATGATCTTTTCTTCCTTCTTCTATAGAGGATTACTGACAGGGAGTTAACATAAAGAGTGGGAGTGTTAAAATATATATATATATATATTTTTTTTTTTTTAGTGGCTTGATACTATGAAATAAATACATAATCAATGAAACGAAATACACGAGAAATAAATAGATAAACAAATATTTTTTTCAATCATGAAGAAAGCAAGAAAGTAAGTAAGACAAAAAGGAAACAATGAAAACAGAAGGAAAGAAAACGGTAGGAAAGAATGAAAGAGCAACAACAAAACAGAAAGAAAGAAAGAAATGATAAAATGGATGATTGAAACAGCAACTAAAAAACCTACTTCTTCTGTGTGAACACATGCAGAACATCTTGGGTATGCATTAAAACCTTTTCTGCCTTTCGGGAGAGCAGGCCATCGTGTGCCTGTAGGAACAGGACCACAGTCTATGCTAACAAACAAAAACAAAGGGCATGCACACTGGTGTCATGTTTAGACACTTTTCTTAAAGCCAGAATGTGGCTACCTTCATGGTGGGCAAATCCAGTTGCCTCAGCAAACTTTGACCATTTGTGAACCTGGGAGCTCTAGCCTAAGAACAAACAAAATAGAATGAACAGACAGAATGTTTTGTAATAATTTTTCGGAGGGATAAGTTCAATCTAAAAGTTCAGCGAATTTGCTCTCTCCCCCCTCCTCCCCCTAAAAAGCTTACTTTCGCGCAAATTTACAGAAATCATGCCCAGATTTGTCCTACTTTTGTGCAGACAGATACAACATTTCTGAGAGAGAGAGAGAGAGAGAGAGAGAGGAGAGGAGAGAGGAGAGAGAGAGAGAGAGAGAGAGAGAGAGAGAGGAGAGGGGGGTGGGGGGGGGGGGGGGGGGGGGGGGGCTCAGGCAAAACACAGACAGAAAGCAAGAAGGAAAAGAAAAGATATAGCTTAAGAACAAAGAGAACAAGGACAGAGACAGAGTGAGAAAGTGGAAGAGTGAGAAAGTGGACAGAGACAGAGTGAGAAAGTGGACAGAGACAGAGTGAGAAAGTGGAAGAGTGAGAAAGTGGACAGAGACAGAGTGAGAAAGTGGACAGAGACAGAGTGAGAAAGTGGACAGAGACAGAGGAGAAAGTGGACAGAGACAGAGGAGAAAGTGGACAGAGACAGAGGGGAAAGTGGACAGAGGGAGAAAGTGGACAGAGACAGAGGGAGAAAGTGGACAGAGTGAGAAAGTGGAAGAGTGAGAAAGTGGACAGAGGGAGAAAGTGGACAGAGACAGAGTGAGAAAGTGGAAGAGTGAGAAAGTGGAAGAGGGAGAAAGTGGACCCCGCGGAAGACTGACAACAGGACCAAGACAAACATGATGGTCAGGGGCCAGGCTTCCAAACCTCCCTGCTGCACTCCTGATTTATAACTGAAGGCTGCATCAGCTCTCGCTGTTGACTCTGCCAGAAGCGCCGGGAACTACCAGAGGAGTGTATGTTTGGATAGGATGAACACACTGCTGCACTCCTGATGCATGGGGCTGCTTTCTCTTTCCTGTCCTTCCCGCCAAAAGGTCACAGGAAGATCAGCAGTGTACCGTCATCACGTCAGCTGCTGCCCTTACTGACTCCGATAAAGCACTATAGCCACTTTTTATATATTTTGTTTTTATAGAAGTTCTGTTTGGAGCACTGCTCTCTCTCTCTCTCTCTCTCTCTCTCTCTCTCTCTCTCTCTCTCTCTCTCCTCTCTCTCTCTCTCAACTGGAGATTTTGATTTGGGTTTGTGTTTCTTTTGTTATTCTGGTCAAAAGGCATATGCAAAAAGAACGGAAATGACATCTCTTCCCTGGTCTTTAGTGATTTACTTGGAGTGACCTCGCCCCCCCCCCCCCCCTGCACCCCCATCACCCCCCCCTCCCCCAAGAAATAAAAGAAAAATGTAGAGAAAAATCAGACAATAATAATAATAATAATTTTAAAAAAATCTGTGGTGGTATTTGCAAAGAGAGAGATTCTTAACATTGGTGAACTATTCAATAAACATAGAACCTTCTAAAGGTTAGCAAAACAGAACATACATTCAATGTTTTTTTCTTCTCTTGTTACAAGGATAATGGAATGTGCTCATCTCATCTGCTTTTTGTTTTTGCATCAAGCCCCCATATGCTTGCCGTTTTGTGAATTTTGTCATCTGTTCACACCAGCACAAAATTGCCAACTCTTTCAAAAGCCAGAACAGGTTTCAACATGTACACAAGACGTTCTGCGTGTGTTCACACACGAGATCTCGGTTTACAGTCTTATCTGAAAGATTTTTGGTTGAGTGGAGTCGGTACTTACGTTAACTCAATGGAAAAATCCCTTTAAACGGGCGTCTCGGTGGTGGCTCGAACCTGGGCTCGAACCCTGGCTGTCAGACCGCAAGTGCTTTAACCACTAGGCTAACCCATCTCCCATGATAGTGTGTGTGTGTGTGTGTGTGTGTGTGTGCTCGAATAATACAGGTACACGTTAACTATTCACATCTTCTTTTTTTACCTGTCACAATTGACAAGCGGCAACATCAAGAACCAGATATCATTAGAAAAAAAAGGTTTGTGAGACAGATGATCGTTAAAGGTAAGGTGCAGGTGTTCATAAACTATACAGTTGTTGGGGAGCGAGGTGTCTAAGACCTCGTCTTCTATAGGGGCCAGAATATTGAGGGAGGCGCCTATCTCCTCTCCCTCGCTGCTTTACCTTTCCCTGAACCTAAAGAGGGCAGGTACCCATTGACAGCTGAGTGAACTGGGGGACTGTTCTGAAGCCAAGGCGCACGAACGATCACCCATCCAAGAGGAAACCACGCCAAATGCTGTGTAATCTTAGCTCGGAGAGACCAAGTGTTCTGAGCACTGAGCTATCCCGTTCCCAAACACGGTGATGGTTTTGGCTTAACAATGAAGGTAAAGGAGTGAAGGCTGGCAGGGCTCGCTTCTCTCACAGGGGGATGTCTGCTGGCATGTTTCTTTCACCGCCAAGGACAGGGGCAGGATTGGACATCAAGGGAGACAACACTTGCCTGATACGTCAAACCCGCGTGGGAGGAAAGTTTAGAAGACAAGGGATATTGTTTGGGACGAGAGGCTTAGAGAAGGGTGACAGTCTTGACAAGCCGTGGGGGAGTTAAGACAGACAGTGTCATGGCTGTTTATTGATGCCGGCCACCAAGGTTTTCAGACTGTTGGACAACACTGGGATATTTCCGTTTGTTAAAGAAAGTTGGTTTATCAGCTTCGTGTTGTAGAAGACTGAGTAGAGAGAGAGAGAGAGAGAGAGAGAGAGAGAGAGAGAGAGAGAGAGAGAGAGAGAGAGAGAGAGAGAGAGAGAGAGAGATGAAAGAGTGTTGTAAGTCTGCAAAAGGGATCATTTCAACATTTGTTCTGAACGTTTAACCCTTTGCACCAATCTGACTTTCATTCATGGGTCAAATTGACAGGAAAACTGATCACGAAAGCTGGCCACCACAATATAACGCACAACACAACTGCCAATGTCATAGACAGTATAAACGTAACAACGACAAATCATGCATTAAATCTACCAGAAAACTGTTTTCAATAGAAACAAAAGTTCAGTTTATTGTACATGGGAACCATTGCATGTGGGAACATTCCTTATGTTATATGCTACACTGCACAAGCAAAGAAGTTTTCTGATTAGACACTTGATGAACTGAGTGGTCCAAAATATCGTAGAAATCTTGAATGCTTGCTGCGTATTTTTGTACATTTAAAATCGCAAACAGATAACGATGGATACAGGTCATTGATACAATGACACAGAAGAGAAAGACGAAAAACAAAGAGGCTGAAAGAGAGGGAGCGATGGAGAAAAAAAGAAAGAAAACAAAAGTTAGCACAGCATTTTCTGAAAACTGCTCCTCACTCTTGTAGTGCCTGCCATCATATCTCTGCTTTCAAATATTACTAACTCCGTTTTTACCGAAAGACTCCTATCCCTGTCTGGCATTTCCACACGAGCCTCAATGGGCAATGAAAACAGCAGGGGTGGGAGATGAGAGAGAGCAGAAGGGGGGGGGGGGGGAGGGCACATAGAACAAGTCAGAAAGGAAATATTTGGTCAAAGCATGAGAAAGGGGGAGTCTCATATTGTGTGTGGCATAAGATGCTTGTTGCAGATTGTGGAAAGGGTCTGGGGAGAGGGGGGGGGGGGGGGGGGGGGCGTGTTGAAAAGGAAAGACAGGCGTGGTTTTCCCCTTGCTCACACTAGTTCCGAGGTTCACAAGTAGATTTTTAATTACGTGACCGTTTGCTTTTTAAGAAGGTAGCTGCAATCAGATATCCGAGATGATGTCTAAACACACACCTGTGTGCGTGCAAGGCTTTTTTTGGTCATCCCTTTCTACCGCTGGCAATGGCCTACTCTCTCGAAGGCAAAACAGGTTTTAACGTGTGCGCAGGATGTTTTGCGCCTGGGTTTATGTCTCGTCAGAAAGACTTTCGTGAGAGTGGAACTGGTACTAATATTACCTCCAAGACAATCCACTCAACAACCTCTCAGAGGTGGCTCAAACCCGTGAGGTCAGAGTGCAGAGGTCAATGCTCTCCCTGGCCATCCTACCCCCCCCCCCCCCCCCCCCCCCCCCCTCCCGTGTTTTGATCCTCCTCTTCTTCTCCTTCTTTCTCCAGGGGTCATGCTGCCTTGGCTGTGCTTTGCCTTCATCTGACAGTCCGATACCTGTAATTCTGGTATTCTCTGCCATATCCTGATCAATTCAATGGCAGTGTGTGTTTGTGTGGTGTGTGGTAGTGTTGCGTGTTGTCGTGTGCGTGTGTGTGTTTGTGTTGTTGTTTGTGTTGTGTGTTCTCGGGGTGTGTGTATATATGTGCATGTAGTATTAGTTATATGTGTATGTATGTATGTATGTATGCATGCATGTATGTATTGTATGTTTGTGTGTGTGTGTGTGTGTGTTTTGTGTGTGTGTGTGTGAGTAGAGAGATGAGGAGAGATGATGAGTAGAGTATGAGAGAGAGAGAGAGAGGAGAGGTGAGTGAGGGATGGAGGAGTGAGAGAGAGGAGAGAGAGGAGAGAGAGAGAGAGAGAGAAGAGAGAGAGAGAGAGAGAGAGAGAGAGAGAGAGAGACTCTTCCCTTATCTGTGAGGAGTCTTTTTTTCTCATTTTCTTACGTTTTATATAACATATTATTGTCAGGACAGCTCTTTATGTAACAATGTATTTTTTTCTCTAGATTAACAAAGGCTGCCCACTGGCCCTAACCAGCTCAGCACTCAGACCTCAACTCCATGACTGTCTATGTCAGCAGCCTTTCCAGTCTTCACTTCTTTTGTTTTCATTGTCTATGTCAGCAGCCTTTCCAGTCTTCACTTCTTTTGTTTTCATTGTCTATGTCAGCAGCCTTTCCAGTCTTCACTTCTTTTGTTTTCACTGTCTATGTCAGCAGCCTTTCCAGTCTTCACTTCTTTCCCGTTTTCACTGTCTATGTCAGCAGCCTTTCCAGTCTTCACTTCTTTCCCGTTTTCACTGTCTATGTCAGCAGCCTTTCCAGTCTTCACTTCTTTCCCGTTTTCACTGTCTATGTCAGCACCTTTCCAGTCTTCACTTCTTTTCTGTTTTCATGTCTATGTCAGCAGCCTTTCCAGTCTTCACTTCTTTCTGTTTTCATTGTCTATGTCAGCAACCTTTCCAGTCTTCACTCTTTTCTGTTTTCATTGTCTATGTCAGCAACCTTTCCAGTCTTACACTCTTTTCTGTTTTCATTGTCTATGTCAGCAGCCTTTCCAGTCTTCACTTCTTTTGTTTTCATTGTCTATGTCAGCAACCTTTCCAGTCTTCACTTCTTTTGTTTTCATTGTCTATGTCAGCACCTTTCCAGTCTTCACCTTCTTTTCTGTTTTCATTGTCTATGTCAGCAACCTTTCCAGTCTTACAACACTTTTCTGTTTTCTTGTCTATGTCAGCAGCCTTCCAGTCTTCACTTCTGTTTCATTGTCTATGTCAGCAACCTTTCCAGTCTTCACTTCTTTTGTTTTCATTGTCTATGTCAGCAACCTTTCCAGTCTTTACAACACTTTTCTGTTTTCATTGTCTATGTCAGCAGCCTTTCCAGTCTTCACTTCTTTTCTGTTTTCACTGTCTATGTCAGCAGCCTTTCCAGTCTTTACAACACTTTTCTGTTTTCATTGTCTATGTCAGCAGCCTTTCCAGTCTTCACTTCTTTTCTGTTTTCATTGTCTATGTCAGCAGCCTTTCCATTCTTCACTTCTTTTCTGTTTTCATTGTCTATGTCAGCAGTCTTTCCAGTCTTCACATCTGTTCTGTTTTCATTGTCTATGTCAGCAGCCTTTTCAGTCTTCACAACACTTTTCTGTTTTCGTTGTCTATGTCAGCAGCCTTTCCAGTCTTCACAACACTTTTCTGTTTTCATTGTCTATGTCAGCAGCCTTTCCATTCTTCACTTCTTTTGTTTTCATTGTCTATGTCAGCAGCCTTTCCAGTCTTCACTTCTTTCTGTTTTCATTGTCTATGTCAGCAGCCTTTCCATTCTTCACTTCTTTTCTGTTTTCATTATCTATGTCAACAGCCTTTCCGTTCTTCAGTTCTTTTCTGTTTTCATTGTCTATGTCAACAGCCTTTCCAGTCTTCACAACACTTCTTTTCTGTTTTTCATTGTCTATGTCAGAAACCTTTCCAGTCTTCACTTCTGTTCTGTTTTCATTGTCTACGTCAGCAACCTTTCCAGTCTTCACTTCTTTTCTGTTTTCATTGTCTACTTCAGCAACCTTTCCAGTCTTCACTTCTTTTCTGTTTTCATTGTCTATGTCAGCAGCCTTTCCAGTCTTCACTTCTTTTGTTTTCATTGTCTATGTCAGCAGCCTTTCCAGTCTTCACTTCTTTTCTGTTTTCATTGTCTATGTCAGCAACCTTTCCAGTCTTCACTTCTTTTCTGTTTTCATTGTCTATGTCAGCAACCTTTCCAGTCTTTACAACACTTTTCTGTTTTCATTGTCTATGTCAGCAGCCTTTCCAGTCTTCACTTCTTTTGTTTTCATTGTCTATGTCAGCAACCTTTCCAGTCTTCACTTCTTTTGTTTTCATTGTCTATGTCAGCAACCTTTCCAGTCTTTACAACACTTTTCTGTTTTCATTGTCTATGTCAGCAGCCTTTCCAGTCTTCACTTCTTTTCTGTTTTCACTGTCTATGTCAGCAACCTTTCCAGTCTTACAACACTTTTCTGTTTTCATTGTCTATGTCAGCAGCCTTTCCGTCTTCACTTCTTTTCTGTTTTCATTGTCTATGTCACAGCCTTTTCCCTCTTCAACTCTTTTCTGTTTTCATTGTCTATGTCAGTCATTCTTTTCCAAGTCTTCACAGCTTCATGTTTCTGTTTCAATTGTCTATGTCAGCACCTTTTCAGTCTTCACAACACTTGGGGCTGATTATTGTGTCATGTCAGCCAGCCTCTTCCAGTCTTCACAACATTCGTTCTTAGTCTATCACAGCTTTCCAGTTTAATTCTTTTGTCATGTTATGTCAGCAGCCTTTCCAGTCTCAGCTTCCGTTTCATTGTCTATGTCAGCAAGCCTTCCATCTCACATTTATTGGTTTTCTTAGCATGTCAGAGCTGTTTTTTTGTTCGTTCAGGCTAGACCCTGTTCCATTTTCGAGTTTTCTTGTCATTGTCCACAACCTTCCAGCTTCCAACTTCATTTCTGTTTTCATGTCTATGTCAGAAACTTTCCATCTTCACTTCGATTCTTTTCATGTCTAAGTCAGGGACTTCGCGTTCACTTCTTTTCTTGATCATTCTACCTTCAGCAACCTTCCATCTACACACTCTTCCTAGTCTTACATGACATGTCCACAGCCACTCTTACAAATCTCACGATTTCATTTCCATCCAATTTTCGCAGTTTCAAACACTCTTACTTTTCGTTTCCATGTCTATGTTCGAATCTATCCGTATTACACACTTCGTTTCCTACGGGGGTCAATTTAGTATAGTTTTCATGCAACTGGTTTTTTTGTCACCATGAAAGACCAGCCAATACGGGGAATCTATACCAACAATTTGCAGGATAGTCAGGAGTAATCCTGGTCTCTTGGTTTTCATAGTGGCTGTTCTTTTTCAAGCGCAATTATGATAACAAGCCAGCTCAGAAGGTTCGAGTTCTTCGAAAGTTGACACTCGATTCGATTTGCAGTCAAACTGGGGCAGAACAGGGTACAGCGGAATCGACCCTAGAACCCGCGTTTCACTCATTAGAAACAGCAACCAACTAAGCCATCATTTCTTTGAGAAAATGGATATAGAATGTCGCTGTTGTCCTAGCCCAAAGGCAGTTATTGATAAAGCTAAGTGCAAGATGGTGCATTGAAAGTTGGTTTTTGTTAAGGCCATAGGGGTTTGGGGGGGGGGGGGGGGCGGTTGTTTTGTTCCTGGGCTAGATCCCTGGGGTTCACCAATTGTGAGATTTTGCCTTTGCGGCCATTTTTGCCCACAATGAGGGTAGCCGCATTCCAACTTCGGGCATAAATTGTCTTTATCCATAACAAGCTCTTGCATAAAATCTTGACTCTTTTAGTAAAGGATATTTTAAATAGCATCTGAAGTCGAACTATGGTTGCCTATATGACGAGGAATTACTTGTAGAGACACACACACACACACACACACACACACACACACACACACACACACACACACACACACACACACACACACACCCCACACACACTTCTCATCCAATGTGTTGCCTATTTACAGTCTGGCAGTGCCTCCTATGTGAAAAAGGAGGGAAACAGAGTGCATATTCTGGTTGACCCCATGGTGTCAAACTGGGGAACGCCCACCACCACCACCACCACCACCACCACCACCAAGAATAATCGGGATTTTCACAAGATTTGAAACAGCGGACCCCTTTTTTCCCAACATAGGCCTAAGCGTGCTAGTTCCAGGTCCCCCAAACTCTGACTGCTATTGAACACTTTGAAGCTGGCAAAGAGTCCAGTTAACCACCAGTCTGTGTGTTCAAGTTTTATTCTCTTTGTTTATGTCTTTGTTTGTTCCATTCTTTTTGCATGGGTGTGATGCTGCAATTATTTAAAACATTAGACGGAGAGAGGTGACAAAAGTAAGAAAAAGCGAAAGAATGAAAGAAAGATGGAAAGAAAGGATGAAGAAAGAAAGGCAGACAGAGAGGCATGCAAATGAGAACACACACACACACACACACACACACACACACACACACACACACACACACACACACACACACACACACACACACACACACACACACACACACACACACACAGAGATAGCTTGATGGTTAGAGTAATGCAATCGTGATCTGCTGGCCTGGGTTCGATTCTCGTTCGAGAGGATTTATCCTCTGGATTAACTTCAGTGCTGACTCCACTCTCCCCAAAAGTCCTTCGTATGAGACCATAAACCAAGGTCCCGTGTGCGAACGCACGCAGAACATCTTGCGCACACGTTAAAACCCGTTTAGCTTTTCGGAAGAGTAGGTCATTGTGTGCCTGTAGGAACGGATGACAAAATTTACAAAAATGCATACACATGGGGACTAGATGTTTAAAAAAAGCACATGCGTGCTTATTCCATTCTCCTCGAAATAAAATAATAAATAATAATAATTAAAAAAAAATAATAACAACACACACACACTTTTCTTTATCTTGTTAAGTGTGCGCCTCTATGGGCGCCAGTGCGTGCGTGCATGCGTGCGTGCGTGTGTGTGTGTGTGTGTTTGGGCGTGCGTGTGTGTTTGGGCGTGCGTGCGTGCACGCAAACACAAAGCTGGGGTTCATGCAGGTGCATGCCTTCACACCAATTAAAGTGGCCAGAGGACTGGAAATCCTGTCTTGCTTTGTCTGTCCTTAACAGGCCGTCATTAAGGACAATGTGTCCTGATGCTCAGACCTGGTCCTCCAAAGCCTGATCTCTGTCTGCCTCTGCACACTCTCCAGGCTTTGTTGTCCCAACTGTGAAGCAGCGCTTAAGGAAAGCAATTAAGGACATGGTGGAAATGAATAATTATAGTGTTTTTATTTTAAAGCAAACAATTGTTGGCCATTTATTATTTGTGACAAGGCTTTAGAAGGAGAGGTGATAACAATTAGGCAAGCCTGATAAACTGGTGTGTTTGTTTTGTGGCATATTTGTTTTTGTTCTGTCACATACACACACATGCACATGAACATTCATGCATGCATTCTCATAGGCATGCATGCACACACACGCACATGCACATGCACGAATGCTCAAACACACATACACACACACACACACACACACACACACACACACACACACACACACACACACACACACACCATACACATGAAAAGAAAAGAAAAAGAGAAAGAGAGAGAGCTCTACAGACAAATACAAAAGCAGACAATCAGAGACAGACAGAGGCAGAAAAAGACACAATGAGAAAGTAAAAGTGAGAACAAGAAAAAGTACCAAGAAGATTAACCTCTAATAATTATGTAAGTGCATAAAAAGTTTCGCTGGCCCCAACACCATTCAAAGCCAGAAAAAACACGTCACTACAGCCTAAGAGCCACTGCAGCCTTCACTGCTGACACCACTGGAACCCTGGCGCCACCAGGGATCCCTGTTTTGAGGTTGCTGCTGTGCTGCTCTCCTGATGAATTGGTCTGTTTCTATCTCGTGGTGTTCTGGTCAAAAGACGTAGATCAGAGCGGAAATGACTGCACTTCCATTTGTTTGGCTACTAAGAGACAATTTGCACAGGAAAAGGAATACGGTAAAAGTTCTGATTCTAATTAATGAGCAATTAGGAAACAGATAAGTAAGTAAACAAATAAAGGCATAAACAAATGAATGAACATGAATGCAGGAATAGATAAGTAATCAAGCAAAAAGGAAGCAGACCGCCCCCCCCCCCCCCCTAAATAAAAACAAAGAAAGAGAGAGAAAGAGAAAAAAGAAAGAAAGAACAGTTTGGAAAACTCATTATTTTTCTATAGTTTCACAAAATGGCTCTTTGATTCTTAGATTCTCGAAGCAAAAGCACACACATACATAGACAGGGAGAGGGTGGGAGGGAGGGAGAGAGGGAGTGAGAGAGAGAGAGAGAGAGAGAGAGAGAGAGAGAGAGAGAGAGAGAGAGAGAGAGAGAGAGAGAGAGAGAGAGAGAGAAGAGAGAGAGAGAGAGAGAGAGAGAGAAAAGAGAGGGGAAGAGAGAGAGAGAGAGAGAGAGAGAGAGAGAGATAGATAGATAGATAGAGAGAGAGAGAATGAATGAATGAATGAATGAATGTATGAAATCAAAGAATCCTTTTACTGAAGAGAACACATTAAGGCTATTTTTTATATTCAGCTGTCAGTCATAGAAAACCAGTGATAAAAAATACTATATAAATAGAAAGAGAGTAGAAGACAGACAGGCAGACAGAAATAAAGACAGAGAGACAGAGAAGAGACAGAGAGATGGAGCGGGGGAGGGAGGGGAGGAGAGAGATAGAGAGAGAAAGAGATAGAGACACTGAGAGAGCCAGAAAGAGAGAGAGAGAGAGAGAGAGAGAGAGAGAGAGAGAGAGAGAGAGAGAGAGACAGACAGACAGACAGACAGAGACAGACAGACAGACAGGCACACAGACAGACATAGTCCAAGCTTTCATGTCTTAAATCCATAGGAAAACATTACATTTTCCAGATAAAGATATTTTCATTTTAGTTTTTTTCTCAGGGAGAGAGGGAGAGAGAACTCGAACTCAAACTCTCGAACTCGAATATTTCGAACTCGAATATTTTAATGAGGGTAATTGGATAAGCCAGAGGTTTCTTTACACCAGGCCCTCATGGGGGAAAAAGTGAAGCAAACATGAATAAATCAATGGATTAATAAACAAGATAATGTCAAATAGCAATGAAATGAAAGAGACAGAGACAGAGAGACAGAGAAAGACAGAGACAGAGAGAAACAGAGACACAGACAGACAAAATGATAGAATGACCGACAGACAGGCAGACAGCTTCAAAGCTGTCATGTCTCAATTCCATGGTAAAACATTTCCAGACAGAGACATCTTCAGTTTGGGGGTGGGGGGTGGTGGGGGGGTGGGGGAGGGGGGTCCCTAAGGAGTGTCAAAGCATAGCCAAATGTCCGTTTACGCTACGTCACGTCCTAAGAACATTAATATTAACAGCTGACACTTCATAACCTCTGTATTCCAACTGGTAAGTATTCCTAACCCATTCAACAGAAAAAAGGACCGAAAACAGATGGCTGATAGAATGGTACAATAAAAAAAAAATACACCGAAAGCAATAACAGGATTGTTGTTATCTTTTGTTCTGTTTTGTTTTTTATGCTATATTTCTGTGTG
>CM054148.1:16854708-16857208 GCA_028751875.1 Rapana venosa | reverse complement strand
AAACAAATGCTAGGAGTTCATAAAAAAGCATTAGTATTACCCACTTTGGGTGAATTAGGAAGATTTCCACTGACCCTTAAAATCATATGCCAGATAATATCCTTTTGGATTCATTTGACAGAACCAAAACCAGCCTCTTATATTAGAATAGTATACGATTATTTGTATCAGAAGAATACATACAATAAATGGATCAACACAGTGAAAAATATTCTGTGCACAATTGGATTCAAACATGTCTGGAAGAACCAAAGTACTCTTAATGTTCATCGGTTGAGTTATGCCGTTAGAAGAAAACTTGAGGACATGTATAAAACATTTTGGATCTACCAAAAGAAAGAGTTTGCAAAACTAAAATTTTATGATTTTGCTACCAAAGAATACAGACTGGAACCATATTTGATAAACTATGAAAACAAAACCCATAAGAAGACGTATTGTGAATTTCGCACAAGCTCTCACAATTTAATGATAGAGAAAGGGGACACCAAAATATATCAAGAGAAGACAGAAAATGTAGATACTGTAACAAAATAGAAGAATTTCATTTACTCCATGAATGTACTTTATATGATGAACTAAGAAATAATTTTTTATTAAAAATCAAAACCAAAGACAAAGAACGCAAAAAATGTGTACATAAATTAAGTGACATAATCACAGTTGATATATATCAAGCAGATATCATCAGATATGTGTATGAGTGTTTTGAAAAAAGAGAAAAAGAGAAGTAGAATGCAACATGTTTTTAGTGTACATCACTTTTAGCCAAAATAGATAATTATAATTGATGTTTTTGTTGTGTCAAATAAGTCTACATGACTTAAATGGCAATAAAATACTCTCTCTCTCTCTCTCTCTCTCTCTCTCTCTCTCTCTCTCTCTCTCTCTCTCTCCTTCTCCCTCTTTCGATAAGGTCAGTGCGATCATGAGCCCCAAAGAAATGCTTGATGTTTTTCATGTTTTGTTCACATTTTGCATACCAATTTACTAGTTTTCCTCCTTCCCCCAAACTCCGTGTATAGTGGCCTAAGGCCAATGTACATATTAATTTCATCAGAGTTCAGAGAGTTTTCTCTCTCTCTCTCACTCTCTCAAATTACTGTAATCATAGTTTACTATATCTGTGTTTATTGCAGCTTTTCAACCGTTATTTATAGAATCTGAGCCTTGATGAATATTTGAGCTGTAGCGAATCGGTTTCTTTTCTTCTTAGCTAAATAATTATGTGTTTTGTTCTAAGTCCCCTTCCCACTTTCTTTCCATTCCTTGTGAATGGGCTTAAAAGTTTACCACACTAAACACTATTCTCTCTCTCTCTCTCTCTCTCTCTCTCTCTCTCTCTCTCTCTCTCTCTCTCTCTCTCTCTCTCTCTCTCTCTCTCTCTCTCTCTCTCCTGTAACCTGAAGCACTTAAAGCACCAAACCATGGAGTTGTATCCTTCAAATTCTGGATCATTTCCCCTTTTCAGATGAACTGTAGTTGTCAGAATAATCTCCCCTGTGTATGATGAGGGGTGTGGTGTTTCGAAGACTGACAGACAGCCATCAGTTTGTGTACCCAATTTTTAGAATTACGAAGCTGTGAAATTGTTTTGTCCATGCTGTTATTGTTTTGGGGTGGGTTTTTGCTTTTGCTCCTTGTCTTTTTGTATTTGTTTTCTTTGAAACCAAGAAGGCAGTAAATCAATTTAATACATGCCATAAGGCTACATTGTGGCGTGTGTGTGTGTGTGTGTGTGTGTGTGTGTGTGTGTGTAAACAGAGTCAAACAAAAAATACATCTGCTGCTAATATACTCTGACCTAATGGACACCACCACTTAAAGTTGGGTTCGGCACTCTATTTTTTATAATTGTATTCAAACCCTTTGCTTGGGGACGGGATAGCTCAGTGGTCAGAGCACTCACCCTCCTCAAGCTAAAGTTAAGCAGTATCGAGTACCGTTACCTTGTGGATGGGTGGCGATTCTTGCGCCTTGGCTTTCAGCACAGTCCCCTAGTTTATCCAGCTGTAAAATTGGTACATACCCTCTTTAGAGGCAGGGACGGTAAAGCAGCGAGGGATCATGTCGGTGTTATTCGGGTGCGGCAGCTAACACCCTGCACGGTGATACCGACAGGGGAGACAGCTCTGTGCCGACATTAAACACCAGTGACCAGGTATCGGCTATGGCTTCACTGCCCCATGGAAGGCTGTCCAAAGCCCTCACTCCTTCCCTGACCTCCTGACCACTCTCAGACCCTCTAGGGGTTCAAGGGGATATTTTCCCCTGGAGTTAACATCAGTGCAGACTCCACTCTCCCCAAAAGTCCTTCGGATGAGACTATAAACCGAGGCCCCGTGTGCGATCGCACGCAGAACATCTTGCGCACACGTTAAATCCTGTTCCTCTTTTCGTAAGAGTAGGCCATTGTGTGCCGGTGGTAACAGATGACATAATTTACAAAACCGCATTCACACGGGGACTGCATGTAAAAAAAACACATCAGTGCTTATTC
>CM054148.1:16842208-16849708 GCA_028751875.1 Rapana venosa | reverse complement strand
TTGTTTGCCTGAGTTCCTGGCTTTGCCTGTGCCTTGTGTGTGTGTGTGTGTGTGTATGTGTGCGTGTGTGTATGTGTGTGTGTATGTGTATGTGTGTATGTGTGTGTATGTGTGTATGTGTGTGTGTGCGTGTGTGTATGTGTGGGTGTATATGCGTGTGTGTATATGCGTGTGTGTATGAGTGGGTGTGTATGTGTGGGTGTGCGTGTGTGTATATGTGTGTATGTGTGTGTGTATGTGTGTGTATATATGTGTGGGTGTGCGTGTGTGTATATGTGTGTGAGTGTGTGTATGTGTATGTGTATGTGTGTATGTGTGTGTGCGTGTGTGTATGTGTGTGTATGTGTATGCGAGTGTGCATGTGTGTGTATATGTGTGTATGTGTGTGTATGTGTGTGTGTATGTGTATGAGTATGTGTGTGCATGTTTATGTGTGTGTATATGTGTGTATGTGTGTGTATGTGTATGTGTGTGTATATGTGTGTATGTGTGTGTGTATGTGTGTGTATGTGTGTGTGTGCGTGTGTGTGTATGTGTGTGTGTATGTGTGTGTATGTGTGTGTATGTGTATGTGTGTGTGCATGTGTATGTGTGTGTATATGTGTGTATGTGTGTGTATGTGTATGCGTGTGTATATGTGTGTGTGTGAGTGTGCGTATGCGTGTGTGTATGTGTATTTGTGTATGTGTATGTGTGTATGTGTGTATGTGTATGTGTGCGTGTGTGTGTATGTGTGTGTATGTGTGTGTGCGTGCGTGTGTGTATGTATGTGTGCGTATGTGTGTATGTGTATGTGTGTGTATGCGTGCGTGTGTGTATGTATGTGTGCGTATGTGGGCATGTGTATGTGTGTGTATGTGTGTATGTGTGTATGTGTATGTGTATATTGGGAGACAAAACAGTGGCCAACAGAATGGACACAATCACTCATCATACCCCTGCCCAAGAAGGGGAATTTACGCCAATGCCAAAACTATAGAACAATCAGCCTCATCAGCCACGCCAGCAAGATCATGCTCAAAGTTATTTTGAATCGACTCAAGAAGGAGGCAGAAGAACACCTTGCAGAGGAACAAGCTGGGTTCAGGGCAGGCAGGAGCACAATCGAACAGATTTTTAACTGCCACATCATGATGGAAAAACATCTTCAACATCAGAGAGACCTGTTCCACAACTTCATTGACTTCAAGAAGGCTTTCGACAGAGTATGGCACGAAGGCCTGTGGCAGGTCCTCAGAATGTTTGGCATTGAAGAAGGACTAGTGCAAACCATTCAAGCACTATACAACACCGCGAGCAGTGCAGTCCTTCTGAACAATCAGGTCGGAGACTACTTCAAAACCGCAGTTGGGGTCCGACAAGGATGCCTGTTATCTCCAGTCCTGTTCAATCTGTTCTTGGAAAACATTATGAGAGAGACCCTCCATGACTTCCACTCTACCATCTCCATTGGCGGCAGACCCCTCAACAACTTACGGTTTGCCGATGACATTGACGTCATGGGCGGAAGTAACACAGAGCTGCAAGATCTTACGACCAGACTTGAGAACAGAGCTGGAGCATATGGGATGGAGGTGAGCTCGGAGAAAAGTAAAGTACTTGTGAACAGCACGAGCAATGCCACCGCTAAAATTTACATGAACGGCCAACAACTGGAGGAGGTAGACACTTTTAAATACCTCGGCGCTACACTCACAAAGGACGGGCGATCGACGACAGAAATCAAAGTCAGAATAGCCATGGCAACATCTTCCATGACAAAACTCACCACCATATGGAAAAGTAAAGAGATCAGCTTCCCAATCAAACTAAAGCTCTACAAAGCCCTAATTCAGTCGATCCTGCTGTACGGAAGTGAAACCTGGACATTGACTGCTGAAACAGCAAAGCGAATCCAGTCATTCGAAACAAAATGCCATAGAAAACTACTGGGCATATCCTGGAGAGAACGAAAGACCAATGAATTTGTCAAGAGTCAAATAACACGGCTGGCAGGTCCACAGGAACCCCTTCTCACCATCGTCAAGAAGAAAAAGCTGACATGGTTCGGCCACGTCACCCGCCACAACACTCTGCCAAAAACAGTACTGCAGGGAACACTCGAAGGTGGCAGAAGGAGGGGAAGACAGAACAAGTCATGGATGGACAACATCAGAGAATGGACCAGGATGAATGACTCGGCACTACTGCGCAGAGCCGAGGACCGAGATGGATGGAGGAGGCTTACCACGGCATCGTCTTTCATGTCTCCCCCACGACCGCCAAGGTCACGGGTCTGATGATGATGATGATGTGTGTGTATGAGTGTGTATTTGTGTATGTGTGTGTATGTGTGTATGTGTGTATGTGTGTATGTGTGTATCATCATTAGCCATTACACCCAGCGGTGTGTAGGGCAGCAACAAAGCGCTTCCACTCCTGCCTATCCTGGGCCAACCTAGTCACTGATCCCCAAGAGTGCTGCATGGCCTTCATCTCACTTTCTACAGTCCTCCTCCACGTTGCTTTTGGTCTTCCTTTCTTTCTCCTTCCTTCTGGGGTCCAGTGCAATGCTGTTCTTTTGATTGACTGTGTGTTTGTGTGTGTGTATGTGTGTGTGTATGTGTGTGTATGTGTATGTGTGTGTATGAGTGTGCGTGTGTATGTGTGTGTATATGTGTGTATGTGTGTGTATGTGTATGTGTGTGTATGAGTGTGCGTGTGTAAATTTCGATCATCTGAAGCCTCTGGGCTTTGTTGCACTTTATGTCATTGAAATGGTGCAGGGCTGCATTTTGTTCTGTTAATGTAGAATAATTTGAAATTTGTGATTTAGAATGTCGTGTTAGACGATTTGTTTATTCCCATGGGTATTTATATCAATGTGCGTGCATGTTTGAGTTTCCTTGGGTGTGTGCGCGTGTGCATGTGCGTGCCTGCTTTTTTATTTTTATCTTTTTATTTTATTGTTTATGTCGAGGATAATGGAATAAGCACTTATGTGCTTTTTTACATCCAGTCCCCGTGTGTATGCGGTTTTGTAATTTGTCATCTGTTCCCACCGGCACACAATGGCCTACTCTTACGTAAAGCGGAACAGGATTTTTGTGCTTATGTGTTTGTGTGTGCGTGCGTGCGTTCGTGCGTGTGTGTGCTTGCGTGCGCGCGGGATGCGTGCGTGCATTGGTGAGTGTTGAAACATGAGTTGTTATATAATTTTGTTTTCATTGAAACAGCTGAAGTGAAATAAGTCACTTCCATGATTGCTGGTTGGTTGGAATCTGTGTGCTTACAGCTGGGCTGATGGCTTGGGTCGGTTGTGAAATGCATGATTATGCAAACAGGAATGTCAATAATGTGAATCTGTCCTTATAGGTGTGGACAAATGTACCTGTGTACGCATGTATATCTATCTATCTATCTATCTATCTATCTATCTATCTATCTATCTATCTATCTATCTATCTATCTATCTATCTATCTATCTATCTATCTATCTATCTATCTATCTATCTCTATATATATATGTAATATATAATATTATATATATATATATATATATATATATATATATATATATATATATATATATATATATATATATATATCGTGTCTCTGTGTGTGTGAATACAAACAAGCACAGCCTTTTCTTTTTGCCCTTTATATACCAAGACTCCCGACACTCCCTTGACCCGAGATCAGAAAGCTGCTGTGATGAACTGCAGACACTGACATCAAACCAACATCAAATCTGCATCTAATCCTCATCAAATCAACATCAAATCAGCATCAAATCCTCATCGAATCTACATCAAACCAATCATACTCACTATCGACGCTGGACTCCCAATCACACTGTATAACTGACACAAGATTATTACTGGAACCAAATTGTTCTTCACCAAACCGGAATCCTGACAGTTTGCAGGATGCAAATGTCCTCCATGTGGTCACATCTGGCTCCCCCTGTCCCATCTCCCTCAGTGATAAAGACATCGTTGGAAGTGAGGAAGGAGGTTGCTACTGACCATGGAACTGGCTACTACTAGTCCTGATGACTACCTCAGCCATGTCCATTATTTCATATCTATCATCTGTAATTCCACTTCTACCCTTCCATACCATAAGTCTATAATTACATTCCAAACCCCTCATTTCATACCGACTATGTCCTATCTAAGGGGTTGATAGCTCAGCGGTCAGAATACTCGCTTCTCTCTCCCCAAGCAGAGTTGAGCGTGGTCGCCTTGTGGATGGTGCGGCTGTAGGTTGTGGGTGGATTGTGCGCCTGGGCTTCAGTACAGGCCCCTAAGTTCATCCAGGGAAGGTAAAGCAGCAAAAAAAGGTGGGGGGGGGGGGGGGGGGGGGAGGAGGCGCCCCCTCAAAATGCTGGCCCCTAGAGAAGCTGAGGTCTCTGACACCTCGCTTCCCAACGGCTGCATAGATTATGGGGACACCTTTACCTTTCCTTGTTGATACTATAATAATCCACTAGTTTAGTGACTAACGTCTCTCCTCAGCTTGGTTTCATCTCCATCATTCTCCAGCGATTCCACATCCGTCAGCTTCTGTTGTCGTTCCATGAACATTATGTCATATCTACATCATTCCACTTCTACCGTTCAATATCATTAGAGGGTATAATCATTCATACTTCAAATCCATCGTTTCATTTCCACTATACTATGCTATCCAAGGCAGTCCGGCTAGCTCAGTGGTCAGAGAACTCGGTCTGTCTCTATCTGTCAGTGTTCCAGCGCATTATTTTGTATACATATCACTATTGATCTGTCATTCCATAGTCATTCTATGTACAGTTCGTCATTGTTCATCTTTCCATCATTCCACTTTCAGCATTCTGCAGTTAAAGTTCTCGTAATCCTGAATGCATCGCTCCACATTCATTTGATTTTAATCGCTTTATTCCCACCACTCTGTTTCTGTACTGTTATATCTATTATCTAATACCTGGCATATCAGACCAAAGCCACAGTTCTGATTCGTTAATCATAGATATTCTTTATCTATGTATCATTTATTCATTCATTAGTTTGTTATTTGCTCATTTACTTTTTATCTATTCCTTTCTTAGTTCATTTATTCACTTCTTCATTTGTTGGCTTATGCATTGATTTGCCTATTTATTTACTTTTGCATACGTGCATACATACATATATGTATATATGTATGTGTGTGTATATATATATATATATATATATATATATATATATATATATATATATATATATGTACGTACGAATGTATGTATGCATGTATATATTTATGTATGCATGCATGCATGCATGCATGTATGTATGTATGTATGTATGTATGTATGTATGTATGTATGTATGTATGTATGTATGTATATATGTATGTATGTATGTATGTATGTATGTATGTATGTGTGTTTGTATGGATGGATGGATGGATGGACGGAGGGGCGGACGGGTGGATGGAGGATGGATGGATGGTTGGACACATGGACGTACGTACGTACGTACCTACGTACGTATGCATGCATTTATTTATTGATTGATTCATTCATTACATATTCATTTTAAAGCAAACAGACTTTTCAAAACAGTACTAGATATAATGTTTTCATATTTACCGTATTCATGTGTGCGTGCGTGCGTGTGTATGTGTGTGTGCATGCACGCGCGCGCGCGCACGTGGGTATGTGTTTGCTGCGATCACAAAAAAAACTTACGTAACATACAGATCATTTCATTGGCTTTCCTTATTCCTGCAATCTCATCTCTTAGGACCGAGGAGATTGGCTTGGTGTTTAACTTTGCCGTCGCTGTCGTTCTCCTGCCTTTGTGTTTACGCTGCAGTTTGGATAGCAATCAGGCTGCGCTGTGTCTACACAATGAATGTGAAAATTAACCAGAGCAATGAAAGATTGGCAGCGGGTGGGGATGGGATGGGTGGTTGGGGGGGGGGGGGGGGGGGGGGGCAAAGATGTCTACATATTATCATCTGAATTGTTCAAGCCGAATCCTTATGATGGGGAAAATGGGGTTACATTGCAAGGATTTCATCAACTGGCATGAAAGTGCACTGTAGTTTTCACTAAAACTGTAGTTTTCACTGTAGTTTTCATTCAGGAGATGCGTTTCGTTTTGTTCCTTGGCAAGATCTCCGAGGTTCACCAATGGTGTGATTTTGCGTATGTGACCGTTTTTGCACATCGTTAAGGCAGCTGCATTCCGAATTCGGGGATGATGTCTCTAAACACAACACCAGTGAGCATGCGTTTTTTAAATTTTGTCATCCGCTCCTACGGTCTCACAATGGCCTACTCTTCTGAAAGGCGGAACAGGTCTTAGCCTGTGCGCAAGATATTCTGCGTGCGTTCCCATACGGTTGTCATATTATAGTCTCATCTGATTGAATTTCGGGGCAGGCAGTGGAGTCGGTACTGATGATAACTCATGGGAAAACATCCTCTCAAACAGTTGCTTCGGTTGTGGCTTGAATCTGATATGGATGGGTTAGAAAAAAAATCCTAGTCTCACACACACACAAACACGCACGCACGCACGCACGCACGCACGCACGCACGCACACACACACACACCCACACCCACACCAATACAACCCAAAGCTACCTCAAGCAAACCCAAACCATGGCAGTCCACCCAGAACGGAAATCATGCACACATTGTCAAACCTGTTTCCCTCATCCTATCGCTTTCAGTATCCCTTACGTCGGAATGCGGCTGCCTCCAAGGTGGACAAAAACGGTCGTATGGGCAAAATCTTACCATTGGTAAACCTCGGAGCTCTAGCCGAGGAACGAACAAAGAAAATATGGCTTTCAGCGATTGGACCTGCATCCAGTCCTCCAACTATCCCCTCCTCTCACGTAGCTTTAAGTGGCTTATTCCCGCCGATTATTCTGCAATGATCTGTCCGGGCTGTAGTCTGTAGAGTGACAAATTGATTGGACGTCTGGAGGTCTGAGGGTGTGAGCTTAAGAACAGTCGACTTGTCATCTGAGGAGCCGGAGGCGCTTGGATAAACAGTCGTCGTCATTACCCTGGCAAGTGGTTACAGTTTTTCTCCTGGGAAAATTGCTAAACACACTGTTATCCCATCATTACAAACATTAACTTGACAAAACATCAGAACTTGTCAAAACGTTCGAAATTGCCCTGCACTTTAATAAACCGTTTATGCATCGGACATAACAGCCTGAACCAGTGTTGCCTCAGAGGGACTATAATGCTATAAGTCTAGAATCTCTGGCTGCATGCTATAGCCATTCTCCTTGTCTGAACTTGGTGTTGGATAGTGGATGGATGTGTTGCTGCCTTGCTATGACCGGCAGATCCTTTCTCGTGTATGTTTCTAATGCTCACTAATGAGGAAGTGAAGGCCAGAATTAAAACACCATCGGACCATATGAAGAGCTCCTGATTTCAGTGAAAAATCGCAAACAAAAATGGTTTGGGCACGTCACTCGAACATCTGGACTGTCCAAGACTGTCCTACAGGGAACAGAACAAGAAG
>CM054148.1:16767208-16837208 GCA_028751875.1 Rapana venosa | reverse complement strand
AGGAAGCGAACAGGTTTGGTAATTTGTGCATGACTTCCGTCCATTCTGACTAAACTCCAGTGATATTGGTTTATATGGAGGTAATGTTCGATATGAGAGAGAGAGAGAGAGGAGAGGAGACAGAGAGACGAGAGAGAGAGAGAGAGAGAGAGACAAGAGAGAGAGAGAGAAGAGAGAGAAGAGAGAGAGAGAGAGAGAGAGAGAAAGAGAGAAGAGAGAAAGAGAGAGAGAGAGAGAGAGAGAGAGAGAGAGAAAAGAAAGAGAGAAAAGAGAGAAAAGAGAGAGTTCTTTGTTGTTGTAGTTGTGGTTGTGGTTTCCTCTGTGTGTGTGTGTTGTGTGTGTGTGTGTGTGTGTGTGTGTGTGTGTGCGGTGCGTACGCGTGTGCGTGTGTGCTTGCGAGCGTGCGTGCGTGTGTATTTGTGTAAGTGTGCGTGTGTGTGTGTGCGTGCGTGCGTTTGTGTGCCTGTGTCTGTAAGCATGCAATTTCTTTTCTAGCCCATTTACGTTAATCATACCAAACAATGAATATGTATACACACCAGTCATTGCAAAATAACCATTATATGTCAACCCTTCTCATCATAAACATAATAATTATTATGCCTGGACCCTTGAAATGACAACTTGTAGAAAGCGTTGCCAGTACACCCAGTCTTTAAGTACTCTGGTTAATTTTCCCATTCACTATGTAGACACAGTGCAGCGTGATTGCTATCCAAACTGCAGCGACAACACAAACACAGGAAAGCGATGTTGACCTATGTCAAAACTACACATTGCTACTGCCAAACAGCCGTTCCTATGAGGTGGGGCTGGATGAATAAGGGACGTCCGTTAATAATGGTCTGGTTGAAGTTTTCGTTACACGCACGCACACACAACACACACACACACATACACACACGCGCGCGCACACACACACACGAACACACACAACACACACACACACACACACACACACACACACACACACACACACACACACACACACACACGCGCGCGCGCGCGCACACAAGAACATTTCACATTTCTTCCATACTTTAAATGGCAGTTCTCCTTTAATTAAGACGAATAAACAAAGAAATCAAAAGCAAAGATAAAAACAGAAACATGATTGAATAGTTAATAAATAAATAAACAAAAACAGAAAGAAATGGAGCTTCCTAACAAATAAATGAATCAAAGAATAAATGAATTACCTCTTGGATAGGCAGTGAAACTTTTGTAACACTAGCATTATCATTATAACATGTTAGACACGTTAGACGCGGCATGACGGAAATAGGATAATGCATGATTATGGGATGTCGGAAAATGGAACGATGGACATGAACTGATGGAAACAGGATAATAGCAATGGAAAGATGGAAACAGGGTGATGGAAATGGAAAGATGGAAACAGGATGATAGAAATGGAAAGATGGAAACAGGGTGATGGAAATGGAAAGATGGAAACAGGGTGATGGAAATGGGATGGATGGATGACAGACATGGAAGGCTGGACAAGGAAGGATGGACATGGGATGACAGCAATGCAATGATGTAAGAGAAGGATGATGGAAACGGAGAGCTGGAAATGGGATGATGGAAACAGAATGATGGAATTAGAACGATAAAAATGGAATGGGAGAAATGGGGAATGACGGAAATGGAATGGTGATAAGGGATTGATGGAAGTAGGATGGTGGAAATAGGGTGATAGAATGAAATGATAGAAATGTAATGACAAAATGGAACAATAGGAACAGAATGATGAAAATTGTATGATACAAATGGAATAATGGACATGAAATGACGGAGTGAATGACGGACATAGAAGAAAGGAAGGGGAATGACGGAAATGAAATGATGGACATGGAAAGACAGAAAACGAACAGACGGATTTGGAATGGAATGACGGAAATTTTATTTTTATTTATTTTATTTAATTCTTTTATATCGAGGATAATGGAATAAGCACTTATGTGCTATTTTACATCCAGTCCCCGCCTGTATGTGGTTTTGTAAATTTGTCATCTGTTCCCACCGGCACACAATGGCCTACTCTTACGAACTGCGAAACAGGATTTAACGTGTGCGCAAGATGTTCTGCGTGCGTTTGCACACGGGACCTCGGTTTATAGTCTCATCCGAAGGACTTTTGGGGAGAATGGAGTCTGCACTCATGTTAACTCCAGGGAAAATATCCCCTTAAACGGGAATCGAACCCGGGTCGTCAGATTGCGAGCGCAATGTTCTAGCCACTAGGCTATCCTGTCCCCCTGGAACGATGAATGGTGAATGTGGAATATGCATAGACTGGATATGGATTTCTTTTCGAGAGATAAAGATAGAATGATGATTACAGAAAGGAATATTGTAATATGACGGCTGTGAAATAATGTCCATTACGTATACTGATGGGTATAGAATGAATATTGGCTGGTGGGTTGAAACCGATGGATATTGAGGATGGAGAATGATGGCTAAAGAATGACGGATGTTGACTGATGAACACGAAAAAAAGAATCATGAAAATACAATAATGAAGTTGGAGTTATGAATATAGATATAATAATGGCATGGAATGTAGGAATGGAATAATGGATATGGAGTACCGAACAGAACTCATCATACTCATAAGAAGCAACCCTAGCAAATAATGGTCAATATCAACCTACTTGTGACCAGCGACGTCTTTATCACTGCGAGAGATGGCACAGGGGGAGCCAGATTTGGCAACATGGGGGGATCTGCATCCCACAAACTACAATGATTTTGGTTTGGTGGAGAAAGATGTGGTTCCAATGCCGATCTCCTGGCCTGTTTGATGCAGTTATACAGCATGATAATTATGCCAGCTGAAGGGCCAACATCGACAGTAAAGATAATTGATGGGATGCTGATTCCATGTGAATATCTGCAGTCCATTCCTTCATCACAGCACGTTTACGATCTCAGGTCGTAAAGTATGTCAGCGTGTGGGCGTCTTTCAGCGCTTTGATTTGTTTTTGCAAGATATAGCGCTATATAAATTATTATTATTATTACTATTTCTATGCCGTAGGTTAAATCTGTGGCCTAATCTGTCAAAACTGCTTATATCGCCATTCATTTGATCTTCTCTAAACTTTTTTTACAAAACTGTGTTGTTGTAGAACGAGTGACCGATCTTAACATTTCATTGTTGAGGGTTTGGGTTTTTTTTGGGGGGGTTTGTTTTGTATTCCTTGTTTGATGTTTGTTATGTTGGAGTGACAGAGAGAGAGAGAGAGAGAGAGAGAGAGAGAGAGAGAGAGAGAGAGAGAGAGAGAGAGAGAGAGAGAGAGGACAGAGCAAGAGAGATAAAGAGACAGAGCCAAAAAACAAGAGAGACAGAGATGCAAAGAACAAACCCTTTCTTCAACCAGCAGTCTACAGCACACACTCACACTGGCAAGGTAGCAGGTTGGTCCTGACCAGTATTTACCCACAAGTCCCACTATCTCACAGTTCGTATAGCGCCGATTTGCATTCTGAATATGACATCCATTTCCTCCATCTGTGGCTGCAGTCCACATTTCTGGCACTAAATATCGGAAACAGTTAACATGCTTTGCCAACAACACTGCCATCTTCAGAGTGTCTATGATTCTGGCCATTATCCCTCACTCAGCCGACCAGACTGTCTGCAAAGCCGTGACAACTTGATTGGCCCTGGCGGCTTCAGTTTGCAGTTAGTGTTGTGCAGGTGTCACCGCGTGTGAAGCGAGGCATGTGATCATGCTCACAGCACACCTGATGTGAAGCAGCAGAAGCCTGCCCCCGTCAACCTCGTCATGTTGTGTTGGTAGAAGTGCTGGCTGGGTGGACGCCGTTTCTTTTTCTCTGTGTTGAAATCCCATTTTCCAATGTACAACTGCCAACTCGGTGGCTAAAGAAGAGAGAGCTAAAGAGTGTGTACATAGATGCGAGACGATTAACATCTGTCCTTCCACAAAAACACGCTAATAACATACCCATATAAACTAGGCACTCAATTGTAGCAATAATTACAATGGTAGCAACAAAAATACCTCCTCCTCCCCTTACCACACACACGCACACACACACACACACACACACACACACACACACAACACACGCACGCACGCACGCACGCACGCACGCACACACATACACAAACACACACACACACACACCACATGCAACATGATATTAATTCAAGTCCCAACAAACATAACAAAGTCACACCATAAACACGTTAAAGGGCTACAGTTAGCCATGGTGTATTAAGCAGGGATAGATAGACAAACTTTCAAGTCCTTGTCTAAAACACTTATTCATGAGGTGATTTTTTCAGATTGTCTTACAACAAATAAGCTTGCGAAATGGAAATGCAAATGCCTTTAAATCGTGATTCTCCGATAAGAATGTTGTTTTTCGCTGTTTCTGCTGCACAAAGGGGATAGCAAGCACACAGACAAAGGCCAAACACCTTTAAAGAGAGTTGCCAAACACAGCATAAAACCTGCAATTAAAGAAACGAATTTGACATCTTGTGTTACCCAAAGGGAAAAAGAATTTGGAATCTTACTACTCCTATCTCTATCTCTGTCTCTCTCAGTCATTCTCTGTCTCTCCATCTCCTTTTGTATCTGTCTACATGCTTCTCAACCTGTGGGTTGGTCGAGCTGTCTGTCTGTCTGCCTAAATCATTATATTTCAATAAAATGAATGAAATGTTTTGATCGGACTTGACTTTGACTCTCTTGACTTCATTTGACTTAACTGCCCCCTGTCCCCTCTTTCTTTCCCTCTCTCCGCGCGCAAACGCACGTGTGCATTTTTTTATCTTCATAATTCCCTTCTTCTCATTATCCACATTTTCCTTCTTCTCTTATTCTTTTTCTCTCTTTCTCCTCCTCCTTTTTCTAATGTCGCTTCTCATCCTTTGTCTCCTTCTTCCCTATCTACCTCCTCCTCTTTCTTGTCTTCTTTTTCTTCTTCTCCTTCTTCCTTTTCTCCTTAGCCTTCTCCTTTACATCATGATTGCTTTTTCTCTAGCCAACATCATTTATCAAGACTGAGATACATTGGTCATAAAAAACAGAAACTCAAAGACAAAGTATGACGACAGTTCTCCAAGGTAAGGTTGAGGGCAGAAGGAAAAGAGGCAGACCCCCAACATCCTACATTGCCAACATCACTGAGATCAGTGATCTGGGAGAGGGCTGCAGGAGATTGTAAAACTCAGCAGAGACAGAGAAAGATGGCGAACCCTGGTGATGGCATTACGTGGAACTGCTACCGACGACGGCGGCGATGGAGACAGTTGAGTTGAGTTGACATCATTCACTGTGGTGTTTACAACCACCATTGTTCTGTTTCGCCCTCTCTGTAACGGTCTTTCTCTTCTGTATCCACTGTTTCCCCATCAGATCAGCAGAAAGACTAATGACCGGATACAGGCGAAATGACGGCCAGCGACTCTCCTACCAGCCGGTGCTTTGTCAACAACTGAGGATAGCTGTAAATTGTCTGGGGGGCAATTGACACAGGGTAGGATTTGTGTTGACGGTGTCGGGTCAGACTGGAAGTGGCCCCCTTTTTTCTTTATGATGAGCTCTCTAATAAAAACAACAACAACCTTCCATCCTTCATCTGAGAGGGATACTCTTTGACCGTTTTTTTAATTGTGTATTTTTCTGTTCCTTTCAATTCTGCTTTTTTTTTCTATCAGTGACGATAGTTATACGTGTTTTCAACTGAATTAAAGATAAATTATCCCTCTATTCATATTTCTGGATACAAGCAAGCTTCAAGTTTCTTTTTTACGTTATCATGAGAGAGTGAGAGAGAAAGAGAGAGAGAGAGAGAGAAGAGAGAGAGAGAGAGAGTGATGGAGAGAAGAGAGAGAGAGAAGAGAGAGAGAGAGGAGAGAGAAGAGAGAGAGAGAACTGCATTCTTTAAGAATTAAATGGATAGCAGATAAACCAAAAAAATAACAACAACAAAAACCGAACCAACAAAACAAACAAAAATAACCCTCAAACCAACCAGTAATGCTAACAAAATCGTCTAATCCCATAAAAGTAGTTTCAAATTTCGTAATCAGAACCCCAACTTTAAAAACCGTTTTGCTGTCTAAAGGCGCAAGTCACACAGATTTCACTGTTGTACTCGTTACTTGCTGTGATTGTACAAGTGACAGCGGTGGTGTTGTTTTCTCTATGCCTGTGTGAAGGCTTAAACTGCATTGCTACTGAACAAGAAAGCGACTGGCCAGGACAAGAAGCTGCCAGACACCTTGACCAGAATAAGCTGGGCTAAATGGAAATGCAGATGCCCTAAGATAGTGGTTCTCCATTAAGGCATTGTTTCTCGTTGTGTGTACTTCAGAAAAGGGGTGTAAAAAATGCCCCTCCAAAGAAGCGAAGAAGTTAAGACTAGGCAAAGTAGTAAACAAAGCAGACAATCTACATATAAAAGAGAGCGGTTTTGTAGCTAACGATGTCGGGATGGAAAAAGAATTGGGATTGTTTGTGTAGCTCTCTCTATCACTGTCTCTATCTTGAACTGCCTGTAAACAGGTAAACACAAACAAACAAGCAAACGACCAACTGAACAAACAAACCAGCGAACAAACTAACAAAGAGACCTGTAGTCAGTTTAAAAAATCACGACACAAATTTGGAAGATAAAAAAAAAAGGTAGTCGGGAGTGGGTGCCTGCCTGTTCGGTTCATGGAAATATTCTTTTTTATGCTTTATTCTTTTATATCAAGGATAACGGAATAAGCACGTATGTGCTTTTTTACATCCAGTCCCCGTGTGTATGCGGTTTTGTAAATTCTGTCATCTCTCCCCACCGGCACACAATAGCCTACTCTTACGAAAAGCGGAACAGGATTTAACGTGTGCGCAAGATGTTCTGCGTGCGTTCGCACACGAGGCCTCGGTTTATAGTCTCATCCGAAGGAAAGAGAGAGGGGGTAGACAGATAGACAGACAAAGAGAAAGACAGAGAGACAGACAGAAGATAAGAAGAAGAGAGGGAAAGGGAGAGAGAGAGAGAGATGGAGAGAGAGGAGAGAGGAGAGAGAGAGAGGAAAACATGAAAGAAAATAAACAGCATTTCCTTAAAAATCAGACTAGAGACGTAAATTAGATGAAACGATAAACAAACACAAATCACAAGCATCAAAAACTGCAATAATGACTATGTAATGCTAATAAAGCATTCTGAGCCATGACTGCGGTTTTAAATGTTGTTGCCTTGTGTCCAACCTACAAGTGGGTCTGATGTCCATAAGAAAGAGTCACACAACTCACTTAGCCAGCTTGTTGTCGTCTTGATGTCAACCATAACCAGTCTTCTTCTTCTTCTTCTCTTTATTCTTCGCAATCGTCTTCAAATTCTTCTTCTCCTTTGCATCCTTCTTCTTTGCATTTTCATTTCAATTCCTCTTCCGATTGTTCTTCAAATACTTCTTCTTCTTTAATCACTCCCTCTCTCTCTCTATTTCTTTGAATTCACGTGCAGAGAAGCCAGGGAAAACAAAAGTGTGATAGGTACAACAGTGGGGGTGAACTGTTTTCACTGCAACGTCACTATTCATTTCCTTCTTTCCATCATGTAATAATAAAGCTATTATTTACCGTATATACACTGACCTTACCTGCACACCATTAACACCTTCAGATGAACACCAGTCATTATGTACACACATGCAGACAATACTACGAGTAGGGCCACTTGCACTGACACAAACCTTCGCAACGAATAAATGAGGGCCAACACATGCAGACATTGGGCACAGAAACCTGCGCGAAGAATGGTTATGTCTGGGAACAGATGACAAAATTTACAAATGAACAACGAGGAATGAAGAAAGCACATGATGCTTATTCCATTATGTTAAGTTAATATTAAACAGAGAGCCCCAACACACGTCCACCACTCATTATTCTCTGTTTCTGAAATGATGTCTTGCAGTGTTTTTGAATATCCCCCATTTCTCTTTTTATGACATAACATGAATGAGCACAATGTAATTCAATATTTTTTGAATACAGCACTCCGTTTACATTGCATTAAACTAAGGCTGACATTATTATGAATTATTCAGTTGGCACAGTTTTCTAGTACTGGTAACTTTTCTGCAAAAATAACAGTTTGTGAAGGGTTTGAGCTATGAGATGTATGCTGCACTTGATGTTTGTATTTTGTATGCTCGTGTGTTGACATTGTCAGGTATAAATATCTCTGTTATCAATCAACTGTGGTCCCAGTTGTGCTTTGAGCCGTGTTTTGTTCTGCAACCTTGAGCTAAGATCTGTTTGAAGTGTTGGTCAAGTCAGCACTTTGGTTACGATTTTGAAACATGCATTTTCGGGAGCAAAGTTTTGGGTAATGCCAAGGTGCGTAATTATGGCAAGGTCATATCGGAGATTACGCGAACTTGTATTTCATTTTCTTCATTTTATTTTTCTTTCTTCCTTTTGAATTGTATTGTGGCCTAAGGCCCAAGTACAATAAATCATTTCAGATTTCAGGTTCTCTCTCTCATCTGTCTCTCTCTGTCTCTCTCTGTCTGTCTTCTCTCTCTCTGTCTCTCTCTCTGTCTGTCTGTCTGTCTGTCTCTCTCTGTCTCTCTCTGTCTCTCTTCTGTCTCTCTCTCTGTGTCTGTCTGTCTGTCTCTCTTGTCTTCTTTTCTGTCTTCTGTCCTGTGTGTGTTCTCTCTCTGTCTTTCTGTCTCTTCTCTCTTCTTCTTCTCTCTCTCTGTCCTCTCTCTGTCTCCTTTCTCGTCTGTTGTCTGTCTGTCTGTACTCTTCTGTCTGTCTGTCTCCCGTCTCTCTCTCTCTGTCTTCTCTCTTCTGTTTCTGTGTGTGTCTCTCTCTCTGCTCATCCCTCTCTCTCTGTTCTGTCTCTCTCTCTGTCTATCTCTCTCTCTGTCTCTGTCTCTCTCTCTGTGCATTCCCTTACCGGGGTGGGGTGCATAGTGCCGGGAGTGATGGTAATAAAACTCCCAGCCAGATATCGACTTGAGGACTACTAGTGCTTGGTCTTTTCCTGGCTTGTGACGTTGAAGGAGGTCTTCCTGCAGTTCTAAGCTGACACATTTCCGACTTCAGAGCAGCTTATTTTTGTACATAAGGCATGCTGGATATATATTCGTGTTTCCGCTACCCACAAAAATGTTGACGTCAATTATGGGGTCTTTAACGTGCATATTTGATCGTCTGCATGTGTATAATATACACGAAAGGTATTATGGCTATTGTAGGTCTACAATAACTTCATTCTTTCACGTTTGGACTTCCGTACTTCTATATTAGCTGGTCCACCAGCATCATCCATCCGCTCCCTTCAACACATACAAAACTGTGCAGCTCCACTAGTCCTAAGAAAGAAAAACATGAACACATCACTCCTCTTTTGCGATCTCTTCTCTGGCTGCCTGTCCCACAAAGCGTAAAGTATAAGATTAAAATCCTCTGTTTCAAATGTCTCCACAAATCTGCACCCTCTTATTTCTGTAACTGTCTTCACCTGTACACTCCATCCCGTTCCTTTCGTTCAGCGCAGATACTTTGTGCTTTTGGACACCCAGATTCAAACTAATCACTGTTGGCCGTTGCTCCTTCTCTGTTTCTGGTCCACCCACCTGGAATGACCTCCCCCCCCTCCCCCTCTCTCTCTCTGCCAAAAGCTTGTGCTTAAACGAGCAAGCTCCCAGTATAAAAAGATAGTTAGCCACAAAAAGCAATGTATGCAAGGCAACTGAAGAAAATAATTATGGTTTGGATGAATGGGAATGTGAATGCCCTTACACTGCGATATTCTATCCGTTTCTCGTTGCATCTGCGTCAGGAGAAGAGGCAAACAAACAACCAGAACGAAGCAGGAGCGATCAAAACCTCAGAAAACGGGCAAACAAAGCAGAACATCTACAAATGAAGGAGATGTCTTTTGCGTCTAGTGTTGCCTTAATGGAAGGAAAATTAGTGGGACCTCAATGCTTTCTCTCGGGTGTGGAATGGTTTTTTCCTTCTCTGCTTCTCGGTGCCTGCCTTTTTATATGTCTGCCTGTCAGTCTGCATGTCTGTCTGTATATCAGTCTACATGTCTGTCTAATCTGTCTGTCTGTCTGTAATCAGTCTGTTTATCTGTCTGTAATCAGTCTGTTTGTCTGTAATCAGTCTGTTTGTCTGTCTGTAATCAGTCTGTTTGTCTGTCTGTAATCAGTCTGTTTGTCTGTAATCAGTCTGTTTGTCTGTCTGTAATCAGTCTGTTTGTCTGTCTGATCGCCTGTTTGTTTACGACCTGTAATTGCCTTTCCTGTGTGTATCAAATATCTCAACTTGATTTCTCTCTCACTATCTGTCTGTCTGTCTGTCTGTGTCTCTCTGTCTGTCTGTCTGTCTCTCTCTTCTCTCTCTCTCTCTATCTTGGTTTCTTAAGTCATATTTTTAAAACTGATTTTTATTGTGGTAGTTGTGGGTATACATTAACATTTTGTTATTTTTTGTCTTACTTATTTTTCTCACTTAAATACTAAGCAGTTTGGAAACCCCCCTTCATGTATGGGCCAGTGGCCTTTTTGTGAATAAACCTTTCGAGTTCGAGTTCGAGTTCTCTCTCTCTCTCTCTTAATGGCCGATGTACATTAAACAAGTTCCCTGTTCCGATCTCTCTCTGTCTGTCTGTCTGTCTGTCTGTGTCTCTCGGTCTCTCTCTTTCTTTCTCTCTCTCCTCTCTCGTCTCTCTCTCTCTCTCGTCTCTCTCTTCTCTCTGCTCTCTTCTCTCTCTCTCTCTCTCTCTCTCTCTCTCTCTCTCTCTCTCAATGGCTGTACATTAAACAAGTTCCCTGTTCATCTCTCTCTCTCTCTCTCTCTCTCTCTCTCTTCATCCTCTCTCGCTCTCTCGGCCATTAAACACTATAATGTTTATTTGTACCTACAAATTTATCAATCTCTCTGCAAAGACCTAAACTGACCTTACAAGAAGAAGAGAGAGGAGAGAGAGGAAAGAGAAAGAGAGAGAGGAGAGAGGAGAGGAAGAAGAGAGAAGAGAGGAGGAGGAGAGAGAGAAGAAGCAGGAGAGACAGATAGAAAAGACAACAGCAAGAGCAGAAAATCACACACAATACAAACAACAAAGAGTGCAGCAGCAGCACACACAACAACAACAACAAGAACAACAATAAATTCTTCACATTCGCGCCTGCGTGTTTGTGATGTTGGCAATAAATGAACAATGTGTATGGTGTGATGGTGGTGATGGTTGATGTTAGTGATGGGATGTTAGGATGGTGAGTGTATGGTGATTAGGAGTGATGGTTAAAAACGATGCAGTATTGCAGGATATTGACAGGATTAGCCCTGCTCTCTCTCTCTCTCTCTTCTCTCTCTCTCTCTCTCTCTCTCTCTCTCTCTTCCTCTTCTCTCTCTCTCTTCTTCTCTCTCTCTCTCTCTCTCTCTCTCTCTCTCTCTCTCTCTCTCTCTCTCTGTCTCTCTCCTCTCCTCTCCTCTTCCCCCCCCCCCCTCTCTCTGGGGCACAATTGGTCCCTCCAAAGATTTTAGTCCTCAAACGGAAATTACAGCGAGGTACAAACTGCCGGGCGTCTGAACAACAGAAGTAAGTCTGTCTCGTGCGTGCGTGCGTGCGTGCGTGGTGCGTGCGTGCGTGTGTGTGTTGTGTGTGTGTGTGGTGTGTGTGTGTGTGTGTGTGTTGTGGTGTGTGTGTGTGGTGTTTGTGTGTGGTGGATGTTTCTGTTGTGTGTATGTATGTGTGTGTTGTGTTATGTTGTGTGTGTGTGAATGCGCGCATATGCCTATGCGTGTATGTGTTTGCTTGTATTGTGTGTGTGTGTGCGCGCGTTTGTGCTCGCGTGATGCGTGCGTGCGCGCGCGTGTGTGTGTGTGTTTACATGTATGTGTGTGCACCTGTGTGTGTATGTGTGTGTACGTGTGTGTACGTGTGTGTGTATGCTTGCTTGATGTGCGTGTGAGTGCGGGGGGGGGGGGGGGGGCGGTTGTACTGTGTGTGTGTGTGTGTGCCGCGCATGTGTTGCATGTGTTACGTACTATACGTGATGTGTATATGTGGTAGTGTGGACGTGCACACGCGGACGCTGTTGTGCTATTTTGTATGTATGCTGCTGTACGTACGTACGTATATGTATGTTGTATTATGTATGTTGTATGAGTATGTGATGTTGTTGTATGTATGTTGTTTAGATGTTGTATGTCATGTTGTATTATGTGTCGTTGTACGTACGTACGTAGTAGTGACGTAGAGTAGGTAGTTGGTGAGGAGGAAGTTCTTATGTATGATGTATGTTCTTATGTCTACGTACATATGTATGTATGTCATGTGTATGTACTATGTAGTGTATGTATGTATGTATGTTTATGTGACGTACGCACATGTTGTAGCATGTAGTATGGTATGTATTTGTATGTATGTATTGTTTATGTAGTAGTAGTATGTACATATGTATGTATGTATGCATGTATGTATGTATGTATGCATGTATGTATGTATGTATGCATATATGTATGTATGTATGTATGTATGTATGTATGTATATATGTATGTATGTATGTATGTATGTATGTATGTATGTATGTATGTGTGTAAATAAAGACACACAGATTGAAGTCAGTTCTTGCTGCATTTCACTCCTCCATTTCATCTCTTCAGAGCCTCTTCAAAAACAGCCATTTTGAGAAATCGCCAGTTGAAACTCTGAAAAGCTATTGTAAACTTCAATTAAGCTCAGAAACTCAGTTTTGACAGTACACAGATGCTATTTGGGGGTTAAATCAGGGATAAAAAGGTTTTCTAACAAACACTTTCAGAAAGACCAAAGCAAACAATCAAAATTTATGTTCTTCTTTTTCCCCCAGAACTCCAGCTGTCTTTCTCCCCTTTTCCAAGTGTTCGCCACAACCAAACATGTCTAGTTATTCCTTGAGGCAAGACCGGAGTCATTGTAAGACTGAGGTTTGCTGCTTTAAGCCACAACCCACATGGACGGGATGTTTGATTGTGGCATGTTGAACAGGTTCCTGCAGTGGTGATATTTAAGTAGGGCTGGCATTCCCCCTGAGGCGCTACATCCCCAAAGAGGTAAGGGGGACATGAGTGTTTGTTGCTAATTGTCAGAGTGGTACTCCCAGGTAAGAAGTGTGCAGGGCTGGGGTACAGGGCTCTTCCTTAAAACCTGTTTCACCAGGAAACACTGTCTGCCAGGAAGGGGAATTGCCTGTTGTAGGGTTGATTTGTCTTTGCAAAATATAGCGCTATATAAGTTCCATTTATTATTATTATTGTTGTTATTATTATTATTATTATTGTGGCAAAATTAGCAAAAGAGAGAACGGGTTCTCATTGCAACAACCATAATTATCTCACTCAATATATAAGATATCAGTATAGCTGATAGTATAATGTGTTATGAAATAAAGTACCAAAAAAAAGGAACATTTTGAAAACGTGGAGATAATGATATGGTTGTGGCTCTGAATAGACCATTTATGACATATCCTGTCACACGAACATCTGGACTGGCCAAGACTGTCCTACAGGGAACAGCACAAGGAGGGAGACGAAGAGGCAGACAGAGAAAACGATGAGAAGACAACATCAGAGAGTGGACTGGCTTTGAGTGGAACGAATTGCCACGGAAAGCAGAGGACCGCGAGGAGTGGAGGAAGCTGGTTGCAAGACCTTCAATAGTGCCCCCCACGGTCCAAGGGACTATGGGATAGGTGAGGTGGTGAGAGAATTCTGTGGAAGGAGATGCAGACTTTTGCAGTGGCCCTGAAACAACTTAAGCAGCACTCTCCACATCCAGCCCTTAAAAGTGGATGGCTCTAAAAGACATGGTCTGGTCCCTGTCTTTCCCTTCAGCCCACAACAAAGTCGCTCCAGGAACCACCTGACTACCACCTGACAAAAAACCCAAAACAACTGTGTGTGTGTGTGAGGGTTTGAACGCATAACCGTTCATAGCAGGAATGTGAGACAGTGAGCACTGAGCCTTCGTAGCAGGCTACCTTAGTCACAACACTAAGTGGAAGGGGAATGGGGGGGGGGGGGGGGGTGAAGCCTGGTGGTTGGAGCGTTGCGCTGGCAATCTGACAGCCCGAGTTCGAGCCCAGGTTTGAGCCATCGTGGAGATGTCTGGTCAAGGATTTTTCCCCTGGAGTTAACATCAGTGTCGACTCCACTCTCCCAAAAGTCCTTCAGATGAGACTATAAGCCGAGGTCCTGTGTGCGAACGCACGCAGAATGGCTTTCACACACGTTGAAATCTGCTCCTCATTTCGGAAGAATAGGCCATTGGGTGCCAGTAGGGACGGATGACAAAATTTTTAGAAAATACGTACGCACTGGTGCCGTGTTTAGGCACAATTCCAGAAGTTAGAACTCTGTGACCTCAGTGGTCGGCAGAAATGGTCGCACAATTATGCAACATATTGCCATGTGTGAACAGCGGAGCTGTGGGCGAGGAGCGAGAAAACAAAATACTCCAACAAACCAACTCCAACAACCCTCCCCCCCTCCCCAAAGAAAAGAAGACTAATAAGGACTTGCTATTTTCATCTTTGTATTTGTCTTTTAATAAGTGACATAATTTATTTATTTATTTATTTATTTATGTAGTAAAGGTAAAGGTAAAGGAGTCCCATAACCTATAAGGTCGTAGGGGAGCGAGGCGTCAGAGACCTCACTTCTCTAGGGCCAGCATATTGAGGGCGGCGCCCATCTCCTCTCCCTCGCTGCTTTACCTTCCCTGACCCTAAAGAGGGCAGGTACCCATTTACAGCTGGGTGAACTGGGGAACTGTACTGAAGCCAAGGCGCACAAACGGTCACCCATCCAACTGGTAACCACGCTCGACGCTCCTTAACTTGGCTGGGGGAAAGCGAGTGCTCCGACCACTGAGCTATCCCGTCCCAGTAGTAGTTAGTTAGTTATTTAGTTTCTCAGCTAGTCAGTCAGTTAGTTAATTTTAATCATTTATTTATCTCTTTTTCTATTTATTTATTTATTTATTTACTCATTCTTTTAATATTTCGAGGACAATAAAAGAAGCACTCATGTGTGTTTTTACATCTAGTCCCCGTGTGAATGTGATTTTGTAACATGTGACATGAAAGAAAAGCAAAGTGAAGTTTATCAAGAGAGAGAGAGAGAGAAAGAGAGAGAGAGAGAGGAGAGAGAGAGAGAGAGAGAGAGAGAGAGAGAGAGAGAGAGAGAGAGAGAGAGAGAGAGAGAGAGAGAGAAGAGAGAGAGAGAAAGAGAGAGAGAGAGAGAGAGAGAGAGAGAGAGAGAGAGAGAGAGAGAGAGACACAGACAGACAGACAGACAGACAGACAGACAGAGAGACAGAGAGAGAGAGGACCCAAAACAGAGTTACTGGGGCAGCAAGCAGACGTGGATTTCCATCAGTGCCGGCAACATCACATGATGGAGCTTTATTATCCTGGTCTGCCCATACGTCTTTCGGCAGGAAGGAGGAGGAGGAGGGCAGTACATCACCTGTGCAGCAGCCTGCTCCTCTCCTCTTGTCTCTAGCATCAGGGGAGTGGGGGTCTGGAGGTGACGCACCCTGTACCCACCTTGACAAACAAGTGCAGGTTCCATCCCCATTTGTGCCAGAACTCCCCCCCCCCCCCCCTTCGTCCTTCGTTCCCTCCTGCAGGCCTTGAGTGGTTGTCTGGGTGCTCGGTTTTTCTGACCAGACAGTAAACTGAGGTCTTTTGTGGTAAAACATATTCAGCGCAGCCGGGAGTTTTCTTAGCATACAATACAATGTTTTAAAACACGACGCAAAACAATAGAACATGATGCAGTACAATACAATATAATAAAATGCAATACAATATAATGCAACATGACGCAATACAATACAATACAATGGAATGTAATATAATACAGTACAGTGCAGTGCGATACAGTAGCTTACAATACACCACAACGCAATGCAGTACAACACAATATAGTACAATAAAATATAATACGTTACAGTACAATACAACACAATGCATGCAATGCAATACAAGAGTACAATACAATAATATTTTACAATGCAATACAATAATATACAATACCTTACAATACAAAACAATACACTAAAAATACAACGCAATGTAATACAATACAACACAACAAAAACCCACAGCACAGCAAAATACAACAAAACAGAAGAACACAATGCTGTAAATAGAATAAAATAGAATAGAATAGAACAGAATAGAACAGATGGAACAGAACAGAAGAGAACAGAACAGAGCAGAATAGAACATAATATAATAGAGCAGAACAGACTAGAATAGAATAGAACAGAATAGAATTCTATTCCAGAACCCTGGTGATGAAGATGAGGGAGAAGACTGAAGCACAGTTAACTGCAGTGTCTGTCTATCTGTCTGCTGTCTGTCTGTCTGTCTGTCTGTCTGTCTGTCTCTCTCTCTCTCTCTCTCTCTCTCTCTCTCTCTCTCTCTCTCTCTCTCTCTTGCCCTGTGCTTTCTCTTTCTCCTAGTGTATATGTGCGTGCTTTTGCTTCCAGAATCTGAAGAATCAAAGTGCTGTTTTTGTAGAACCATAGAAAATGAGTTTTCCAAAACAGTCTTTCTTTTCGCTTCCCTTCGTCTGCTTCATTTTGTTTGCATTTTTGTTTTGTTTTTGTGTGCTGTCTTTCTGTTTGATTATTTCCTTCTTTATTCATTTAATGTGTTTTAATTTCTTTGTTTATGAGTTTGTTTCTTTACTTATCTGTTGACTAATTTTTTTAAAAATATCTACCATTAATTAGAATCAGATCTTTTACTGTATTCCTTTTCCTGTGCAAGTTGTCTCTTCCTAGCCAAGCGAAACGGAAGTGCAGTCATTTCCGCTCTGATCTATGTCTTTTGACCAGAACACCACGAGATAGAAACAGGCCAATTCATCAGGAGAGCAGCACAGCAGCAACCTCAAAACAGGGATCCCTGGTGGCGCCAGGGTTCCAGTGGTGTCAGCAATGAAGGCTGCAGTGGCTCTTAGGCTGTAGTGACATGTTTTTCCTGGCTTTGAATCCTGTTAGGGCCAGCGAAACTGTTCCCATTTTGGGGTGTTATCTTTTTATGCACTTAAATAATTGTTATAGATGAATCCTCTTGGTGCTTTTTCTTGTTCTCACTTTTACTCTCCCTTTATGTCTTTGTCTCTCTCTGTCTTTGCTTTTATATATGTGTCTACAAGGTTGGCCCCCCTCTCTGTGTGTCTCTGTGTCTCTCTGTATCTCTCTGTCTCTGTGTCTGTGTGTCTGTATCTTCTTCTTCTTCCTTCCAGGTCTTTTGTAATTATTTTCTTTCTCCCTGTGCATGTGTGTGTGTATGCATGTGTGTGCGTGCGTGTGTATTTGCATGTGTGCGTGTATGTGTGAATGCGTGTGTGCGTGTATGTGTGCGTGCGTGTGTGCGTGCATGTGTGTGTGTGAGTATGTGTGTGATCCCCCCAAAACCCATACAAAACAAATAAAAGCAAAACAACACACCACTTGCCTAACTAACTGTAATCGCCTTATCTGTCTAAAGCAGCTGTCAAAAACTAAAAAGGGTCAACAATTAACCAAAAAACACACCCAAAATACCCCAAATTACTATATGATTATTCATTTCCACCATGTCCTTAATTGCTTTCCTTAAGCGCTGCTTCACAGTTGGGCCAACAAAGCCTGGAGAGTGTGCAGAGGCAGACAGAGATCAGGCTTTGAGAGACCAGGTCTGAGCATCAGACACATTGTCCTTAATGACAGCCTGTTAAGGACAGACAAAGCAAGACAGGATTTCCAGTCCTCTGGCCACTTTAATTGGTGTGAAGGCATGCACCTGCATGAACCCCAGCATGTGTGTTTGCGTGCACACACACAGACACACACTCGCGCACGCGCGCGCGCACACACACACACGTACTCGCGCGCGTGGGCACACACGCACCGACGCACGCACCCATGCACGCACGCCGTTCGCCCCACACACAGTTAACAAGAGAAAGAAAAGTATGTGTGTGTGTGTGTGCATGCGCGCGCGCGCGTATGTGTGTGTGTGTGTGTGTGTGTGTGTGTGTGTGTGGCTTCTCTCTGTTTCGTGTGGCTGTCTGTCTTTTTTTCTTTCTTCATTCTTTCTTTTTTTCGTTCTTTCTTTCATTCTTTCGCTTTTCTTACTTTTGTCACCTCTCTCCGTCTAATGTTTTAAATAATTGCAGCATCACACCCATGCGAAAAGAATGGAACAAACAAAGACATAAACAAAGAGAATAAAACACAGACTGGTGGTTAACTGGACTCTTTACCAGCTTCAAAGTGTTCAATAGCAGTCAGAGTTTGGGGGACCTGAAACTGGCACACTTAGGCCTATGTTGGGAAAAGGGGTCTGTTGTTTCAAATCTGGTAAAACTCGGATTATTGCTGGTGTTGTTGTTGGTGGTATTGTTGGGCGTTCCCCAGTTTGACACCACGGGGGTCAACCAGAATACGCAGTCTGTTTCCCTCCTTTCACATAGGAAGCACTGTGAGGCTGTAAATAGGCAACACATTGGATGAGAAGTTTGTGTGTGTGATTCTCTTCAAGTAATTCGACGTCATATAGGCAACCATAGCCCGACTCCAGATGCTATCAAAAAACCCAACTTCTTTGATAAAGAATACACATTGTTATGCAAGAGCTTGTTATGGATAAAGACAATGTATGCCTGAAGTCGAAATGCGGTTACCCTCATTGTGGGCAAAAATGGCCGTAAAGGCAAAATCTCACTATTGGTGAACCCGGGGATCTAGCCCAGGAACGAAACAAAAAACCACCCAAACCCCTATGGCCTTAACAAAACCAACATTTCACTGTAGACCTGGCACTTACCTTACATCCATAACTGACAGCTTTGGGCCTGGACAACAGCGACATTCTGCTTTCCATTTCTCATCAAAGAGAAGGTGGCAGGACGGTTTAGACATTCACCAGCTTAACGAGTAAACCCTAAGGCTCTGGGTTCCATTCCCAGCCTCGCTCTTTCTTCCCTGTTTGACGCAAAAATCGAACTGAGAGTAACAACTTTCGGAAGAGACTCTAAACCAGTCGGACCCTCGTGTTAATAGACTTGTGTGTACACGTCAAAAAGAACCCACGACAGTTGGCAGTCGAAATTCGGAAAGAGCAGGGAGGAACCTCCTGACTGTCCTGCCAAAATTGGTAGGTTCAATGCCCTAATGAATCCCCCGAAGTCGCTGTCTTTATGGTGGTCCTCGGTTTAAAGCCTCATCCGAAGGACTTTTAAGGGGAGTGGAGTCTGCACTAATGTTAACTGCTGAGGAAAATCCTCTGGAACGAGATTCAAATCCGGCTCAGCAGTTCACAAGTGCATCACTTTAACCACTCTCTATTTGTAGGTATGTATGTTATGTATGTTATGTATGTTATGTATGTATGTATGTATATATATATATATATATATATATATATATATATATATATATTATATATATATATATATATATGTATGTATGTATGTCTGTCTGTATGTATCTTTCTTTTTTCTGTCTGTCAGTCCGTCTGTCTCTCTATTTCTTTTATATGACAGTCACCGTCATTCAATCTCATTATCATGTGTAGTATTTGATTCTGATAATCACTTTTAAATTTCCATTTTGGTGCGTTTGAAATTGCTCTCAATAAACAGTTGGAATTCTCTCAATGTCCCTTCTCTCTCTATCTCTCTTTTCTCTCTCTCTCTCTCTCTCTCTCTCTCTCTCTCTCTCTCTCTCTCTCTCTCTCTCTCTCTCTCTCTCTCTCTCTCTCTCACATAATCATAATTATGTGCGCGCACGCACGCACGCACGCACACGCACGCACGCACGCACGCACGCACACACACACACACACGCACACACTGCCATTCATTTGATCAGGATTGGCAGAGAATGCCAGATTAGCGGTATCAGACTGTCAGATGAAGGCAAAGCACAGCAAAGTCAGCATGACCCCAAGAGGAAGGAGAAGAAGAAGAAGAGGATCAAAACAGGAAGGGGGGCCGGGTGGGGGGCAGGGAAGTTGGGGGGGTGGGGTAGACCATTGACCCCTGCGCTCAGACGTCACGGATTTGAGCCACCTCTGAGAGGCCCCTTGGAGTGGATTTTCCACCCGGAGTTAATTAATATTAGTACCAACTTGACCCCCACGAAAGTCTTTCTGATGAGACATAAACCGAGGTCCCGTGTGCGAACGCACGCAGAACCTCTTGCGCACATGTTAAAACCTGTTTTGCCTTTCGGAAGAGTAGGGCATTGCGTGCCGGTAAAGACAGATGACAGAATGCAACTACCTTAAGAAGCAAACAAATCAACTACTTTACAATAATAGAGATGTTTGTGAACCTCAGAGCTAGTGTGAGGAACGGGGAAAAACCCACTTTTCTTTGCTATTCACCTCCTCCCCCCCCCCCCCACCTTCCACAATCTGCAACAAGCATCTTATGCCACACACAGTATGAGACTACTCCTCCCCCTCCCCCTTTCCCATGCTTTGATCAAATATTTCCTTTCTGACTTGTTCTTTGTACCCCCTCCTACTTCTGCGCTCTCTCATCTCCCACCCCTGCTGTTTTCATTGCCCACTGAGGCTCGTGTGGAAATGCCAGACAGGGATAGGAGTCTTTCGGTAAAAACAGAGTTAGTAATAATTATTTGAAAGCAGAGATATTATGGCAGGCACTACAAGAGTAAACATGTTGATGAGCAGTTTTCAGAAAATGTTTCACTTTTTTCAATTTTTGTGTCCATCACTCCCTCTCTTTCCGCCTGTTTTTTTGGTGTCGTTCTCTTCTGTGTCATTGTATCAATGATCTGTATCCATCGTTATCTGTTTGTGATTTAGATGTACGGGAATACGCAGCAAGCATCCAAGATTTCTACGATATTTTGAGGCCACTCAGTTCATCAAGTGCCTAATCAGAAAATTCTTTGCTAGCCTAATGCGGTGTAGCACATAGGAATGTTCCCACATGCATTGGTTCCCATAAACAGTAAACTAAACAATAATTTCTCTTGAAAACATTATTCTGGTGGGTTAGATGCATAATACTTGTCATTGTTACATTAAACTGTCAATGACATTGGCACGGGTGTTGTGCATTATACTGTTGTGTCCATTTTTCTTGAGAAGTTTTCCCGCCTATTTGACCCATGATTGAAAGTCAGATTGGCGCAAAGGGTTTAACGTTCAGACCAAATGTTGAAATGATCCCTTTTGCAGACTAACAACACTCTTTCATTCCTCCTCTCTCTCTTAGTCTTCGACAACACGAAGCTGATAAACCAACTTTCTTTAACAAACGGAAATATCCCAGTGTTGTCCAACAGTCTGAAAACCTTGGTGGCCGGCATCAATAAACAGCCATGACACTGTCTGTCTTAACTCCCCCACGGCTTGTCAAGACTGTCACTCTTCTCTAAGATTTTCATCCCGAACAATATCCCTTGTCTTCTAAACTTTCCTCCAGAACGACGTATCAGGCAAGTATTGTCTCCCTTGATGGCCCACCCTGCCCCTACCCTCCTCCCCCTCACTCCTTTCTATGCAGCGAAAGAAACATGTCAAAAGAAATCCCCTTGTGAGAGAAGCAAAGTCCTTTTACCTTAATGGTTAAGCAAAAACCATCACCCTGTTTGGGAACGGGATAGCTCAGTGCTCAGAACACTTGCTCTCCCCAAGCTAAGATTAAGCAGCATTGAGCATGGTCACCTCTTGAATGGGTGACCATTCATACATCTTGGCTTCAGTACAGTCACCAAGTTCACCCTGACATGTCAGACACTTAACGGCAGTGTGACGCATTTTCGCTCATATAACAGACAATGGTTGCTGCCTGAGCGTTCGATGTTCCAGGAAGAAGATGAAGAAAATCTTCAGTTTAGAGAGAGAGAGAGAGGGGAGAAGGGAGAGAGAGAGAGAGAGAGAGAGAGAGAGAGAGAGAGAGAGAGAGAGAGAGAGAGAGAGGAGAGAGAGAGAGCGAGAGAGAGAGAGAGAAGAGAGAGAGAAGAGAGAGAGAGAGAGAGAGAAGAGAGAGAGAGAGGAGAGAGAGAGAGAGAAGAAGAGAGAGAGAGAGAGAGAGAGAGAGAGAGAGAGAGAGAGGAGAGAGAGAGAGAGAGAGAGAGAAAGAGAAGAGAGAGAACAGTTTCTGTGGAATACGAAACAGACCTAGTAGAAAGAACGCGGCTATAGTGTTCTATCGGAGTCAGTAAGGGCAGCAGCTGACGTGATGACGGTACACTGCTTGCTGATCTTCCTGTGACCTTTTGGCGGGAAGGACAGGAAAGAGAAAGCAGCCCCATGCATCAGGAGTGCAGCAGTGTGTTCATCCTATCCAAACATACACTCCTCTGGTAGTTCCCGGCGCTTCTGGCAGAGTCAACAGCGAGAGCTGATGCAGCCTTCAGTTATAAATCAGGAGTGCAGCAGGGAGGTTTGGAAGCCTGGCCCCTGACCATCATGTTTGTCTTGGTCCTGTTGTCAGTCTTCCGCGGGGTCCACTTTCTCACTGTCTCTGTCCACTTTCTCACTCTGTCTCTGTCCTTGTTCACTTTTCTAGTAAGCTGTTTCTTTTCTTTTCCTTCTGGCTTTCTGTCTGTGTTTTGCCTTAGCCTCTCTCTCTCTCTCTCTCTCCCCTCTCTCTCCCCTCTCTCTCTCTCTCTCTCTCTCTCTCTCTCTCTCTCTCTCTCTGGGTGAACTTTTCTGTTTCAGATTTCAAGACTATTAAACATGGAGTACCTCAAGGATCCGTACTAGGTCCCCTGTTATTCATATTATATATAAATGATTTGCCAATGCATCTAGCAACAACTTGTGAACTATTTGCAGATGACAGTTCCATGCATTGTAACAATATTAGCCTTTGTAAATTAACAACTAACCTCCAAAATAGTATCGACAAATTAGTTCGTTGGACAACTCAATCATATGTGCCTAAATACACATAAAACAAATGCATGTGTATAACTACTAGACAGAAACGACAAAATGTATTAACACATTTGTTTTCTATTTCAGTTGCCGGACAAAGTGTGGAAATAGTCAATTCGCATCGTGTACTGGGTATCATTATTGACAATAACCTGTCATGGACAGACCACATTTCTCATATTTGCAAACGAATCTCTCAAAGAGTGTTCCAGCTATCAAAAATTAAACACTTTTTAAACATTCATGCCCGTAAACTGTTTTTTCAAGCACACATTCAGTCGATTATGGACTTTGCCTCTACATTGTGGGATTCTGCAAGTGCAAATGCTCTAAAACCTTTATTGAGGCTACACAAGCGAGCTCTAAAATTAGTTCTTCTTAAGTCAAGTTCATTGACCATAAATGATTATAAAACATTGGGTATTTTACCATTAAAGCAGAGATGCTGCTACAACAAGGCACTGTTGATGCATAAGGTAATTAATGGAGCGGCACCTACTTCCATTTCAGATTGTTTCCATATAAATAACAACAGGCATCATTTCAAAATAGCAGTACCTCTCCCAAGAGTTGATATCTTTAAAACAAGTTTTATCTACAGTGGTGGTTCCTTGTGGAATCAGCTTCCATCATCTCTTAAAGAGATTTCTAGCCATAACTCCTTTAGAAGCTCTTTGAAAAATCACCTTTTTGATGTAATGAGCGTTATATGACAAAACATTGCAAATGAAAAAGTAACGTGTATTGTGAAAGTTTTCACGGCATTGTTTATTAATAACTTTCTTTACAATTGCACATATACTGTGTGTGTGGTGTGTGTGTGTGTGTGTGTGTGTGTGTGTGTGTGTGTTGTGTGAGTGTGCGTGTGAGTTTTGTGTGTGTGTGTGTGTGTGTTGGCAAGCAGGCAAGCGCGAGCGTGCACGGGTGCGAATGTGTAATGTATATGTGTTAGAGTATGTATGAGTATGACATGTATTATGTACGAGTATGTATTATAATTATATTGTATTGTATGCCGTTTGGGGTCGCGGCACGTTTCTCTGTGTGTGTTTCGGGCTGCTCTTCCCAGGGGAGAGCACGTCGCCACATGAGCAACGCGCCATTATCATTATTTTTCATATAAGCATGTGAGTGTATGCGACCAAGTGGCGTGCTCGTGAATTGTGCGTACGTGATGGCGAACGTATGTCCCCGTATGTGTGCGAGCTTTATGTGTCCATGGGAGAAAAATGAATGAAGTGGATGCAAGCAGAGCTCTCTCTCTCTCTCTCTCTCTCTCTCTCTCTCTCTCTCTCTCTCTCTCTCTCTCTCCATTTATTGTCATAGATTTTTCCCCCCTTCGAAATTGGTTGTGATTTTGTGATTTTTGGTGGAAATTGTATGATTTGTATTTTTGATGCAAGTATTCTTCACATGGGTTTTTGGAAGCTGTGAGTGTGTATTTGAAAGGGATTTTTTTTTTCTCCAAGGGCAGGTGGTAAGCAGGATTCACGAAGATATTCATTCCTATGGCCATAATGAAACATAATATGATGTGCCTTTTGCCTTGCCTTGATTTCTTCCATCCATTCTCTCTCTCTCACTCTCTCTGTCTCTGTCAATCTATCTGTCTGTCTGTCTACCTGTCTGTTTGTTTGTCTGCCTGCCTGTCTGTCTATCTGTCTATCTATCTATCTATCTATCTATCCATCTATCTATCTATCTATCTATCTATCTATCTATCTATCTATCTATCTATCTATCTATCTATCTATCTATCTATCTATCTATTTTCGCTATCTGTCCCTCTCTCTCTCTGTTACTCTCTCTCTCTCTGTCAGTCTCTGTCTGTGTCAGTCTGTCTCTCCCAATGTCTCTGTCTCTGTTTCTCTCTCTCTGTCTGTCTGCCTGTCTGTCTGTCTGTCTCTTTCTCTCACTCTCTCTTTCTCTCTCTCTTTCTTTGCATTCCTTTTCTTCTATTTTCCATTTTCATTATTTAAATAACTTTTCTTGAACTTCATCATTTTGTCTTTATATATATGTATGTGTATGTATATGTATATATATATATGTATATATATATATGTTTATATATATGTATATATATATATGTTTATATATATGTATGTGTATATATGTGTATGTGTGCATGTATGTATGTGTATATGTATGTGTGTATGTATATGTGTGTGTATATGTATGTATGTATATATATGTATATATATATATGTGTGTATGTATGTGTATATATATATATATATATATATATATATATATATATATATATATATATATATATGTGTTTTGTGTGTGTGGGGGGGGGGGGGGGGGGTTGTGCATTATGAAATTAATTAGCAGTGCCTATCCATGTTTGGCTTATTCCTGTTTATGTTTACTTTAAAAACATTATGTTTTTCATGTATGACATTAGATTGGGATGAATTTGCATGGAAAGTCCATCATCAATGTATGTATTTTTTCTTTCTTTATATCATTCTTCATGCTATGTATTGCACATTAATTACTTTCGATTTTTTTCCCCAGAGGGCTGGATGTAAAAAAGCTATTGTTATGCTTATTCTATAACCCTCTATAAATAAAATTTGTTCATTGTTCATTGTTCATTGTTCTCTCGTGTGTGTGTAGGGAGGGGGTGGGGCAAAATCAAGCAAACTTTTAGATTAAACTAATCCCACCCCCAAAATGTACAAAGCATTCTACCTATCGTAATTTTTTTTGTTCTTTGGCTAGAACTCCCAGGAGGTTTTGCCACCATGAAGGTATCGGGCCACATGTTGGCTTCAATGATTGCTGTCTAAACACCACGCCAGTGTGAATGCAGCTTTTCTTTCTTTCTAGAATTTGTCCTCCATTCCTACCACAATAGCCTGCTCTCTCTGGAAAGGCAGACCAGCTTTAATGCATGCCCAAGATGTTCTGCATATACTCACATATGGGACCCCAGTTTATAGTCCCTGTTGTATTCATTCATTCGTTCATTCTTGTTATTTCTTTTTCTTCCTCTTTGTTTTTCTTTCGCTCTCTTTCACTCTTCTGCCGTTTTCTTTCCTTCTGTTTTGCGTTGCTTTCTTTTTGTGTTCTTTACTTTCTTGCTTTCTTTGTAATTAAAAAAAATATATTTGTTCATCTATTTATTCATCATTTATTTGTTTAATTGATTATGCATTTATTTCTTAGTATCAGACGACTAAAAAATTTAATACTTTTTTAACACTCCTCCCTCTTTCTGTTAACTCCCTGTCAGTAATCCTCTATAGAAGAAGGAAGAAAAGATCATCTCATTTCCGCTCTGATCTACGTCTTTTGACCAGAACACCACGAGATAGAAACAGGCCCAGTTCATCAGGAGAGCAGCACAGCGGGAACCTCAAAACAGGGATCCCTGGTGGCGCCAGGGTTCCAGTGGTGTCAACACTGGCAGCGACAGTTTGAATCTTCTGAATGTTTTGTTTTGTTCCTTGGCTAGAGGTGTGGGGTTGACCAGTGGTGAATTTTGTGTGTGTGACCGTTTACCTGCCGTTAAGGTAGTCACATTCTGACTTCGGGGTATGGTTTGTATATGACTTGAGCTAAACAGTTTCGATTCCTTATCCTCTTACTCATGGTCATCTTCATCTGTTTATTCTCTCTCTCTCTCTCTCTCTCTCTCTCTCCCCTCTCTCTCTCTCTCTCTCTCTCTCTCTCTCTCTCTCTCTCTCTCTCTCTCCTCTCTCTCTCTCTGTGAACAATGTTTGTGTAATGATGCGTTCAATATTCCCATAGAAATCAAAGAAAATGAAGATGTCCGACTTAAAAAAAGAAGAGAAGGTGAAGGAGATGGAGACACAGAGACACATGCACAGCTCACTGTGACTGGGATGTACCATGATTAATCAACATTTTCCATGAAGTTTTTCTCTGTTCATAAAGTTTCACAGTTCTATCCGGTTAGGGGCCAGGACAGCCTAGTGGTTAGAGGACTGTGCTTGCCATTTGACAGGCTGGATCAAGCCTGAGCTGGAGCCATCACCATGACACCCTGTTCAAAGAGACTTTTTCCCCTGGAGTTAACATCAGTACTGACTTCACTCCCCCGAAAGTTCTTTGGATATGATTGTAAACTGGGGTCTCGTGTGTATAGTTATATAAACTGCATGCACATGGGTGTGTATATGTATATATATATATATATATATATATATATATATATATATATATATATATATATATATATATATATATATATATATATATGTAGTGTGTATAATTATAGAAACTACATGTACATGGGTGTTGTGTTGAGGGCATCATCCCCGAAGTCGGAATGTGGCTACTTTAATGGTGGGCAAAAAACAGTCGCAAATGCAAAAAATCTCGCCATTGGTGAACCTCGGATCTCTAGACAAGAAACAAAAAAAATAACCAAATCTGGATGAGACTGTGAATCAAGGAGGTCCCATGTGCATTCCCTGGCAGTCTACCTTGTGCACACACTTTGCACACACAGTTCTGCTTTTCAGAAGAGTAGGCCATTGCATGCCTGAAGAAACGGATGACAAAATTTGAAGAAACGCATGTACGCTGGTGTCATGGTTTGGCTGTGCCCCTGAGGTTGGAATGCGGCTACCTTAATGGTGGCAAATGATCGGGATTGTAAAATCTCACCATTGGTAAACCTGGAAGGGGTAGAGCCGAAAATGAAAAAAAAATCAACTTCTCTTTCCTTCGTCTTCTTCGTTGAACATTCAGACAGCAACTATCGTTGTCTGTCATATAAGCAAAAATGCGTTGAGCTGCTGTTAAGCACCTGACGAGTCAGGCCCGGCACATCCAACTTCGGTGTGGGAGAGAATTATCTTTTAAGTCTGTCTAGAATATGAGCGGACGAATGAACCAAGAAGGCAGAAAACAGACAAGAGGAAGTGACAGGACGAAGCAGAAAGAAAGAGAGGGAAAGAAAATATGGAATTCCTAGCACAGAATTTCCAGAAGGTGGGGATGCTGTTTACACTGGCAGAATCACGGCATCCCCACGGGGAAAAGATTTTAAAGACTGTCACTTCTTTCTGTTCCAGCCCATAATTTCCATCCTTGGTTCATCACCCCACCCCTCCCTGATGCTAAAGAATCAGGATTCCTGTGTCTCCATTGATGACCTACTTCATCCCCCACAGACACCCCCTACCCCTCCCTCCAGATCTATACCCCCCCTCCCCTCGCCCTGCTTTAGGGTAGAAGAAGTATGTCATGTCAGCATGCACCCCTGGTGAGAAAACTGAACTCCACCACTCCTTATTGGTTTTGCCTTAAGGCGAGAAAAAAGAACCATCTCTAATTCTTGAAATCGATTTGTCTGATACAGTCTGATCCTCTGCTTTTGTTTCGTTAATTGTAACAGATTTAAGCAGATAGAGGTATATGGTGTGGCTAGACTGATTGAAATATTCTCGAAACAAAAACTATATTGAGATGAAGGTGCGATTACCTTTAGAATGGATAATGATTCCCAGATGTATATTTTTGGAAAATGTTTATGGTAACAGCTCCCTAAACCCCCTCCCCCACGCACACACACAAACACACACATTTACCTATGCGTGTATGCGCACGCGTGTGTGATCACATGGTGTTTTTGACACATTTTTTTCCGATTATATAAATGTTTATGTGGGTCAATGTTTATGTGTACTGCTAAACAATCGGAATCGACACTTTCCAAATGCAGTGCAAAACATCAAAAATATGATTTTCTTTATTCAAAACTTTTTTTTTTTTTTGGGGGGGGGGGTGGTTGTTCTTCGGTTAAAGCTCAGAGGTTAACTAATGGTGAGATATTTGGTTATATGGGTCTGTTCTTGCCCACTATAAGGTAGCCGCATTCCGACTTTACGGAAGTTTTTCTTTCTCTCATGATATAATTATTTCTTGTTAATTTTTATAATGATAGCTCCCTTTTTGGGGGAGCTCAGTTTTCGGTTTTTTGGATACTGAAGACCAGAAGAGATGCGCCATTTCCACTTATTGCACACGTCTTTTAACCGGAGTGACGTGAAAGAAAACCAAGCTTGAATCACACCTGCAGTTGATCAGAAGACAGGAGTGCAGGAAAAACACAACCACACTAAAACTGGAGTTCCTAAGGCCTCGACCAGAGTTTTTCTATCTCAGTAAGCAATGAAAGCTTATGTAGCGTATCATTTCCGTCTGCTTATGCCTCTCTTGGCAGAAAGGATAGGAAAGAGAAACAAGCTCCATTCATCAGGAGTGGGGCACTGCATTCATCCCAAAATGGAATTCCAGGGTGGCAGCAAGGGGCCCTGTCAGGGTGAACAAGGAGAGTTGATGCAGGTTGTGGTGTTTCAGTCACTGAAGACGTAGGGTGGGGTGGCCGAGTGGTTAGAGTGTTCAGCTCCTGATCTGACAGCCGGGCTTCAGCCACCATGGAGGCGCCTGTTCAGGGGATTTTGTCCTGGGGTCAACATCAGTACTGACTCCACTCCATCGAAAGTCCTTCAGAGGAGACTATAAACCGAGGTCCTGTTTGTGAATGCATGCAGGACATCTTGCACACATTCTGCCTTTCAGAAGAGTAGGCCCCTTTGTGATGATAGGAAAAGGTCAATTCTTTTGTTTAACCATACACATGTAAGTGTTGTATTTCGACATTATCCCTGAAGTCTGGATGCAGCTACCTTAATGGAGGGCAAAACCGCCACATAGGCAACATCTCACCACTGGTGAAATAGAGCTCTAGCCAGGGAAACAGACATGACCCAATCCCTGAGTCTGGAAACCCTAACAACAGGTGGGTGAGTGAGGCAGAGTGCATAGTCAGGGTGATGCTCAGAATGTCAAACTGGGGAACGTCCAATGGTCAGCTACAAAACTACAACAAAAGCATCGAAAAAATAGTTCAACCCAATCAAACGCAAAATGGCATTTCAAACTCTGTTTTCAACAATCTCATTTTGTTTATTTTTTGTAGCTAAAAATCCCTACTTCTTGTTATTGATCTATTTGCTTGCGCATTAAGTCCTTAATTCGTTGATCATTTATTTCATTTTTTTGTGTTAATGCATTTTTGTAAGAGTATTTGAATTTTGCTTAATAGGACTTGGAATTATGTCGTCTTTCCTTCTTTTCACGGGTCTCTTCACAGATGAAGGAAAAGGAAGTGCCATTTCCGATCTCACCTACATCTTTTGACCAGAACAGCACGAGACAGAAGCACGCCCAGTTCATCAGGAGTGCTGTACAGCACGAACCTTAGAAAAAAGCCACTCTGATAGGGAAACAAATACAGCTGCAGAAAAAAAAAAAAAAGGGTGAAAGGGTGGCGCAGCGCTAAGTGGCGACGCGTTCTCCCGCTCTCCCCGGGGAGAGCATCCCGAATTTCACGGAGAGAAATCTGCCGTGACTTAAAGTGGTATGAAATAAAATCTGAGCGCTTTGATTTGTTGCTTTACAAGATTCAGCGCTATATAAATTCCATACATTATTATTATTATTATTATTATTATTAACCTTCAAATACGGATCCCTGGTGGCGCCAATGAAAGCTGTGGTAGTCTTGGTTTTACTGGTGTCTTTTTTCATTGCCTTGAATGCAGTTTGGGTGACAAGGTTGCTTTGTTTTTGGTTATCCATGTAGACATGTTGCTTCTTTCTCAGGACAAGCCCCCCCCCCCTCCCCCACCTCTCTCTCCATGAGAGAACAAGGTGTTGGAGGAAAGTATTTTGCCTGCCTGAAGGCACTGTATAGTTCACTACTGTCATGAGTGCGTGCAAAGAATGAGCTGTCAGAGATATTTGACTGTCCAGTTGGGCTTAGGCAAGGGTGTGTTTGAGTCCTACACTATTTTCAGTTTTTATCAACCAGTTAGCAAACGATGTGAATGAAGAGGGTAAGATGGGATCCAGGTATTGCCAGAAGTTATGGAACTGTTCATTCTGTTGTTTGCAGATGATGTAGTGCTGTTGTCAACAACACCAGGTGGTCTCCAAAATCAACTGAATACTTTATAAACATTCTGTAGTAAAATGTAAATATTGATAAACCAAAAAGTCATGGTTTTCAGGAAAGGTGGATTTTTAGGAAAGCACGAAAATTGGCATTACAGTGGAAAGCAATTAGAGATAGTAAACAGTTATTACTATCTAGGATTTATTTTCACAACTAAGATCAGCGTTAATAAAAAGAACCAGACATCTAGCTGTGAAAGGAAGAAAAGCTGTCATTGAACTAAAAAAGTTTTTAGTAATTATAAGGAAATTACACCAAATGTTTTCTTAAACGTTTTTTATACCAAAATTCAGCCAATTCTGTTATATTCATCTGAAGCATGGGGCTTAAACAGACTTGATCACATTGAAAAAGTACATGTCATGGCATGTAAAAGGTTCTTGGGTGTCCCAGTGAGAACAAATAACATGGTATATGGAGATTTAGGGAGGTACCCATTGTATATCAATTCTTATGTAGCTTGTTTAAGATATTGGTTGAAAGTGTTGCGGATGGATGTTGAAAGGTTGCCTCATATAGCGTACAAAATGTTACTTAATTTAGACATAGCTGGTAAAAGCTGTTGGGTTTCAAAGATGAGAGCAATTCTGTGGGGGACAGGTTTTAACATTGTATGGATGCAGTTAGGTGTTGGAGATGAAAAGATGTTTCTACGTTTGTTTAAACAGCAACTTATTGATATGTTTATCCAAGAATGGGATGGAACAATTAGAGAACGTGAAAGGCATAGCATTTATAGGTCTTTTAAATCAATTTTTCAAAAGGAGAAGTATATTTATGATATGGAGATGTATTGTTTTCGTGTGGCTATTACGCAGTTAAGGTTTAATGTGCGTCCTATCAATAATAATGTCAACAGATATAGCAAATCTATAAGAGACAAAAGCTGTCCTTTCTGTGTGAACAAAATAGAAAATGAATGTCACTTCATATTTGATTGCAGTTTGTATACAAATTTAAGAGAGAAATTTCTTAAAGAATAAAAATGCATGACACTATCCAGATTGCTGAAAGGAACAAATGAAAATCACCGACACAATCTCTCCAGGTATGCTTTTCATGCTATGAACAGACAAAAAAAAGCCTTTTGTAACTGTGCTGTTGTTTGTAGTTACTCCTTGTTTCCATTATAAGTCATTGTGGCTGCTTGACATGCCGTTCTTTTGATTATCTTATATGCATTGACTTCGTGTTTTGCTTTCAAGGTTTATCGTCTTATTGTTTTGTTTATTTGGGTGATGTACTTGGTGTGATGCCACCAGGAGAGCTGGCTTAGATGGAAAATGTGACGATCTCTTTTTGCATCTCGTTTCCTTCACTTGCCTTTTTGCCTTGCTCACTGTATGTATTGTGGCCAAAGGCCAATGTACATTAAACCTGTTCAGAGTTCTCTCCATTCATTTATGCTTTGTCTTCAAGAAAAAGAATCTAACCACAGAGACATCCTTAAACTTAAGAAAAAAGATCTTACCCAGAGTGTAGTATGACCTTCCGTTCGATGTGTAGTTTTCTTTCTGATTTACTTTATCTGTCTATCTTTTTTGTTTTTATTCCTTTGTTAACTTGTCGACTCCTTCATTTCCTTCGCTTTCCGATTGCTTATCTTTCAAAAGATGAATGTTCTTTTTCCTTTGTTTACCTATGGCCCTTGAGCCTTTCTTGACTTGGTGTAGGAGTTCTTGTCCCCCTTCTTCTCTGGGCATGCAAACCCCTCAGTCAGTAGTGTGAACACAGATCATGGAAGGAGAGGCGCCATTTCCTTTCTCACCTTCGTCTTTTGACCAGAATGCCACGAAGTAGAAACAGACCAATCATCCAGACAGAAGCACTGCACGAACCTCGAAATGGGGATCCCTGATGGCGCAAAGGTTCCGTTCGTGTCAACAATTGGAACTGCAGCCGTGTGTGTGTGTGTGTGTGTGTGTGTGTGTGTGTGTGTGGTGGAGGGGTGGGTGGGGGGAGGGAGTTGTGTGTGTGTGTAAATCTATCTATCTATCTATCTATCTATCTATCTATCTATCTATCTATCTATCTATCTATCTATCTATCTACTATCTAACTATCTACCTACTATCTATTTCTCTCTCTCTGTATATATAATATATATATATATACATATATATATGTATATATATCTGTGTGTGTGTGTGTGTGTGTGTGTGTGTGTGTGTGTGTGTGTGTATGTGTGTGTGTGTGTGTTATACATACATCATCTGGCGAATTCAGGGTGGGGATTTTTTTCAAATCTCTAGGTCAGCTTCAAGTGCAGACCTGCCAGTGCCTTTATTCCCTTCATACACATGCAGAAGATAATGCTAAAGTATATGACCTGTGTGAGTGTGTGTGTGTGTGTGTGTGTGTGTGTGTGTGTGTGTGTGTGTGTGTGTGAGTGTGTGTGTGTGTGTGTGTGTGCTTTTGAAAAACATTTGACTATTGAAATTATTTTATAGATTTGGTCTGCAGCGTACCATGTTTGTAATATCTGTTTGTTTAAACTATTGATTATTTGTCATTGGTTGTATGACTGTGTCAAATTAGGTTGAATGCATGCGCTTTGATTTGTCTTTGCAAGATATGGCGCTATATAAGTTCCATTTATTATTATTATTATTATTATTATTATTATTATTATTATTAAGATCAAACATGCATGTTAAAGATTCCGTAATTCATGTCAGGGGTCAACGGATTACAGCAACGTTTGACATTGTCGAGTGTTGACCTACCCTGGACTGTGTACATTCTCGTTTCACTGCACATTCTGTAGATGCTCTACCAGACATCATTTTTAATTCCAGACAAAATCAGACGTATTTTTCCTTTCCAATGTAAAATTCTGGGTTGCTGGTCTTTTAAAATGAACAGTGTGACAGTTGAGGTCCCACTGACTGGTTGTTGGTCCAGCCCTATGGATTGGCATGGACCTGGAACTTCACCTCCCCGTCGTTTTTGCCCCCCCCCCCCCCCCCCCACTGTCTCCAAGACTAGGGGGTAGGTGAAGGTGGTAAAGGTGAAGGTCAAAGGCCGATAGACTGATGTCAGCAAAGTGCCAAGGTCTGTACCAAAATGTTGTATTGTTATCAAATGTTATGTTGAGACTATTTTCAGCCAGGACAAACTCTTAGCATAACAACTAATAGATGGTTTGATGAAAAAAAGCAAATGCACTGCTTATTCAATGTACCATCTGAAAATACAAGTTTGACTTTGACTTTGACAACCTGTACTCTCCTTTATTGAAAAAAAATCGAATCCTGTGAAGTCAGAGCACGGCTGCCTACGTGGCATACAAGGTACTTAAAACCAGTCATTTACGCAAACTCCTCATCCAGTGTGTGGCTTACGGTCTCACAGTGACTCCGAGGTGTTACGAGTGAGACAGAGTGCAGGTTGTATGGGAATGATCACCACTTTAGTTGATAAGTGGTAGCAGTAGAAGAAGAAGAAGAAAAAGAAGAGGAGGAGGAGGAGGAAGAAGAGGAGGAGGAGGAGGAAGAAGAAGAGAAGAAGAAGAAGAAGAAGAAGAAGAGAGAAGAAGAGAGGAGGAGGAGGAGGAGGAGGAGGAGAAGAAGAAGAAGAAGAAGAAGAAGAAGAAGAAGAAGAAGAAGAAGAAGAAGAAGAAGAAGAAAGAAGAAAGAAGAAAGAAGAAGAAGAAGAGAAGAAGAAGAAGAAGAAGAAGAGGAGGAGGAGGAGGAGGAGGAAGAAGCAGCAGAAGAAGGTCCTCTCTTCTTTGCCTTTAGCTATTGGGTGCCCTGTTTAGTGCCTGGTCTTCTCTTGTGCTTGTCACTCTGCCGAAGGGCGGCCTGCTGGCCTAGCTGACACATTCCAACTTAAGAGCAGCTTTTTTTGTACAGAATGCATGCTGGGTTCATTCTGGTTTCCGCAACCCACTTGAACGCTGCTGTGACCAACAGAATCCTTAACAAGCATATTTTATCCTCAATATATGCATACACATGGTAGACATTAAGACAATGGAAGGTCTTTTCTTGAAGTTGACCTTCCCAGGTCGTTAAAATCCTCACCCTTAATTCACCAGAAGCTGCTGCTGAGATTTAAACCCAAGACGTCATAGGCCCACATGATTGCAGTAAAATGGTCTTAACCACTCGGCTATAGTGTCGGCCGCTAAGTATTCTAGCAAATGTGAGATTGTTTTCAAGTCTATGTCATGAGACTGTATATATATAAGGGGTCGACTTGCAAGGGTGCAGATTAATTTGAATAATCTGTTTAAGCATATCAACAGCTGTATCATGGTTGGTTCCACGTGTGCTTTACACAAACAGAATAAAACCATGACACTTATGCCCGCGTGCGTGCGTACACACACACCAAAACACACACACACACACACCACACACACACACACACACACACACACACACACACCACACACACACACACACACTCACTCACTGACACACACAAACACACTCACACACACATACTCACACAAACAAACACATACACACAAACACACACACAAACACACACACTCACACACACAAACTCACACACACTCACACACACAAACACACACACACATATACACACTCACTCAACACACAACACACACACACACACACACACACACACACACACACACACACACACACCACACACACACACACACACACACACACACACACACACACACACACACACACACATCCAATCTTCACACACTCCCAAAAAACCCCCAAAGGAACTAAAAAAAAACACCAAACAACCAACAACAACCCACAAATGAGCGACTCTCTCCCACACTTTATTTGACGCTCAGCCTCCGTAGCGCTCACACCCTGCCACCCCTGCCTAGAGAAGACCCCAGGACAGGTAGCATCAGGGTAGCGGGGACACGCACAGGCCCCTCACCTGTCCTGGCCCCTCACATCTGCCCTGGCCCCTCACAAGTCAACTATCTCCTGGCTCAGGCACGGCGCATGTCAGCTAAATGCACGGGAAAAGAATGGACGTACGTGCATGTTGGAAAAGGTTGTCCAGCAAGGAATGGCTTTGGATGGGAAAATGTTGCTTTGGAAATGTACCGGAAATGTTGCGCTCGGAAAGGTTGTATTGGAAATGCTGTATTTAATTGGAAAATGTGACATCGGAAAAAAGGTTGTATTGCAAGTGCTGTTTTGGAAATGTGACGTTGAAAATGCTGTTTTTGGAAATGTTGTGCTGCGAATAGTTGTATTGGAAATGTTGCATTGCGATTGTTGTCAAGTAAGTTCATGGAGAAGAGATCATACGCACTGGAAATGGTGTCTTGGGTTTGTTATGTTTATAGAAATAGCGCTCATGCATTGGAAATGTAGTGAAAATGTTGTCAAGTAAGTTTATGGAAATATACACATGCATTAGAAGTGCACTGGAAATATTGTAAGTTTATGGAAACTGTGCACATGCATTGGAAATGTATTGGAAATGTTGTCAAGTAATTTCATGGAAAACAATTCACATGCATTAAAAACTAAGCTTTTGGAAAAGGATGTACTTGCATTTTTAAAAAGTAAAATAACAAACAACGTGGTCAAGCACGTTGATGCCAAAAATTGGAAACTGTATTGGAAATGTCGTCACGTAAGTTCATGGAAAAGATTGCACATGTATTGAACATGTTTTCATCTAAGTTGATGGAAAAGATTGCACATGTATTGAACATGTTTTCATCTAACTTGATGGAAAAGACTGCACGTATTGAACATGTTTTCATCTAAGTTGATGGAAAAGATTGCACGCATTGAACATGTTTTCATCTAAGTTGATGGAAAAGATTGCACGTATTGAACATGTTTTCATCTAAGTTGATGGAAAAGATTGCACATGTATTGAACACGTTTTCATCTAACTTGATGGAAAAGATTGCACATGTATTGAATATGTTTTCATCTAAGTTGATGGAAAAGATTGCATGTATTGAACATGTTTTCATCTAACTTGATGGAAAATATTGCACATGTATTCAATATGTTTTCATCTAAGTTGATGGAAAAGACTGCACGTATTGAACATGTTTTCATCTAAGTTGATGGAAAAGATTGCACATGTATTGAACATGTTTTCATCTAACTTGATGGAAAAGATTGCACGTATTGAATATGTTTTCATCTAAGTTGATGGAAAAGATCGCACATGTATTGAACATGTTTTCATCTAAGTTGATGGAAAAGATTGCACATGTATTGAACATGTTTTCATCTAAGTTGATGGAAAACATTCCACATGTATTGAACATGTTTTCATCTAAGTTGATGGAAAAGATTGCACGTATTGAACATGTTTTCATCTAAGTTGATGGAAAATATTGCATGTATTGAACATGTTTTCATCTAAGTTGATGGAAAAGATTGTATGTATTGAACATGTTTTCATCTAAGTTGATGGAAAACGAATACACTGGAAATGTTGTCAGCTAACTGAATGGCAAAACAATGTCTTAGAGCCATGGATGTGTGGGGGTGAAAGGGAGAGTGAAGAATGCAGAGATGTGTGTGTGGTGTGTGGTGTGTGTGTGTGTGTGTGTGTGTGTGTGTGTGTGTGTGTGTGTGTGGTGTGTGCGTGCGTGCGTGTGTGTGTGTGTGTCTAAGGGAGGGAGAGAAATAATGATGTATATATATATATATATATTATATAATATATATATATATATATATATATATATATATAATATAGGGAGAGAGAGAGAGAGAGAGATAGAGAGAGAGAGAGAGAGAGAGAGAGAGAGAGAGAGAGAGAGAGAGAGTGAGAGAGAGAGAGCGATGGATTAAAAGAGAAAGATCGGAGACAGACAGAAAGACAGGCAGAGTGACTGACAGTATGAGTACCCACAGGTGTATTGCGTACATGCATTGTGCTCTGTGTGTGTGTGTGTGTGTGTGTGTGTGTGTGTGTGTGTGTGTGTGTGTGTGTGTGTGTGTGTGGTGTACATTGGCAAGCATCTCTGTGATTCTCTATTAAATTGCACTATTCACCTGATACAGTATGCTTAATCGACGTCTGTCACGATTGACATTGTCTTAAATTCTTTGGTCTTTTGAAGAAGCATTGAAAGCGAAGAGAGAACATTATTCAAAGAAAATCAAAGAAATAAGGAATGCATGAAGAAGACATTCGAAGAAAGAAAGGAAGAATCAAACTAATTCAAAGAAGAAAATTCAAAGAAGAAGAAGAAAAGGAAAGAAGAAATTCAAAGAAAAGAAGAAGAATTCAAAGAAGAGAAAGAAGAAGTTCAAAGAAGAAGAATAAAGAAGAAGAAGAAGAGAAGAAGAAGAAAGAGAGAGAAGGAGAGTAGGAAGAGAAGAGAGAAGATCAAAGAAGAAGAAGAGAAGAAGAAGAAGAAGAAATTCAAAGAAGAAAAGAGAAGAAAATCAAAGAAGAAGAAGAAGAAGAAGAAGAAGAAGAGAAGAAGAAGAAGAAGAGAAGAAGAGGAAGAAGGAAGAGAGGAAGAAGGAGAGAGGAGGAAGAAGAAGAAGAAGAAGAAGAAGAAGAAGAAGAAGAAGAGAAGAAGAAAAAGAAAGAGAAGGAAAAGAAGAAGAAGAGAAGCAGAAGAAGAAGGAAAGAAAGAAAGAAGAAGAAATCAAAGGAGAATTCAGAGAAGAAAGAGGGGCAGGGGGAAGAGGAGGAGGAGGAGCACCGGCTGGAGAAGAAAGATCTAGATGTTAACAGACACGTGTCATCCCGAAGACTTTTTTCTTGTTATAACTGTGCTGATGTTAACACCCACACAACACACACCCACCAGTAAAACAAAAGTGTGATGCCCTAAACAATAATACAACATTGTCTGTCCATTCGTTCACCTTTCCTGTTATTGCTATGAAAAGCATGTCCTTGTCTATCATTTTAAAGCATGAAACCCACACTAGAGATTCCGACAGTGTTGAACAGCTAATCAGTCAAAGATTTGGTGAAAAGAGGAGGAGGAGGAGGAGGAGGAGGAGGAGGAGAAAGGAATCCCCAGCTGTATTGTCCTGAAGTGTGGCACTGATCAACATCTTCTCCCTGCTTGTCTTCACCTTACAATTGTCTCTGCCAGTTATTTCTCAGGCTGTGCCTAGCTCCTTCATTCAGCTGCTCGCTTGCCTAATCTGAGCAGGGGAAGTTGCCTTTTTCCCAAACGAAGCATACCCACTGGCCGTTTTCCCAGACGAAGCATTCCCACGGGGCGTTTCCCAAGACGAAGCATTCCCACGGGGCGTTTCCCAAGACGAAGCATTCCCACGGGGCGTTTCCCAAGACGAAGCATTCCCACGGGGCGTTTCTCAAGTTGGGACACAGGCATGTCACTTTCAGACTGAGGAAGCATAGCATCAGGGCTGTTTTCAACAGAAAGGTCCTCTTCTTCATTCATGTCAGGATCAAACACATCTTCAGAATCCTCAAACTCTTCATCGCTGCTGTCGAGGTCCGTCAGGCGTTTTCCCAATCTCAGCATTCCCACGGGGCGTTTTCCCAATCTCAGCATTCCCACGGGGCGTTTTCCCAATCTCAGCATTCCCACGGGGCGTTTTCCCAATCTCAGCATTCCCACGGGGCGTTTTCCCAATCTCAGCATTCCCACGGGGCGTTTTCCCAATCTCAGCATTCCCACGGGCGTTTTCCCAATCTCAGCATGCCCATGGGACGTTTCACCATGGCGCTGTCCTCATCACCCAAGTAGCTGTCCTCAAAGTCTGAGTGGTCGTCCAGGTCGTTCACGCTGCGCTTCACGGCTGAGGAGGAGGAGGAGGAGTCCTGTGCGGAGTCAGCCAGGAGTGTTCCGGCAGGCATGGTTTCCTGGGAAGGATCTGCGAACGTCGGTAGCGGGCGTGGAGGGGTTCCTCGGCGGTCAGGTAGTCGTCGTCATAGTACGGGCTGCCTAGAGACGAGAGGAGGTTCTGCAGAAGGAGGTCGTCCTCGGTGTGCTCTCTTTTGCCCAGCCGCAGCAGGGGCAGTTGCCGCTTGCCCAGTCGAAGCATCTGGATCCCTCTGGCCAGGCGTCGGTAGTCCAGGGCCCGCTTGGCTCGTGAGAGGTCTTCGTGGCCGCTGACTGCTTCAGCTGTGTCCTGCGTCTGGTCTGGGGAGGCGTCATCAGCGAACACTGCAACAGAGAGAACAGACACTGGCCGTCAGGGGGGTGCTGCTCCGTGTGTGCTGTGCTTCTTCAGGTGTGCTGTGCTGTGGTTCTTCAGGTGTGCTGTGGTTCTTCAGGTGTGGTGTGTTTCTTCAGGTGTGGTGTGTTGTTTCTTTAGGTGTGGTATGGTGTGTTTCTTCAGGTGTGGTGTGGTGTCTTTAGGTGTGGTGTGGTGTGTTTCTTCAGGTGTGCTGTGGGGGTTTTCTTCGGGTGTGGTGTGTTCGTTTAATTGGTGCTGTGTTTTTTCAGGTGTGGTGTGTTTCTTCAGGTGTGGTGTGTGTGTTCTTCAGTGTGTGGTGTGTTTCTTCAGGTGTGGTAGTGGTGTGTTTCTTCAGGTGTGCTGTGTTTCTTCAGGTGTGCTGTGGGGTTTTCTCGGGTTGTGTGTGTTTCGTTAGATTTGGTGCTGTGTTTTTCAGGTGTGTGTGTGTGTTTCTTCAGGTGTGGTGGTGTGTTTCTTCAGGTGTGGTGTGTTTCTTCAGGTGTGCTGTGTTTCTTCAGGTGTGTTGGTGTGTTTCTTCAGGTGTAGTGTGTTTCTTCAGGTGTGCTGTGTTTCTTCAGGTGTGTGTGTTTCTTAGGTGTGGTATGTGTGTTTCTTCAGGTGTGCTGTGTTGTCTTTAGGTGTGGTGTGGTGTGTTTCTTCAGGTGTGGTGTGTTCTCGGTGTGGTGTTCTTTAGGTGTGGTGTGGTGTGTTTCTTCAGGTGTGGTGTGTTTCTTCAGGTGTGGTGGGGGTTTCTTCGGTGTGGTGTGTTTCTTTAGTGTGGTATGGTGTGTTTTCTTCAGGTGTGGTGTGGTGTCTTTAGGTGTGGTGTGGTGTGTTTCTTCAGGTGTGGTGTGTTTCTTCAGGTGTGGTGTTTTTCTCAGGTGTGGTGTTTTTCTTCAGGTGTGGTGTTTCTTCAGGTGTGGTGTGTTTTTCTTCAGGTGTGATGTTTTCTTCAGGTGTGCTGTGTTTTCTTCAGGTGTGGTGTGTTTCTTCAGGTGTGGTGTGTTTTCTTCAGGTGTGGTGTGTTTCTTCAGGTGTGCTGTGTTTTCTTCAGGTGTGCTGTGATCTTCAGGTGTGGTTATCTTCAGGTGTGTGTGTGTTCTTCAGTGTGGTGCTGTGTTTCTTCAGGTGTGGTGTGTTTTCTTCAGGTGTGGTGTGTTCTTCAGGTATGGTGTGAATTCTTCAGGTGTGGTGTGTTTCTTCAGGTGTGATGTTTTCTTCAGGTGTGGTGTGTTTCTTCAGGTGTGGTGTGTTTCTTCAGGTGTGGTGTGTTTCTTCAGGTGTGCTGTGTTTCTTCAGGTGTGCTGTGTTTCTTCAGGTGTGGTCTGTTAGGTGTGATGTGATGCTCTTCTTATTAGGCGTGATGGGATGCGGGTTGCTGTGATAAGGCATGATGTGGGAGGAGTGCAAAGAAAGCCAGTCTGCAGTGCATTGGGTCAGTTCCGTCAGAAGCACGGGTGGATGGTACATCAGGGGAACTGGACCACCAGACCAAAGCCAGACAGAGTGAACGTGAAGCAGGGAGAAACAGGACAGAGGAGTTACAACACCACCCCGTCCACTTTTGCTCCACTTCTCCTGACTTCACCATCCACCCTCATCTTCCCACATCCACCCACATCTTCCCACATCCACCCACATCCACCCACATCTTCCCACATCCACCCACATCTTCCCACTTCCACCCACATCTTCCCACTTCCACTTTCCACTAACATCTTCCCACATCCATCCACATTTTACATAGTTATGTTTTGTTACTTTATATTTGAGAGAAAGAGAGAGAGAGAGAGAGAGAGAGAGAGAGAGAGAGAGAGAGAGAGAGAGAGAGAAATGGAAGAATGAAACAAAGGAAAACGAAAAGGAAAACATCAAATAAGAAAATCTGCACAATAAAAAGAAACAATAATAAAACAACAAAGAAAAGTAAGAGTAAAATCGAAACGACGAAATAAAAGAGACAAACAAAAAGCAAGCCAGCTAGAGAGAGAGAGAGAGAAGAGAGAGAGAGAGAGAGAGAGAGAGAGAGAGAGAGAGAGAGAGAGAGAAGAATACAAAAACAACACATCGGGTTCATCGTCAGGGTAACAGACTTAGTACACAGCCTGCTACCCTAGCCCACCCCCTGGAAAAACTTTTTCCAAATGAAAGGGGTGTGAGAAACTGACTGATTTCATACATAAAAATACCACGCATGCAAAAAGCTTTTTACAATCAACCAATCTCACATCAACGAACTACGCAGCTCATTGCGCATGACCGGAATTTGATGCAGGCGTAATATCCGTTTGCCTGTATTTATCACTTATCGCGGAGAAGCAGACGGCGAACGGATAAAAAAGAAAAAGACGATGTTTATTCGGCTAATATCAGATCAGTCTTGTTCGTTCTGCACATTTATCATAATTATCATTCCAACGGTGCCAGCTATTCAAGCGTGCCTTGTTTTCTTTCTTGCTTTATATCTGCTGTTCTGTCAGTTTGTTTATGCTTGTTTGTTTGTCTGTCCTTTTGTCTTTTTTCAGATTTTTTTTGGACCTGTCTTTTTCTGCCATTCGTTACTTTTTCACTTTGTTCGTCATATTATTTTTTTCGTAATTCGTTTAAAAATTCTTGTTGTTGCTATCGTTTTGTTCTTTACTTTCTTTCCTCTTTCCCTCCATTTTCACCTCTCTTTTCTTTGAGTTTTTTTATATAAAAAAAATCCTTCGTGTAGCAAATTATTACAATTGTCTTTGCTACTGCCATTACTGGCCTATACTTTAAAATCTTTTTCTTACGTAATTAGTTGATTTAAGAAAAATTCAAAGAGGAAGAAAAAAAAAGAGGAGACGGAGGAGGAGGAAGAAGACGACGAAGAATTCAAAAAGAGAAATTGTGAAGAAGAAATGCAAAGAAGAAGGACTTGAAAATACCGATAATTCAAAGAAGAAGAATCAACAAAGTAGAAATCTAAGAGAAAGAAGAGGAATAATTTAAAAAATCAGATTCAAAGAAGAAGGAGATTTGAAGAAGGAGAATTCAAAGGAGAAGGAGGAAAAGGAAGAACACACATACACACTCATACACATGCACACACACACACACACACACACACACACACACACACACACACACACACACACACACACACACACACACACACACACACACACACAAACACGCACGCACGCACGCACGCTCGCACGCACACACACACACGCACGCACGCACACACACACTCTCTCTCTCTCTCCCCCCCTCTCTCTCTCCCTCTCTCTCTCTCTTTCTCTCCCTCCCTCCATCCCTCTCTCTCTCTCTCTCTCTAATTGTTCGTCTCTTGAACAAGATGATAAGAAATGCGAGTGACATCCCCCCCACCCCCCCCCCCCCCCCCCGAGATATTAAATCCAACACCGACGAAAAGCATACTGCACGTGTTTTTCAAAGATTCTCCCCTCGTCCCCCATTCCTTTCTCCGCTCCCTCCTCCACCCCCCCCCCCCCCCTCCCCAAAGGGGAGATAAAGTCGAATATTTTGTTTCAAAACAAAAAATTGTCTCCTCTTCCATTTTTCTGTGTGCAGGCAGCGGTAGAGTTTAATCTGTGCTGTTATTGGTGCCCGGGAAGCGAATATCATCCTCATTTTTAGCCCCGCCTCTTGTTTCTTTGTATTCCTCCTTTTTCGCATTCTTTCTCTGTCTGTCTGTGTCTTGTCTGTTTGTTTGTCTCTGTCTGTCTTGTCTGTCTGTCTGTCTGTCTGTCTGCCTGCCTGTCTGTCTGTGTCTCTCTATCTGTCTCTGTCTCTCTTTGTCTCTGTCTGTCTGTCTGTCTGTCTGTCTGTCTCTCTCTCTCTCTCTCTCCCCTCTCTCTCTCTCTCTCTCTCTCTCTCTCTCTCTCTCATGCCCCAGAGGGCTGGTTGTAAAAAAGCATGTTTGCTTATGCCATAACCTTCTTTCAATAAAATCCATTCAATTCAATTCAATTTCTCTCTCTCTCTCTCTCTCTCTCTCTCTCTCTCTCTCTCTCTCTCTCTCTCTCTCTCTCTCTCTCTCTCTCTCTCTCGTATTCGTATTTTAGTAAGGAAAAAAGAAAGTAGAAGATTTTTTTTCGTCTGCTCAGAAGCAGCCCATCCATTCTTCCCTTTATCCAAAAGAAACAACAGCCATGTCCTTCCACTCCATCAATTAAAAGAATGATATAGAATGATAAACTACGAGATGACATAAATAAATCTACTGAAAGAAATAAACTATGAAATACGATGACAGATAGAAACCCAGTCAAAAACATTGTCTTTCCACAAGAGTCTTTAAAAAAAAACACCCACAACGAAAATGAACAACGTGTGAAAACAGAGGAAACAAATCAAGCTAATCAACAACGTTTGCTAAACACTTGTCACTTTGTTGGGTTACTCTGATGGCGCTGTTAATGACCCAATTAAAATCTGACGTCAAAAATGACGCAAAGCCATTTTTGCCACGCTAATGACAAGAGTCCCTATCGCTGGGGATGACTGGCCAATCAGCGGCATGCATTCAATCACGTGACAACAGTGATGAATCATTACTAATTTCTGTTTCACAGATATCTGGAGAAAACGATGTAATTAAAAAAGAAAGATCAGAGGACAAATAAACGAAACAAGCGACGCAATAAACCCCCTACATATAAACAAACTCTAGCAGCAAGGCATTTGTAAGAAATTTGTTTTTTTTGTATCGTATTGAAGTATGTTTCTTATATCGCTGACAATTATTTTCATCTCATGATTGAAGGCTTTGCAGTTTTGCTGTCGCAGCAAAACTCCACAGGATAGTTCATTACACAGCATTTAAGACATTTAATTTTGCTTTTTTAAAAAAACAAAACGTGGGTGGTGTCAGTCTTGTCTTTTAGTGTTGCTTGATTTGTTATAAACTTTCCCTCTGAAGCGGTTGGATCTTTTTTCCTGACGATTTAAAAAAAAAATGTAACACAGAACCTGAAATGAATGCTCAAGCAATGAGCGTGATATGAACTGTGTTCTGTTCCATGTCAGTTTTCAATATCATTTTCTTATTCTTCTCTTTGGTGTTGTTTTCATTCACTGTCTGTCTGTCTGTCTGTCTGTCTGTCTGTCTGTCTGTCTGTCTCTCTCTCTCTCTCTCTCTCTCTCTCTCTCTCTCTCTCTCTCTCTCTCTCTCTCTCTCTCTCAGTCTCTTTCAGAGCATGGACGGGATGAAAAAAAAGTATGTGAATGCTTATAGTACTGCATCCCTTGGAAAGAAAGATCATCATCATCATCATCATCATCATCATCATCGTCAACTACCACCATCACTACCATCATCATGACATAATCATACTCTCTCTTTCTCACTTGATCTTTTTCTCTCTTTCCTTTCATCCTTCCTGTCTTCTATCACTTTCAAGAGCGCATGCAAGTCTTTGTGAGCTACTAAAATAAAACCCAAACAAAAAAAAGCCCTTCTACTATGTTTTAGATAAATCCGTCCAGAGCGTTTTTAAATAAAAAATCAAGTATCAAAACTAATCAGAAAGAAAAACCGCCTTTTCTATTAATTTTACATATTAGTTTGATTGATAGATCTTGTTAAAGCCATTACTGACCATTATGCGCATTGTTATTGTTAACGCAATTAGACCTTCATATACTCGTCGTAAATGCAACTGCTAGACCGTGAATACAAATACATTATTAAGTCGAAAATCAAAATCTAATATATAATATATATTTTTTTTTTTAAAGAAAACTTTTGAGGAAACGACCTTGATGTTGCCTTTTTTGGTAGTGACTGAATTCGAGATGGACATTTGTTTGCAGTTTTCGGGTTTCGTCGTTTTAACACCAGATATTTTTTATTTTACAAAAAGGGCGAAGAGTGTGTATTTAGTTCTGACAGAATCCTAAGCACCAAGGTTTTCAGGGCAGTCGCACTTGTTCTATAATGGTCAGTGCCCAGCTTAACACGTTGCAGAGACACACGTTGCCCAGGTGCCTTTCGGAAATGCCATGATGTCTTCTGGGAGGGCTGTGTCTTGGCCAGGTCTTATGTTGTTGTTGCTGCTGCTGCTGCTGCTGCTGCTGCTGTACTTATCAGTTTGTGCCTTCATGATCTTTCCCTGACATATTTCTGTCTACATCTTTGAAATTTTCGTCTGCGTGTCAAAGTCCAACTTTTATTTTCAGATGGTACATTGAATAAGCAATGCAGTTGCTGTGTGTGTGTGTGTGTGTGGTGTGTGTGTGTGTGTGTGTGTGTGTGTGTGTGTGTGTATGTGTGTGTGTGTGTGTGTGTGTGTGTGTGTGTGTGTCCGTCTTTTCTTATCTTGTCTGTGTTTCTGGTCTGTATTCAGTCTGTCGTGTGATACGTCTTTTCTCCGTCCATTTGTCTGGAGAGTGGTTGTGAGGTGTGTGTGTGTGTGGTGTGTGTGTGTGTGTGTGTGTGTGCGCGCGCGCGCGTACTTGCGTGAGCGTGCATGCTTGCGCGTGCATGTTTGCATACATGTGCGTAAAGTAGAAGAGAGTTTGGTTTATTTTTTCCCGATCTTGTGTCTGATACTTTGTAAATGGTAAGTAAAGGGTAAGAACAGGACGCGTTGAGTATTGCCCATGATACAATCAGGGCCTCTGTGTGTATGGAAAGTTTGGTCAAAACCTTGCACTGTTGATCTGTTTGTACTGTTTTGTGTTTTAGTGTATAGGGGAGTGAGTGGAGTGGAGTGGAGTGGGGTAAGTGGTGTGAGTAAGGTGGATGGAGTGGAGTGAGTGGAATGGAGTGGAGTGGAGTGGAGTGGAATGTAGTTAAGTGGAGTGGAGTGGAGTGGAGTAGAGTGAGTGGAGTGGAGTGGAGTGGAGTGAGTAGAGTGGAGTGGAATGGAGTGGAGTGGAGTAGAGTGAGTGAAGTGGAGTGGAGTGAGTGGAGTGGAGTAGAGTGAGTGAGTTAAGTGGAGTGGAGTGGAGTGGAGTAGAGTGAGTGGAGAGGAGTGGAGTGGAGTGGAGTAGAGTAGAGTGAGTGGAGTGGAGTGGAGTGGAGGGGGAATGGAGTGTACTTTCCTTGGAGAGGAAGCGTTGCCTCAAGACCAGCGCAGTGCTCCTATTTTAAAACAAAACTATCCTCTGTGTGTGTGTGTGTGTTTGTGTTTCCGGATGAAAGTAACCCCTTTCTACAGACTTGTGCCAGAGGCAACTCTTTTGATGCCATGAGTTCTTCGAACTTCGCTGTATGGCCTTTTTGAGAATGGAGAGAGAGAGAGAGAGAGAGAGAGAGAGAGAGAGAGAGAGAGAGAGAGAGAGAGAGAGAGAGGGGGGGGGGGGAAGCAAATAATCCAGGAGGTACAAATTCTTCTTATGAAAAAAAGGGGAGATTTGGACCTACGTTTACTTGCATCCTCGTTGAAATTAAACACGTGCACCTTTCTAAGCTAATGGATGAGCTTGTGAACTGATTCAGAAGGGCAATCGACCGCTTCCATACCCATTCATTGCCATCAATCTCCTCTCTGACAAAGGAAAGCCGGAGAAAAAGAGAAAGGAGAAACAACGAGGGGGGAAAGAGAACAAAACGGGGAGACACAAAGATTACAGAATGAAGAGGACAAACAACAAAAAGCAACAGGCGCAATAATTATAAAGACCACAGCCACAAAAAGGGGACAGGGCAAAAACAAAGAAAAAGAAAAAAATATGACGATAGAAGAAATTAATAGAGAGAGAAAGCAGAAGAAATGAATAGAGAGAAGAAAGATAAAGAGAGAAGAAAGCAGAAGAAATGAATAGAGAGAGAGAAAATAGAAGACATGAATAGAGAGAAAATAGAAGAAATGAATAGAGAGAAACACGAGTGAGGGAAAGAGAGAGAATAATCCATTTTGCTTTGACTGTTGCGGGGAGGGGTCAGCGTGTGCACCACAGCCCTGTTATATTTGACCCTAGTTATGCGCCAGGCTGATAGCCGCTAATCAGACGTTGGATAGCATAGAGCTGTCTATACCCCACAGCACGTTTAATGAAGTGAGGGCGCGGAAGGACAGACTAGTGGTCAGAGCGTGGCGCTCGTGATCTGACGACCCGGATTGAGCCACTGCACTTGGAGTCACAAGTTTTCATCGAATTTTTCCACTAGATGTTAACATCAGTACTGACTCCACTCCCCCAAAAGTCCCTCAGATAAGATCATAAACCGCGGCCCTGTGTGCGAACGCACGCAGTAAATCTTGCACACACGTTGAAAACCCGTTCCGCCTTTTGGAAGAGTTAGAGCACAGCGTGTTGATAGGAACGGATGACAAAATTTTAAATAAAATAAAACGCATGCACAGTAGTGTCGTGTTTTGCTACCATCACCAAAATTGGAATGCGGCTGCCTTTAATGGTGGGCACAGACACGGTCACAAAGGCAACACGGCGGCTTTAGGGAACCTTGCAGCTGTAGCCGAGACCCCAAGACAAACAAGTTCACGGTTTGGCGTGAACTTGGGTTTTTTCCCCCAGTTGTATTTGCCAGTTGGATATTAGTTTTCAGGCTGAAATGAAGGCAGCTGTACGCTGCAGGTCCTGTCTCCCAGTCTGCATAGAGCTTCTTGTGCCACTGGGGTGGTGAGGGTCAGGCCAGATTCTCTTTGGGAGTGTCATGTAGCGGGCAGGACTGCAGTGTGTTCTGTGCTGTTGTCTGGCTGCCAGTCTCACAAGGGCGCTGTTGTGTGTGGCCTGTGTGGAGTTGTGTGAGCACACGGCAATCCAGGAGACTGGGACCTATCTGGAGCTTGAATAATGTACACTTGTGTTGGTAGAAATGCTTATGTCGGTGTGAATTATCGCAAGGGCCTTTTCGACACATGAACATTCTATGTAAACAATAACGTGACCTTGTTGGCATGTCAAATTCTGTGTAAACAATGACACAACATTTTCGGCATGTAATAAATGGTGTTACATAAAACACGGCCTTCTTGACAAAATACAATTTGGCGTAAACAATAACAAACAACGTTTCTGCCATACTCAAAACTGGTACTACCAATAACAAGGTCTTTTTGAGCATACTAGCATTCGATGTAAACAGTTACACAAACGCCTGTTTACACAAAACAAACTGTTTGTTTTCGATCAATTAATTCCAACGGTGATTGAATCTCGGGGCCGTTTGATCCTCATGTCAACGCTGTTCCATCACCGCGCCCTGCTCTGCACTTTTGCTGCCATAGCAATAGTGATAAGGACGGTGCTGTTTTCTGCACTGGGAAATGAAGTGACGGAACGGCGCTTAATTAAACTTTTCTTGAGTGAGCTGACTGATTGCTTTGATCATTCATTTCCAAAGAGGTCATCAATATTTCCCTAATTGATTGATCTTAATCAGTCTAATTAAAGCCAAACAGGAAAACCGTTTGGGGAGAAAGCAGAGCAGGAAGAAAAGGAAGCGGAAACAGAAAGGAGCAGGCTAAAGGGAAGCAAGCAAGAGCGATAGAGTGCGCAATAAATGAAAGAAAGACAGAGTGGGGAAAAAAGAAAGAAAATCAGAGTAAGATGGAGAACACGTCAAAGAAAAAAGATGAGAAAGAGGAAAGTAGGACAGACGATGAATGAAGAGAAGAATGTCACTATGTTAGAGCCAAACCACATCATCTCCAGAATGGCCATTTTGAGAAAATGCAACCTGAAGTTTTGAAATGACAGCACCAAAAAAGCACACCAAATAATGCTGCCAGGGTGACACAACCCACACTGGTTTCAGTTTCGGCAGTAATGCACGGTTACAAGCATCACATCTTATTAAGTAGAAAATACAAGAACACACCTTAACCAAAAAAAAGTCATTCCTTGCATGAAAACTGCCTTATTGTGGTGGTTCAAAAATATGAGGCAAACTAGTATACCTAAAGGATGTCTGCTAAGGCGTCTATTTTTTTCTAACCTTCCTCAAAAGGCGGCTCATGCTAGAGATGGGCACCTTTCTTTTAAGCAGCATTGGCCTGAGCTTACACACAGAACATATCTTGCTCTGCTAGTTTGAGGCACAGTGGACTACCACCCCCTAACCTGCTCTGGAAAAAGACACAAGGTGTACAATAAACTCCAACATTTTGAGATTATGTGGTCTGGTGATTTTGTATCAAGAGTAGAGATAGCCCACAACTCTGAACATCTTCTCAGATACAAAGCAGGACCAATCCAACGAGAATGCGCCTTTTTTAAAAAGAGAGACTGTATGGATTGTTCGTCTCACCACGGAGTCCAAGTGCTTGTCACGGTAAATCCAAGACCACCAACCAAGGAAACCGCCTGGCACACTTTGCCGGTGTCGCCCGATTTAGAAACACAGTGTTGCGCACGCACTCTGTTCATATGGGAGATAAGTCTTATTACTGCTCCCTCATAATTTGCAGAAAAGGAGAATTTGAAGACGAAGAAATTGAAGGAGGAGAAGAACAATTTGAAGAAGAATTCAAAGAAGAACAATCTCAAAAACAATTTGAAGAAAATATCATAGAAAAATTCAATGAAGAAGAAGATTTTTTTTTTAATCACAGAAGAAGAATTCAAAGGAGGAGGATACGGTAGAGAAGATGAAGAAAAACTCAAAGAAGAAGAAGAAGAAACTCTTTTGAAGCCAAAAACATCAAGGAGCAGGTTCGCTACAATGATGTTAGACAGTGAAAAATACACCAATATCCTAAGCATTGTCTGCCGTCTCTTCCCCATCCCCCTGGGAAATAGCACAGACGTAGCAATCTCAGTGCAGTCTGCCGAGAGAGAGAGAGAGAGAGAGAGAGAGAGAGAGAGAGAGAGAGAGAGAGAGAGAGAGAGAGAGAGAGAGAGAGAGAGAGAGAGAGAAGGGTTTTGACAGATCTCAAGACGGTCAGAGGAGTCACTATCATGCACAGTACCTATCTCCCCTTTCTCACGCCCTGACAAAGACAGCGTGATTCACAATATGAAATGACGCTGCTGCTGACTTCTGGTCTCTCTTGTTTCAAACAGATGTGTTTTTAAACCACGAAAAGAAATGGGGGGAGAGAGCGCTTTTGATGCAAGAGGAAAATACAGAACTCGAAGAATTGTATATGTGTTGTCTAAGATGATATTGATTGTTACTTGCGTTAAGCAACAGACAGACTATGCTATCCTGAAACGTGAGGTCGGAACGGTCAGGCCAAAACAGATTCCAAACGGATCGTCTGTCACTGTAAATGCGCGTGTCAGGAGGCTTGAGGCACCAAGTTCAACCTGACCGTTCTGGATAGAAGCATGTTTTATTTGGATCGGGTGGAAATGTGTCAAACGTGTCGTGTGGCAGTTCCTTCTTTTCACACTGACAGGTTGGAACGAACACGTTTGAACAGTCTGTCCGAACCGCAAGGTTGAAAAGGAGAGTTCGTTGCCTGCTTAAGGCACCCTCATTTGTTTGCGGGAGTTTAGTGTGTGTGTGTGTGTGTGTGTGTATGTGTGTGTGTATTTTCTTGTGTGCTGGTGGGCTAGTTTTTGTTAAAATCTTTGGTATATGTTTTGTTTGTTGTTTTTTTTAATCTGTTAATGATTAGTCGGCTTCTGTTCTTGTTTTTTTTTTGTTTTCTGGAAAGACAGGCAGACGAGCAGATATCGGTTGAGAGACAGTACAAATAAAGGAAAGAAGAGAGAGAGAGAGAGAGAGAGAGAGAGAGAGAGAGAGAGAGAGAGAGAGAGAGAGAGAGAGAGAGAGAGAGAGAGAACAAACTGGTTTTATAAGCAGGAAAATAAGAGTAAAGGAAGGAGGACTGATAAAAGTAAGACAACTTGCGCTCTATATGAACAGCAGTTACAAGGCCTTAATGAGCTTGGTTAGTAACATAATGTATCACCCACATCTCTAACACAGCAAAGTTCATCTTTGATAGATTACTGTCTTGGCGCCCTGGTGAATCACGGTTGTGAATTTGTACGATCTCCCTGATCATCTTCAAGTGCAGACCTGCCAGTGCATTCCCTTCCTACACATACAGAAGATCAAATATGCACGTTTAAAGATGTGTCGGCTGAGGCCAGCAGGCAGACCTCCTGCAGAGTGACAAGCACAGGAGAAGACAGGGACTAGGCATCCCACCCAGTAAAGGAAGGCAGAGAAAAAGAGAAGAGAATAGCAAAGACATGGCATTAATAAAGTTCGAGAGTAAACCACCACAGATATTTCCCTAACAGTTCTCTCTCTCTCTCTCTCTCTCTCTCTCTCTCTCTCTCTCTCTCTCTCTCTCTCTCTCTCTCTCTCTCTCTCTCTCTCTCTCTCCCTCTCTCCCTCTCTCTCTCCCTCCCTCCCCCGATGCCGGGGCCTGTCAGTATGAAAAGCATCCCCACCTTTTGGAAATTCTGTGTTAGGAATTCCCTCTTGTCTATTTCTCCCTTTGTTTCTGCCTTGTTTCGTTTTGTTCCTGTCACTTCCTTCTTGTCTATTTTCAGACTTCTTGGTCCATTCTCCTGCCTTTTTCCCCCCAGAAAGACTTAAGAGATAACAATTATCTCCCACGCCGAAATCAGATGCGCTGGGCCTGACTTGTCAGACGGTTATCGTCATCGCAATACAGTTTTGCTCATACGACAGAAAACAGTAGTTGCTGTCTGAGCGTTCGAAGAAGAACAGCAGTGACATGACATTAATAAGGTTAAGATAGTACAACGTCACTGATATCTCCTAACACATGCTAGTGTTATATTTGATACTGTCGTGTCTTTTGATAGTGGTATAGCGGAATTTGCTGTAAATGGGTACCTGCCCTCTTTAGGGTCAGGGAAGGTAAAGCAGCGAGGGAGAGGAGATGGGCACCGCCCTCAATATGCTGGCCCTAGAGAAGTGAGGTCTCTGACACCTCGCTCCCCTACGATCTTATAGGCTATGGGACTCCTTTACCTTACCTTTTTACTATAGCAGAATGGTGTCAAGCCGGTGAGATGCTAAAACCTCATCGACATCTCCTAACCCTGCAAGTTCCACACTTCACACCAGCCCAGGGAAATCAGGACGGCTCATTTCGTTGAATGGGCAGTGAAATAAACCTACAAAACACAGTTTGTCTGGATTTGGAGAGGAGAGGTGGTTGGAAGAATCGGGCCTAGGTGCAGACAGGTCATGTCCATATTCAGCACCTCGTCTTGAGGGATGCATAACTGTTTTCTGCAGCCAGGGAAGACACTCCGCTAAATCGTGACATGAATCCAGATGTGTCTGATCTGCTCTGCCTTTGTTGTAGACTTCAAAGGAAGAGAAGATGGTGGAAGCGGCCTGACATTGGCAAACAATGACACACACAAAAAGAAAAATCCGAGAAATCCGATGTTTGCTCACCAGCTTTGAGCATCGTTTCTTTGTACTGCAGCCTGTCTTACTTGTATGGTAATGAAGAACGAGCATGGGTTATAGGTTATTGTTTCAGAATCCAACTTTGTAAAGTATCTTATTTCTATAGCAAACTAAACATACAGTAAGTGCGATGAGCTATGTTAAAGTGCGTGTTTGTCTTGTGTGACTGTGTTTGTCTTGTGTGACTAATTCTGCACCAGCTTGGCTCGGCTTCGTCTTGATGCAATGGTGAGTTCTTGGTCTGCCTTAGTAGCTGAATGTAAAGAACACGTATAGAAGCTAATTGAGGCCTCGCGGCTCTATTCTTAAGAACGCATTTCTTTGTCTAAAGCTATTTCCTAATACGCATGCTAGCTTAATTGGGTAGTATAAACATCAGTTACTTTTGTGCATGATCTGATCTAGCTATTCTTCTTCTTACTAACACATGCAGTTCGAACATCAACAGAAAGCGGTCAAAGGATGTGCTCTGTACTTCCAATATAGCTCCCACATGGGCTTTTGTTTTACAAAGCAAAATCTGAAACCTAACGGATCTGGGGGGTAATATGTAAGTCACGGAAATTAGATGATACTGCCGAAGACAGGAAATCAGACGATACTACAGGAGACTGACGATGAGGTACACTGAACACAATGATCACCACTAAATCATCAGACAGTGCTGTGGTCCACAGACGAGTGTTAGCATTATTTCTGAAAAAGAAAACGATGGTGGTACAATCACGTAACATGATTTACAGGTTTCGGTAAAACTTCCCTAGTTAACTATTGAAGGAGACAGACGAGGGAAGACAGAAAAAAAAACCCTGCTACAGTGGAAGACACCATCATAGAGTGGACACGGATGCCATATGCACAGACCTACGACATGACACACGACCTATCCACGTATATGGACTTGTTTCACAGCTACCAGCATTCTGGTGCTCCAAACTTCAAACATTTACGACAGGATTTTATTCCCCGACATTTTCTTCAACCCATGTCCAGTTAAGTTATAAGTTTTGTAGGCTAATGAAATGCAAATCTCGAAAAGTTCTCCGGTCGCTCTCAAAATTAATAAAATTTGCAGGTATTTCTTGAAATTTCAATTGTCTTTCACAAGTGTAGATTATGTCTTTTAAAGAAATGTGTATACTTAAAAATGAACTCTTACTTTTCTGTTATTTTTATTTATTTTATTTATTACAAAAAATACTGTTTGCTTATCATTATGCGATGTACTCTTGCTTTTCAGCTACTGTTAGTATTCATATTATTTTTGGGTGTGTTGCTGTTAGGTTTATTCTCCTGTTCAATTTGTAATCCTTCATACCCCAAAAGGGGTGAAAGGAATTAAATCTTGAATCTTGAATCTTGAATCACTTCCAAAATAGTTCAGAGGAGAAGTAGATGATAGCCTTTGTAGTCGCCTAGTTAACATAGACACACACACACACACACACACACACACACACACACACACACACAGAGTGAGAGTGTGAGAGAGTGAGAGAGAGAACTCTAAACTCTAAACTCTGAGCTCTGAACTCTGAAATGAGAGAGAGAGAGAGAGAGAGAGAGAGAGAGAAGAGAGAGAGAGAGAGAGAGAGAGAGAGAGAGAGAGAGAGAGAGAGAAAGGGAGCGAGAGAGAGAGAGAGAGAGAGAGAGAGAGAGAGAGAAGAGAGAGAGAGAACTGGGAAATGAAGAAAGAAGACTAAGAGAGGGAGGAGGAGGAGGAGTTCGGAAACCAGGCTAGTTCGTGAGGTGAATCACTGCCCCTGATTTGCCATCCTTTGTGTCTGGGCAAGACAAAGGGGGGAGAAGCCTGTGAAAGTGGCGTGGCGCGGCAACGCCACAACCGAAGAGGATGACAGGATGATGGTGGGGGGAGCTGACACTGGCTGTCCACAACCAAGGTGTCTGCCTGTGGTCCTGGCTTCCAGCTGAAGGCCGCTGCTTACCACGGCAGCTGTCACATCCCCGAAGAGGAAATGCGGCTACCTGTATGGTGGGAAAAACTAATCACACACAGGTGTGAGACCAGTCATTTGTCTCATGAACAGACTTAAGTTACATGCATGCCTTTCACATACAATATGCTAAACATGTGCACCGCGTATGTAAGGGGGCCATGTCAGTCCTCTATCTTCTCTTTTAGGCTGTCCTGTTTAAGTCAGCGTCTTCCCATCACACAGTGAGAACTCTTTGGACAAGATGTTCAGCAATTCTGTATTGCTGTGTGAAATCGTCTGGTGGCTGAAGAAGAAGAGTCCCATTGACAGTTTGTTACGGTGCTTTTGAACATGTCAGTAGTTTGTACACGAGGGAGAGGAGAGTGACGAATCGAAAAACGTTTGCATTTCAGCTTTGCTTCGAATCTTTGTTTGAACTGGCATACCCAGTAGATAGTGTGAGCACCATGAACCTGTGTTAAAGGTGGTAGTCATTCTTCTTCTTTACCGCTGTTTGCAGTTCAAACACAAAACTGACCGATGGAGACAAAACTGACCGATGGAGACAAAACTGACCGATGGACACAAAACTGACCGATGGAAGGACGTGTACTGTACAGTTCACTTACAGTTCTGGTCTTTTCTTTGTGGTCAGCTGGGCAACACACACATTGACCAACAGAGACTGATAGGCAGAAGGGAGAAAAGTAAGAGAGAGAGAGAGAGAGAGAGAGAGAGGAGAGAGAGAGGGAGAGAGAGAGAGGCAAGAAGAGAGAGAGAGAGGAGAGAGAGGAGAGAGAGAGAGGGCAAGAGGAGAGAGAGAGAGGGAGAGAGAGAGAGAAGAGAGAAGAGAGAAGAGGAGAGGGAGAGAGAGAGAAGAGAGAGAGGGGGGGAGTAGAGAGAGAGTGAGAGAGAGAGAGAGAGAAGAAGAAAGAGAGAGAGAGAGAGAGAGAGAGAAGAGAAGAACGAGAGATGAGAGAAGAGAGGGGAGAGAGCGAAGAGAGAGAGAGAGGTAGAAGACGTAGAGAGAGAGAGGAGAGGAGAGAGAGAAGAGAGAGAGAGAGAGAGGGAGAGAGAGCGAGCGAGCAATGAACAAGAGGAGACAAGCAAGCCAAGCAGGACAACGCAAGTGTTGAAGCGTAAAAAGGGGAGACAGAGGGAAAGCTGTCCAGCTTTGGACAAGTAGCATCATCCTATCAATAAGAGGAGACAGCGAAACATCACTGACGCCTTGTTGCGCTACAAGTTCTCATGCTTTACATAACCCTAGGGAAATCACCCTCCACATTCCCTCTGTCCAGAATACAAGAAGTTTTCCATGGATTGGAAAGAAGAAAGTTCTGGAGCGTCTGGCGTGGTAGCAGACAGCTGCACTAAACTCCAATGCTGAAGTCACTGGAGGGGCATCATTGCCTCTTGAAGCGAGAGCCGGAGCCGGGATTGGAAACACCGTCTCTGACTCCGGCTTTTCTTCGTGTGATGCAAGCGCTGAGATCGATAGTCTAGAGGTAACGCACCGGCCCAGAAAACCAAAAGTCCGAATTCGAAGTGTATGTTGTATTGATCTTTGTGCCCTCCCCCCCTCCCCCCGATCCACTAGACCGTGAGTGGTGGCCTGAATGCTAGTCTTTCGGATGAGACGACTAACCGAGATCCCGTGAGCTACACGCAGAACCCACGGCAACAAGGGAGTTAGTACTGGCAATATTCTGGTTTCAAGTGTGACGGAAGAAACAGTTGCCCCCTTTGAAAAGTCAGAGGCTGGTTGTGTGACTGTGTACACGACACAGTTGTGTCCTAAGCCACACTCCTGACCTGACCTGACCTGACCTGACCTGACCTCTTTCCTCAGCAACTGGTCTCCAGCGACGGGAAAGAAGAGTGGGTGCTGTGTGCGCCTCCCTTGACTACCTCGTCTGCCTTTTGTTTCTATTCACCTTTCCCCTGTGAGTGCTGTCAGACTGTCCTTAAATGAAGGGTGGTGTGAAAGAAAGAACGTCTTTTGTCCGTGCAGTGTTCAGCTAGCTGCCAGCCGGCTGGAAAGGCCGCAGTCTAGCTCTAAACTTTGCCACTGTTCTTTTTCTATTCTCCTATATCACTCTACCATCCATTCCCTATTTACAAATGCACCCATAGAAATAAAACCCCGCATTATGTGAAACACACGAGGGATAGCCTAGTGGTTAGAACACTGCGCTCGCAATCTGACGACCCGGGTTCGATTCCCGTTCAAGGGGATATTTTCCCCCCTGGTGTTAACATCAGTGCAGACTCTACTCTCCCCAAAAGTCCTTCGGATGAGACTATAAACTGAGGCCCCGTGGGCGAACGCACGCACAACATCTTCCGCACACGTTAAATCCTGTTCCACTTTTCGGAAGAGTAGGCCATTGTGTGCCGGTGGGAACAGGTGACAGAATTTGCAAAACCGCATACACACGGGGACTGGATGTAAAATAAAGCACATAAGTCCTTATTCCATTATCCTTGATATAAAAGAACAAATTAAAAAAAATAACAATAAAAAGCATTAGCCCCTGGTTCAAAACTCCCGTGATATTTGCAGAAATTTGGTAAGTGTGAATGTGTTAAGGTTTTCAGCAAACACTGTACCATAGGTGGACCGCCGAGCCGTAGCCGAGGAGAGCAAGAAGCAAGTGAAGAATGGAGTACTGCAAGTGAAGAATGGAGTACTGCAAGTGAAGAATGGAGTACTGCAAGTGAAGAATGGAGTACTGCAAGTGAAGAATGGAGTACTGCAAGTGAAGAATGGAGTACTTTCTTATCCAAAAACCACAAGAGAGAAATTCATGTGGGTCACAAGCACCTCAGCAAAGTATTTTTCGCATGAAATAGCAGAAAGCAGTATTAATTTGAATCGATAGATATTTAAACATTGATGATATCCATCAGTATCAAGACACATGCATGAACATGCACCAGCACAGATAGCCATAACACAGCGCGCGCGCGACGCACGCGCGCAACGCACGCAACGCACACACACACACACACACACACACACTGTCTAAAATCACTAGATGTGAACAGACTTTAAAGTGAAGATACTACTACTGCTGCTACTGTTACTACTACTACTACTACTACTACTACTACTACTACTACTACTACTACTACTACTACTACTGTTACTACTACTACTACTACTACTGCTGCTGCTGCTGCTGCTACTGCTACTACTACTACTATTACTACTACTATATCTCGATTGTACTGAATCATCTTGAATGTCACTGTTCATGCTTTGTTCTGTAAGGGAATGCTTTGAACTGCGCCGAGAAAACCAAGCTCATGTCAAACAGTGCCCAGCCAATCACCACCAAGATCACTCTCAGCGGAAAAGAACTGGAGACAGTTGACCATTTCAAGTACCTTGGAGCCATCATAAGTGAGGAGGGATCGAAGACCGAAATCCTAGCAAGAGCGGGAAAAAGCAGCAGCAATGGCAAGACTGAAGACCATATTGGAGAGACAGAACATCCTCTGGAACCCAAGGTAAAGTTACTATACGCGCTAGTCACCTCAATCATGCTTTACGCATGTGAGGCATGGACACTGAACGCAGACCTACAAAGGAGGATCCAAGCAGTAGAAATGAGATGCCTCAGAAGGCTCCTTGGCATCTCATACAAGGACCATGTCACCAACTATGAAGTCCGCAGAATGATCACCAACAAGTGCGGACTATGTAAGACCTAGTGACCACGCGAAACAGAGAAAACTCAGCATGGTATGTGCAGTTGCATGCTCAGAGGGCTTGCAATGACCACCCTGCAAGATCGTCGGAAAGAAGCGGGGCAGACAGAGAGAAGTGGGCGACGACATCCTGATTGAACGGGGAGGACGTCAGTGTCAACCCTGGCATTGCCACGACCGCGCTAAGTGAGCATCTGATGTCCACGTTCGTCACATCAGCTCCCTCGACCTGAGGGTTCGGGACCATGAACGTGAACAGTGAACAGCACTAGGCACTGTGTGTGAAGAACCAGTGAGCTCGTTCTGACTCTGAGGAGACTTGGAACCGAGATTCCAAGAAGATACAGAGTATCTTGCGATAGTATAGTAGTATAGTAGTAGTAGTAGTAGTAGTAGAAGAGTAGTAGCAGAGAAGTAGTAGCAGCTAGAAGTAGATATGAACTAGTATACTGAAAAGTAGTAGTAGTAGTAGTAGTAGTAGTAAGTAGTAGTGTAGTAGTAGTATAGTAGTAGTAGCAGTAGATTAGTAGTAGTAGTATGGTGGTGGGTGTAGCAGCAAATCAGTTAGACGCCACATAATCACAACAGCAACATATAATATAGAAGTATGAGTAGTATAGTCAGAGATCTGCAGGAACAAATCAAAGCGCCTACATTAAACCTGTTTTGCCTTTTGGAAGAGTAGCCCATTGCATGCCGAAGGAACGGATTGACAAAAGTAACAAAAACACAAACAGTCCGCATGCACACTGGTGTTGTGTTAAGACATCATGCCCAAAGTCGGGACGCCTGTACCTTAACGGTGGTCCATAACGGTCACATACAGAAACATCCCCATGACTGAACCTCAGAACTACAACCCTGGAAAAATTCCCCCCCCCCCCCCCAATAAAAACAACAACAACAACAAAACCCATACAAAAAACAACAACCAACTAACCCAACCAACCAAGCAGAATACAAAAACAACAACAAAAAACCAACACAAACTAACAACAACAACAACAACAATAAGCCCAAACTAACATGAAAAAATACACGCCAACAGAAAGTAGCAACTGTTGTTCTACTACGCTTTGTGAAAGGCCTGGTCACTGCGGGAGCAGTTTGTCTGTGATGGACTGTCAGAGGTTGGGCAGGGTTGTAGTATGCAAATAGAAGGGGGCAGCGTCATGTTGACAAGGATAGCTTGACGCTGCGCTAGGCCTTTAAGATAATTATACTTACTACCACTGGTTTAAAAAGCTGCCAGATTGGGCCCACGCGTGTACGACGAGAGAGAGAGAGAGAGAGAGAGAGAGAGAGAGAGAGAGGAGAGAAAAGAGAGAGAGAGAGAGAGAGAGAGAGAGAGTTTTAACAGCTACTTTGGAAATGTTATTTGAAACAAGAGAGAAACGCACTTGAAAATTTGCCAGCTCAAAACGTTGAAGAAAGAAGCAACCCATTAATATAGAGTCAACACTAATGCGTCCATTGCTGTTACTTATCATTTTGTGAGTCTCACATCCAAACGTTTGTTTTTTTAAAGAAGAATTTAAAAGAAAACAAAATTTTTAAAAACATGAAACCTAAGCCATCAGGAATAAGCACCATTTCAAGGCACACACACAACACAACTCAACTCCATGCTTTTATTCTTGATCCTTTTGAGTGTGCGAACAGAAATACTTTGAAAAACGGAAAGGAAATCAGCTGAAAATCAACATTTCAAGGCAGCCGGAACAGAGTATACCTCAAGGTACTGAACTATGTTCAATGCTTTCCCTGACTGCGCTGCCTGCCCCTGTCTATTGACACACGGCTTTAAAAAGCCAAACAAACAAAAAATAGACGTATAGAAAATCTAATTTTTCATAGACGATGAAATATCATCCAGTAGATAAAGTCTATACTTAAGCTCACGTAAATTAACATGGTCAAGGATTTTACTGGCTTTCTGTCTGAATGTATAAGTAGACCTAGAACTGCCTGGACAAAGAACGTGAACATCAAATTAGGAAGCTGAAAGAAGGAGAAAAGGTCTATACCACAGGACACTGAGTTTTGTTTAATGCTTGTATTGACGATTAAAAAAATTACACCGATAGAAACAAATAGAAAATTAAGCATACAATGAAAAAGCCAACAGGAAAGTCTACACTGTAGATGACGTAAATAAACCTACCCATGGTTTGTTAGCGTTAGACGCTTCCCATATTAACATGAGAAAAACAAATCCAGCAGGAAAGTGTACACTTTAGTATGTAGATAAATATACTCATGTTTCATTATCGTTAGGCGTTTGCCAGCTTAACATCCTCTGAGTCATTCATTGTTTGCACTATGTCTCACTCGTGACTCCTCAGAATGTCTGTGTTCCTGTTTGTTGTTGTGCGTTCCCCAGCTTAACACTGGAAATCACTGTGAGATTGAAATTGCACACTGAATGAGGAGTTTGCGTGTATGACTGTTTTTTAGTGCCTCGCCATATAGGCAGCCATACTCCGACTTCAGAGGATTTTCTCCTTACAAGGAGAGTGCAGGTTGTTATGTTAAGAGCTTGTCATGGCTGAAGGCAATCTCAACACAACATTTTACAACATAACAACATTTTAGTGTAGGCCTTGGCAATTAGCTGACATCAATAACCGTCACATCTTTTGGTCTGGGCCATAACTCTGTGTTCCTGATTTTATTGATTGCTTTTTCTTTCTCAATGTTTCAACAGAAGAGATCAACAACAAAATGGAGAAGAAAATGGATCTAGCTATTAAACTCAAGCCCTTGAGGGCGGGGAGCGGGGAGGGGAGGATATTCTGGCTGTTTTCGATGCACGTAAATAGTTCCTCCCTTCAACTGATTACGTTTGGAGTTTATTAACCTGCGATTTTTTTAAGGATACGAAAATAAAGTAAACGATTAGCCACACGCCCACATAACCCGCCCGCAGTTTATCTTCGACACGATTAAACACACACGGAGAGGGAAGGGAAGGGGGGAGGGATTGCCTAGTGGTTAGAGCGTTGCACTCGCGATGGTGTCCTGGGATCGATCCGACCTTTTAGCTACCCCGAGACGCCCGTTTAGGGGATTTGTTTTTTTAATTTCACCCTGGAGTTCACGTCAGTGCAAACTCCACTCCCCTTAAGTCCTTCGGATGGGATTATAGGCCCAGGTCCCGTATGCGGAACGCACGCAGAACATCTTGCGCACACGTTAAAACCCGGCCACTGTTCTGAAGAACAGGCCACTGTGTGCCGGTCTGAACGGATGACAATTTTTTTTAAAAGCTGCACACTAGTCAGGCAGCCCTGAAGTCGAAGTACAGCTACCCTAATGGCGGGCAAAAACGGTCGCATAGGCAAACTTTCCTCATTGGTTTGGAGCTCTAGCCAAGGAACGAAAACAACAACAACAACAAGAAGTAAGCAAAAAAGACACAGGCCAGCACGACATGCCTGCAGCTTCTCTCCCCCAGAGTGCTGTGCAGTTGCCGATGTCTATGCTCTGCCCTGTTTTTTTCATCCTGTGGTCACGAAGTCACGGAACCTTTCTGAGCTCCTAATGCTTCTCCTGCTCACTTTCCGCTGCCCCCCGCCGTCTCCCTGCCCTTTCCGGCACCACCAGCCTCATTGTCCACATCAGGACGTGGGGGAAGGGATGTGATGTGTGGTCCTCTTGCCATCTCTCGCGGACGTGTTCATTTGGCTGAATCAGCCCAGGAAAACCAGCGTTATATTCCTGTGTGGTATATGTGTAAGTGGTTGGGGCAGTGTGGAGCAGACCTGCCTTGAAACATGTTTCTTCTGCCAGGATTTCAGTGCTGGAGACCGCGGTGCCATTTAGGATTGCCAGGGAACGTGATTTTTAGCAGTGCACCAGTATTATGCAGGCGGGAACACCAGGAAGGAAAGAGCTCTTGAGGAGTTCTTAAAATGAGAGAAACTAGCGGACAATTAGATAGAGAGCTACTGGAAACATGGAGAGAGTTTACCATGGACACACACACAGACGCAAGAGATGTGGCTTTTGTCAATGCTGTTTCATTCAATTTCCGACTCCTGATAACCAGGGCTGTAACCAGAGCTTACTGTTATACAGAACCCGGTAATATTTCTTTCACCCTTTTGAAACGCTGTATACATTGCTTGGCAGTGAATTTCAAAATTTTGGTCCAAGAATACACAGAGTATACTTTTCGAGGTCTGCAAATTACGTCAGAGAAGTTTCAATAGGTTTTCAGATGGACAGTCCCAAAAAGATTTTGTTAGCAAACAATGACGCTGATGGCAGTAGAGGAAGATGTGCATTACACAGCTGGAAGCATGAACTGCTGTCTTGCAGTGGCAACGCCATTTAGCAGGAAGCCAGTGAAGTTTCCTCAGCTATACCCTTGCATTTCCCCTCCTTTATTTTGTTGTAAAACACATCGCCCACAACTGTTTCTGCCTTGCTGCTAGAAAGATTTCTATTCGGCTGAAAGACTATCCACATATTTTGACCACAATGGCACCAGCAATTTTCTTTTGTTGTTGTTGCTGGGTTGGTTATTTTTTTTTTAAAAACATATAACATTCTTTTTCTGAACATGTTTTTATTGTCAAGGTGGAAGCACTATGTTGTCAAGCGGAGGGAGTTGCACACCTTCTGATAGGAAGGAAGAAGAGATAGGGCAGGAGGGGAGGGTGCTGGTGGTGCTGGAAGTGATGGGAGAGGTAAGGAGTGGTGGTGGTGGTGGTGGTGGGGGGGGGGGGGGGGGTGAAGGGTGAAGGGGTTAGCGAGCTAGCTGGACCAACAAGGCATCAGTGAGGTAGAGGTAGTAACGCCCGCCATCTTGTCGTCTCCATGATAAACGCCATCTTGTCACGGTACCGGCTCTGTCTGTCTGTCTGTCTGTCTCTGTCTGTCTGTCTGTTTGTCTCTGTCTCTGTCTGTCTGTCCGTCTGTTTTCTCTGTCTGTTTTTCTCTGTCTGTCTCTGTTTCTCACTCTGTCTGTCTGTCTATCTGTGTGTGTGTGTGTGTGTGTGTGTGTGTGTGTGATTACAGCCCCATCACTTCTTAACGCCGCTAATCAGAGTCACGATCCTGCAGGGATTTTCTTCATCATGTAATTGGAAGAAAAAAAATAGCTACAGATTCCCCGCCCCCGGAAAAAAAGAGAAAAAATTCTGAGTCGCATTTATGTGAACATTTGGTTCTCGTGAGAATTTTTTCTACAGCACTTGTTTTTTTTATATAATTATTTTTGCTTGCATAACATACAAAGCAAATTAATACATGTATGATAAACAATGTTACATAACGATTTTAAATATTTCACTTGTAAGTGTGAGAAGTTTAAAGCTTTATATCGCCAAAGTCGCAATGCGGCTACCTTAACGTGGGTAAAAACGTTCGTCGCATACGCAAACGACGACAACAACAGCAACAACAAACTCAACAACTCACCATTCGTGAGCTTCGGAGCTCTCACAGAGGAACAAAAACCCTAAAATAACTTCATGAGTTATAGGGACAAAAAATAAAATTTTTAAAAAAGGAAACCAAAAGAGACATTCAGTTTTTATTTGCAGAAAGGGATTTAAACTAACGCCAGTTTTCATTGACACAACAAATGACAAATCAGATCCAGCATTCAAGATTTGTTCAGAGAGGGTTGACAAGGGAATCGAACCCGGAACCTTTCAAATAATCATGCTGATAATTATGTCGACTCTCGGCTGACTTAGGCAGCTGCAGACCAGCTGTTTGGCATCAGCCATTAATGGGGACGGGATAGCTCAGTGGTCGGAGCACTCGCTTTCCCCCAGCCAAGTTAAGCAGCGTCGAGCGAGGTTACCAGTTAGATGGGTGACCGTTTGTGCGCCTTGGCTTCAGTACAGTTCGCCCAGCTGTAAATGGGTACCTGCCCTCTTTAGGGTCAGGGAAGGTAAAGCAGCGAGGGAGAGGAGATGGGCGCCGCCCTCAATATGCTGGCCCTAGAGAAGTGAGGTCTCTGACGCCTCGCTCCCCTACGACCTTATAGGTTATGGGACTCTTTTACCTTTTATTAAAGAATACAACGATTTTTCTTTCTTCAGCCACATTTCCAAGGTTCACCAATGCTGACAGTTTGCATATGCGACCACCACCACCAAGAAGGTAGCCACATTCCGACTTCGAAGATACAGCTGGGAATTGAACCTACCCGAGTTGTCAGGACAGTCGGGAGGTACCTCCCCGCTTTTTTTTTTATTCTTCCAACTTTTGAAATTGTCGTGGGTTCTTTCAACATGCACAAGTCTGCACGCAACACGGGACCGGCTGGCTGACAGTCTCTTCTGAAAGACTTGACCTTCAGGTTGATTTTCCCGTCACACTGGGCAGAAAGGGCAAGGCTGGAAATGGAACCCGGCACCTAAAGGTTCACTTGTTAGGCGGTTGAACGCGTAAACCGTCCTGCCACCTTCCTTCTTTATAACTACGACAACAACAGAGACCTTGGAGGCGCTAGGCCTGGGTTAGCGTTCAACTGCTCTGCCCAAGATATATATATATATAAATATATATATATATATCTATATATATATTATATTATTGCTTTCAGTAGTCTAATTGAAAAGGTAAAGGAAAAGGAGTCCCATAACCTATAAGTTCGTAGGGGAGCGAGGCGTCAGAGACCTCACTTCTCTAGGGCCAGCATATTGAGGGCGGCGCCCATCTCCTCTCCCTCGCTGCTTTACCTTCCCTGACCCTAAAGAGGGCAGGTTCCCATTTACAGCTGGGTGAACTGGGGGAACTGTACTGAAGCCAAGGCGCACAAACGGTCACCCATTCAACTGGTAACCACGCTCGACGCTGCTTAACTTGGCTGGGGGAAAGCGAGTGCTCCGACCACTGAGCTATCCCGTCCCCTCTAATTACTAGATCAATAATGTGATCACCCTCTCTGTGTCTGTCTGTCTCTTTTTCTTTCCCTCATGTACACACACACACACACACACACACACACACACACACACTGAAAGTAGCGCAACACAATACAATTCCGCACAGAACAACACTGTCCCCGAACCCGAACTCCAAACCAGGGACAGCAGCACCAGTCCTGTACCGGTTTTTCCCCCCCTCTACAAACCCCTCAGCCCTGACACTCACTGGCCTTCTTTACGGCCAACACGACCTCCAAGGCCACATCCAGGCGGACACCTGAAACGGGATGCCTATTTAGGGAGGATGTGTGCCTGTTTAGGACCTCTGGCCCCGGGCTCATGTGACCAGACTGATGCAGGGTTGGATCAGGTTGGCTGTAGCCCACAGCCTGCACAACACAGCCAGTCGTGGGGGGGGGGGGGGGGGGGGGGGGGGGGGGGGGGGGTGGGAGGGGGGGGGGGGGGAGGGGTCACTGCCTTGGTTTGGCGGTGTCGAAAGGTGGGTTAGCTGCTGTTGTGGCGGCGGTGGTGGTGATGCTGGTGGTGGTGGTGGTGGGGATCTATCTATCTATCTATCTATCTATCTATCTATCTATCTATCTATCTATCTATCTATCTATCTATCTATCTATCTATCTATCTATCTGTCTATCTATCTATCTATCTATCTATCTATCCATCTATCTATCTATCTATCTATCTATGCTTATATAATCTCTCTCTCTCTCTCTCTCTCTCTCTCTCTCTCTCTCTCTCTCTCTCTCTCTCTCTTTCTCTCTCTCCCCTTCGGATGAGACTATAAACCGAGGCCCCATGTTCGAACTCATGCAGAACATCTTGCGCACACGTTAAATCCTGTTCCGCTTTTCGGAAGAGTAGGCCATTGTGTGCCGGTGGAAACAGATGACAAAATTGTCAAAATCGCATACACACGGGGACTGGATGTAAAAAAGCATATAAGTGCTTATTCCATTATCCTCGATATAAAAGAATAAATCTCTCTCTCTCTCTCTCTCTCTCTCTCTCTCTCTCTCTCTCTCTCTCTATATATATATATATATATATATATATATATATATATATAAATCTATTCTTTTCCTTTCCAATTTTTTCTTTCAGATATATTGCTTGTACTTTGCTGTTTATACCCCACCCCCCTCCCCGCTATTTTGAGGGCTGGATGAAAAAAAAAGTCATTGTACTTAATCTATTACCCTCTGTAAATAAAATTTCGTATTTCTCCCTCTCTCCCCTCGCCCCCCCCCCCCCCCCCCCCACCCTCTCTCTCTCTCTCTCTCTCTCTCTCTCTCTCTCTCTATATATATATATATATATATATATATATATATATATATATATATATATATATATATATATTCTGTCTCTATTATTATTATTATTATTATTATTATTATGATGTGTGTGTTTGAGAGAGAGAGACACACACAGAGAGAGAATATTGTTTGGTGCATCTTTTGACAGCGTGAGCATGTTATGTTTCTTCATTCATTTATCTATGAATTTTTTTTAATTTTCAGAATAACAGAATTAACACCGATGCGCCTTTCTACACACAGCCCCGTTGTATGTATAGGCCGGTCATCCGAAAGACTAGCACCCAGACCCCAGCTCAGGGTCTGGACTTAACAGATGGGAGAAGAACTTGGATTCAAGCAGGATCGAACCCTCCATGTTCTCTTCTTCTATAAAGGTGTCTTGCCGCTAGACCACCAATCCCTATCTTTCTCTCTGTACTCTCTCTCTCTTCTCTCTCTCTCTCTCTCTCTCTCTCTCTCTCTCTCTCTCTCTCTCTCTCTCTCTCTCTCTGTGTTCATCTTGATAGCTCATGGTCGGAGCATCGCTTTCCCCCAGCAAGTTAAGCAGCGGGAGCGTGGTACAGTTTGAGGGGGCTGACCGGCTTCTTTCCACTTGGCTTTCAGTAACAGTCCCCAGTTTCCACCAGCCTTGTAATGGTACCTCGCTCCATCTTACCAGGCCGCTCAGGGTGAAGTTAACAGCATGCGAGGAACTTGGATTCGCGGGTCGAACCCTCAATTGTTCTCTCTAAAAGTGGTCTCTAGACCGCCTCGCTCTCCCTCGACCTTTTAGGTTATGGGACTTCCTTTACCTTTACCCTTTTACGTCATCCTTTCCCATATTCATGCTGCCTCACTCTCTTATTCTGTCATCCCCTACCCTCTCCCCAGTTTACATGTTACCCCCTCCACCCCCACCCCACTTTTTCCCCTCTCCATCCTCTCCCCTATCCTCTGTCCTTATCTCCCCGGTCACTTCTCACTCAGTGTGTGTGTGTCAGCTTCTCCACAGTGTCTGGCTTTACGTCACAGAACTGTGACGTATCTTTTCATTTTGACGTGCAGGGGGATGCACCCTGGGGAAACTGAGGTGAAAGAATAATGATATCATCAGAACACCACTTTTTATCTTCTGTAGACGTCGAAAGGATGGATTGATTGATTGACTGACTGACAGATTGATTGATTGATTGATTGTGACTCAAAAGTTGGGCATGGGGGAATGTTCCCAGTGGGATTTTGTTTTAAGAGTTGTTTTTTTCTTTGACAGTGAAGTTGTCGCTGGCAGCATCTTAAGAAAATGACGAGGCCGGATTCCCCCCCCCCCCCTCTCTCTCTCTCTCTCCTCCCTCTCTCTCTCTATTTCTCCTCTATGTGTTGTGTGTGTGTGTGTGTGTGTGTGTGTGTGTTGTGTGTGTTGTGTATGTGTATGTGCGTCGTGGTGAGTGTAACGCGCGCGCTTGAGCTCGCACGAATGCACGCATGCGTTATTGTGTATGCTCACTCCCACCCCCCCCCCACATACACAAACACACACAGCCTCCCCTCCCCCCCCCCCCCCAAGCCACTCCCACCCCTTACACCAACCAAAACCCCAGTTTAGAGCACACAACCTCCCCCTTCCCCCTTCCCCCTACCCCCACCCCCCTTCAACCCCCAATCCCACCTTCCAAACCCCCACCCCTACCCCACCCTCCCAGTGCATGTTTAGATATGATCAGACAAACACACACACACACATACACCACACACACACACACACACACACACACACACACACACACACACACACACACACACACACACACACACAGACCCTTAAAGCTATTGACGTCATCGATGGATCGATCAACGGCCCCTAATCAGCCAGACCCAGGTCTTAATTAAGCAGTAATCACCCCCACCCCTTCCCTGATGAAGGACAAGACGGGATAACACCCGGAAACACCGCCTTAGTGCAACATGAAGCAAGCACACCCCCCTCCCCCCCACAACCACAACCCCAACCCCCCCCCCCTCCCCATCTAATTTTTACCCCCGGGGTACAAAAGGTGTTTTTTTCTTCTTCTTCTTTTAAACAAACACAAAAGAAAAATTGGGGGTTCGGGGTGTTGTCCTTTGTAGACGAAAATAGCTGTGTGGTTGGAGTGTTAGTCTTGTGCTGTGAACCAATAGGAACGAGCAGGTGTGTGGGTGGAGTGGGGGGGAGGGGGGGGGGGGGGGAGGAGGGGCAGTGTGTGTGGGTGGGTGGGTATGGAGGGGGAGGTGAGGGGGGGGGGGCTGTCTGTCGACTCTTAAAAGCTATTAAATTCTGAGAGGATTTTTGTTCCCACTCTGAAGTTAACAATGATTTCTGACACTGCAAAAAGCCAGAATATATTTTTTCTCTTACCAACTTTAAAAAAAACCCATTTTGGGGGGGTGGGGGGTGGTCAGAACACACATCTATTCTACCACATAAGTCACTGATGCTCAAACATTCTCACCAACGAGTTACTATAATAACTACATGCATTAGGTTTACAAACGCAAAGTCACACACTTTAAAACATCGCATAATAATACAAAACATATAGCTGCTATATAAATGTCAGGACAAGAATTTGGCAGGAAAGGGCAACTTTTTAGGTTGTACTGATGAAGTTGTGACATTGTGTTCATGTTTTCACCATATTTATATAGGGAGGCCATTTTAAAAAATAATTTGTTTTAAAATAATGAATAAGTAAATGAAAAAATAAATAATGGATAA
>CM054148.1:16742208-16757208 GCA_028751875.1 Rapana venosa | reverse complement strand
ATATTAATTCTAATCTTCTGCATGTATAAATATACACGAAGGGAATTGAAGGTACTGCCAGTTCTTTCACTTGAAGTTGACCTGGGAGTTTGTAAAAAAAAAAATCCCCCTCCCTCTTCATTCACCAAACCTCGACGCCGAGATTTGATCCCATGACTGTATAAACCCAGGAGATTGAAGTCAAACCACTGGGCACTTACAGGATCAGATTTGGTATAATTATTGCTGATAGTTCCGTCCTTCCCAGGGCATTACCAGTACCAACTCTGATAATTATAAGGAGAAGGCTGATAATCACTACTATTATGCTTGATAGACCAGGCCTTCCCCGTGACGTCCAGAGGCACTGTATCGATTCTTCTTCATAGCGTGGACATGCACACACACTGCCATAGCACTGGATTGTTGGCCTAGCTACAGGTAACCTTCTTCTTCATAGCGTGGACATATACACTACCATAGTACTGCATCACTGGCCTAGCTACAGGTAACCTTCTTCTTCATAGCATGGACATGCACACACACTACCATAGTACTGCATCACTGGCCTAGCTACAGGTAACCTTCTTCTTCATAGCGTGGACATACACATACACTACCATAGCACTGCATCGTTGGTCTAGCTAAGGTAACCTTCTTCATAGCATGTACATACACATACATTCTTCTTCATAGCGCGTACATACACATACACTGCCATAACACTGCATCACTGGCCAAGATACAGGTAAGGCACCTGCCTGGAAAGTAAAAAGTCCGGCTTCCAAGTGTTCGGTAGTCCCTTCCCCGTTCTTGCCCCAAACGTCTGCCCTATCCACAAGACAGTGGTATGGGTGCTAGTCTTTCGGATAAGACGATAAACCAAGGTTCCGTGTGCTACACGCATTTAGAGCACGTAAAAGAACCCACAGCAGCAAGACAGTTTTCTCTGGAAAAAAATTTTGAGGAAAAAAGCTACTCTGATACAGAAACAAATACAGTAGCAGACAGGAAAAGAAAAAAAAACACTAAAGGGTGGAGCTGTTCTTGTGGCGACGCACTCTCCCCCGAGGAAGAGTAACCTGAATTTTACGCAGAGAAATCTGCCGTGACTTAAAGCAAGTGGTATACAAATTAAAAAAAAAATACACCGGGAGGGAAAAACTCTGGCTATAGTTAAAACCGTGGTCATTCTTACAAACTGGCAATTAAAACAAAACAACTTCTGGCGTTTCAAATTGACCTGTGCAGTACTTTAACTTTCCGTTCGATGTCTCAGGCCTGTACATAGACATAGTGAGTATCAGTCCTTCATGTCGTTTATTCATGAAGTTATTTTACTTTTATGTTTTATTTCATACCACTTGAAGTTATTTCTCTGCGTGGAGTCGGGCTTCTCACCCCGGGGAGAGCGTGTTGCCACAAGAGCAGCGCCACCCTTTATTCTTTTTTTCTGTTTCCTGTCTGCAACTGTATTTGTTTCTGAAGAAAGTTGAGTGCATCAATACCATATTGTACTGTGAGTGATGCACCGTTCAAGAAGAATAACATAAAACGTGTATAATAATTTTTTTAAAAGGCCATTGTGGGTAACAGTCAGTACACGAAGACCAGAGTTCTGTTACATCTAGCTGATAGCAAAGATGGTCAATCAGGAAGGTTTTGGCACTTTCAATACTTCAGTCAAGAAAAAAGCAAAAAGAAGACAAAGGCAATGATCTATATTCTATGCCATTACATATCAAAGGTAAAAATAATTTGTGTGCGTACATAAATAATACACTAACACACACACACTTACAGACAATAACACTACTTAAAAATGCAAAATTCCCTTGTGGCATATTTTTTTGTTCTTTCTACATGACAAATACACAGAAGGATCCAGTACCAATAAAACTATTACCACTGCCACTGCCGCTCACAATAGCAAACCCAACATAGCCAGCATCTGGGGTAGAAATATCTAACACAAATTTGTCATTTCTGTTCCTGTGTCTATGAACACAACCTAACTGACAGGGTTAGGGTGCGGTGTATTTCTGTCTTCTCATCACCCCCCCCCCCCCCCTTCCTTCCTTATCTCTAGAAATACCAAGTAACTAAAGTCATAATTCATTTTCGTTGCTCCACTGCACCCCTCTGTGTGGCCTGCACTAAAGCTCTGATGGATTGGTGTGAGTGTCAGTGTCTGCAACTGTTTTCACCAAGCTGTTCTTTCATTGCCTGACCTGGCAAACATGGTCATGCAGTCTGACGTGACGTGACGTCAGCTGTGGCAAAACAGAGAGAAAGTGTGTGTGTGTGTGTGTGTGTGTGAGAGAGAGAGGGGGGGGGGGGCGAAGAGAGAGAGAGAATTTGTATGTTCAGCCATTACATAAACTTAAACTGTAAAAATGTAGTCATTTATATTTGCTCATGCACTTTTGTGTGCATGTATACATGTGAAATATAGCCAACCAGCCAGCCAGCCAGTGAGAGAGAGAGAGAGAGGGAGAGAGAGAGAGAGAGAGAGAGAGAGAGAGAGAGAGACAGACAGACAGACAGACAGACAGAGAGACATACACACAGGCATGTGCAAAACTAAATAAAACCTATACAGAAATGAATAGACAGAAAAACTGACATACAAAAAACCCACCAACGGCAGTAATCATCTAAAGCAACAGTAATTCATCACACAAAAGGAAGGAACAAAAGGCGATCTTCTTGTCCTTGTTCTTCTTAGCCTCCAGGTCCGAGGAAAACCAATGGTGAGATTTTTGTGGATGCCATCATTTTTGCCCACAATTAAGGTATCTGCATTCTGACTTCCGGAACATAATGACAATGTGATGAAAGAAAAGCCCTAAAAACCCAACCCTGAACTCTAACATTTTTGACAGCAAGACACTGCAACAGTAGAACCCTAGCAGAAGAACAACAAAAAAGGGTTAGATTTCTAAGTCTTTCTCTGATAAAGAGAATGAGTACAGACGTGCATGCAGGTGCACACACACACACACACACACACACACACACAGACAACAGAGATGGGAGGTAGGACACAAACAGTGGTTAATTAGCAACCATTATGGCCACTCAGCCAGACGCACGTGACAGACAGGCACCAGTCTTTCCTTCCCCCAGTCTCCCCTGTTCTGTGCTTTCCCGCACAAAGCAAGAGGTCCTTTTTGGTTGGATGACAGGGTGAGGATCAATATTGTTGAGAATCACTACCAATTGAAACAAATCCCATTTGTGGATTTTAGAAATTGAGGAGCATGTTTTGGAGAAAAAAACCCCCAATGTGTCAGTAGACTTTATTTTGTTATCTCAATAAGCTGGAGTTGTGTTTTCTAGTATGAAAATTGGGAGAAAAATGTAGTCTTAGATCCCTGCATTCTTTTTCTGTATGTGTGTTTGTCCTTAGATCTTCAGTTTAATGCCCTTCCACGAAAAAGTGATATCAGAGGGTAAAGTGTGTGTATGTGTGTGTGTGTGCACGCGTGTGTGCGTGTGTGTGTGTGTTGTGTGTGTGCGTAGAATTAAGTAAAAGATAGATGGAAAGACAAATATCAATATGCAATCATATAAAGCAACAAAAACCTCTAAAAAAAACCAAAAGAGCCAAAGGTGAGCAACCCTCTAGTAACGGAAAAATCTCCCAAACTGAAATCGGTTACAATTATGACAGCCAAAGACGGCTACACGAAAACCCTGATGGAAGAACAAACAGGACAACTGGGTCAGATTCCTCATCCCTTCTCTGATAACAAGAAGAAACAGACCCGCCACAGAAAACCTCACCCAGCAAAATGGCAGCAACAAGGAGATGTGAGATGGGGAACAAACACAGGGTAGTTAGCAGTCATCAGTATGCCCACTCCCTTAGACAAACCCGGCAGGCAGGCAGGCACCCCTATTTCCCTCTCTTTGCCTCTCACCTTACATAGTTTCTCCCACAAAAAGAAGCCCCGTGAAAAGAAGTGGTTTTTGATTGGATGACAAAGTGGGGATCAATACCATTTAGAGTTACAACAAACTGGTGTGAATCCACTTTGTGGATTTTGGAAAGCAGGGATCCTGTTTGGGAAGTGACACTGACTGTATCAGGGCAGTGTGGTTTAGGCTCAGTGTCACCAGGTGTTTCTTGTTCAGGACTTTGAGGACAGTAAGGAGCGGGTGGAGTCAAACAGGTCTACTTCTTGCTAATGGTTGCTTTGTATTCATGAATCAAGATCAGTTTGGGTAGATTTCTAGTTCTTGTTTGTCTGTCTGCCTGTCTGTTTTATGTGTTTCAGCATCTCTATCTTTCTCTGTGTCTCTCCTGTCTCTGTTTCTGTCTCTCTCCATCCCTCTCTCTCCCTCCCTCTCTCTCTTGCACTCGCACCTGCGTGCGTGTGTGTATGCGTGTGTGTGTCACTTTGTGTGTGTGTGTGTGTGTGTGTGTGTGTCTGCAATGCAGCATGCACACAGGTACAGCTGTGTGAGACAACAGACAGGCAGAACATATACAAGGGAACTAATCGGTAAGCAAACAAAGAAATAGACAAAAAGCATTCCCCAGAAACAGAACAGTAACCATAAACAATGACATGTCATTTTATGTTTATAGCCTCACCAACCAGGCAGGCCATATCAGGGCTGGCTCTCACCTTCAGTAAAAATAAAAGTAATAAAAGTAAGTGACACCAATAAGGAATAGAAGGCATAGCATCCTCTGATGACCAACTCTGTGTGTATGCAGGTTTTTAAGTTTTGTCATGTGTTCCCACTGGCACACAAGCATTGCTTACAGAGCAACAAACACTGTTACTGGGTCATAGTCTTGATTCTGTTACTGATAAAAAAAAGAAATGAAACAGATCCATGAAAAAAAAGAAGAAAAGTATCACACAGCTAAATCCCCACTTATCAAACTGGCAGCAGCAAGATGTGAGATAGGAGACAAACAGGGGGTAATCAGCCACGTAACCCCCACCTTCCTAAACAAATATGGCAGGCGCCAGTATTTGTCCCACTCTCTCTCAGTCTCTCACTCTCTCTCTCTCTCTCTCTCTCTCAGGCTACGCAAAAAGAAGTGTTTTTTGATTGGGTGACAAAGTGACGATCAATACCATTTGCAGATATAACAAATCGCAGTGAAACCTAATTGTAGATTTTGGAAATGGAGGAATATGTTAGAGAGAGAGAGAGAGAGAGAGAGAGAGAGAGAGAGAGAGCTGTATCAGTTGCTCTTAAAGCATCTGCTGTTTCCTTTTTAAGGGGTTCTGAAAGTGGAAGGAAAGGGCTAGGTTCACAGCAGGGCAAACAGGTCCCCTTTTCTACAAAGTGGTCATTGAGTGTTGATAAATTGTGATCAGTTTTGATAGTGTTGTGGTTTCTCTGTCTGTCTGTGTGTCTGTCTGTCTGTCTGTCTGTCTGTGTGTGTCTGTCTGTCTGTCTGTCTGTGTGTCTCTGCCTGTCTCTCTCTGTGTCTTGATCTTTTACCTTCTTCCACCTTCTTGTATGTGTGTGTGTGTGTGTGTGTGTGTGTTTGTGTGTGTGCTCGTGCACACGTATCTGTGCTTAGCTATGTGCATTTATTCATGTAAGTGTGTTAAGTGCATGCATGTGTCCTCCCTGCATCTATTTGACGTTTGAATTTTCCCCCACCTCACTGCTTGAAGATGACATCTTTTGACCCTCCACAACAAAACCTCTCCAGCATGCCCCTGCTCAAAGCTGACTCTCCACCACATCATGAGTCGCTGTGCACCGGAGGTCAATCTTGAGTCATTAACATGCTGTTAACCTACAATTTAAAAAAAGGCTATTCAATACAGAAAACAGACTGAAAATCGAACAATTCCATCAACAGTTATTACAAATTAAAATTCCAGATTCCAGGAAATGACAACATGAGAAATTTAACACATTTCTGCATTGTAATAGATAGTCAGGATGAGGAGTTGGGTGTTTTAATACACGCTTTTAAAGCAAAAGGAAACAAAATTCCACCTTCATACTTCAGTACAAGGAAAAAGCAAGTTTACAGCTTTTATAATCAATAGAAATCTCTCAAAATCGACAACCTGACCCCCCACCTGCCTAAAACGGCTCCTAGTGGAAAAGTGGGTCAGGTGTGTTGCGACTCATTTTGTGGTGGAGGGTTAGAGAGTTACTGTTTCAGAAGTTTGAAGGAGGAAGGGAGCCTGAGGCAGCCTCTTTGAGGGGGGTGTGCTCTCTGTCAGGTGGTGACGTGACGTGGAGTGTGGGAAGGACCACAGGTGCCTGACGTGACGTGGAGGTGAACGCTGGTTCGATTCTCCCCCCCCCGTCCCCCCAAGGAGATTGGAGTTAAGACGTAAAGAGGCCTGCACTGTTTATCCACAAGTGTTGTATGTACACACTTCGTGCTGACAAGTTTGATGTGATGTGTGATGGTGAGGGTAGTGACTGATGATGGTGGTGGTGGTTTGTGGTGGTGATGATGAGAGTAAGTGGTGGTGGTGGTGGTGGTGGTGGTGGTTGAGAGTAGTGGTAGTGATAATAAAGATGAAGATGGTGATGATGATGATGATGATGATGATGATGATGATGACTCTATTGACACTGATGATGATGCTAATGATTATGACGACCAGAAATACCATGGCAATGATTAAGATGACGATGACAATGATGATAATTATGGTGGTGATGATGATGATGATCACGATCATGATGATGATCACGATGATCATGATCATCATCATCATCGTCATCATCATAGTCACCACCCACCACCACCATCATCATCATCATCATCATCATCATCATCATCATCATCATCATCACAAAAACAGCAATGGCAACGAGCAGAAAGAAGACGATAACGACAAGTTTCACGGTGAGTTTTCCTATTCGAAGCCATCATCGCTACACCATGCACAGCATTCCATAAACACTCTGCTAGGACACGGTTTGCACGGAACACTAGATAAAAGCGGTAAGATTTAAGGGGGGGATTACTTTGGCTTTATCCAATGCTGCAGGAAACAAAATGCCGAAGTGCTAGACCATGGACGTGTGTTTATTTTGCCTTCTTATTCATTTCTTTCTTCTTTTACTTCAGAGATCAGGAAATAATCGTTCATGTGCTTTGTTTTTTGTTACACCCAGTCCCTGTGTGCGTGCGATTTCGCCATCTGTTCATCCGTTCCCAACGGCACTAAATGGCCTATTCTTTCCATCGATGGAACAGGTTTTAACGTGTGCGCAAGATGTTCTGCCTACGTTCGCACACGGGCCTCGGTTTGTAGTCTCATCCTTAGGGCTTTTAAGGGAGTGGAATCTGTACTGATGTTAACTCCAGAATAAAACTCCCTAAAGGGGACAAAATAAAAGAAATTAGCAAAAAAAAAAACAAAAACGAAAAAAACAGAAAAAAGACAAGAAAAAGAAAACAAAAAAATACCCACAAAGAGAGAAAAACAAACAGATTAAACTTCCCCCACCCCCACACCACCACCTACACCTCCAGCTCCCTAATCCCCCCCCCCCCAACCCCCACCTCAACCCCACCTCAAGCCCCCCCCCCCCCCCCCCCCCTCAAATCTGTAATAAGCCAATCTAATCCAGCTAGCCAAAGCAGCAACAACAACAGCAACAGCAGCAGCAGCATAATGATCCCAGTTAACCAGGCAGACCTCAGCAGTGTTACCGCCGCATCGTGTGCCCACATGCGCTGAACAGCAGGGAAGAGAGCTCTAAGCCAGTGCTCCTTCGCGTGGGAGCAGTGCAGACAACTCTGCCGTCATTGCCGCAGCCTGTATCGGGTGCGGCTGAGAGTGATCGAACCTGGCTCAAGTGTCCTCCATCTTTGAACAGGTGCTATGGGGGGTGGAGAGGGATGCAAATACTGGTGTAACTTTCTGCTTGCTTGCTTGCTTTTCTTTGCTGGCCACTTAAGTGCTGTGTTGTCCGTCTGTTTCTCTGTCTGTCTGTCTGTCTCTCAGTCTGTTTCACAGCGCCCAAATCCAACATCACTAGGTTAAGAGTACTAAATTTAATACCCCCCTTCCTTTTATCTAGTCCCAGTGTGGTCAGTTCCTGCTGTAATCAACACCAGCTGGGCTGGGATAGGATGGAATGGACAGCAGCTGAAAGCAGCTGAAAGTGGGGGACACTGACAGCTGTGGTTTCTGTCGGTCTGTCTGTCTGTCTATCTGTCTGTCTGTCTCTTTCTCTCTGTCTGTTTGTCTGACTCTGTCTCTTTCTGTCTCTGTTTCGGTCTCTGTCTCTGTCTCTCTCTCTCATGGGTTGACATAATGTCTTTAATGTTCTGTGTCTCTAAATTCAACCCTTTTTTTAACAGAGAGAGAGAGAGAGAGAGAGAGAGAGAGAGAGAGAGAGAGAGAGAGGAATGCGTAAGTGCTTTTATAAGCATGCGAACACGTATCCAAGCAATTTTTTTCAAACGCTTTGCATAGAGGTAATACTGGTGCAAGCACGCACACCTAGTGCGCACATAAGTGTACACACACACGCACACACGCGCGCACACACACACACACACACACACACACACACACACACACACACACACACACACACACACACACACAAAGGTGTAAAGAAACTGCGATAATCAAACAGCAATAACACAACGTGGGTAAAATTTGAGAGGAGAGAGAGAGAGAGAGAGAGAGAGAGAGAGAGAGAGAGAGAAGAGAGGAGAGAGAGAGAGAGAGAGAGAGAGAGAAGATGAAAAGCCACACCAAAAAGGAATATAAAAAACCCAACAAATTATGGCCGATAAAAGAGACACCAAGAAAGAACGAGAGAAGAAAAAAGAAAGAAAGAACCAGAAAAGAACAAAAGAAAGAAAAAATGAATGGAAAAAGAAAAACGAAAGAAAGAAGGGAAAAGAAGAGTGAGGAAAGAAAGAGAAAGGGATGATAAAAAAGAAAAAAAGAAAAAAGAAAGGAAGCAAAGAAAGAAAGACAAGAAAAAAACTAGAACAAAGATAGATAAAAAGAAAAAGACATTAAAAAACCCCAAACAACAACATAACCCGAAAGATAAAAATGGAAGAAAGAAAAGAAATGAATGAAAGAAAGAGATTTTTGCCTACAGATGCCCACACAGACAGAGAGGAAACAGAAAAAAATACACATACTATTAAAAAAAAACCACCCAAAAAGACAGAAAATGGAAGATTGAAAGTTATGAAACGAGAAATAAAAAGATAGAAACGAAGAAAAGAAAGAACAAAGTAAGTGACAAAACAAAGACAGAAAAACCAGAGACAACGAGTCAGAACAACGGACCAAAGTAAAGAAGAAACAAAAAAAAAACAGAATAAAAGAACGAGATAAAATAGATGAATGAATGATGTATAAACGAAGGAATGAACTAAACGAAAATCAGATAGAAAAGAAACCGCAACACCACACACATCATGAACAAACAAACAGCAGCAGCAACAAGAACAACACAGCGATATTCAACCACGCTCTCTGTCAGACTCCGGGTCTCAGCACACCTCCACACCCTGATTCCAGTTATGGCAGCACCAGTCAGGACAAATTTAATCCACACTCTGGTAGTGGTATGCCGCTACACCTCCAGGGTCTCTATGTTCTCACAGCAGAGGCGATACAGATTTGCGTGGGAACGGACAACTCCAGTTAACTCTGTAGCAACCTGGATCAGGAGTGGTTAGAGTGAGCGAACTTGGCTTCCCTCCATCTTTGTAAAATTTGTTGCGGGGGTTGGGATGTAAAAAAGAACTGGTGTACCTTTCTGGCTGTTAGCCAGGCTTTTATTTAGTGTTTGCCACTTTTTGTTGTCTCTTTGTCTGTCTATCTGTCTGTCGATACGTATATACATACGTATTATCTACTTGTACATATTTGGGCAGCTCAGTGGTCAGAGCATTTGCTTTTCTGTAGCTAAAGTTTAGCAGCGTTGAGCGTGGTTACCTCTTGGATGTGTGACCACTCGTGCGCCTTGGCTTCAATACAGTCCCCAGTTCACCCGGTTGTAAATGGGGACCTGCCCTCGATAGGGACAGGGAAGGTAAAGAGCAAGTTGTAGGTAGGTCTCCAGTAAAGGAAAAAGGTGTCCCATAACCTGCACGGTTGTTGGGGAGTGAAGTGTCAGAGACCTCTGCCTCTCTCGGGGCCAGCACATTGAGGGCGCCGCCCTCAAAACGCTGGCCCCTGGAGAAGCTGAGGTCTGTGACACCTCGCTCCGCAAGGAACGCATGGGTTATGGGACACCTTCACCTTTTTTTTCATTTTCTATGTCTGACTTTTCCTCTCTGAATCACGCACATGAACACGTACACGAATGAGTGCACGCGCTGGCACGCACCTCCCTCCTCCCCCCCCACCACCACACACACACTGATATACCCACAATATGCATGTGTGGGTATGCATGCTCGAACCTGCTAATAGAAAAGTATGCGTATTTATGTATGTGTATGCACAAGCGTATACTGTATACTCGTACACACACACACGCGCGCGCGCGCGCACACACACACATACACAGAGACAGAGAGAGACAGAGAGAGAGAGACAGAGAGAGAGACAGAGAGAGATCTTTGCTGATCAAACAGTAACTACAGAACAGGGTCCAAATGAGAGAGGTGCAGACCACGATGAAAAGGACAACGGCACGGAAGACACAGCAGCAAGGCACAGCGCTACAAGAAAAGAAGGGTGCCAGGAACACAGGAAAGCAGGAAGAGAGAAAACAAATAAATGAAGAAAGAGAGCCAAGACAAGAGAGAGAGAGAGAAAGAGAGAGAGAGAGAGAGAGAAGAGAGAGAGAGAGAGAGAGAGAGAGAGAGAGAGAGAGAGAGATGGAGGAGAGAATAAAAGCGAAAGAAAGAGAAGCCAATAAAAGGGAAACAATTTCAAAAAAGGGAAAGAAATCAGAAAGGAAGAACGAAAAAAAGGGAAGACAGAAAGAAAACAGAAAAAAACCCCAAAATATGAAGACAGAAATAAATAAGATAAAAAGAAGAAGAAAAGAAGAACTGAAAATAAAGAAAGAAATTTTTAAAAAAAAAGGAAAAACAGGGCAGAAAACGAACGAAAGTAAACAAAGAAAAAGAAGGATCAGAAAGACAGAACAAAATAGACAGACTGAAAGAAAAAAAAAGACGAATAAAAGAAGGAAAGAAAATAAAGAGAAAAATACAGAAAAATATCAACAGAAAAAAATAATGTAGACTGGAAGAAGCAAACAAAAATTACAACAAAAAAGACAAGAAAAGTGTAGCATGGCAACACACAACTCTGCCTTCCTGCAGTAGCATGTTTCTAAAATGTAAAAAAAAATTGTAGAAAACCATTGTGACCTTCCACCCCACAATGAGTAACATGCCAGAGGTCAATCTTTATGTATTAGCATATTATCAATTTGCAATTACCAAGGCTTTTTTTAAAAATCAGATCGAATTTTGCACAATTCTATGAAAAGTTATTACAAATTGAAATGTTAGACTCTAGGAAATAACAAAACGAGAAATGGGCGAATTTTGCATCGTAACAGATGGTCAGTGTGAGGGGTTGGATGCTTTTAATTGATTCGTTTTTAAAGTAAAGGAAAACACAACTACGCCTTGATACTTCAGTACCAGGTATACGTAAAGCATACAGCTTTACAATCAATCACAATTTCAAAACCATCAACCTGATCCTGATCCTGGTCCTAAAATCACTTCTATGAAAACAGTCAGGTGCAATCCGACTCATTTCGTGATGGAAGGTCACCATCATCAAATTTCTGTGGTTCCCTCTCTACAGATGGGTGTGCCAAGACAGATCGTGACAAGGAAAAAGAAAGCACAGAAGAAAACAGAAGATATGAACACTGAAAGGAAGAAACAAGAAACAAGTCATATTTGTAAATGGAAAAAAAACACCTACCCAACCAAGCACAAAACAACTCAATTATAAAGATCAGCAAAGCAGAAAAAGACAGAACACAAAAGAAACAAGGGGAAAAAAGAAACAGAGATAGAAAATATTTAGAAGGAAAGAAACGAAAACAAAAGAAGTGAAAGAAAGAAAGAACGAAGGAAGGAAGGGACAACAAGAAATGATAAAAAAAACACCTGCAACAAGCAGTTTTTCTTAAAACAAGCCAAACATTTCCAGCAACAGCAAGAATAAGAACAACCACAAAGCTATGAACAGGAACAGAAGCAACATCGACAAGAAGAAGAAGAAGAAGAAGAAGAAGAAGAAGAAGAAGAAGAAGAGGAATTTGAAGAAGAAGAACATTAACAAGGAAACAACACAACACTCTGTAGTCCCGCTGTTTTGCCCACCTACACATGACTAACAAGCTCCTCCACACCCTGGCCCCACTCAGAACAGCAGTGGTCACCAATCAGACCTCCTCCCAGCCTCCTCAGCCCTCGCCAAGTGAGGGAAGTGCTGACTTGCCTGGTAACAGATAACTCCTCCTTACTGCTGCAACCTGTCGCACAAGTGGCCAGAGTAATCAAAACTTTGCTGAGTGTCCTCAATAGTTGACAGGCATTCTGGGAGAGAGACAGGAAAGGCCATACTCCATATTTAGATATTGCCCCGTTTTGTACTATTTTCCCTATGATATATATATAAAGCTGACATACAACACTTGCAAGACATCAGCAAAGCTGTAAGGGGGAAGACTAGTCTCCGACTCACCACTGGGGCGATTTCCCCCACTAATTGCTTTTTTTTTTTATAAATTGAATCTTAAAAATATCCTGAAAGCTTTTCATTTCTTGGTTGTCTGCAAGTGTCTAAGCCACAACATGTACTGCATGAATTAATTAGTGTAGGATCATCAGCAGTTTTCAGAAGTCAGTATGCGGCTACCTTAATGGTGGGTCAAACGGTTGTATACCCCAAATCTCACCACTGGTGGACCTGGTGGGTCTAGCTGAGGAACGAAAATAAGCCAAACTGGACCACGAACAACACGAACGACAGAAGGATAGAAGACAGACAGCAAGCAAGAAAAGAAGGAAAGAAAGAAGGATGAAAACAAGGAAGAAAGGAAGGAAGGAAAGAAAAAGGAAAGAAACAGGAAGAAAGGAAGGAAATAAACACAGAAAGAAAGAAGGGAACGTACAACCTCCAGACTTTGCCACTTCTCACGTTACAGCTCCTAGGCTTTGTTTGCTCAGAACTCTGTATGCGCGATGCCAGACCCAACACAGACGGCCGTTATACGCCTTCAGAGTGTGAGCCACCATCTGCTGCCCGCTAATAATGGCCACGGCCCCGCGCCGTTTACTCACCACTCGTTTGCACTGCTTCAGCATTCAATGAACCTCCTTCGTCTGTTTGTTCCCTGGTCATTAAAGCCGCTGCTCAGTGACTAGCTGGGTGGGGGACGTTAGCCTTAGGTTAATGCCATTGTTGAGTGTGACGTTAGCCCTAAGTTAATGCCATTGTTGAGTGTGACGTTAGCCTTAGGTTAATGCTATTGCTGAGTGTTCCTAACTGTAGGACGTTAGCCCTAGGTTAATGCCATTGTTGAGTGTGACGTTAACCTTAGGTTAATGCCATTGTTGAGTGTGACGTTAACCTTAGGTTAATGCCATTGTTGAGTGTGATGTTAGCCCTAGGTTAATGCCATTGTTGAGTGTGATGTTAGCCCTAGGTTAATGCCATTGTTGAGTGTGATGTTAACCCTAGGTTAATGCCATTGTTGAGTGTGATGTTAGCCCTAGGTTAATGCCATTGTTGAGTGTGATGTTAGCCCTAGGTTAATGCCATTGTTGAGTGTGATGTTAGCCCTAGGTTAATGCCATTGTTGAGTGTGATGTTAGCCCTAGGTTAATGCCATTGTTGAGTGTGATGTTAGCCCTAGGTTAATGCCATTGTTGAGTGTGACGTTAGCCCTAAGTTAATGCCATTGCTGAGTGTTCCTAACTGTAGGACGTTAGCCCTAGGTTAATGCCATTGTTGTTCCCACCTGGTATCATCTCATACAAAAGACTAGCACCCAGACCCCTGCTCCACGTCAAGTGGGTAGGGAGGCACAAATGCGAATCGAACCTGCAGCTTTCACCTTCCAGGCAGGTACCTCACAGCTACACCATCCATCCACTGTCGTCATCATCATCATCAGCAGCATCAGCATCAGCAGCAGCAGCAGCAGCGGTAGTTGCAGCAATAGTACCACCACCATAACCACCACCATAAACACCACACCACCACCACCACCACCACCACCACCCCCTCACCACAAACACCACCACCACCACAAATACCACCACCACCACCACCATCAAACGTTCTTCCTTCCCACCACAATCACCATGAGGAAACAGCTGACCCATTAGTAAGGAAATAATTACAGACGACAGGAAATATCATACACGGCCTTACCAACACCACCCCTCCCCTCCCTTCCCCTGCCCCCCCCTCTCCCCCTTCCCCGCCTTGCTCTCTTCCCTACTCCCCGTTTTTCTCTTTCCTTTCTGCTGTCTTTCTTTCTTTCTTTCTTTCCTTCCTCCTCTCTGTTCCCCAGCCACCTCTAAAACCTTCATCATGTCATTCTGAGACTGACCATTTCATCTATGTCCTTGGACCCATATGCTGCCTCTCTGTCTCTGTCTGTCTGTATCTGTCTGTCTTTGTCTGTCTCTCTGTCTCTGTCTCTCTCTCTCTCTCTGTCTCTCTCAGTGTCTTTGTCTGTCTGTCGGTTTCTTTGTCTCTGTCTGTGTATCTCTGTCTGCCACCCCCCCCCTTCCGCCCTCTTTCTCTTGTGATTTTTTTCTAGAAATATAACTATGATTGATTTGTTGAGTTTCTGAAATTATGAAATTTTGTTCAGTTTTTGTTCTTGTTTAGATCGAAATGAAGATTACTAGCTGGGTGGGGGTGGGGTGGTGGTGGGTGGTGGGGGTGTGGTGGTGGGTCGTTTTCCTTTTGGGCCGTACTCTCGTGATGTAATGCACTGTTTTACCATCCTGGTGATTATAATGCCTAATAAGGGTGGGGATTGCATGGCAGAAAAGCGCATGCCTCCTTATCCAGTATCCTCACAATAGAG
>CM054148.1:16687208-16737208 GCA_028751875.1 Rapana venosa | reverse complement strand
CTCCATCAGTTCACCACCACCACCATGCAGTCATTGTCCCCCCCCCCCCCTCCCTTGTCACCATTATCATCCCCATCATCATTAACAGCGTCATTATCACCCTACGTCATCCTTACCAACGTCATCATCACGAAGGACGTACTCAAAACGTCGAAGCAGTTTTAGAAATAAAGTACGGATTAAGTGATTTTTAGACCCCCAAAAAAGGTGTATAACAAAATCATGATGACTTTTCGGGGTTAAATTAGCATCTTGATAAGAAAATGGTCGGTACTAGCGTCATAGGAGAGAAAGACACCCCCACCACCCACCCCCACCCCAAAGGAAAAAAAAAAACACGAACAAAAAATCCCCTTGAAAGAGATTGCCGGGTGTGATAGTGATTGCCGTGGTTGGGGGTGAACTATATCAAAGCCGGCATTGTCTTTCATGTCCACACTATGATCTATAGGGTTTTTAAACGTCCACCTCTCTCTCTCTCTCTCTCTCTCTCTCTCTCTCTCCTCTCTCTCTCTGTGCGATGTGTGTGTGTTGTGTGTGTGTGTGTGTGTGTGTATGTACGTATTGCGTGTGTGTATGTATGTATTTTTACAATTATTTTTAAATTTATTCTTTTTTATCGAGGATAATGGAATAAGCACTCATGTGCTTTTTTACACCCAGTCCCAGTGTGTATGCGGTTTTGTAAATTCTGTCATCTGTTCCCACCGGCACACAATGACCTACTCTTACGAAAAGCGGAACAGGATTTAACGTGTGCGCAAGACGTTCTGCATGCGTTCGCACACGGGACCTCGGTTTATAGTCTCATCCGAAGGACTGAGACTGTATGTATGTATGTATGTTGTCTTCAATTTAACATCTGTTCACTCTCAGTGATATTAGACAAGGAAGATGGAATGTGTAGTGGGTGGAAGTTCAAGGAAGTAGAGAACGTGGTAGAAGGAGAAAGCACGAAGAGGTAGCATGTGTGTTGGTGTTTTGTGCCTTAGAATGAAAAATGATATAACATGATAGAGAAATAAGGAAGTTAATCTTTAACATGAGTAAAATTTAAACTCCACAAAGTGTGAACATGAAACAACAACAGAAAAAAAAATATTGTAACTACAACAAGTGTTCAAGGGGTCTATGCAATAGACATCTAGCAAAAGCAAAGACTAACTTTGAATTTTATAATACATTTTCCAGAGACCTCTCTTTCTCTCTCTCTGTCTGTCTGTCTCTCTCTGTCTGCCTGTCTGTCTCTCTGTCTGTCTGTCTCTCTGTCTGTCTGTCTCTGTCAGCCTGTCTGTCTCTCTCTCTCTCTGCCTGTCTGTCTGTCTGTCTCTCTCTCTCTCTCTCTCTCTCTCTCTCTCTCTGCCTGTCTGTCTGCCTGTTTCTCTCTCTCTCTCTGCTTGCCTGTCTGTCTGTCTGTCTGTCTGTCTGTCTGTCTGTCTGTCTGTCTGTCTGTCTGTCTGTCTCTCTCTCTCTCTCTCTCTCTCTCTCTCTCTCTCTCTCTCTCTCTCTCTTCCCTCCCTCCCTGTCCTTTTTTTTTATATAAAAAAAACAGCTGGACAGGCAGGGGCGGGAGGAGAGGGAATAGAGAGACGAGTGAACTGTCCCATCACCACCACCTTTCTCACCCGATTAAAAATATAAAACCCCACCACCACCACCAACAACAAAAGCTTGATAGGAAAATGACTCCCCGTTTGTCAGTCAATCTTGGCCATTAGGGGGGAGTGGTTCCAGTCTACAGCCTGTGAAAACTGCCAGCCTCTTCCTTGTTGACACAGAAGTCTCCTGGAGAGGAGGGGAGGAGGAGGAGGAGGGGGAGGAGGACGAGGAGGGGGAGGAGGAGGAGAGCAAAAGCAGGTAGGAAACAGAGGAGTGAGAACAGTGTGGAAGGGATGAATGAATTAGACACCAGCCAGAGATGGAGAGATAACCTGATGTTTTTAGTCGGTGTTTGTTTGTGTGAGTCAAAAGTGTGAGGTGAATGAGTTAAGACACCCGAGATGGAGAGATAACCTGATGTTTAGTTTGTAGTTTTAGTGCGTGAGGAGACAAAAGTGTGAGAGGGATTAATCAGACAGGAGAGACGGAGAGATAACCTGATGTTTAGTTGATGTTTTTTGGGTGTGCGAAAAAGTGTGGGATGAATGAATTAGATGCCAGAGACGGAGAGATAACCTGATGTTTAGTTGATGTTTTTTGAGTGTGAGAAAAAGTGTGGGATGAATGAATTAGATGCCAGAGATGGAGAGCTAGATAACCTGATGTTCAGTTTTTGGGTTCTTTTTTCTTTTGCAAAGGGATTGAAATAACTGGCTTGGTAGCTTTAATTAAGGAGGGGAAGAGGAGAGAGAGAGGGGGGGAGAGAGAGAGAGATGGAGGGAGGGAGAGAGGGAGGGAGAGAGAGAGGGAGGAGGGAGAGAGAGGGAAGGAGAGAGAGGGGAAGGGAGAGAGAGAGGGAGGGAGGGAGAGAGACAAACAGACAGAGACACAGACGGAGACAGAAAGAGGAGGAATAAATATATGTTGTATATATATATATATATATATATATATATATATATATATATATATATATATATATATATATATATTATATATATATAGTGTAATATATATATATATATATATAAATATAATATATATATATATATATATATATAATATGCCCACGACATGAGGTTTTAGAACATCTCTAAAGCAAAAAAATAAAAGCAAAAATCTTCACATTAACTTGACAATTTTAAAGTTGTATGCATAGATCAATCTTATGTGTGTTCTCTCTCTCTCCCTCTCTCTTTCTCTCCCCCACCCCTCACACACGAACACACACACACAAACACACACACACGCGCGCGCGCGCGCGCTTGCGCGCACACACACACACACACACACACAAACACACAAACACACACACACACACACACACCACACACACACACACACACAGCGACGACCAAAAAGCCACGTCACATTTTTAAGAAGCACAAACCCCCCAAACCCATGCAGGAAAAGAAATAGAAGAAAGAAACCAGCGAAACTGCGACACACAAATCAAGGCACCGTCACTAGCCTGTAATTACAGTCATGTAACCAGTTAGCCACAAAAACCACAGGGGGAAAAACATCAGACAAACTCTCTAGAGGTGTATCACTGTCTTGTCCGTGCCATAGAACCAGCGAAGAAGGGAGGAGGGAGGTGGGAGGGAGAAGGGAGAAAGTGAGGGTTAATCCGGAATGACGCCTTCATTAAATGCAGACCTGTCTTTCTGAGGTGTTGGTGTTGTTTGGTTGTTGTTTTTTTTATTTTTTATCTCAGCGGTAATCACTGTCTCCGTGGCTATCACGTGTTATCATCTTAAAAAGAGCTACGGACAAACATACATGGTTTTCTTGTCTGTTTTGTGGGTGTTTTTTTTAATTTCAGAAAATAACAGAACATTTCTCAAGATCGAAACTCAGCGTGCAGAATGTATTGTATTGTATTGTATTGTATTGTATTGCGTTACTTTGCGCTGTGTTGTATTGTATTGCATTGTATTGTATTGTATTACATTGCATTGCATTGTATTGCATTGTATTGTATTGTGTTGCATTGTATTGTATTACATTGCTTTGCATTGTATTACATTGCATTGTATTGTATTGCAATGTATTGCCTTGTATTGTATCGTGTACCCCTCTAAGTCACGGCATACTTCTCTGCCTGAAACTCCTGCTGCTCCCCCTGGGGGGAGAACATGTCGCCACAAGAGCAGCGCCACCCAATTTGTTTTTAATTTTCAAACGTACAAATGTATTTGTTCCTCTATCGGAGTGGCTTTTCTTCTACAGAAGTTTCCCTCCTTTTTTGTGTGTGTCTCATCCGAAAGACCAGCACCCAGACCACCACTCAAGGTCTAGTGGAGGGGGGGGGGGGGGGTGTAAAGTTTTGGCACAAACGAAGATCAAACCCGGACCTCTCACTTTGTAGGTATGCGCGTTACCTCTAGACCACCGATCCACAAACACAGACACACAAACTCGACAGCTGTGTCTTCAGAAGCGAACGGAGTCAAACATCGTTGCTTTCCCACTCGGCTCCTTCTGCCGACACTGACACAATGCACAGGCCTGAATGCATCCCCTTTCATTTTAGCCCAGCTTTCGCTCTGACCTCAACTTCCAAAAATTACTTTTGAATACTTTTTTTTCCCCTGCGAAAGCTCAGCGGTATTTCAAGCTGAAAATGACAGCCCACAGATGTATAACACAGGGGTACTACAGAAATACCATTTTAATACGCCTGGTGCCAGATGAGAGGTTACAGCGCCCAAGGCAGCGAGGTGAATGGAGGGAGGGACGGGGGTGACTGTGATGTCTATGGCACTTCCTGTCAGAGGAGGAGAGGCAGGGGCAGGCAAATTCTGCCTGATCAGAACCAATCTGTGACAAAGTGTCAGACTTACTGTGTTTTGTCTTTCACCCAAAATAGAACTTGACCATGGAAAGCAATACTTACATTTTTTAAAAATCCATCGCATCTATGTCTCTACCTATGAATATATGCCTCTATGTCTCTACCTATGAATCCATGCATCTATGTCTCTACCTATGAATCTATGTCTCTACCTATGAATCTCTGTCTCTACCTATGAATCCATGAATCTATGTCTCTACCTATGAATCTATGTCTCTACCTATGCATCTATGTCTCTACCTATGTATCTATGTCTCTACCTATGTATATATCTATGTATCTGTCTGTGCCCCCCCCCTTCTCTTGTTGCCTCATCTTCTGTGACACATCTGCCCCGCTGTGCCCACGCCGCTTGTTCAGGTTTCACCACCCAAACCTCCTCATGTCGTACCCCCAGGGCCCAGACTCTCATTAGCAGCATATCAGTGTTGGGCCCCCGCAAGGCCACCAGCCACAGGAGCCCTGCATTACTGCTGAGTCACTTCGGTGGTGTTGGGTGATATCACAGCCAGCTGAGGCCGCTACTGCCGGTGATGACTTATTTTATTTGCCTGGTGGTGAACAACTTAGACCAAGTGAAATGAGGCGCTTCTTTTTATTGCTATCAAACTGTTTAAAAAAAAAAAAATACGCGACGTGCAATGCAAATTCAACGGTGATGACAAACTTTTTTTCTCCAGGCGAGAGAGAGAGGGGGGAGGAGGGAGAGAGGGGGAGGAGGAGAGAGGGGGGGAGGAGGAGAGAGAGGGAGAGGAGGAGAGAGAGGGGAGGGGGAGGAGGGAGGGGGAGAGGAGGGGAGGGAGGGAGAGGGGAGGGAGGGGGAGAGGGGGGAGGAGAGAGGGGGAGGAGGAGGAGGAAGGGGAGAGAAGGGGGGAGGAGGAGAGAGGGAGAGGGAGAGAGAGAAGGGGAGGGAGGGGGAGAGAGGGAGAGAGGAGGGAGGGAGAGAGAGAGAGAGAGGTGGGGGGGGGGAGAACTCAAGAACTCAAAGATTTTAATGTACTTTAGCCTTTGGCCACAATACATCGACATGTTAGGACAAAATGTGCATAACATGGAATGGCAATTTACAATGATCGCAGTCATGAAAGTATTAATCTGCACTTTACAGCATACAGATAAAACTCCTCAAAGTAACAAATTGCCCTTCATGGGATGATTAAAGTGTTTTTGACTTGACTTGACTTGACTTGACTACCTTTTCAAAACATCGAATCAAATGAGTAAATGCATTAAAATAAAGAGACAAAATACTACTTTCATCTTCTTTAGAGGATTTTAAAGAATCGCACTTTGCCTCCTATTTACTGCATGGAAGACAAATCTGGACAAACTGTGCCTGTGATTTCTATTTGTTGCTCCCAAAAGCACATGCACAGGGACATTGACTGATTCTTTTAGAACTTTATCCCTCGAGTCTTTATAGAGACAACAATCAAAAATAAAATGATGCTCGTTTTCAGTTGGGAAGGGGGGGAGGGAGGGAGGGAGGGAGGGAGAGAGAGAGAGAGAGAGAGAGAGAGAGAAGAGAGAGAGAGAGAGAGAGAGAGAGAGAGAGAGAGAGAGATGGCGTAGCGTATATTATATGACTTCTTCCACATGCAGAGAAGCCTCTGTGAAAACACAGATGGACGCTAAAAAGTGTCATACCACATCAGTATGAACCGTGGGTTTCTGCTTGTTACGTTTATCACCTTTGGCACTGTGACAACGCTTTTATCTGTCTGTCTGTCTGTCTGTCTGTCTGTTTGTGTCTCTGTACTGCGGTCTATCATTTTCCCTTCAGGGAATGACTATAATAGCTTTGACTTGACTTGACTTGAATCTCCATGTCTTTATAATGATGATGATAATAATACTTGAAATTTATATAGCGTTGAATCATTGTAAAGCAAACAAATCAAAGCGCTTATATTCAACAAATCATTCACACGCAGGCAACAGTTCACCAAAAAAAAAAAAGGTTAACAAGTTATACATTTACGAGGACACAAACAAACACAGTTCTCATCAATGTCAACTTTGTCAGGATAAACGTGTTGCTGTATTATAACAGTAATGATAAAAAGGAAAAAAAAAGAATTGAACCACAAACGGACCACACACAAAAAAACAGTAGGCAGAACAAGACAGTCAGACATGTCCGGCCTGTCCTCGCTCCTCAAACATCCAGGACAAGCTTTTTTATTTTGGTCTGTCAGTCTGTATGTCTGTCTGTCTGTTTGTCTGTCTCTCTGTCAGTCTGTTTGTCTGTCTGTTTGTCTGTCTGTCTGTCAGTCTGTCTGTCTGTCAGTCTGTCAGTCTCTCTCCTTTTCTTTCCCTGAGCTTTTAGGCCTCGCCTTCTTCTCTCTGTCGAGGTATTAATATCAATTTCCTGTTATCCACCACGGGGCCAATTTTCTCCATTTTACATCAAGGAACAACGCTAGGAACTCAAAGAGAGAGAGAGAGAGAGAGGGGGGAGGGAGGGAGAGAGGGAGGGAGAGAGAGAGGGAGGGAGAGAGAGCGGGAGAGAGAGCGAGAGAGAGAGATATAGAGCGAGAGAGAGAGAGAGTTGAGACAGACATAGAGATAGACAGAGAGAGAGAAAGAGGGAGGGAGAAAGAGAGGGAAAGAGGGAGAGAGAAAGAGAGAGAGAGAGAGAGGGGGGGGGAGAAAGAGGGGAGTGGGGGTGGGGTGGGGGTAGAGTGAAAGATAAACAGAGAGAGAGAGACAGACAGATAGAGGCAGAGACAGGAAAACAAGAGAAACAGGGAGTGCGGTAGAAAAATGAAAAGAAGACCGATAAAGATACACACACTCTCTCTCTCTCTCTCTCTCTCTCTCTCTCTCTCTCTCTCTCTCTCTGTCTCTCTGTCTCTGTCTCTGTCTCTCTCTCTCTCTCTCTCTCTCTCTCTCTCTCTTTCACACACACACACACACACATACACACACACACGCACGCACGCGCGCACGCACGCACTCTATCTATCTATCTCTCTGTCCCGTAGTCTGCCGACCGTGGGGGCACCCTCAAAGACTCAACAACCAGTTCCCTCCATTCCTCTCTCTGTTCTGCCTTTCTCAGGGTTTTGTTGAGTTCTAGGCCTGTCCATTCGCTGATGTTATCCTCCCAGCTCTTCCTTGGTCTGCCTCTTCTTCTTCCTCCTTGGACAGTGCCTTGCAAAACTGTCTTTGCAAGTCCTTTGGATCTTGTGACATGCCCATACCATTTAAGTTTACGCTTTTTCACGATCGTTAGAAGGTTCTCATAGGGTCCAATGGTTTGCTGGATTCTGTTATGCACGCTTTCGTTGCTTATGTGGTCTTTGTAGGAGATGCCAAGGAGTCTCTGAAAGCATCTCATCTCCACTGCCTGTACTCTTCTCTCCAAATCTGCAGTCAGGGTCCATGATTCACAGGCATACAGAAATATGGATATGACAAGGGAACGCATTAGTGTGATCTTGGAGATAAGTGAGATATTTTTATCTCTCCAGATGGTGTTTAGTTTTGACAAAGCTGTTATTGTCTGTGCAGTCCTGCATACTACTTCTGGCTTTCCGCTTTTCGTAAGAGTAGGGCATTGTGTGCGGGTGGGAACAGATGACAGAATTTACAAAACCGCATACACACAGGTACTGGATGTAAAAAAGTACATTCGTGCTTATTCCATTATCCTCGATATAAAATAATATAATAAAATAAAAACAAAATAAGCACGCACGTACGCACGCATAACAACACACACACACAACACACACACACACACACACAGAGGACACGCACACACACACACACATATACAGAGAGAGAGAGAGCACTGAACGCTGAAAAGTGTTATTGTACATCAGCCTTTGGCCACTATACAAAAACAACATCATTCAGTTATGTTGAAGATGATGATGGTGATGGTTATGTAGATGCTGAAGTTGATGATGGTGACAATGATGTATATGTTGAAGATAAAGATGGAACCTATGATGTAGATATTGAAGATGATGATCGTGACCATGATGTAGATATTGAAGATGATGATCGTGACCATGATGTAGATATTGAAGATGATGATCGTGGCCATGATGTAGATACTGAAGATGATGATCGTGACCATGATGTAGATATCGAAGATGATGATCGTGACCATGATGTAGATACTGAAGATGATGATCGTGACCATGATGTAGATATCGAAGATGATGATCGTGGCCATGATGTAGATACTGAAGATGTTGATCGTGACCATGATGAAGATATTGAAGATGATGATTGTGACCACGATGTAGATGTTGAAGATGATGATCGTGACCACGATGTAGATATTGAAGATGATGATCGTGACCATGATGAAGATATTGAAGATGATGATCGCGACCATGATGTAGATACTGAAGATGATGATCGGGATAAGATTCAGGTTGAAGAAGATGATAATAGTGTAGATGATGAAGATGATGTTGACGATGATGACGTGGATGAGGAAAGCAATGATAGTGATATTGATACACTTGCTGCAGCTGCTTACGTAGTGATACAGAGAGACAGAGAGACAGACAGAAACAGACAGACAGACAAAGAAGACAGATAGACAGACAGACAGAGACAGACAGACCTACAATATTTTTAAAAAATGAGAAAAAGGGGTTACTGAAAGAGAAAAACCCACCCTAATACTAACTAAAATAGTCTTCATTGAAAACACAAACACACAGGCACACAACTTTCAACCCACTGCCGAGTTGTCAATGGCGCTCTCTATAACACTGGCTGGCTAGGCACTCCAGTCCATTTTCTAATCCACCATTTTTTGGGGTCCCCTACTGTCTTGAGCTCAACTTCCTTCCGGCGGCTGGAACAAAAGGAAAACCAGGGTCCAGGCATTGCAACTCTGGGCTGTGCTTCTGTCTCTTCTCACTTTCCTTCTCATCTCGTCATTTCCGGCTTTGAATGCCCTCCCCTGATGAGGAGAAAGGAAAGAAGGAAAGCGATGCAAGGAGGAAGGAAGGAAGGAAGAATGAGTGACTGACAGAAAGTTAAGGAGAAGAGACGAGAAGGAGGGAGGGAGAGAGAGGGAGGGAGAGAGAGGGGAGAGGGAGGGAGGGAGGGGGTGAGAGAGAGAGGGAAGGAGGGAGAGAGAAAGAGACAGAGAAGGAAACAAAGAAATAGAGAGACAGACGCAGAGGTAGACAGCAACAGAGACACAGAGATGAACAACGTAAAAGGAAAAAACACAACAAAAGTCATGGACAGAGCTCTCTGTCTGTCTGTCTGTCTGTCTGTGGATGGCTGACTGTCTGGCTGTCTGTTTGTCTCTTCAACACTGACAAAGACCCATACACACAGACATTCACACACAGAAATACACACGCGAGCGTGCGCGCGCGCGCACACGCTCGCTCGCTACGCACCACATCACACACACACACACACACACACACACCACACACACACACAACACACACACACACACACACACACACACACACACACGCTGCAAGTTCACGATTACATGCACGCGTCACCCAAGCAAACAAACGCGACCAAATTACACGAAGGAAACACACAAACAGACTAAGGCACAAACACACAAACAGACTAAGGCACAAGCGCACACACAAACACAACAGAAAAACCAAATAACAAAACCCCAGAGAGAGAGAGAGGAGACAATAAAAAAGACAGATACCATCAAATGCACGAATAACATAGAAATCAACTTACGACCATAATTATACAAACAAACAAACAAAACCCAGCCCAAAATACAAATAAATAAAAACTATAGGAAAACAGCAAGCCATGAAATGGATAAACAAACGCAAAACGTAGACGAAGAGCAACTTCTAGCAGTTAAAACAAGGAAAACAAAGAACCAAGACATATTAGAAAGAAAGACAGACAGAAAGAAAGACAGAGAGAGGGAGGGAGAGAGAGTCAGAGAGAAAGAGAGAGAGTCAGAGAGACACACAGAGAGATAGAGAGAGTGTGTGAGAGATAGAAAGAAAAGGAGAGAGTGGGGGGGGGGGGCAGAGAGACGGACAGACAAGAGAAAATAAAAGAGAGAGAGTGAGAGAGAGAGAGAGAGAGAGAGAGAGAGAGAGAGAGAGAGAGAGAGAGAAAGAGAGAGAGAGAGAAAGAGAGAGAAAGAGACAGACAGACAAAAGCAAGACAGAGAGAAGAAAGAGAAGACGAGAGAAAGAAGAGGAGAGAGAGAGAGAGAGAGAGAGACAGAGAGAGAGAGAGAAGAGAGACAGACAGAAGACAGACAGACAACAGACAGAAGAGAGGAAAAGGAGGCAGAAACAACAAGACAGAAAAGAGTGCAGAAAAACGTGGATGCAGAAAAAAACAAAAACAAGACAGACAGACAGACAGACAGAGAGAAGAAGGAGGAGGTCTGAAAGGGAGACAATTTGATCGCGACAAAAGATAGGGATTTCTCCGCGGAGTAGTTTCACGTGCTGTGCTCGTGTTTTGCCCGAATAAATCAGCAATGGCGCTGATCAGTGCATCAACAAGCTCAGACATAAACGATAAACACAGACAGAAAGTTCAACAAAAACACCCCCCCCCCTCCCCCAACCACACAAACACACAACACACACAACACACACACTCACTCACACACACACACATACACACACTCACTCACACACACACACCTCACACACACTCACACACACACACACACCTCTCTCTCTCTCTACACACACTCACTCACACACATACACTCACACACACATACACTCACACACACATACACTCACACACACTCACACACCACATACACTACACACACCACACTACACTCTCACACATACACACACACTCACACACACACTCATACACACACACTCACACACACACTCACACACACACACTCCACTCTCACTCACACACACGCACACTCACTCACACACACACTACACACACCTACACACACACACACACACACACACACACACACTCGCACACACACTCTCACACAGGCTCCCACAGAGTCCCTACGCTATACAAGGAACTAGACTACTTCTAGATGTGGAGAACCCCCTCCCAGGAGAAACAAATATGATTACATAAACGGAACAACAGGTGAACAAATACATCACTCATCAGACAAACAATCAAAAAATGAAAAGGGTCAGGAAACGATAACAGGATATAAATTAAACGAGGGGAAGAGACAGAAAGAAAGAAACAGAGAAGAGAGAGAGAGAGAGAGAGAGAGAGAGAGAGAGGAGAGAGAGAGAGAGAGAGAGAGAAGAGAAGCAGACAGAGAGAGAAGACAGAGAGAGAGAGAGAGAGAGAGAGAGAGAGAGAGAGGAGAAGAGAGAGAAGAGAGAGCCAGACAGAGAGAGACAGACAGAGAGAGACAGAGAGAGAGAGAGAGAGAGAGAGAGGAGAGAGAGAGAGAGAGAGAGAGAGAAAGAGCAGAGAGAGACAGACAGAGAGAGAGACAGAGAGAGAGAGAGAGAGAGAGAAGAGAGGACAGAGAGCGAGAGAGCAGACAGAGAGAGAAAGAGAGAAGAGAAGCAGACAGAGAGAAGAAGAAGAGACAAGAGAGACAGACGAAAAGAGAGATGAGAGAGAGAGAGAGACAGAGAGACACAGACAGACAGAGCCAGACAGAGAGGACATAGACAAGACAGTAAACAGACAGACAGACGAAGATAGAAGAATGAGATACATAGATCGACGTAATGACGTAGAGTAGATAGATAGAAGATAGTACCAGACAGACACAGCACACACACGGACAGACACACAGACATACAGATACACAAAGAGACAGACTAACACACCCAAACACAGTGACACAAACTGTAAGAGTGACAGACAGACAGGCGAGAAAAGAAGAAGCAGGTTTGAAGGGAGACAATTTGATAGCGACAAAAGATAGTTTTCTCTGAGGAGTAATTTCACATGGCCTGCTCGTGTTTTGCACAAATAAATAAGTCAAGGCGAAGCGAAAATGCATAAACAAGCTCATAAATAAGCAAATAAGAAAAACAAAGGCGGCAAGTTAAACACACGTTCCCTATTCCAGAAACTGGAATGCAGCAGCCTGGGAAGTGGGTAAACATGGTCCCGTACAGAAAATCTCACCTTTGGTGAACCTCGGAGCTCTACCCTAGGAACAACCAGGTCCGCAATCAACGCTAACACTCAAAAGGTAAAGGTAAAAGTGTTCCACAACCTATGTGGTTGCAGGGGAGCGAGGCATCAGAGACCTCAGCTTCTCCAGGGGCCAGCATATTGAAGGCGGTGCCCATCTCCTCTCCTTTACCTTCCTTGACCCTACAGAGAACAGGTACCCATTTACAGCTGGGTGAACTAGGGGACTGTACTGAAGCCACGGCGCGCAAATTGTCACCCATCCACTTGGTTACGACGCTTCATGCTGCTGCATGGGGAAAGCGAGTGCTCTGACCACTGAGCTATCCCGTCCCCTAACGCTAGCACTGCACAAAACATAACATTATTTCTCAACCAAAACAAAAACCGTAAAAAAGAAAATCAAACAAAGGAATGAAACAGTAGGTAAACAAATAAATCATTCATCATAAACACATGCAAAATAATAAAAGAGGGTCAAGAAAAAATGAAAGGGGAACATAGAAGAACACAGAAAACAAGAAGAAAAAGAAAAGAAGAAAATATGCAGGACTGAAAGCTGTTACCAAAGTTTCTCCAAGTTGATACACAGTTCATAGACAGAAGATGATGTTTTCGTTTTCTTTACACACCTCTTTCCATGTTTTTTCTCTTCGCTTTTTGCTTTCGTCCATTCTTGTCTCTTTCTTTCTTTCTTTCTTTCTTTCCTTCTTTCCTTTTTCGCTGCCGTCTCTTCTTTTAGCCCCTTTTAAAAACAAATACTTGTTTGTTTTGGCCTTTTTCATGGCTGGTTTATTTTGGCTTTCTTGGTATTTGGTTTTGTTTAGGAATCTGTGGGTTGATGGGTTTGTTGTTGGTCGTTGGTTGGTTTTTTATTTTTTACTTCGTTTTGTTTGTCTACTTGCTTTCTTATTTTGTTGATTTTCTCTTATCTAGTTTGTGTTAATGGTCTAACACAGACAGACAGAGAATCAGACAGGGACAGGGGGACAAAGTTGCATAGAAATAGATAAATCAACGAGAGAGAGAGAGAGAGAGAGAGAGAGAGAGAGAGAGAGAGAGAGAGAGGAGAGAGAGAGAAAGAATGAAAGTACCATTTATCATCATTATGGGTGTCCCCATCTTCTTTGATGCTGCTACTGCTACTGCTGGTGGCAGTGGTGGTGGTGGTGGTGATAGTGGTAGTGGTGATAGTGGTGGTGGTGGTGGTATGTTTGTCTTGGCAATGCCACTTCATAAGTCAGGTCATCAAACGCACGTGTTTGTGTGTGTGTGTGTGTGTGTGTGTGTGTGTGTGTGTGTGCGCGCGAGCGCGCGTGGTGCGCGCGCGCACGTGTGAGTGTGTGTGTGTGTGAGAGAGAGAGGGAGATAGAGACAGAGAGACAGAGAGGAAGGGATAGAGAAAAATATAGATAGAGGTAAAAGCAGAAAGATGAACAGGGGGCAGGAGAGGGTAATAGCGTCACAGTCAATCTAAGCTGTTCACTATCATCCTTCAATATGTAAACCTTATATACTAAACAATACGTAAGAAGTCAAGCGTGAGCATTGGAAATTGAAGAAAAGTATCATAGGCCTTTACATCCACCCATCTATCCATCCACCAATCAATCAATCAATAAATCAACCAATCAATCAATCAATCGACCCAACCAGCCAGCCAACCAACCAATCAATCACTCCACTCACTCAACCAACTAACCAAGCTATTTAAAAATACCATCCGACCCCGAACACCAAATTAAGGCTGTCATCTCCCTAAAGAAATATTTAAAATAACAATGATAATAATAACAACAGCAACAACAATAATGAAATCATCATCATCATCATCATCATCATCATCATCATCATCATCATCATCATCATCATCATCACCACCACCACCACCACCACCACCACCACCATCATCATCATCATCATCATCACCATCATCATCATCATCATCATCATCATCAAAATAACAATAGTGGTTATGATGATGATGATGAGGAGGAGGAGGAGGAGGAGAAAGAGGAGGAGGAGGAAGAAGAAGAAGAAGATGATGATGATGATGATGATGATAACGATGACGATGACGATAATGACGATCATGATGCTAAAAACAATAATAATGATAACAACAACAACAACAGCAATTAAAAAAACCCCACCAAAATCCTCTCCAAACAAAAAATTCTTTACTAATCAAAATCCGGCCAGATTAATTCAAAACTTCCATTCTTCCTGCCTGCCTACCTGCCTGCCTGCCTGCCTGCCTGCCTGTGCCTGCCTGCCTGCCTGCCTGCCTTCCTACCTGCCTGCCTGTCTTCCTGCCTGCCTGCCTGTCTTCCTGCCTGTCTTCCTGCCTGCCTGCCTGCCTGTCTTCCTGCCTGTCTTCCTGCCTGCCTGCCTGTGCCTGCCTGTGCCTGCCTGCCTGCCTACCTGTCTTCCTGCCTTCCTGCCTGCCTGCCTGCCTGCCTGCCTGCCTGCCTGTCTTCCTGCCTTCCTGCCTGCCTGCCTGCCTGCCTGCCTGCCTGCCTGCCTGCCTGCCTGCCCCCTCTCCTCAGCACAGCAGGCCAGGCAGCCTGGTACCAGCCACACACGCTGCACTCTCCTCTCCAGCACGTGCCGGCGACAAAATGCTGCACTGACCCCTCCGTGATAACGAGGGCCAGTGAGTGACAACTGAGAGAACCCTGTCACCGCCATCATATTAGACTGACAGAGAGAGGGAGAGGGAGGGAGAGGGGGTGAGGGAGGGAGAGGGGGGGGTGAGGGAGAGAGGGGGAGAGAGGGGGGGGGAGGGAGGGGGGGAGAGGGTGAGAGAAAGAGAGAGAGAAAGAGAGAGCGAGAGAGACAGAGACAGAGACAGAGAGACAGGCAGAGACAGAGAGAGTCAGACAAAGACAGAAACAGAGAGACAGAGGGGAAAAGAGACAGAGAGCAGGTGAGAGATAGAAGTAGACAGAGACAAACTGAGAGAAACATGGAGACAGGGAGAGAGAGAGAGAAAGAAAGAGACAGAGACAGACATAGAGACAGAGAGACAGAGACATACATACATACATACACACAGACAGATATTCAGACAGACATACAGAGACTAGTGCTTATACCATTATCCTCGATATAAAAGAATAAAAGAATAAGAATTAAAAAAAGACTATTGTCTTTCTCAGAAGTTATGAGGCATGAGGCCATGAGGCATGGGGCAACACCCCAGCAAGAGGTGACTGCTGAGCCAAGCGGTTAGAAGCATCGCACTGACAGTATTGCTACAGGCGTTGGCAACCAGTCGTCCATCAGCCGTCTTAAGTAATACCGGACCAAAGCAAGACGGTTTAAAACAGATCTTTATTCAGAAAACGTGAATACTACACATACACAAATTGAGAGTAATAACAAGCAAAACCAAGAGCCCTGCTCAGAAAGCTGCATCAGTGGTCTAGAGGTGAAGCGCCTGCCTGGAAAGCCAGAGAAGCCCAGGTTCGATCCCCGTTCGTGCCCGAAACTTTTCACTCATCCACTACTAGACCGTGAGTGGTGGTCTGGGTGCTAGTCTTTCGGATGAGACGATACACCGTGCGCAACACCTATTCAGCGCACGTAAAAGAACCCCCACGGCAACAAGAGAGTTGTTCCTGGCAAAACTGTGTAGGAAAAAAAGCCACTCTGATAGAGAAACTAATACACATGCAAACAGCAAAAGAAAAAGGTGGCGCTGCTCTTGTGGCGAAGCGCTCTATTCGGAGAGAGCATCCCGAATTTCGCGAAGAGAAATCCGCCGTGACTTAAAGCGTCAGTGCCTGGGCTTTATCACAGTTCTTGATTAAACCATTGACGCTGGAGGCAACAGCAAAGTGAGAGGCTGTATGACCAGTGGCTTTCCCACTCATGGAATTCCACTTTACAGCTTAGTCTTTAGTGGTCGACTATGACTCTGACTAGGAGGCTTGACTCGCACAGTCCTTATGTGCTGCAGCCCTGGGGGCTGGTTGGCCTTTGGAGAACATCTCCAACGCTGACTGTCCTTATGCCCACTTGGCCGAGAGAGTGGGGATGTTCTGTGGGCAAGGCATCTCCACTATAATCAAATTTCTGCCCAGTTTCCAAAACAGCAGCTGCCTCCTCTGCTGTTTAGGAGGTCATCGTCGGACACGACGGACAAACATACAATACAAACAAACAAATATATCATCCATTAACGGCCCGGTTAGACAAGACAGTAGCTTTGACCGTTACTGAAGTAAGCTAAGGTGCCAACACCTTGCATTATCATGTTGTTATGCTTTGACATGACTGTTGCGTGTATGAAATTGTCTACATCCATGACAAACTCTTAGCAAACTATAAAAAACCCAAACAAACAACCCCCCCCCCAAAAAAAAACAACACCTCACATGTACTCTCAATTTAAGAAGAGGGGGAATAAATCCTCTAATGTCAGAGTATGGCTGCCTATATGGTAAGATACTTGAAAAAAGGAAACAACAGATGCACACACGCAAACTTCCCATCCAGAATGTACTGGTGGTACACAACAGTCGCACAGTGATTCCCAGGAGAGACTGTGTATATTCTGGATGACCTCTAGGATGTTAAGCAGGGAAACGCCTCGCATAATCTTCTTCTTCATCGTCATCGTCGTCATCATCATCACCATCATCATCATTGTCATCATCATCATCATCATCATCATCATCATCATCATCATCATCAACATCAACATCATCAACACCAACAACAACAACAAACTATACCATGAGAAGATAAGTCAGAGGATACTCTCCACCCCCAACACCCCCCCCCCCCCCCCCCCCCACCTTTAAATACGTTTTCATCACCTCCCCTTCCTCCCTCCCTCGCTCCCCTCCCCACCCCCACCAAAACAAAAATACCGGGGATAAAGTTCAAGGAGTGTCCATTTTGTCGCCTCTGTAGCAGTGATGTGGAGCGCATGCCAGAACTGCAGGAGGTGTGAAGTCTGCCTGTCCCCCAGTGTGCCCCATCCCACACGGCTAAGCCGACTGCCATGGTTTTGGGAGGCACCAGTTCTGCAGCAGTGGGAGTTAGGTTTGCTTCTCCTGCCCCCCAAATCCCCGTCTGTCGTCTGTTTCATTCTCTCCCTCTCTTCCATTTTCATAGAAAAAAGGATTTTACTCATTTTGGGATTGTGTTATTCTTTCTCTGTCTCTGTCGTCGGTCTGTCTGTCTGTCTGTCTGTCTGTCTGTCTGTCTGTCTGTCTCTCTCTCTCTCTCTCTCTCTCTCTGAGGTCGCCAGGACCCTTGCTTCTTCTTTTGTTTGTTTCTCTGTTTCTCTCTTTGTTTATCTGTTTGTTTCCTCGTTTTTTCTGTTTGTTTTCCGTTTGTTTGTTTGTTTTCCCGTTTGTTTGTTTGTTTTCCCGTTTGTTTGTTTGTTTTCCGTTTGTTTGTTTTCCGTTTGTTTGTTTGTTTTCCCGTTTGTTTGTTTGTTTTCCGTTTGTTTGTTTTCCGTTTGTTTCTTTGTTTTCCGTTTGTTTGTTTGTTTTCCCGTTTGTTTGTTTGTTTTCCGTTTGTTTGTTTGTTTTCCGTTTGTTTGTTTTCCAGTTTGTTTGTTTGTTTTCCGTTTGTTTGTTTTCCAGTTTGTTTGTTTGTTTTCCCGTTTGTTTGTTTGTTTTCCCGTTTGTTTGTTTGTTTTCCCGTTTGTTTGTTTGTTTTCCGTTTGTTTGTTTTCCCGTTTGTTTGTTTGTTTGTTTTCCCGTTTGTTTGTTTCCGTTTGTTTGTTTGTTTTCCGTTTGTTTGCTTGTTTTCCGTTTGCTTTTTTCCGTTTGTTTGTTTTCCGTTTGTTTGTTTGTTTTCCGTTTGTTTCTTTGTGTTTCTGTTTCTTTGTTTGTTGCGTTCTGTTTATTTCTTTATCTGTTTATCTAGTGGCGGGTGTTCCTGTTTGTCTCTCCATTTGTTAGTTCAGTTCAGTTCTTTCTTTGTTCTTCTGGTTGTTTCGCTGGATCTGCCTTTGTGTCTTCCCTGCCTTCCAGCATCCCTTTTCTTCTTGCTTCTCCTTTCTTTTCCTGCTTTCGATTTTTCCTTTACGTTTCTCTCTCTCTCCCTCCCTCTCCCCCCTCTCTCTCTATACCCCCTCTCTCTTCCTTCCTTTCTTTCTTTTTCTGGTTGTCCCTTTCTATAATTTCTGTTCTTTCTGTTTCTACACGCTGTGTGTTTTCTTCTTGTATCATTTATTTGTTGTGTTTTTGTTTTATTTTTGTGGGGTTTTTTCTGTTCTTCTCCTTTTTCAATTGTGTGTGTGTGTGTATGTGTGTGAAGTGTGCATTTATGTGTGAGTGCACACACACACATACATACATACATACACACACCATGGAAGGGTGTGTCTTTATGATTACGTATACTCTTAAAAAAAGGGTAAATGAAAAATGATTTTAAAAGAAAGCGGTATTTTCTCTCTCTCTCTCTCTCTCTCTCTCTCTCTCTCTCTCTCTCTCTCTCTCTCTCTCTCTCTCTCTCTCTCTCGCTCGCTCTCTCTCTCTCTCTCTCTCTCTCTCTCTCTCTCTCTCTCTCTCCCTCTCTCTCTCCCCTCTCTCTCTCTTTTCCTCCTTCTCTCTGCCCGCCCCCTCGCCCCACCACTCTCTCAGTGGCATCGATCAAAAAGACGAAACAGTCACTTAACTGATCACGACAATAGACATACCCCCCCCCCCCCCCACCCCGCCCACACACACACCACCACTACAACCACCACCACCACCACCACCAAACGGTCATTTCTCACAGCCACATCTGACCTTGGACAGCCGCACAAGCCATGAGTAACTCCGTCACTAATTGATGGGGGTGGCGAGGGGTGGGAGGGGGGGGGGGGGGGGGCGAGGCAGGTGCCCTTTTGTTCTGGCACTCCAAGACACTTTCCGTGCCAGCACTTGAGGATAACAAGGAGACACAGTTACTACGGGATTGTACACACAGGGGCTGGAGGAACTTGGGAGCGGCATGCAGACCACAGAGCAGGCTGGCCGGTGGCACTCTCTTCCAGACTTCATGCACTGGGGTCTGCTGCTGCTGGAGATGCCAGTGCTTACTTAGTATGGCGAACCGGGGGGTCAAGAGGCAAGACGTCTGTGTAGCGATTTGGTCAGTCGCGGGTTCGATCCCCCGTTTGAGCCCGAACTCTCCTTCACACACACCCCCTTCCCTCTATTCCAATCTTAAGTTGTGGGTCTGGATGACTAGGAAGGAAGGACGGGTAGTAGGGAGAAATGAAAGAAGGAAGGAAGGAAGGAGGGAAGGAAGGCAGGAAGGAAGGAAGGGAGGGAGGAAGGAAGGCAGGAAGGAAAGAAGGAAGGAAGGAAGGAAGGAAGAAAGAAAGAAAAGAAGGAAGGTATAGAAGGAAGGAAGGAAGGAAAGAAGGAAGGAAAGAAGGAAGGAAGGAAGGAAAGAAGGAAGGAAGGAAGGTAAAGAAGGAAAAAAGAAAGAAAGAAAGAAAAAAAGGAAGAAAGGTATGGAAGGAAGGAAAGAAGGAAGGAAGGAAGGAAAGAAGGAAGGAAGGAAGATAAAGAAGGAAAAAGGAAAGAAGAAAGAAAGAAAGGAATGAAGGTATGGAAGGAAGAAAAGAAAGAAGGAAGAGAGAAAGGAAAGAAGGAAGGAAGGTATGGAAGGAAGAAAAGAAGGAAGGAAGAGAGAAAGGAAAGAAGGAAGGAAGGTATGGAAGGAAAAAAGCAAGGAAGGAAGGTATGAAGGAAGGAAGGAAGAAAAGAAGGAAGGGAGGAAAGAAGTCATACCATACCATACCATACCATGCCATGCCATACCCTACCATGCCCCACCATACCCTAGCCTACCATATCACACCCACCCACCCACTCACCCACTCATCCTCTCAATCCATCTAACCAGCCAGCCAGCCAGTCAGTCCACTGCCCATTATTTTATTTCTTTCTCTCCTTTACAGAGCCTCACTCAATTGCTCTTTTTCTTTCTGTGCTTCTCTCACCCCTGTTCCTCTCTCTGTGAGCGGTTCTGGCACCACGGAGGCCAAAGCAAGGGACATTAGCACTGCAAATGACTTCCCCGCTGTCCTTCTGTCAGTGACCAGAAAAGATGCTTTTTCGATACCCATTTGTCCACTACTTTAAAGCCACTAACAAAAAAAAGTAGATACACCCACATACACACAAAACCTCGCACGAACGCAAGCTCACAAACAGGCACAGACACACAAACATAGGCAGACGGACAGACAGACAGACAAACAGACACACAGACATACATACACACATAGAGGAGAGGTAGAAGAGGAAGATGAGCAGAAGAATAAATGGGAGGAGGGTGGAGGGGGAAAGAAGGAAGAGGATTACGAAGAAGAAGAAGAAGAAGAAGAAGAAGAAGAAGAAGAAGGAGGAGGAGGAGGAGGAGGAGGAGGAGGAGGAGGAGGAGGGAAAAAACCATTACAACAATAAAAACGACAAAAACAGCAAACACGAAAATAACACGACACCTCCCGCCCCCAACCCCCAAAGAATTTACTAACAACGAAGAAAGAGCTGATTCAGAATCATTCTGTGAAGAAAAAGAAAAGACCCAAAGTGTTAATATCAACCGACTTTCCCTCAGGTGACTTGGCCATCCAGGTTGAGAACCTCTTCACTGATAATACCCATGGCCAAAATTTTGGGTTAAGAGCCCCAACATTGAGGAATTCTTTGCCATCTTATCCCATCGCACTCTCATCGTGTCCGCCAGATAAGGCAGGCGCTTTTTTCTTTAGTTGGGGATTTTTTTTTTACCTTGAAGAATATGGAAGAAAAATCTAACAAAAATCACCCCCAAAATAAAATAATAAAGACAGAATGAGGGAAGAAAGAAAAGAATAAATACAAAGATGGAATGTATGAAAAAGAAAGAAAGAAAGAAACAAAGAAAGAAAGAAACAAAGAAAGAAAGAAAGAAAGAGAGAGAGAGAGAGAGAGAGAGAGAGAGAGAGAGAGAGAGAGAGAGAGAGAGAGAAACCAAGAATCAAAAAATAGAATGAAATACAGGGTAGGTGAGAAAGAGAAAACAAAGAAATTTTTGTAAAAGATTGTAAACAAATACGAAGATATACAGGGGGGGGGGGGGGGGGTGTAGGAGGAGGAAATGAAAAGAAAGAGAGAATAAATGACAAAAGAAAGAAAGAAAGAACGAAAGAAAGAAACATGCGGGTGATAATCTACGAAAAGACAAGACAAAATGTACAGACAAGGAAAATCAATGAGAGCTGGCTATTATCCTCGACGTCATTGTTGATGTTTCCAACACACCACCAACACATGTTCACATGTGCACCCTTACCTCTCTAATGGTTCTGTCCATCTGATGACTCTTTGTCGTTGTTAACAGTTCATATGCTATTCTAACTAGCGGTAAAATCGATGTCGTCTCATTTTAGCTTTTCTTTCCACGATATCTCTGGCGATAATGTGGTAGCTGCTTGTGCAGCCATTAACAACAACAAAAACAACAACATGCACATACTTCAGCTTTTGTTACGGGCGTGTTAAGCTAAATTTGCTCTGATGCTGCGCACTGTGTATCTAGTTTTAAAAACAGTCACACTTCATGTACATTATTATATTATATGGCTGAAGTGTTTTAGTATTTAGATAATGCTTCATCTAGGGCGTCTGGTGAACGACGGGTGGAGACTTTTACGAACTCCAAGGTCAACTTCAAGTGCAGACCTGCCATTGCCTTCATTCCCTTTGTGTATATACTCATGCAGAAGATCAAACATGCACTTTAAAGATCCCGTGTTTCGTGTCAGTGTTCGGTGGGATACAGAAACACGAACATACCCAGCTTCCATCCTGCACAGGGAAATGAGCTGCTCTGAAGTGAGGACGTGTTGGATACTGAGGCCAGCAGGCAGACCTCCTGCAGAGTGACAAGCACAGGAGAAGACCTGGCACTATACACCCCACCTAATAAGGAAAGGCACAGAAGAGAGAGGACAGAGACAGAGAAAGACAGAGAGACAGAAAAGAGGGAGAGGAGAGAGAGAGAAGAGAGAGAGACAGACAGAGGGAGAGACAGAGAGAGAGACAGAGAGAGAGAGAGAGACAGGCAGGCAGCAGACAAAGAGGAGACAAAACAGACAGAGAAAGAGGACAGAGACACCCACACCCAGGAAGTTTAGAGAGACATACAGACATAAAGCAAACAGTCAGACAGACAGACACCCAAGCAAGCACACACATAGAAGGCAGACAGGCAGACAGACAAACAAGAGATATACAGACAGACAGACAGATAGACAGACAAAGAGGTAGACACACAGACGCACAGAAGACAGACAGACACCTAAGCAAGCACACACATAGGAAGCAGACAGGCGGACAAAGGGTTTGTAAAGAACAAACAGAAGACAGACAGACAGACAGACAATCACACACACACACAAGCACACACAGACATAGGAGGAAGACAAACAGACAGACAAAGAGACAGACTGACGGACAGACAGATCCTGTAGGGGTGTGTGTGTGGGGGGGGGGGGGAGAGATGGTTTTGCGAATGTTCTGGAATCCTGTTTTAATGGCACGAGATTCCAGACAAACAGTTCAGGATTTGCTCCCAACAATCATCGTAGATTGCACCGGCAGCTTCCATATTCGTCCTCTGACTGCTCCACAAAGAGCGACAGAACGAATGAAAGATGAAAGGAAGGAAGGAATGAAAGAAGGAAGAAAGAATTTTAAGAAGAGGGACAGAAAGGAAGAAAAAAAGGCAGAAAGAAAGAAGGTAGGAAAAGAAGGGGGGAAAGAAACAAAGAAAAGAAGGGAGAAAGGAAGAAATAACAGAAAGAGAGAAACAAAAGAAGGAGGAGAGTAGAAAGAAAGAAGGAAGGAAGGAAGAGAGGGAGGGAGGCAGGAATTTATATAAAAAAAAGAGAAAATAACGCATCCATACAATGACGAAGTAAACAATGGAGAAAAGATAAAGATAACAAAGAAAGTATTACACTGCAGGAAAGAAAGAACAAAATAACATAGACAGATGGAAAGAGAGAAAGAAAGAAAGAGAGCAAGAAAGAAAGAAAGAAAGAAAGAGAGAAGAAGAAAAAGAAAGAGAGAAAGAAAGAAAGAAGAGAGAAAGAAAGAAAGAAAAGAAAAGAAATGAGAAAGAAAGAAAGAAAGAGAGAAAAAAAGAAAGAAAGAGAGAAAGAAAGAAACAAAGAAACAAAGAAAGAAAGACAGAAAAGAAAAGAACAGATAGAAAGAAAGAAAGAAACGAAGAAAAAAGAAAAAAAGGAGACAGACAGACAAACAGAGACAGACAGACACAGACAAACAGACACAGACATACACATACAGAGACATAGACAGAGATACAGAGGGAGACAGAGGGAGACAGAGAGAGACAGACAGACAGACTGACTGACAGTGCATTTCAAAACACATGTGTGCAATCAGTCTATTTATTATGCTTTTCCCCGAAGTCGGAATGCAGCTACCTTACTGGTGGGTAAAACGGTCTCACAGATAAAATCTCACCACCGGTAAACCTCGGCGCGACAGCCAAGGAACTAACAACATTAACAACAACATTAATAACAACAGCAACAACAACAAGTATTGGCTTTACCGTTCAGTGCACTCAATGCCAGTCAGGTATAAACTGACGATGAATGGCAGTATTCGACAAGGCATTTTCCCCTCCAAGCTCACATTTCCATACATCATGATAGTCTTTAGGTTGCCAGATTCTTTCTGGCTTTTTTTCCCCCTTTAATAGTGTAAAACGTGTTACGTGATTTACACACACACCACACACACACACACACACACACACACACACACACACACACACACACACACACACACACACACACACACACACACACACACACACATTGTTAATAGTCGTGGGCTCTTTTGATGCGCGCAAGTCCTTAAGCGCACGGGTCCGACTGGTTTAGAGTTTCCTCCCAAGAGACTTGACAGTCCTTCAGTTCGATTTTCCCGTCAAACTGGGAAGAAAGGGCAAGGCTGGGAATGGAACCCAGAACCTCACGGTTTACATGTAAGGCAAGATGAACGTCTTAACCGTCCTGCCACCTTCCTCCTCAGGCCTTGAATTTAATTTCGATAGAGAAAAAGACATCGGAGGTGGGCTTCCAAATTACATTCTACATCATTAAACGTCACTTTGGGGCAGGGTTGTCTGTGGCACCCCACCAGCCACAGAGCAGAGCAGCACAACTGCAGTCCCAGTCAGCAAGCTCACCCCCCCTCTCTCTCTCTCTCTCTCTCTCCCCACAACATTCACCACCAAGATACCCTGCTGGTTAGAGTGATGCACTCGTGATCTGCTCACCCGGGTTCGAATCTCGCTCAAGAGGATTTTTCCTCAGGAGTTAACATCAGTGCCGACTCCACTCCCCCTATCCAATCCAATCCTGTTGTTTTACACCCCTGCCGACCACAGAGGCCATATCAGGGCTGTCACCTCGTCAACTTTAAAATCTCGGATTAAAAGTGTGCAGCTATGTACAAATTAAAAGAGGGTATAAAAGCAACTGTACTGTCGTTATTTGAAGCCATTCTCCCCAAAAGTCCTTCAGATCAGACTATAAACCAACGTCCCATGTCCGAACGCACGCAGAACATCTTGCGCACACATAAAAACCCGTTTCACATTTCGGAAGAGCAGGCCATTGTATGCCAGTGGGAACGGATGACAAAATGGACAAACCTGCATAAACACATGTAAAAAAAAAAACCAAACCATCTCATGAATGCTTATTCCATTATCCTCGAAATAAAAGAATAAGGACATAAAATAAAGAAAACAATATCTAGGTGAGCATGGCAAAGACAGGGAAGAGGACATGGGAACCAAAGATCTTATGCCAGAAAAAAACCCTCCTAAAAACGAAACCCCCCCCCCCCCCTTCCCCTAAAACAGGAGGAGGCGGAAGGAAGAGGAGGAGTATAAGGGATGATATGTAGAAGCACAACTACCCCCACCCTCAACTCCACCCCCACCCCACCCCTAAACGGTGTGAAGAGGAGGGGTGATGCATGAGTGTCTAAGTATTATGCGTTTCCGTTACATGGTGCTGTCTGGTTGGGTTTTTGTGTATGAGTGTGTGTGTGTGTGTGTGTGTGTGTGTGTGTGTGTGAGTGTGTGTTTGTGTGTGTGTGTGTGTATGTGTGGTGTTGTGTGTGTATGTGTGAGTATGTGTGTGTATGTGTGTGATGTGTGTGTGTGTGTGTGTGTTGTATGTGTGGTGTGTGTTTGTGTGTATTGTGTGTGTGTATTGTGTGTTGTGGTATGTGTGTGTGTGCGTGTGATGTGTGTATGTGTGTGGTGTGTATGTGTGTGTGTGCCTGTGTGTGTTGTTTGTTTGTTTTCTTGTTTACTGATGGCTATCTTGTTTCCTCTGTGAGTGTGTCTTTGTGTTTGTGTGTGCGTGCGTGTGTGCGTACGTGCGTGTGTGTGTTTACGTGTGTGTGTGTGTGCGTGCGTGCGTGTGTGCGTGTGTGTGTGCGTGTGTGTGCACGTGTTGTGTGCGTGTGTGTGTGCGTATGTTGGTGTGTGTGTGTGTTTGTGCTTGTCTGCATATCTCTGTCTCTCTCTGTCTGTCTGTCTGTCTTTCTCTCCCAGAGTTACAATTGAGTGACAGGTGCACATGATAAAAGGCATAAAAACGGTCCGGGGTTTAATCTCCGGTGGGGGGCATGATTAATCAAGACTCCAAACTTTGCTGTGCAAATTTACAGTGGTGTTCACTGGTTACTCCCCTCTGACATGTTGCCACAGGGGGAGAGAGGGGGAGCGAAGAGGGAGAGAGAGAGAAGGGAGAGGGGAGGGAAGAGAGAGAAAGGAGTAAAGGGAAGAAAGATAGAGACACGGAGAAGGGGGGGGGGGGGGGGGGTAGAGAGGGACAGACAGACAGAGATAATGCCTTAGAGAGGAGAGAGAGAGACAGACAGACAGAGATAATGCCTAAGAGAGATAGACAGACAGAGATAATGCCTAAGAGAGAGAGAGAGAGAGAGAGAGAGAGAGAGAGAGAGGAGAGAGAGAGAGAGAGAAGAGACGAGACAGAGACAGAGAGACAGACAGACAGACAGACAGAAAAATAACTAACCGAGTGCGCGTACACACACACATACACACTCACATACAACACACATACACACACACACACATAAACTCACAACACAACACAACACACACACACACACACACACACACACACACACACACACACACACACACACACACACACCACACACACACACCACACACAACAAACACAACACCACACCACAACACACACACAACACAACACAACAAAACACAACACATCGCAGAACGACAGAATGTGACGCAAGAGAAAAACAGAAACAGAGAACGGCATCAAAATCAGAGACTAGCGATACACTATTGAGCGTGGAGGAAGCTGGTTGCAAGCTCTTCAGTGCTGCCCCCAACGGTCGACCAGACTACGCAATAAGTAGCCATGAGGGTGACATAAGATTCTGTAGCTGTAGGAAGCGAAGGAAGGCTGGAATGGGAGGGAGGGAGGACTATATCCTGCCAGGGGACGGCCAACGCTTGCCTGCTATGATGCCATTTCTACAATTGGAGACTTGAACGTGAACGAAAAGGAGGAAGGAAGAGTCATACATAATTACTCAGGAATAAAACTGAACCACCATAATATACTACCAAAGAAAGACAATAATCAAATAAAAAGCTGACAATGAACTGTCAAAATTCAAAGTTGATACAGTAAAACCCTATAGAACAATAAAGGGCTAAAAAAAGATACGGTACAAGTATTCCATAACCTCTCTGGTCTCTGGGGAGAGAGGTGTCAGAGACCTCAACTTCTCCAGGGGTAACCTCTAGACCACCGATCCTCTACGTCTTGACCGAGTTTAACGTAACCAACAGAACCATTAACCAGAAGAGAGAAACGAGTGTACGCATGATTGCACAAGAGTAAAAACTGGTTTCTTTTCAGTCTCGTTTAAATCCTCTTTTAATGAATACGACAGAGGAAAGACACCACAAACAATAAAGAAGTCTAATGATACACCAACACAGGAAAAAGCAAACCCGAGTAAGGGACGATAAAGACATACTTATACAAAAGGACAACAAACGAATATAAAAAAGGACAACAAACGAATACAGAAAAAGACAACAAACTAATACAGAAAAGGACAACAAACGAATACAGAAAAGGACAACAAATTAATACAGAAAAGGACAACAAACCAATACAGAAAAGGACAACAAATTAATACAAAAAAGGACAACAAACTAATACATAACAGGACAACAAACAATACAGGAAAAGGACAACAAACTAATACATAACAGGACAACAAACAATACAAAAAAGGACAACGAACTAATACATAACAGGACAACAAACTAATACATAACAGGACAACAAACCAATACAGAAAAGAACAACAAACTAATACATAAAAGGACAACAAACCAATACAGAAAAGGACAACAAACTAATAACGAAAAAAGCTAATATAGCGATAAGAAAGAAAAGTTATTTTTAAAAAAGATGGATTTGTCTGGAAACTATAAGCGAGGGTAAGTTACGAAAGTAAAAGGCCATATTCTCTCTCTCTCTCTCTCTCTCTCTCTCTCTCTCTTCTCTCTCTCTCTCTCTCTCTCTCTCTCTCTCTCTCGGGTGGAAGACAGAAGGAAGGTGGCAGGATGGTTAAGACGTTTGCCTGCCAACAAGTAAACCGTGAGGTTGTGGGTTCCAGCCTCGCCCTTTCTTCCCAGTTTGACAAAAAAATCCAGCTGAATGTCAAAGTCCTTCGGATGAGACTATAAGCCCCCTGTGCAAACGCATGCAGAAGATCTTGCGCACGCGTCAAATCCTGTTCCGCTTTTCGAAAGAGTAGGCCATTGTGTGCTGGTGGGAACAGATGACAAAATTTACAAAACCGCATACACACGGGGACTGGATGTAGAAAAGCACATGAGTGCTTATTCCATTATCCTCGATATAAAAGAATAAATAAATAATCTCTCTCTGTATGTGTGTGTGTGTGTGCGTGCGTGCGTGCGCCGCGCGCGCGCGGGCGTGTGTGTGCGTGTGTGCATGTGTGTGCGTGTGTGTGTGTGTGTGTGTGCGTGTGTGTGTGTGTGTTTGTGTTTGTGTGTGGGTGTCGTCAGCCCCTCCCACTTCTCTCTCTCAGGCACAAGCACACACACACACACACACACACACACACACACATACACACACACACACACACATTTCCTCTCACCCCTACGAAACCACTTTACCGCTTTCTACATTTTCTTCTGAAGTCGAAGTATGGCTACCTATATGGCGAAGCATTCGAAAACGTTCACTGACGCAAAATTAATGTCTCGTTCAGTGTGTGGTTAGCTAACGGTCTCTCAGTAATTCCCAGGCGGGATGAGTCAGACAGAGAGCATGTTCAGCGTGACCCCACGGGTGGAAACCAGGGGAACACACCACAACCACATCCACCTTACCACCACCACCACAACAACAATAACAACAGCAACAACAGCAACTACATCATTTCCATATCCAGTTTCCCGTCACACACACTAAAAATATTAAAACCCCAGGCTTGTCACTTCTCGTCACTTCTCTCCATGCGACAGCTCTTTTTAATTCCTCACGCCATTTTCCCCCTCTAAACATCCACTTCGGGCATTTTCGGGAGCGCGCGCGAGCAAGGCAAGAAGTTGGCCGAACTTGATTGCACACGGCTCACTTGTCAACGGAAACCAGCGAGGCCACGGAAAGAGCATCTGGACAAGGCCAGTAAAAGCCTGGCTTCTCCGAAACAAGAAGAAGAAAAAAAGGAGAAGCAAACCCAGATAGAGGAGGAAGACGGACGGGTGGACAGACCAAGCACAGAGCTCAATACATGACAACACAATTTGAGCCTGTGGCCCAAACGGGTGGACAATCAACAGGGAGGTGTGTGTTTTTTTCCAAACCGGATTGCGCTGCCTCTAACTCGGAAAAGGGCCGGCCTGGTTTTCTTGCTGTTTATCAGTGGAGGAGGGAAGACAGTGCCCTGGTTTGGGAGGCCCGCTTCGGGCCTTCCTTCCTGAGCTAATGGACATGTCTTGTTTGAGTTCAACGACGGACTGAATAACTGAATTACTGATTTAACTGACTGAGTGTCTGGCTGACTGACGAGCTGGTTGATTGATTGACTGAGGAAGAGAAAACAGGACTAAGAAAAGACAGATACAAAAGATGATGAATCTGCTGTGTCCGTCTTGAACAAGGAAAAGAAAAAGGAAAAAAAAAAAAGACGTTGTGTTACCGGAACATGACGTATTCGAGTGTTCTTACATGTACAGATTTACTGGAAACACCCAAAGCATCGCGCGCACAGACAGACAGACGGACATACACACACATACACACTCGCGGTCGCGTACGCACACATACACACATAGACACCCACTCATACATGCGCGCGCACACACACCCACGCGCGCGCGCACACAAACACACACACTCGCACACAAACAGAGCATAATGTAGGAACATTGTGGACGAATAGCTGCACACTTAACAAAAGCAAGATTTATTATTTTTTGTCTTTTTTGTGTGTTTGTTTGTGAAAATAAAAACAAACCATTTCCCGATCGGGATGCCCGGGGCCTGTCAGCATAAACAGCATCCCCACCTTCTGGAAATTCTGTGTTAGGAATTCCCTCTTTTCTATCCCTCTCTTACCCTTTTCTTCCTGTCACCTCCTTCTTGTCTATTTTCTGCCTTCTTGGTCCACTCTCCTGCCTTCTTCCAGAAAGACTTGAAAGGTAACAATTCTCTCCCACGCCGAGGTCGGATGCGCTGGGCCTGACTTGGCATCAGGCGCTTAACGGTAGGCAGTGCAACGCGCACTGTGGTCATAATTATGACAGACATCACCAGTTGCTGTCTGAGCGTTCGAAGAAGAAGAAGGAGGAGGAGGAGGAGGAGGAGAAGAAGAAGAAGAAGAAGAAGAAGAAGACAACAACAACAACAACAAGAACAAGAACAAGAAGAAAAAGAAGAACAAGAACAAGACGAACAAGAAGAACAAGAAGATGATGATGATGATGATGAATGAAGAAGAAGAAGAAGAAGAAGAAGAAGAAGAAGAAGAAGAAAAGAAGAAGAAGAAGAAGAAAAAAGAAGAAGAAGAGAAGATGATGAAGAAGAAGAAGAAGAAGAAGAAGAAGAAGAAAAACAACAACAAACAACAACAACAACAACAACAACAACAACAAGATGACGACGAACAAGAAGTATTGCAAAGAAGAAGAAAAAAAAAAAGAAGGAGGATAAAACAATGACATCTGGTTTCACACAAATGGTAAAGAACGTTTCCTTCTTTATATCAAATTTCTCAAAAGAAAAAAACAAACCATTCTAAAATGTAAGGCTGTACGCTGCTTTTAGGACCGTGCCGCCACCAGACTTGTCTGTTCATGGTGTGTTGGTTGTTCAGTGTTCCTTCCTCAGCCACAGCTGCCAGTTTCACCAGGGGGGGGGGGGGGGGGGGGGGGGGGGGGAGTTCCGCGCATGCCGCCATTTTTACCACCGTTAATGTAGCCGCATTCAGGCTTCGGGAATAATGCGGGGATTTTTTTAAAATACATTTTTTCCATCCGTTCTTAACGGCACGAATGACCTAATCTTTTGAAAGGCAGAACGGGTTTTAAAGAGTTCGCAAAATGGTAACTCGGTTTATTGCCTCATTCGAAGGACTTTCAAGGGAGTGGAGTCAGTACTGATGTTAACTCCAGGGGGAAATCTCCTTGAAAGGGCGTCTAGGTGGTGGCTCGAACCCGGGCCGTCAGATCGCGAGTGCAACGATCTGACCACTAGGCTATTCCGCCTCCCATCAAAGTTTTAAAATCAAATCTTGAACACATCTTGTTACCACCTCCAGCTAATTTCATTTCATGAAGAAACCAGGTTTGTATTATGTACCTATTTCTAACTACAACCATGCATAATATATTCATTTATATCTACGATGAATCTCTTTTTATCGTAAGTTAGTTTTCATCTTTCTTTTATTCCGTTCCTCGGCTAGAGCTCTGAGTGTATGCGACTGTTTTTGCCCACCACGAAAGTATCTGCATTCCGACTTCGGGATTGTATACTGAGCATGTTCGTGTTTCCGTAACACACCGAACACTGTCATGAACTACGGGATCTTTTACGTGCATAGTTGATCTTTTGCATGCGCATATACACGAAGGGAGTTAAGGCACTGGCAGGTCTGCACTTAAAAGTTGATCTGGAAGACCGTAAAAATTCCCCACCCTTATTTTACCAGGCGCCGTCGGGATTCGAACCCACGACTTCGTGGACCCATGTGATTGAAGTGGAACGGTCCTGCGGGGCTGTAACCAGGAGACTGGGTTGGAAGTGGCGTGGTCTTAAACAGTCAGCTGCAGGGTCAGTCAGTTTCCTTTTGAACGCTAATCCACTTGAGTTGGGGGTCCTCGGTAATCCGCTCACAGACATATGTTCTAAGATGTCTGGTGACTTGGAGTTGTTTTGTGGGGTTTTTAGTATTCAATCAATCAATCAATCAATCAATTAATCAATCAATCAATCAATCAATAACTCACTCACTCAATCAATCAATAACTTACTCACTCATTCAATCAATCAATCAATAACTCACTCACTCACTCAATCAATCAATCAATAACTCAGTCACTCACTCACTCACTCACTAACTCACTCACTCACTCACTCACTCACTCAATCAATCAAATCAATCAATCATTCAAACAGAATCCATTCAGGCAAGTCGTAAACCAATTTGCTGAAAGGCAAATGAGCCAGAACCAGAAGTGATTGATTATCATCACCACCATCATCACCATCATCACCACCATCACCATCACCATGACCACCATGCGGCAGGCTGAAGCTGCCTGATCAGCACTCCTTGTGGACCACTGGAGGGGGCGACAAGGCGCCATTGTGTGCCCGCCCCTGCCAAACCGCTTCCTGCAGTACAGGGCCCTCACAGGGCTGGGCAAACACGTCCTTTCTTCACAGACCACCATCGCTTGCAGAAGGTCACACACACAACACACACACACACACACACACACACACACACACACACACACACACACACACACACACACACACACACCACACGCGCGCACACACACACAGGAACACACCACACACACCACACATAGACACACACATAGACACACACCACATACACACACAGACAGACACACACAATACACACACATACAACACACACACACACCACACGCGCGCGCGCGCGCACACACCACACACAGACACAACACACACACAACTCAACACACACACACACACCACACATACACACACACACACACATACACACACACACAGACACACACCACACACACACACACACACACACACCACACGCGCGCGCACACACACAGGAACACACACACACACACACACCAAAACACACAATACAAGATGTGTACCAACAAAAATGGCATGACTCTCTATCAGCATACCCTGACTACTTAGATTATCACCCGATTATTTGTAGAGCAAATTATGTATGTGAAGTAGAATCTTTAGAATACCGTAGAGGTATATGTTTACTGAGGTCAAACAGATTACCTTTAAATGGAATTTCACGTTATGGCAAACCGATTACTGATCCATTCTGCTCTCAGTGTGATGGCCAACATATTGAAGATGTTTGTCACTTTTTACTTGTATGCCCAAAATATGCTGTATTGCGAAGAAAATGTATTCCTCTGTATTATTACAGATTTCCATCGAATCTGAAAGTGCAGCTTCTTTGTATGAACACTAAACCTAGTTTGATGTTTAAAGTTGGATTATTTCTTACTAAATGTTTAGATATCAGAAGTAAGGATGTTCACCTTACATGAAAGTATATGATTAACTGTTGTTCCTATGGGCCATATGGCCTGCAAAAACTGAATTAAACTTATTGTTATTGTTATTGTTACACACACACAGACACACACACACACTACACACACACACACACACACACACACACACACACACACACAAAACACACACACACACACTCACACACACACAGACACACACACACACAGACACACTACACACACACAGACACACACACACACACTACACACACACACACACACACCACACACACACCCACCACACACAAAACACCACACACAACACACACACACACACACACACACACACAACACACTAACACACACACTAACACACACACACTACACACACACACACACACACACACAACACACAACACACCACACACAGACACACAACACACACACACAGACACACACACACCACACACACACACACACACAACACCACACACAACACACAACACACACAACAAACACACACACAACACACACACACAAAACACACACACACACACACACACACACACAAACACACACACACACACACACACACACACACACACATACACACACACACACAACACACACACACACACACACACACACACACACACACACACACAACACACACACACACACACACACACACACACACACACACACACACACACACACACACACACCACACACACACACACATACCACACAGACACACACACACAAACACAAACACACACACACACACTACACACACACAGACACACCACACATACACACACAACACAACCACACACACACACACACACACACACACACACACACCACACACACACACACACACACACACACACCACACACTGCTCGGCCAGTTTACAGCCAGACCACACGGCAGACGGTACAGCCCAGTGGTTCAGATCATTTGACTTCACCCCTGTGGGTCCATGAAGTCGTGAGTTTGAATCTCGGCCCTGGCGGCTGATAAAATGAAAGGAGGCGGCTTTTGACGATCAACACCGGTCGACTTCAAGAGCCCAGGCCTGCTAGTGCCTTCATGTCCTTTGTGTCCATACACACACATGCATGTAGAAGGTCGAAATATGCACGTGAAAGATCCCGGGATTCATGTCCGCGTTCGATGGGTCGCGGAAATACGAAAATGCCCAGCATGCATCCTGTACAAACAATAAGCTACACTAAAGTCCTTCGGATGAGACTATAAACCGAGGCCCCGTGTTCGAACGCACGCAGAACATCTTGCGCACACGTTAAATTCTGTTCCGCTTTTCGAAAGAGTAGGCCATTGTGTGCCGGTGGGAACAGATGACAAAATTTACAAAACCGCATACACACGGGGACTGGATGTAAAAAAGCACACGAGTGCTTATTCCATTATCCTAGATATAAAAGAATAAACAAATAAATTAAAATAAATATGTCAGCTGAGGCCAGCAGGCAGACCTCCTGCAGAGAGACAAGCACAGGAGAAGACCTGGCACTACACACCCCACCCAGTAAGGAAAGGCAGAGAGGAGAGAAGAGGCACGGATGAAGCTTGCAACAAGTGCTTCAGACAACAAGTACTGACGACCACAAACGCTGCCATGTTGTTCACAAGGAACATGGCCCACTTACAATCATTGTCATCTGGCCCAGGCCTCCCCGAAGTCGGAATAGGGCTACCTCAATGGTGGGCAAAAAGCGGTCGCATCCGCAAAATCTCTGCCTAGGTGAGCCTTGGATGAAGCTGTAGTGGAGGAGGGGAAACTGAACGGCCGGCCCAGGGCAAAAGCAGTGTCCGTGACTGCTGTCAGCTGAATGCTGACGCCTGCATCAGCACGGTGTCATGGTTTGACATGTCTGGTGTGTTGAGATTGCCGCCATCCATGAAAAGCTCTTCGCGCACCAACCTCTGTACGTTCCATTACAGGAATAAAAACGCATGTTCGGAAGTCGAATTAGTATGGCTGCCTAGACCGTTATTGTAAGGTACATGGAATCAGCCATACAGGCCAGCTCCTCATCCAGTGAGCACTTACAGTCAGTCTCTCCCAGTGGTCGCCAGGCGAGATGACGAGACACAGTCTGGAGGATGTCAAACTGCGGAACGCCCTACATTAACAATAGCACCATTTTTAAGGAGAAGGCGGTGGGTGGTGGAGAAGGGTTGTTTCACTGTCAGCTTTGATGTGCCAGCGTCTTTTCCAGAACCTGACCCACAAATGCCCCACGTGGGGTGACCCCGGAGGAGGTTAAGCCCTAACTACCCGTCAGCGTCTGTTCGATGTTTAACTCCCCTTGCTTTGGTTTTGTTGGCTTGCCTGCTTGTTGGAGCATTAAAACTTTAATATATCGGGACTCGCGTTTCTTCTTTAATTAAATCGGGGCACACTGTGGGTGTCTAAATCACTCTGCGGCAGATAATTGAGGAGTTAATGAGAAGACCGAATGCCACTCTGCCATGTTGCAGATGGCTCCGGGAGAAAGAAGTTCTATTAGCCGAACAAGTTCTTACTAGACAACGACTCCATGGTCAAATCTAAACAGTTCCATGTATGACCATTCGCTGTACCCTTTTTTCACATTCGACTCCTTGCCCCTCTGTTAAGAAATAGGACAATATCACATAATGATGAAACGTTCATGACCATAATTATGTGATTTGTTTTAAACTTCGTTACTTGAGTTTTAACTGGGTGAAGTATGCAAAATAAATCAGATAAAATTTAATATGGGCTCCTGTTGGAAGTAAACTAACGTCACATACTTATTGGTTCAGAACTATTTAATGGCAAAAACAAAGACATATTTTATATACTTCGGCAATTATTAAGAAACATGCTCACAACGTCTAGCGTTCTCTGATTGTCATAAAATAATCGGATTCAACATTGTCTTTTCTGGGGGGAAAAGATTTTATATTATCTTTTTAGGGGATGGGATAGCTCAGTTGTCAGAGCACTCGCTTTCCCCAAACTAAGATTAAGCAGCATTGAGCGTGGTTACCAAGTGGATGGGTGACCATTTGCGCGCCTTGGCTTCAGTGCAGTTCCCCAGTTCACCCAGCTGTAAATCGGTATCTGCCTCTTTAGGGACAGGGAAGGTAAAGCAGCGAGGGAGAGGAGATGGGCGCCGCCCTCAATATGCTGGCCCTTAGACAAGCAGAGGTCTGAAACCTAGCTTCCCAACGCCCGCAGAGACTATGAGACACCTTGACCTTTATTTTTCGTTCACAATCAGCGAGGTTTTGCTTTCGCGACAGTTTTTTTCCAACCACTAAGGTAGCCGCATTCCTACTTCGGGAATATATAATAGTATAAAGCTTCATAATAGCTGCAGCAAAGGTAAGCCTACAGCTATGATTATCCTGCTCCAGCCATCAGGTTTACAGCTCCGCCGACCACAGAGGCCATCATTGCCAGGGCCGTCACCTCGCTAAGAAAGAAATTCGTGGTTTTTGTTTGTTTGGTTGGTTGGTTTTTTGGTTTTGGGGTTGGTGTTCTTCTTTATTGTGTGTGTGTGTGTGGGGGGGATTGTTTGTTTTCGTGTTGGTGTTTCTATTTTTGTTCCTCAGCTAGAGCTCCGAGTTTCCCAATGGTGAGATTTGGCGTATGAGACCGTTTTTTCTCCACCATTAAGATAGCCGCATTCTGACTTCGGGGATAGATCTCAGTTTACAGACGAAAACATGCAGATTTTTAAGAAAAAAAAACTCTACCTTCTGCGCTCCACTGTATTATGGAAACATCTTTCAGCAAACACACACTCATTGATAGGGAGTTGACGGGGGGGGGGGGGGGGATTGGGGGGGGGGGGTGGAGGGACCCCACTTGGAATAGTTATATCTTGACTCATACACACACAATGAATTATCTAGTTCCTCGGCAAGCAAATAGCTTTTTTTTGGGGGGGGGGGGGGGGGGGGGGGGGGGGGGGGGGGGGAAGGGTATGTGTGAATTAGCAGTGAGGGGGAAGCAGTTGGCTTGTCACCTCCTTAGCACCTCCTGAGGATTGCCAGAGTATGTCAGGTCAGGGGCAATTTTCACATCGTGCCCAGACGCGGAGATACCATAATGTCATAAGTGCCGTGACCTACCTACCTACCTACCTACCTACCTGCCTGCCTACCTACCTACCTACCTACCTACCTTCCTACCTACCTAGCTACCTACCTACCTACCTACCTACCTACCTTCCTACCTACCTACCTACCTACCTACCTACCTAGCTACCTTCCTACCTACTAGCTACACTACCTACCTGCCTGCCTACCTACCTACCTACTTCCTACTACTACCTACCTACCTACCTAGCTACCTACCTACCTACCTACCTACCTGCCTGCCTACCTACCTACCTACCTACCTTCCTACCTACCTACCTACCTACCTAGCTACCTTCCTACCTACCTACTTACCTACCTACCTACCTTCCTTCCTACCTACCTAGCTAGCTGCACGGTAAATGATGGAGGAAAGTGAGGGCCTGCCCAGGTCAGCCTGAGCGTTGTCTTCCTCGGAATGAAGCAACAGACAGCTGACCAGCCTCACACACAGAGCAACAGACAGAGAGCTGTAGGTACATCAGTTGGATGGACAGATAGGTGGGTAGATGATTATGTGGGCAGATAGATAACTGAAGAGATAAATAGATGGAGGGATCCAGGTCGATAGATAGATAGATAGAAAGACAGACATGTAGATAGATAGATGGATAGATAGATAGATATATAGATAGATAGAGGGACAGATAGATAGAGAGACAGACAGACAGACAGATAGATAGATAGATAAATAGATAGAGAGAGAGACGACAGATAGAGACAGACAGACAGGCAGATAGATAGATAGATAGACAGACAGACAGACAGACACACAGACAGATAGATAGATAGATAGATAGATAGATGCATGCATGCATAGATAGATGGATGGATAGATAGAGAGAGAGAGAGAGTGACAGACAGACAGACAGACAGAGAGCAATTCAATACTGTAAAAGGACTTGGAACAAATACTTACTGAAAAGTTTCCCATGCACTTTCGCTCAAAGACTGAAACTGCGTCACCGAGTTTTACAGACAAAAGAGAAACAACGCCTGTAAAAATGGACATAGATAAATTATATCAATTATTTACTTCTTGTCAGGATTTGATCTTAAGACAAAACAACAACAACGACAACAACGAATGACTGGGCTTACAGATCCTACACCCTTTGGCATGACAACAATAAATCGGTCTTTCCTCATGGGCCAAATGTGCACGTATTAAAGTTACAGCCCTTGTTCTTCGTAAAACCTCCAAACTAAACGAAAAAAGCCAAAACAGTGAATAACTTTATTCAGGGGGGGGGGGGGGGGGGGGGGTTAGAAAACCATTTTAAAGGCATACAATTTGGAAACAAGAACAAACAAAAAATCTGATTTTACATGCTCTGTTTAATCACAGCAAGAGACCCCCGTGGGAATGTCGGGGGCTGTTTGATGGCATATCGCCACCTCCTGGAAAGTCTGTGCTCTCCCTCTTTTCTATCTCTCCTTGTTTCTGTCTTTTTCCTTACTTTTTTATCATCTCTGTTTTCTGCCTTCCCAGTCCACTCGCCAGCCTTTTTTTGGAAGCACATCTTTCAAATATACTACTGTTTTCATTACATACATTTTGCCATATTGCTCCGTTCTGGCGACCATAACAGTGATATAGCAAACAATAGGATGGGCACAGGATGTCCATTCTGCACTGATATTTCCCCATAATGACATTGTTCTTACAGTTTTTCTTTTGTACATATAAATGTTCACGATCCTTTTTTGGGCACATTTTTTGTAACCTGGGGAGGATAAATCTAGCAGAACGGCTGGCAACATCCTCAGCACAGTATGATTTAAGATAGTTAAGATACTTTGTCATTTAATGGTGTGTGTTTTTCCCCTTCAGACTGACGGTGGTGGATGTTTAAAGGGATTGAATGGTGCTGATGTTAAACTTGCGGGTGAATGCTACTGGGCTTGCTAAAATCGAGTATGAAAGGTGACAGCCCTGATGTGGCTTCGTGGTCGGCGGGGCTATAAACGCCGTGGAATGAATGAATGAATGAATCATGGCAGGAGAGGTGGCTGTTTTTATCTGGGTACACTCAGAGCTGAGGTCAGCCTTTGGGCATTAGTGAGTGTTGTTGACTTTATCGACATCATAGATGTCAGCTTTAGTGAGTGTTGTTGACCTTGTCGATACCACAGGTGTCAGCTTTAGTGAGTGTTGACCTTATCGACATCACAATTGTCACATTACAAACAACACATAAGGCGTTGTGACCTCGCTCACTTCCCCGTCTGTCTGTCTGTCTGTCTGGTTGGCTGTCTCTCTGTCTCTCTGTCTGTCTGGTTGGCTGTTTCTCTGTCTGTCTATCTGGTTGGCTGTTTGTCTGTCTGTCTCTCTGTATGTCTATCTGTCTCTCTCTGTGTCTCTCTATGCCTTGTTAATATGTCTGCCACACACACACACACACACACACACACACACACCACACAACACACACACACACACACACATACACACACATCTTCTCTCTCTCTCTCTCTCTCTCTCTCTCTCTCTCTCTCTCTCTCTCTCTCTCTCTCTCTCTGTCACTGTGCCACCGTTTCTATGTCTATCTCCGTCTTAAACTCACACACATAGACCACACACGCACGCACGCACGCACACTCACGCACTCACACACACAAAACCCACCCTCCACACACCACACACACACACACACACACACACACACCACACACACACACACACACACATACCCTCCCCCCCCCCCCCCCCACACACACACACTCACCCACCCCACCCCCTCACCACCACCACACCACCACCACCACCACACCCCAACCACCACACCCTCCACTCCATTCTCACAGACGGCGGAAGCAGCAAGCGAGCGGCCCAATGCCAGACAGGCTTCTTCCAGAGATGCAAGCCGGAAGAGGGAGGGGAGGGGAGGCAATAAGGCTGACAAGGGGAGGCAATAAGGCTGACAAGGGGAGGCAATAAGGCTGACAAGGGGAGGCAAGAACACGGTTTGGGCACTAGCAGGGCGGGCCAGCACCGCGCTGTCAGGGCCAGTGCTGAGAGGCCAGGGTCCCGAGTAGGGGACGTTTAGGGCCTGGCTGATTATAGCATGTCGGTACTATAGCATGTCGATATTATAGTAGCATGTCGGTATTATAGCATGTCGGTATTATAGCATGTCGGTATTATAGCATGTCGGTATTGTAGTAGCATGTCGGTATTATAGCATGTCGATAGTATAGCATGTGGATAGTATAGCATGTGGATAGTATAGCATGTCGGTATTATAGCATGTCGATATTATAGCATGTCGGTATTATAGCATGTCGATATCATAGCATGTCGATATTATAGCATGTCGGTATTATAGCATGTCGATATTATAGCATGTCGGTATTATAGCATGTCGGTATTATAGCATGCTATATTATAGCATGTCGGTATTATAGCATGTGGATATCATAGCATGTCGGTATTATAGCATGCTATATTATAGCATGTCGGTATTATAGCATGTCGGTATTATAGCATGTGGATATTATAGCATGTCGGTATTATAGCATGTCGGTATTATAGCATGTCGGTATTATAGCATGTGGCTATTATAGCATGTGGATATTACAGCATGTGGCTATTATAGCATGTGGCTATTATAGCATGTGGCTATTATAGCATGTCGATATCATAGCATGTCGGTATCATAGCATGTCGATATTATAGCATGTCGATATCATAGCATGTCGATATTATAGCATGTCGGTATTATAGCATGTCGGTATTATAGCATGTCGGTATTATAGCATGTGGATATTATAGCATGTGGATATTATAGCATGTCGGTATTATAGCATGTCGGTATTATAGCATGTCGGTATTATAGCATGTCGGTATTATAGCATGTCGATATTATAGCATGTCGATAGTGTTGTTGGTCCTCTGGTTGGCCTCTCTGTCTGTCTGTCTGTCTGTCTGTCTGTCTGTCTGTCTGTGTCCCTGTCTCTGTGTCTGTGTGTGTGTGTGTGTGTGTGTGTGTGTTTATTTATTTATTTAATTAATTTATTTATTTTTTATTTATTCTTTTTTGGAATAAGCACTCATGTGCTTTTTTACGTCCAGTCTCCGTGTGTATGCGGTTTTGTAAATTTTGTCATCTGTTCCTACCGGCACACAATGGCCTACTCTTTCGAAAAGCGGAACAGGATTTACCGTGTGCGCTAGATGTTCTGCATGCGTTCGCACACGGGGCCTCGGTTTACAGTCTCATCCGAAGGACTTTGACATTCAGTTCGATTTTTTGTCAAACTGGGAAGAAAGGGCGAGGCTGGGAATCGAACCCACAACCTCACGGTTTACTTGTTGGCAGGCAAACGTCTTAACAATCCTGCCTCCCTCCTTGTGTGTGTGTGTGTGTGTGTCTCCCTGTGTGTGTGTGCGTGTTCTTTCTTTGAATTAAGGACTGTCCGTCTTTCCACAATAAGCGATATTAGACGTGCGTGCGTGCACGGGCGTGTGTGTGTGTTGTGTGTGTGTGTGTGTGTGTGTGTGTGTGTGTGTGTGTGTGGTGTTGTCCTTCCCCTCTCTGTCTGCTCTACCTCTCCCCCTCTTTGTCTGTCCGTCCGTCCGTCCGTCCGTCCGTCCTCGTCTCTCTCTCTCTCTCTCTCTCTCCTCTCTCTCTCTCTCTCTCTCTCCTCTCTCTCTCTCTCTCTCTCTCTCTCTCTCTCTCTCTCTCTCTCTTTTCTTTCAACAAGTAAGGAGTCTGCTGAGAGTTGTTGAAAAAGACTACCACTATCAGAAATAACACGTGGAACAAGTTCAACAGATTTTTGTAAATATGTAAACATAGTTTGTTTGTTTGCTTTTGTTTTTCAGTGTGTTTTTTTGGAGGGTGGGTTGATATTGTACTGGTTCAAAACATCCATTGAAATGGCGCACGCATCTTGTTCACCCATGATTTTGTTTCTGCAGAGGGCTGGATTAAAAAAAAAAAAGCTATTGTTATGCTTATTCTATAACCCTCTATAAATAAAATGTGTTCATTGCTCATTGTTGCTCTTGATGTTATGCAATAATTCTCCACAACCCGAAAGGAAAGAGCAGACATTAAGAGTCTGAATTCTAACGTCTTGTTCCTAAGTCCATGTCTGTCTCTGTCTCTGGCGCTATCGCTCTGTGTGTTCGATTGTTTTTTTATGACTGTCTAAGTGTTCCTTTCAGCCCCGAAGTCGGAATGCGGCTACCTTCACGGTGGGCAAAAAACGGGGGCATACACGAAATGTGGTGAACCTTGGAAAAAGAATGCGTTCCTTTTTTGTTTTTTCCTATTTTTTTCTGTCAGTTTCTTTTTTGTTTTATTTTATTTATCTTTATCTTATTTCGTCTGATTTTATTTTGTTTTATTTTATTCTAGTTATGGTTTTTGTTTGCATTTTATATATATATATATATATATATATATATATATATATATATATATATATATATATACTAATATATATATATATATACATATAATTATAATATATATATCTATATTGATTTTTTAATTTTTTTGATTTTATATTCAATTGTTTTTCGCTCCTCGAGCTCTATCCGAGGCCACCCCAATTGGTGCCGATTCGACGTCGGGGGGGTGAGGGGGTGGGAGTGGGGTTAAAAAGTTTATATTATGTTTATCATACTTCAGTTACATGTTGACTGCTGTCGGGGCTGCTTCTCTTCTGCTAGTTGTGGTTCTGGTGTGGCGGCTGGGGGCGGGATGGCCCAGTGGTCAGAGCGTTGGGCTCGTGATCTGACGGCCCGGGTTCGAGCCACCACCGGGACACCCGTTTTCAGGGGATTTTCCTCCCTGGAGTTAACGTCAGTATTGACTTCACTCCCCTGAAAGTTCTTCGGATGAGACTATTATAAACCGGGGCCCTGTGTGCGAACGCTCGCAGAACATCTTGCGCACTCGTGAAAACCCTTTCTGCTTTTTGGAGGAGTAGACCGCTGCGTGATGGCAAGAACGGATGACGATTTTTTTAAAAACACACACACAAACACACATACACACAAACACACACACACACACACACACACAACACACACCACACACACACACACACACCTCTCTCCTCTCACACTCTCTCTCTCACACTCTCTCTAATATCACAGATAGCAATTAAAATCGAAACAACACACAACACACACACACACACACAACAACACATACTGTCATTACAACATCTTCGCATCGAATGCAGCACTCCTAAGTGACAAAACAATACAACACACAAAAATCTCACACGTTGAAAACCTGACCTAGCTAGAACAAACACACAACACACAACAACACAAACCCCACACTACTCTGAATGTGTACCCACACTCACACGTATTGGCTTCACTTTTTAACTACCGTGTGTTTTGTTTGCAGTGGATCGGTACTTAATGGTGGACAAACATGAATGGGTCACTTTTGGCAAAATATTCTGAGAGAGGGCTAGTGGGGAAGAAATACAACATGGAACAACATCAACAACAACAACAACAACAACAACAACAACAACAACAACAACAACAACAACAACAACAACAACAAAACCCAGCCTACTTCTGATGTGTTTAGCTCTCAGCTTTAGCTTTTCATCACTGTTGTTTGGGGCTTTTTCACTTGTTGGTTTTTGTTTAACTACGCGTTGTTTGTTTTTGTTTGTGTGTTTGTTTTTGGTGAGCTATGTCTGATGATGGCGTCTCTTTTGAACAGATTATTCTGAAAGAAGAATGAAGGGCGTGGGGTGGGGGTGGGGGTGTGCTTTTTTTTCAAGTCGAGGGGAATGAACTTATTCTGTTGGTTTCTTATACCCTTTTGTATTTCGCTTATTTTCTTTTTTTCATTCATTTTTCCTCTCTTCTTATCCTCCCCATCACTCCGCTCTTGATCTCTCTATTTTCTTCTGTCTCTCTTTCAAATGATGAAGATCCTTCAAATTAAACACAGTTGTTTTTTTTCCTCAGAAAATCTACCTTATGAATTATGGCCGTATCTCTTTTCTCTTTTTTGTTTGGTTTGCTTTGCTTTGCTTTGTTTGCAAGCTATGGCTATAATTTGGACACTAATACGGGCTTTAATCTACATCATAAGGCCACACGAGGACAGAGAGAAGGAATCTCCAAATAGACAGATAAACGTTGGGAACAACCAGGCTTAGTGCGCCTATTTTGGGAGAAAGGACACCGGAGCTGGAAAATGAGCGCCACATCTTGAGAAAGAGACAGACAGACAGACAGGAAAACACACACAGATTGACAGTCAGACAGAGAGACAGACAGACAGAGAGGAAAACAGAGGAGAGAGAGAGAGAGAGAGAGAGAGAGAGAGAAGAGAGAGAGAGAGAGAGAGAGAGAGAGAGGAGAGAGAGAGAGAGAGAGAGAGAGAGAAGAAAGAGAGAGAGAAGAGAGGAGAGAGAGCGAGAGAGCGAGAGAGAGAGAGAGAGAGAGAGAGAGAGAGAGAGAGAGAGAGAGAGAGAGCCCATCACAAAAAAAGGTCCCTCCGTCCTTCCTCCTCCGCATTCAATTTTTTTCCCTTTGCGCGCAAAAAGAGTGACGGCCCTTTCCATCCAAAATGGCTGAGGGAAGACAATTTGGAAGGTGTCAAAGCGAAAGTCCTGTGGACAAACGGCCTCAGTAGGAGAGACAATATCGAAATGGGACGATAGCTAATCACGTCTTACAGCAGCACGCAAGCCGAAAATGGATCGTGTGTAGCACAGCATCGTCTGCAAAACCTCGGCAACAGCCAGTGGCTTAACTAGCGTTTGGCCATACACACCAGGCAGCTCTGTTCGCCTCCCTGTCTTCTCTTCTTTTGGGGAAGGCTTGTGTTTGCTTGTTTGGGTTGGGTTTTTTTTTTTAAAATAATGTTTTTGAGAAATTGTTGGTTTGTTGTGCTGTGTTGTGCTTTTTAATTGTTGTGTTTGTTTTGTTTGTTTTGTTTGGTTTTGGTTGTGGGGGGGGGGGGGGGGGGGGGGAGGGGAGGGGGTTTGCCTGGAAGGAGGGTGGATGAAAGTTGATGTTATTGATGCTGTTGTTGTTGTTGTTGTTGAGGTGAATATGTCATAATTGTTTTATTGTTGTTCTTGTTGTTGTGCTGTTGTTGTTGTTGTTGTTGAGTATTGAGATTTTTTCTGTAGACTGCCTATTTTTATTTTCTCTTTTATATGGTAATGATCCTGTTGATATGGAAATTGATTTAATTTAAAGTTGTTTTTTTATAATTATAAGCTTGTTATAATGTGAAGTATTCTGTTCTTTAAACTTTCAAAACTGTTGTACAATTATATTCTTTTCGAGTTGTCAGAGTTTGGAACAAACTGTCACTAAACTAAATAAAATAATCGCAAAACACGATACTACAAATCGCCCAAAAATCCACTATATTTTTATATTGGAAATATATATATATATATATATATATATATATATGGTATTATAATATTATATATATATTATATATATATATATATATATAGTTATAATTATATATATTATATATATAATATATATATATATATATAATTATAATATTATATATTATTATATAATAATCAGATTGAAAAAAAGTTAGAAAAAGTGTTGCAAAAAAGGTATTGCAATTAAATGCAAATCACAACTTCTGTTTTTGGCCTTTGTTTTTCGCTTCTGTAGAGATATCTGCATTGCACTGATGTAGTCAAATCGGAGATAATAATAATTATGCAGTATAAATACACGCGAGTCAATGACGGCTTTGCCTTGTCTTTCTCTCTCTGTCTTTCTCTCTTGTCTTTTCTCTCTTTCGTTTCTCTCTTGTCTTTCTTGTGTCTCATCTGTCTTCTCTCTTGTCTTTCTCCTTGTCTTTTCCTCTGTCCTTTTGTCATTTATCTCTTGTCTTCTCTCTCTTGTCTTTCTCGTCTTGTCTTCTCTCTATGTTTTTCTCTCTTTTCTTTCTCTCTTTGTCTTTACTTCTTGTCTTTCTGTTTCGGATTGTCTGTCAGAGTCAAGCTCATACTTGTACTGTCCTGCTTTCCTGCGCATGCGTCATAAAATAATCGCCCGCTGGCCAGAACCGATGGCTGTTGCCTGAGTTGTTAGCCTGGAACGTGTCCTGTATAAGATAGAAAGGAAGAAGATAGATTCCTGCACAAGGAAGAAACGAAAGAATGTATCGCCCTCTGCTCTCCTGTGTGTGCTGTGGTCTCTTCTGTCTGTCTGTCTTCTTCTGCCTGCCTGCCTGCCTGCTGTCTGCTGTCTGTCTGTCTGCTGCTGCCCCTCCCCCCTCCTCTCTCTCCCTCTGTGTGTGTGTGTGTGTGTGTGTCTTCTCTCTCACTCTTCTCCCTCTCTTCTCTCTCTCCTATCTCATTCATTCTCATTACTATCTCTCCCTTCCCCTCTGTGTGTAAGTAAGTCTTCAATTTTAACATCTTTCCACTTTAAGTGATACCAGACGGCCCTAAAATAGGAGACTGAATGAAAGAGAGAGAGAGAGAGAGAGAGAGAGAGAGAGAGAGAGAGAGAGAGGAGAGAGAGAGAGAGAGAGAGAAAGATAGATAGATAGATAGATCTACTCTGTGTGGTAGTGCATGGTGTGTATAATTTGGTGTTGGTGTGTGTGTGTGTGTGTGTGTGTGTGTGTGTGTGTGTGTGTGTGTGTGTGTGTGTGTGTGTGTCTGTGTGTGTCTGTGTGTGTAATAAAGAGTAATAACAAGGGAAATACACAAATAGTATTCTTAACATAAACAGATCAAGAACATTTAAAAAATGAAATTCGAAGAGAACTACAACTACAATAAGTGCCCTATAGGACTTAACAATAAACCTTTAGCAATGTCAAATGTTAGCTTTACATTGTTCAAAACTTTGTCAATGGTATTCTCCCCTCTGTGTGTGTGTGTGTGTGTGTGTGTGTGTGTGTGTGTGTGTGTGTGTGTCTGTCTGTCTGTCTGTCTGTCTGTCTGTCTGTCTGTATCTCTCTCTCCTCTCTCTCTCTCTCTCTCTCTCTCTCTCTCTCTCTCTCTCTCTCTCTCTCTCTCTCTCTCTCTCTCTCCCCGAAAATGAAACGAGTCAGTGTCTGTCTGTCAGTCTGTCTGTCTTAATCACTTACTCACTCACAAATACACACACTCACATACACACACGTGCGCGCGTATGTGTGCACATGAGCACGCACAAATACACTCTTGCATGTGCTTTTATACGGTATGTGCACACATCCCTATATATACGCGATCACGCACACACACGCACACACACACGCACGCACACACACAAGCACACACACACAACACACACACACACACACACACACACACACACCCCACACACACACACACACACACACACAGAAAGAGAGAGAGCCCGAGAGTACCCTCTAATGAATGAAATAATGGAGAATGCTACCGCATCTATTAAATTATAGGTCTTTGATTGTTGTGGTTCTATAGTGTGGTGTGTGTGTGTGTGTGTGTGTGTGTGTGTGTGTGTGTGTTCAGGTGTGTGTGTGCGTGCGCGTGTGTGTGTGTTCAGGTGTGTGGTGTGTGAATGTGCCTGCGTGTGTACGTGTATGTATATGTGTGTGTTGGTTTGGGTGTGTGTGTGGGTGGGGGGGGGGGGGGGTGGGGGGGGGGGGGGGGGTGGGGGGGGGGCGTTGTGTGTCCTGCACGCGTGCTTGTGTATAATCATAGTGCACAATTATGTGACGAATTTAGGTAACAAAATATTCGTTCACAGTAATTGCAAACTATTTTATGAAAACAAAAATACAATATATATCACTCACTCACTCACTCATCCCTTGGTCGGGACAACCGTTGGGGTACCCGCATGGACGCTGCAGGTGGACCGCCAAATGGTTCTGTCCTGGGCTGTTTTCAGGAGGCTTGGTACAGTGAGGCCGGTCCACTCCTTGATGTTGGATATCCAGCTTTTGCGTGGTCGTCCCTGCCTCCTTGCTCCTTCCACCATTCCCTGCAGGACTGTCTTTGACAGGCTGTTATGCCTTGTTGTGTGGCCAAACCACTTCAGTTTCCTCCGTTTGACTGTATCTAGCAATGGTTCTTGTTTGCCAGCCAGTGCCTCGATCTGCTGCCAGACGTAGTCATTGGTTTTGCGGTCTCTGTAGGTGATGTTCAGATCCGCATGAGGCACTTCATCTCAAAGGCTTGAATGCGACGTTCTAATCGGCAGTAAGTGTCCAATGCTTCACAGCTTGTACAAGGCAATGGATGTGACGAGTGCCTTGTAGAGTCTGACCTTTAGTTGGTTGTGGTTTTTTCTGATTGTTGTGGTTTCTCCACACTTTCGCCAGCTTAGTCATGGAGGAGAGTGCCACAGCAAGTCTGATCTTCACCTCTTGTGTGCTCGTGCCTTCTTTGGTGATGACTGCTCCAAGGTACTTGAAATTTTTCCACCTCCTCTAGTGTCTCGCCACTCATCTTGATGCTGGTGGGAGTGGTCGGTGTGGTACTGTTTCACTAGGATCTTGCTCTTTTCTGTGCTGATCTCCCATACCGTGGGCATTGGCTGATGTTTCCAGTCTGGGTGGTGAGATCCTGGAGTCGTCTTCTTCACTGCGGCCCATGAGATCAATATCGTCTGCGAATCGAAGATTGCAGACCTGGCCTTCCTCCTATTGTGATTGTGGTCTTGAAGCCAAGGAGGGCCTCCTGCATGATGTTCTCCAGGAACACGTTGAAAAGAACGGGGGATAGCGGGCAGCCTTGTCGAACTCCAACTGAAGTCCGGAAGAACTCCCCCGATTTCTCCACCCATGAGGACTGCACTGTGGGAGCTGTCCAACAGCGCCTGGATGACTTGAATCAGGTCCCTCGTCGAAAGCTATATCTCTCATGACTTGCCACAGAGCTTCTTGCCACACTCGATCGAAGGCCTTCTTGAAGCAATGAAGTTGTTGTTAGAGGCTGTAGCTGATGTTGGAGATGCTTCTCTATGAGCATTCTGATGTTGAAGATCTGTTCGACAGTGCTTCGACCTGGTCTGAATCCTGCCTGTTCTTCTGATAGGATTTCTTCTGCTTGTGGTTTCAGTCTGTTCAAGGCAATGCGTAGCATAACTTTGCTTGGATGGCTTATCAGACTGATTGTTCTGTAATTTTGGCACTTCTTCAGGTCTCCCTTCTTTGGAAGTGGAACTAGGATGGATTGGGTCCACTGTTCAGGCCACTCTTTGCTGGTCCAGATGCGTTGGCAGATGATTGTTAATGCCTTGATCGTCTCTGGGCCTCCGTTTATTATATATATATAATATATATTTAAAATTTCATAATAATCACAAAAGCCAGCAGAAAAACGAAGTCACTGAGTAGCAAACTAAGCCTGGAGGCTCTGGATTCAACTGATGAACAAACAACTAAAAAAAATCAATAGACTTGAACAGTAAACCTGTGCACTTCTACCATAGTGCTTAAACACACACACACACAC
>CM054148.1:16677208-16679708 GCA_028751875.1 Rapana venosa | reverse complement strand
GTTCTGTTCTGTTCTGTTCTGTTCTGTTCTGCTCTGCTCTGTTATGCTCTGTTCTGCTCTGTTCTGCTCGCTCTTCTCTGTTCTGCTCGCTCTGTTCTGTTCTGCTCTGTTCTGCTCTGTTCCGCTCTGCTCTGTTCTGCTCTGCTCTGCCATTGGCAACATAAACCATCTTGGTAAAACAGAAATAATTACGACAACAGCAACAGTACTGCTGCTGCTGTTGCTACTGCTGTTGTTGCTACTGCTACTGTTGTTGTTGCTACTGTTGGTGCTACTGCTGTTGTTGCTACTACTGTTACTGCTGTTGCTACTACTACTGTTACTGCTGTTGCTACTACTACTGTTGCTGCTACTATTGCTATTGCTGTTGTTGCTACTATTGCTACTGCTGTTGTGGTGGCTATTTCTACGGCTGTTGTTACTGCTACTCCTACTGCTGTTATTGCTACTGCTACTCCTACTGCTGTTATTGCTACTGTTGTTGCTACTGCTGTTGTTGCTACTGCTGTTGCTGCTACTACTACTGTTACTGCTGTTGCTGCTACTATTGCTACTGCTGTTGTTGCTACTATTGCTACTGCTGTTGTCGCTACTATTGCTACTGCTTTTGGTGCTACTATTGCTACTGCTGTTGTCGCTACTATTGCTACTGCTTTTGGTGCTACTATTGCTACTGCTGTTGTTGCTACTATTGCTACTGCTGTTGTGGTGGCTATTTCTACGGCTGTTGTTACTGCTACTCCTACTGCTGTTATTGCTACTGCTGTTGTTGTTGCTGCTGTTGTTGTTGTTGTTGCTGACGATGTATTTACTACTGCCGTTGTTGCTAAATCTGTCGTTGCTACTGATGTTGTTGCTACTGCTGTTGTTGCTACTGCTGTTGTTGCTACTGTTACTTCTGTTAGTTTTGCTGCTGTCACGGCTACTTTTACTGCTTGTGCTGCTACTGCTGCTGCTTATGCTAATACTGCTGCTTATGCTGCTACTGCTGCTGCTTATGTTGCTACTACTGCTGCTTATGCTGCTGCTGCTTATGCTGCTACTACTGCTGCTTATGCTGCTACTACTGCTGCTTATGCTGCTACTACTGCTGCTGTGCTGCTACTACTGCTGCTTATGCTGCTACTACTGCTGCTTATGCTGCTACTACTGCTGCTGTGCTGCCGCTGCTGCTGCAGTATTTTGCTGTTAAGTTGCCGTTGTTGCCGCCGCCGTTGCATTCTGCTCAGAGCACATGCTTTGATATCGCTTAGTGAGGTACCCACAAACTAGTACTCGGACTTCTACTCGTGATCTAGCGCATTGGGGAGAGAGAGAGAGAGAGAAGAGAGAGAGAAGAGAAGAGAGAGAGAGAGAGAGAGAGAGAGAGAGAAGAGAGACAGTGACAGAGATAGAGAACAGCAGACAGACACAGATAGACAGAGAGTCTAAAAACTGAATGCAAAATTCAGACCAAGGACCTGGCTTTTTCTAAGTATATATCGTTCCTCCCCCCCCCCCCCCCCCCCCCCCCCCCCCCCACCTACCCACCAAATCACTTTATCAACAAGTTCTCACGTACCAACACACACACACCATCCCATATCTTCTCCTCTCCACACCCCCCCCCCCCCCCCCCCCATCTCCCTCGCCCTCTACCCCAAACCCCACCCCACCCTCCTGTGACTCTGCACGTACTACACAACACACACACACCACACAACGCACACGCTACCAAAACACACACACACCACATACACACCACACACACACACACACAAGAAAAAATCACCCACCCTCCTGTTCCCGTCTTGCCCCTTCATGGGATAACTAGGAAATGTCTTATTTATATTCATGGGCGGCGGGCCACTGTGTGCCACCACCACCACCACCACCACCACCACCAGCGCCTGGCGTCCTCAGTACTGACCAATCATGGCTTCATCTGGTGGCTAGCCCAGCTCACAGTAGCCGCTCCGTGGCTGGCCTAGCCCAGCCGATGTATGTATGTATGATCTACCACCAGCGCAATCAGAAATGCCATTATTGCCGGCCCCCCAGCCTGGCGCAAAATGCACCGGCTTACCTCTCCATTCAGCGCGCATTTCTGGCCAGTCTGGGGCAGAAAATGACTTGAGAGCGAGGTGAATGGTAGTTTAGGTGAGTGTTGGCTTCAGCTGATGATGAAGGGGGCCACTCGTCAGCTCTAAAGTTCTCTCTGTCTGTCTGTGGACTGGCCAAATAGGTTAAGAAATGAATTGCAGTCAATGAGTCATATAGAGTGAATAGAAATGCGAATAGAAAGGAGGAAGGAAAGAAAGGAAGGGGAGGAAGGTGAAAGGAAGGGAAAAAAAGAGAAAGGCTAGAAATAGCTTGGGGAGAGAGAGAGAGAGAGAGAGAGAGAGAGAGAGATGAGAAGGAAGAGGAGAAAAATGAAGGAAGGAAGAAAGATGAAAAGTGGAAGAAAGGAAAGAAAAAAGAGACGGAGAGAGAGGCAGAGAACATGGGGGTGGAGGAATGA
>CM054148.1:16654708-16672208 GCA_028751875.1 Rapana venosa | reverse complement strand
CTGGTTATGAATGGCTTATGGCTGTATGATGGATTGTGGCTGTTTATGCGGACTTATGGCGATTTTTTGATGACGTTATGGCTGATTTTATGAATGGCGTATGACTGATTTTATGAATGGCGTATGACTGATTTTATGAATGGCTTATGGCTGATTTTATGATTGGCTTATGGCTGTGTGGTGTTTTTTTTTTTACGACTGGCTTACGGCTGATTTTATGAATGGCTTATGACTGATTTTATGAAGGGCGTAGGCCAATTTTACGAATGACTCATGGCTGATTTTATGAATGGCTTATGGGTGGTTTTATGAATGGCTTATGACTGATTTTATGAATGGCTTATGACTGATTTTATGAATGGCTTATGGCTGATTTTTTTGAATGGCTTATGACTGATTTTAATGAATGGCTTATGGCTGATTTTATGAATGGCTTATGACTAATTTTATGAACGGCCTATGACTGGTTTTATGAATGGCTTATGAGTGGTTTTTATGGCTGGCTTATGACTAATTTATGAATGGTTTATGACTGTTTTTAATCAATGGTTTATGACTGGTCTTATGACTGGCTTATGGGGGGTTTATGACTGTTTTATGATAGGCTTATGACTGTTTTTAATTACTGGCTCATGACTGGCTAATGACTGGTTTTATGACTGGCTTAGGTATTGCTGATATGTGGGTGCTTTTAAGTTTAGTGATATGTGCGCGCTGATATTCTTGTTTATGGTATTGGCTTCCTTTGTGACCCATGTGGGTTTCTGTGTGACACAGTGCAGTCTTTGTATCGACCTAAATATCTCAGCACCGCTGTCATCGTGCACCTTGGACGAGACGTTTTGTGTGCATGGCTTTTTCTCATATACATCGCCTTGGAGGCAGCCATACTCCGATTTCAGAGGATTTTTAAAAAAATTATATCTTCATTGGAGGACACGGGTTGCCCTGCTAAAAGCTTGCTGTGGGTGAAGACAAGTCCCAGTTCACATTCCAAAGCGGTACACCATTGTTCTCCTTCCTCTGCTGCAGCTCTGAGCAATATCCACGATTAGATTTCTTGTTATGCGACCGTTTTTGTTCTCCATTAAGACACCCACACTCCGACTTCGGGTATAAAGTAAAAAGATTTTTAACTAATGTAGGCCTTAGCGCTTTCATACATTAAAGACAGACGAAGTTGTTTTCGGCATGGATTAAACTAGAACCAAGCACATGCTTGAGCACTTATCTTTTCGATGACCCAAGAAACTCAAATCTCAAGTTCAACATACACTGAGCGCAACGTAAAAGAACTCACAGCAACAAGAGAGATTTCGCTGCAAAATGTCTGTAGATAAAAAGCCATTTTTAGAGACAAACCGATAGATACAAAGACGGGAAAAATGGAAAAGAAGGGGGGGGGGGGGGGGGGGGGGGGGGGGGGGGGGGGGAGAAGGGGAGCGGGTGAGAGCAATGCATCTGGAGCGACACGCTTCCCTGGGGAGAGCAGCCCGAATTTCACGCTAGAGAAAAATCTGTTTGACTTACAATGTGGAGAAAGTGTACGTGTATGTGTGTGTGTGTGTGTGTGTGTGTGTGTGTGTGTGTGTGTGTGTGTGTGTGTGTGTGTCTGTGTGTGTGTGTCTGTGTGTGTCTGTGTGTCTGTGTCTGTGTGTGTGTCTGTGTGTCTGTGCGTCTGTGTGTGTTGTGTGCGCGCGCGCGTGTGTCTTTCTATAAAACAGATAATGCTAGTGGGCGTGTGCGGACGTGCATGCTGGCGCGGAAACCTTCTGTTGTGTGTGTGTGTGTGTGTGTGTGTGTGTGTGTGTGTGTGTGTGTGTGTGTGTGTGTGTGTGTGTGTGTGTGTGTGTGTGTGCAGAAGCCGGACTATGTACTTTTTGGTTCCAACACCCGCACATCTAATTAGGCCAGAAATCATGCTGAGTGATGACAGAGGCTGCTGACCCCCTCACAGCAGAAGTCAATCACAGCAGCACAGCCTGGGGCAGCTTGCAGCAAACCCTCATCCCCGCTCTTGTCTGCCCCTCCCAGTCTCTGACCCACCCCCAAAGCTGTGTCAGTTATTGATGGCAGCTAATTGCCAAGGCCTACACTAAAATGGTGTTGTGTTGTAAAGAAAAAAAGAAAAAAAAGCGATTGCCTTCAGCCATGCCAAGCTCTTAGCATAACAACCCGCACTCTCCTTTAAAGGAGAAAAAAATCCTCGGAAGTCGGAGTATGGCTGCCTATAATTATGGCAAGGTACTTAAAAACAGTCATACACGCAAACTCTTCATCCAGTGTGCAATTTCCAATCTCACAGTGATTCCCAGGTGGGATGATGAGGGAGTCAGAGTGCACATTCTAGGGAACCCTCAGAGTGTTGAGCTGGGGAACGCACAACGACAACAACTTCCTAGTTTCGTCCTTCTTCCTTCATTTCTTAGAACTCCCTATTTCAATAAAACTGGAAACAAAACGTGGCAGTGTGGCTGGGATGCCTATGTAGCGAGGAACACAAAAACAGTCTCTCTCTCACTCACACACACACCACACACACCACACACACACACACACACACACACACACAGACACACACACCACACACACACTCACACACCACACACACACACACAACACCACAACACACACACACACACACACCACACACACACACACACACCAAAACCTCATCCAATCTGTTGCTAGTCTCACAGTGATTCCAGGTAGGATGAGTGTAAAGGTTGGGGAACGTGCGACAACAACATTAACAACAACAACAGCAGCAGCAACAACAACAACAACACTTATCTTTCAACATACGACGAATAGCAACAATCATACTTATCCTTAAACATACAAGGGCCAGCGCATCCGACTTCGGCGTGGGAGAGAATTGTCATCTCTTAAGTCTTTCTGGGGGGAAAAGGCAAGGAGACTGTTAACAAGAAGGCAGAAAAACAGACAAAAAAAGAGGTGACAGGAAGAACAGGAAACAAGGCAGAAACAGAAGGGATAGAAAAGGAATTCCCAGCTCAGAATTTCCAGAAGGTGGGGATGCTATTTATACTGACAGGCCTCTCCTCCTCCCCCCCTCCCCCCTCCCCCGGCATTCCCACGGGGGGAGGTGACCCACAAGACGTCAACAGCGACTCAGCAAGAGAGTCCAGGCCGTAGGTACACAGGTCTCAGCTGTGGGGCCAGAAATGACAATCAAGATCCCCCAACCCAGCAGCAGCAACAGCCAGAGAGGGGACAGCATGGGAGCCAGAGAACGAGCCATTGCACCGCCTTCATGAGTGTCCAGGGAGACATGGGCCTTGACCGGGTTTGTCTCCCCTTTGTGACAGGGGGGGGGGGAGAACTCCGGCAGGGATGTGACCCGAGAACGAGAGGCAACCCAGGGTGGTGTGGACGTCGTTAATTCACTTATCACCGCCAGGGTTAGCGGCAACAGGTGGGGGGGTTCATCCCTTAATTAATCCCCACCTGACTCTCGGATCGTAGGGGCGGCGTTACATGTCATAAACAGGGACCTTGATCATAATTATTGTCATTATTGCTCGTGCTGCACTTGTAACGTTGTTTCAGTCGCTTCCTGAGGTTGGTTCACTGCAGAGAAAGACCGGTTCCTTCAGGTGGACAGTTCGCTTCCGAAACGGAACAAAACCCAGGTGGAGGATGTCTCAAACCTTTTCTAGAGATGTTTTTTCCTTTTCTTTTTTCTTCATTTCTCAGCCAGAGCTCCGAGAACCACCAATGGTGAGATGTTTTGCATATGTAACGGTTTTTGCCCACCAAAGGTAGCTGCATGTCGACTTCGGGGATGATGTCTAAAGATTACATCAGTGTGCTTGAAATTGTTGTTGTTGTCATCATCCATTCTTGCCGCACGAATGGGCTACTCTTCTGAAAGGCAGAACGGAATTTAACGTGTGCGCAAGATCTGCAAGCGTTCGCACACATGGTCTCTGTTTATAGCCTCATCCGAAGGACTTTCGGGGGACTGGAGTCAGTACTGATGTTAACTCAGGGGACAAGATCCCCTTGAACGGAAGTCTTGAACGGTGGTGGCTGGAACCCAGGCCGCCAAATCAAGAACACGACGCTCTAACCACTAGGCTTACCTCCCTTTCAACTATGAGATGGGCAGGTCCGCAATGTCACCAGCTTTTACACAGGGTGGAATTCCTACTGGAGTCTTGCACTGTTATACCTTGTACCTGTGTCATGTACATGACTGTTATCACGTACAAGTGTGTGGTGTGGGGCTGATTAGCCACCATCCCAAAGCTCGCTGTCTTTCTCTTCCCGTGGGGATGCTGGGGACACTGTCAGAATAAACAGCATCCTTAAAGTCCGTGCTACAAATTTCCTCTTTTCTATCACTCTCTTTGCTTCTGCCTTATTCCTTTTCTTCCTGTCACCTCCTTATCATCCATTTTCTTCCTTCTTGGTCCATTCTCCGGCCTTTTTTTTTCCAGAAAGATTTAAAAGATACCAATCATTCTCTCTTATGCCGAAGTCGGATGCGCTGGTCCTGACTTGTCAGGCGCTTAACGGCAGCGTGACACATTTCCACTCACATGACAGACAACAATAGTTGCTGTCTGAGAGTTCGGAAGAAGAAGAAGAAGAAGAAGAAGAAGAAGAAGAAGAAGTCTTTCTGAGCGTGCAAAGCCGGTAAAACCAGACTGTCCAGGGAAAGTTAGCGAGTACTCGTTGTATGTTCACAGCCTCGACTATGATTTTACTTGTTTAAACTTTTCTTTATTGCCATCATATTGGGTCGTGCTTTTAGAAGTGTCGATAGAAAACGATGAGCTAAGCAGCCAGTTCCAATCCAATCCAATCCTGCTGTTTATAGCCCCGCCGACCACAGAGGCCATATCGGGGCTGTCGTCCTCGTCAACTTTGAAAATAACTTCCAGTTACGTTCAGACCACGTTTGTACAGTTGAAGGCCATGATCCAGTTAGCGACAAAAAAAGACCATTTAAGGACATCACATACGACTCTGCTCGAGCCCGAGCTCTCAAGATCACGAGTCCAGTGTATGTTGTAGCTTGTGCCCGCTACGGCATGGCAGTCTCTTTTCTTCCCTCCCCTAAATGGACTTTTGTTCCGAACAAAGTTTTTCTTGTGATTTCCTCCTCCCGCTCTGCCTCTCCTCCTCCTCCTCCTAATTCTTCTTCTTCTCCTCCTCCTCCTCCTCTGCCCTCCTCCTCCTCTTCTTCTTCTTCTTCTTCTTCTTCTTCTTCTTCTCCTTCTTCTTCTTCTCCTTCTCTTCTCCTTCTTCTCCATTTGCTTGACATTCTTCTTCTTCTTCTTTGTATTCCTCTTCCTCGTCCTCCCTTCTCCACCTCCTCCTTCTTTCTGCTCTTTCCTTTCGTCATTCTTCTGTCGGGTTTCTAAGAAAACCGTACACATGTAAAAGTTGAATGGTTATGGTTTGGATTAAAAAACACCTGGGAGGGGTGGGGGTGGGGGTGGGGGATTAGCGGAGGGCTGTCAGGGCTCTGAAAGCGGCGTGTACAGCTTGTGGCCTGACATATCAGGGAGGCAGGCAGGGCTGATGCAGCCGACATGACTGTGGTAATGCACTGCTGCATTACAATCCCCGACATCTGCTCTATCTATGTTTGGCCACAGAACATTGAAAGTAAAAGCTGTTCTTTTTTTTCTTTCTTTCTTTCTTTTTTTTTTTTTGGGGGGGGGGTTACTATAAGCTCTGCTGCATGTGCATACAGGCCATTGTGTGCCGGTGGGAACAGATGACAAAATTTACAAAACCGCATACACACGGGGACTGGATGTAAAAATAAAAGCACCTGAGTGCTTATTCCATTATCCTCAATATAAACTTTTTTTTAAAATCATGTCATCTGAGCGCTTTGATTTGTTGCTTTACAAGACTCAGCGCTATATAAATTCCATACATTATTATTATTATTATTATTATTATTACTACTACCAGCGCACACATATACCTGTGTGCACATAGGCGTGTAGTCGCATGCACGCACGCACGCACGCACGCACGCGCGCGCGCGCGCGAGCACACACACACACACTGTCTTGGTTTCGTTTTATCTCGTTTTGCGAGTCTTGTTTGTTGTTGTTATTGTTGTTGTTTTTCTTCATTTATCTGTCTGACTTGAGCTTATGTTATACTGTCTTGATTTGCTTTATTATGTTTTGTTGGTCTGGATTTATACTTAAAAAAATCTTCATAGATTTTGTTTTCAACATGTGTGAACATTGTATTTTGAATTCCGAAAAAATCAATTTTTTTGTTGAAGGCAGGATGAAAAAAAAGCTGTAAAAACTTAATCTTTTACCCTCAATAAAGATCATTTTCACTTGACGACTTCAACACACACACATAATATCACACACAAAATAGTAAAGTTACACGTTGTATAAAAGACGAGCAAAAAGAAAGGAATATAAAAGAGACAATAAAAACAGAATAAAAACAAAACAGACAAAAACAACAGGAAACAAAAACAGTCACTCCCCCCAAAAACAACAAAAACAACAACAACAACAACAATTACAACAACAAAACAAACCCAAACAAACAACAAACAAAAATCAGCACACTACACACACACACAATTCAGCATATGTCCGGTTGCAACGTTTTGAGAGCACACACAAAACCCAACATCCCCCCCCAAAAAAAAAAAACAACAACACACAACAAACTACACACACACACACACACACACACACACACACACACACACACACACAGCACCACCAAAGAAACAAACCACAAAAAAAACCAACAACAAATTGTCTTATTGAGCAGAAGAAGAACGGTACACGTATTTGTTCTTAGACGTTAACGATGTACATTGTTAGTTTAGTTTTATTGTTGCTTTAGCTTTTGCTTTGGCATTAGCTGTGTGTGTGTTTGTGTGTGTTGTGTGTTTGTGTGTGTGTTGTGTTTTGTGGCTTTTTGGCTTTTATTTTTGCTGCTGCTCTTTTTGTTTGTTTTGTTTGTTGCTGTTGTTTGTTGGTTGTTGTGTTTTTTTTGTTGTTTTATTTGTGTGTGTGTGTGTTGTTTTTTTTTGGGGGGCTGTACTTTCCTCTACAGAAAGCTTATGTAAATCTAGATACAGGTTGATAAAGCATTTTGATTTTTTTTATACGTTATTTCATATTTTATCTTACTTTGAAAAACTTGCATTTTTGTTGTATTGATACCAGTTCCGTGTTCTGTTCCATTGTTTTGGTTTTGTGTTCACAAATCGCTGCATAGCTCTAGCTTCAAAACAAAACCAAACAAAACATACATTTCCTTCCATCATTAGAAACCTGTTTGGGACAGACTTCCCATCAACCAACAATGGTTTGGGGAACAAAATTTAAATTTTAAAAAAGAACTGTTGCTTTGTTTTTGCTTAGCCTTTTCGTTTGTTTTAAACGTATATTTATGTGTCCTGCCCTGTCCTGTCACTCGTCCTCTGTCAGTCTGGTTAACCATCACCGCTTCCTACACCTGCTCAGACAGGGAGGAGTGTAGGTGAGGAGAGCCCTTCCACTGAAGGAATTGTTTCCCTTGGCTTTGATTTGCACCTCTATTCTCTGCCTTCCCTCCCTTACCAGGTAGGGTGTGTAGTGCCTGTCTTCTCCTGTGCTTGTCACTCTGCAGGAGGTCTGCCCACTGGCCTCAGCTGACACATTCTGATTCCGAAGCAGCTCGTTTCATTGTACAGGCTGCATGCTGGGTGTGTTTGTGTTTCCGTAACCCACCGAACGCCGACATGATTTCGGGGATCTTTCACTTGCATAGTTGATGTGTACATCATTGTTATGTGTACACACACAAAGGGAAGTAAGGCGCTGGCAGGTCTGCACTTGAAAATAACCTGGGAGATCATAACACGCCCCCCCCCCCCCCCCCCTTAATTTCCCAGACACAGCCACCGAGATTCGAACCCAGGACTTCACAGACCCAAGGGATCGATCCCTCGAACGGTCTTAACCACTCGGCTATAGCGTCCGCCGTTTGCTTGTACATAACCAACGCCAATTTGCAGACGACTATTATCGTAAGTGAAACGTCAAATACTAAGTGTTGTTGGCTTATTCGCAATGCACAAACTACTGAAATAAATACGTTTTTTTGTACGTGTGTACATCGACGTTTTCCGTGTGTGTTCACCTTTCCCACTCTGAAACGGGATGTTGGTATTTGGGTTAACCCCGAAACAGCCAGAGACAGTTTTCTGGCGGCAATTTCCGGATTACCGTGTCTAAGAAGAGACTTGCACACCACGCTCCTGACAGCTCTGCTAGGCTAGTGACGTCATTTGCGTTGTGTTGTGTTGTGTTTTTGACGTCATCCAAACAGTAGGCGTGACCTACTACTGTTGAAGCCAGCGCTTACGCTCAAGTTTGCCCAAGAACAAACATGTGTGACAGTGCACGGGGAATAATCAAACAATTGGCACAGCAAGACTCAGAGCTACAGTGAAAAATCCCTGCCAAACCCTTAAAGAAAGCACATTTCTGTCTAAACCGTTGTTAGCTTTGATGTTATAAAGGCCTTTTCTGTACAAAGGATCCGCGTAAAATTCAACATCGCTTACAGTGTACATTTAGACATTTTTGAGATCCACTTGATTAAAAAACCCAACAAACAACAACAACCAGAAATGATAATTATATGATATACCCTATGTATAATGAAATACATTATATCATAATGACAGTATAACTCTCAGGTTGATTTTCAGTTAATAATGACCGATGAATATTAACACAAAAATGACAATATATAATCAAAACTAATAAAGATATTCAATATCTTGTGGGGTTTTTCTTTTTTATCTTTCAGTACTTTCTTTAGTATAACATGGCTGCCAACTCCCAAAATGTGTGAAAGCTCCACTTCTACCTGTTTTTCTCATGCACAGAACAGAAATGAATTCACGGAATGAATTTTGATCTATCCTCAAGTCGGTTGTCTTCTGGCCTATGCGTGGTCAGCTATAAAAGGACTCCATGTTCAATTTGCTCGTTACTGTCATGGTAATGATAAATAATATAAATGATCGATCTTGTACCAAGAACATAAAGACAATAATAGGCATTACAAAAAGTAGAATGATCCAACTAGGTAATACCTGGTAAGATGGCAGCATTCCTTACCAGCTGAAAGTGAAAATAATGAAATGCTTAGAATGGCCCGTCATGCTTTTTCTTTTTTTAGGATGTGAATCCTAAACACAAGAAAAAGACGATGAACAAAATCGAGGTCAGCTGGATAGATCTTTGAACAAATAAAAGCATACTACACGGACTGGGAACAACAAGAAAAATTATTACAGTACTAATGAACATGAAAAGGGGGCGGGATAGCTCAATGATCGGTGCACTCGTTTTACCCCAGCCAAAAGTTAAGCAGCATCGAGCGTGGTTACCAGTTGGATGGGTGACCGTTTGCGCGCCTTGGCTTCAGTACAGTCTCCCAGTTCACCCAGCTGTAAATGGGTACGTGCCCTCTTTAGGGTCAGGGAAGGTAAAGCAGCGAGGGAGAGGAGATGGGCGCCGCCCTCAATATGCTGGCCCTAGAGAAGTGAGGTCTCTGACGCCTCGCTCCCCTACGACCTTATCTATCTCTATCTCTATTTTTACTCACTATCTTTTTTCGCTCTTTCTATGTTTCTAGTCCGGTGATCTGGAATGACCTCCCTCTCTCCCTTCACCAAAAGCCTACTTATGACACTTTTAAATCCAGCTTCAAGACATATTTATTCCAAACCTAAAATTTTCCCCTCCTGTTTCACCTCAAATTTGTCCCTGCCTTCAACAGCAGAAATCCCCACCACTCTTCCAAAGTGTATATAACCTGCCTGTGTGTGTGATTCAGATTCAGATTCAGAATATTTTATTGCCATTTAAGTCATGTAGACTTATTTGACACAACAAAAACATGTGTGTGTGTGTGTGTGTGTGTGTGCGTGCGTGTGCGTGTGTGTGTGCGTGTGCGTGTGTGTGAGTGTGTTTGTGTGTGTTGTGAATGTGTTGTGTGTGTGTGCGCGCACGCGCGCATAAGTGTGTACATTTCAATTTGTGAACTCTGTTCATTGGTATTGGTTGTATGCGTATGGGTGTGTTGTATGCAAGCGCTTTGATATGCTTTTGCAAGATATAGCACTATATAAATTCCATTCATTATTAGCAGTCAAACGGTCTTAACCACTCCCTATAACCTTTTCTTTCAGTTTTATTTATTTGTCATTATTGTTTTCCTTTTCTATCTCTCAGCTAGAGCAAGGTTCACCAATGGTGAGGTTTTACGTATGCAGACCGTCTTTACCCCACCATTAAGGTAGCCTCATTTCCACCTTGAGGGTGCGTCAGTTTTATAAATACTCAGTCTTCTAATAACGACGAAATAAACCTATGCGTAATAATCAACCGTGCAGCGCAATTCTAAGTAGAACAGAATGTGTCATGTCACGTGACTGCCACGTGGATTGCATTAGTTCAGAGTGACCACAGGAGTACTGTTCTGCCTGAAAATGTGGCAACAACATTCATGTTCAACACAGTTTGATACACGTACACAGTCGGACATCGCGAGGTGTCCTTTAACGTTTGAACAACTCTGTGGAGCTTCAGGTAGTTATTTGGATTTTTACCAAAGTGTCTTTAGTTTGGGTTTGTTCCAGAAAAAATAAACCGTAATTGATGAATGTCACACTTGCCACCTTCTTCAAAACACTTAAATGATAGTTTGAGTTGTACTTCTGTTGTACCTTTTCAGTGCAAGAGCCCGATGAAAAAAAATGTTAATGTTAATCTGCAGCCTTTGAAAATGACAATAAAATCTCTCTCTCTCTCTCTCCCTCTCTCTCTCTCTCCTCTCTCTCTCTCTCTCTCTCTCTCTCTCTCTCTTTCAAAAGTCCTTCGGTTGAGACTATAAACCGAGGCCCCGTGTTCGAACGCATGCAGAACATCTTGCGCACACGTTAAATCCTGTTCCGCTTTTCGGAAGAGTAGGCCATTGTGTGCCGGTGGAAACAGATGACAAAATTGACAAAACTGCATGCACACGGGGACTGGATGTAAAAAAGCACATGAGTGCTTATTCCATTATCTGTGATATAAAATAGTCTCTCTCTCTCTCTCTCTCTCTCTCTCTCTCTCTCTCTCTCTCTCTCTCTCTCTCTCTCTCTCTCTCTCTCTCTCTCTCTCTCTCTCTTCTCTCCTTCCCCCACCAGTCAGTTTACTCTATTTATGCTGTGAGCATTTTTTGGAGGAAGCTGCTTCTGTCTGTGAAACTGATTAGATATTTTACTGTTAATATGCATTTGTTGATTTTCTTCCCCAACCTCCTCCCAAAAGTCTAAAGGAATAAGGCAATATGACAAAGACAGCAGAAAAGAAAGAAAAATGTTAGAAAAAGAGCAAGAAAGAAAGAAAGAAAGGAAGGAAAAAGAAAGAAAAGAAAGAAAGGTAGAGAGAGAGGGGAGGAAGAGGGAGGGAAGGACAAAGAAAGAGAAGGGAGGGAGAGAGGAAAGGAAAGAGAGAGAGGAAGACAAAAAGGAAGGAAGAAAAAGGAAAGAAGGGATGAAAAGGAAGTATAAAAAAGGAAGAAAGGAGAAAAAAGTGAGGAAAGAAGAAATAAAGAAAAAGAAAGATAAAAGACAAAACGCTGAAAGAAAAAAAAGTAAGAAAAAACAGAATACAGAAGAAAACGATAGAAAAAGAAAGAGAGGAAGGAAAAAGAAAAAAAGCCAAAAAAAAGAAAGCAAACAAGTAAGGTGAGAGCGAGCAAGCGAGCGAAAGAGAGAGAGACAGAGAGGGGGAGGGGAGGAGGAAGAGGGAGAGGGGGAAACGGGGAGAGAGGCAGACAGGCATACAGACAGACAGAGTGACAGAGACAGACGAACACATAGTATAACACGCACAGACACGGTGTGTGTGTGTGTGTGTGTGTGTGTGTGTGTGTGTGTGTGTGTGTGTGTGTGTGTGTGTGTGTGTGAGAGAGAGAGAGAGAGAGAGAGAGAGACAAACAGACAGACAGAGAAGAAACAGACGAGGGAGGAGGGAGGAAGAAAACCTAAGAAAAAAGATAAAAGGGAAAATGACATTGTATAAGCCCTAACTTGTTTTAATTTTAAAGAAAAAAAAAGATAATGGAAAAAAGCCCGCAAAATCAGCAGCAAAATAAAAAACATAAAATACATGAGTGAGACGGAAAGAAAGAAAAAAAAAAGAAAGAAAGAGAAAGAGGAAGGAGAAACGAAAGCGGAAGAAGGAAAGAAAACACAAAAAAGAAAAAAGAAAAAAAGCTAAAAAGGATAACAAGAAAGAATGAAAGCGAAGAAAGAAAGAAAAGAAAAGGTAAACAAGCAGAAAGAAAAATAGAACTGAAGGAAGGAAGAAAACAAGAAAACAGAAAAAAGAGAATGAAAGAAAGTACAAGAAAAGAAAGTCAGAAAGAAAAAATAGAAGAAAGACATGAAGGAAGGAAAAAACGAAAAAAGAGAAAAAAGAAAACAGAAGAAAAATAGAATGAAAAGAAAGAAGAAGGAGAAAGAAACAAGAAAAACAGAAAAAAAGAATGAAAGCAAAGAAAGGAAGAAAGAAAAAATAGAAGAAAGAAAAACAGAAGAAAAATAGAATGAAAGAAAGAAAGGAGGAAGGAAGGAAGAAAACAAGAAAACAGAAAAAAAGAGAAGAAAGAAAGAAAGAAAAACGGAAATAGAATAAGAAAGAAGAAAGAAAGAAAGAAGAAGAAAGAAAACAAGAAAAACAGAAAAATAGAATGAAGAAGAAAGAAAGAAAGAAAGAAAGAAAAACAGAAAGAAAAATAGAATGAAAAAAGAAAGGAAGGAGGAAGGAAAAAGAAAACAGAAAAAGAGAAAGAAAGAAAGAAGAAAAATAGAAAGAAAAATAGAATGAAAGAAAGAAAGGAAGGAAGGAAGAAAAAAAGAAAAACATAAAAAGAGAATGAAAGAAAGAAAGAAAAACAGAAAGAAAAATAGAATGAAAGAAAGAAATAAGTGACATAAAGAAAGGAAAAAAAACACATAAAAAATAGTATGAAAAGAAAGAAAAGAAAGAACGAAAGAAGGAAAGAAAGTGACAAAAGAAAGGAAAAAACACATAAAAATAGTATGAAAGAAAGAAAAGAAAGAACGAAAGAAGGAAAGAAAGTGACAAAAAGAAAGAAACAAAAAAGAAAGAAGGAAAGCGAAAAAACACAAAACGACAACTATTAGAAAGAGATGGCGAAAAGAAAACCTCGACAAAGATAATAAGAATCTAGAACAATGATAAACATACACACAAAAAACCCAAACACACAAGAAAACACAAAACACGCACGTATTTTCAAAAGAAATAACGGATCATTTGCATATAAACAGCCAACTAAAAGAAAGCTGAAGAAATTGAGAGAAAAATACAACAAAACAGATATCAGACTAAACAGAAAAAAGCAGCCGAAAATAGAAGATAATGGCATATAGAAAATACAACAGAACATACATTAAACCAAAAAAGCAAAAAGCAACCCCATAACAAAATCCAGGTAAGAAAATATTATGCCAAAAAATATCAAAACTGAAGCAGCAGCAGCAACACGAGAGGAAAACATGGTAAAGAAAGAACGAAGAAATAGGAAAGAAGGAGAGAAAGAAAAAGAACAGGGAAAAAGTAATCAATAAGTTTGTTTTTTTTTAAACGGGGGAAGTGACAGATTTTTAACCAAAAAGAAAACAAAATGGGAGTGAAAACAGTCTACTGTGTCTAAATAAACAACGAAAGCAACCTGAAGTATTACATCCGTGGAAGAATCAACAACTGAAGCAAAGATAATGTCTACAAGACAAAGAAATAAGAAAGAGACGAACAAAGATGAAGGGAGAGGAAAAGGATTCAAAAGAACTGGGAGAACCCCCTTCCCTTTCTCCCTCTCTCTCTCTCTCTCTCTCTCTCTCTCTCTCTCTCTCTCTCTCTCTCTCTCTCTCTCTTCTCTCTCTCTCTCTCTCTCTGTCTCTCTCTCTCTCTCTCTGTCTCTCTCTCTTTATCTCTCTCTCTCTCTCATATTGCAAAAACATGCTGTTTCAGTCTCATCACCACAGTGGCCATCATTATCTAGGGCTGTGAAGGACAAATCTCTATGGATTGCTCGGACTAATCACTCAACCGTTTTATTAAACCGTTTTCTTCATCAACGCCAGCCAGGCAGCACAAAATGAGAAGGAAAAACTTACATCCTTTGAGAGAAGAGAGAAGAGAGAGAGAGAGAAGAGAGGAGAGAGAGAGAGAGAGAGAGAGAGAGAGAGAGAGAGAGAGAGAGAGAGAGAGAGGGAGAGAGAGAGACGCGAAAGACAGACAGACCAAAGATAACTAGACAGACAGACCTGGACGCGCACAGATGAAAAGTTTCATTACTGTGAAAAACATCGGAGTGATGGAAGTGTTTTCAGCCTATTGCTTTTTAAACCAAGCAGCAGATTTATGGTTTGCCTGTGGTCAGATGAAGACAAGCTGTTAAGAAAACGGTGACGCCGTTTCACCTTTTCCATTGAAATACTGGATAGGTAGTTGTCCTACAATGGTTTTTTAAATTCTCGATTGTTTTGATATTACATAGGAGAGTAAGACCCCCCCCCCCCCCCCCCCTCTCTCTCTCTCTCTCTGGTGGCTCAAGAAAAGACCTCACATTTTCAGTACCAATATTGGATTGTGTATCGTTTGAAGTGATTTTTTTTTCATACTTGCACCGTGTATTTTGGTTATTCTTCATGCTTTCGTGTTTATTATTATGTTGGTTTTTTTTAATTATTGCTACATGATTTCTTCTACTAACCTCTCTAAGTTTGTTTTCTCTCTCCCTCTGTTCAGGGTTAATATTTTTTTAATTGTTTATATTCACTTAGTGCTTTTCTTTTTTTCTTTTGAATTAATGTGTGCCGTAAACTCATTGTCAGAGTTTTCAGACACAGAATGAATGTGTTTTTATAAAAAAAAAAAACTAAGAAGAAAAATGAGACCAGAGAAACTTCGAAAACTATCATAAACCGAAAGCTTTGTGATCATTTTCAGGTTATTGTGTGGGCATAACTAACAGCAATTATGGCTCAATAATAAATCCTTAACCAAGATTTCCGGCTGGGTTGATTATATAACATGAAAATTCATTGGTGACGTGGATTTTGTTAGTCGTGTTACCACTATCATTTATTTTCACAGAAATAAAGCGTTGTTGGAAACAATCATAGACAATCAACATTGATCTCCTCCCATACCAACACAAATTAAAGCTTCTGGGGTAACTTACAGAGGGAGAATGAGCTTTGTTCATGAAAAAGGTATATTCTTCTCTTTGATGAATCAAACCGTCAAGTGCGGGAGAAGTTGGCAATATATATATGTGACATATATATATACAGAGAGAGAGAGAGAGGAGAGAGAGAGAGAGAGAGAGAGAGAGAGAGAGAGAGAGAGAGAGAGAGAGAGAGAGAGAGAGAGAGCGCGCGCAGCCGGTGAAATAATATCTGTTTTGAGGAAACGAACATTTTCAATCATTCATTCACTCATTCTGTTATTCGCTTACTTGTTCAGATATTCATCCTTTCTTTCTGTCTTCAAATCTTTGTGTCCCTCTTTTTGTTATGTTTCTTCTTTGTCTTCGTTTACTTGTTTATTCATAGCACGAATCCTTCATTCCTTTAGTCCTTCGTTGATTAATTTATTTATTCTTTCCCTCTTTTTTTCCTTTTCCTCCTTTACTTATTCATATATACCATCATTCCTTCCTTCTTTCCCTCATTCATTTATTCTTTCATTTTTGGTTTTTATTTATTTTCTTTATTTTCCTTATTCACATCTGCCATTATTCTTTCCCTCCTTCTTTCCTTTATTCGTTGAATTATCCAATGATTCATTTGATTCCTTTTTCTGTCTTTTCTTATTCATACATGCTGTGATTCGTTCGTTTATTCATTCATTTCTTTTCTTTCTTCACGTATTCCTACATACCATGATTTGTCCATTTATTCAGTTATCCATTCATTCTTTCTTTCTTTCTTTCCTGCCATCCTTCTACCTTTTTATTTTTAAATGCTTTCTTTCTATACTCTGTGTACCTTTTTTTCTCTAAGCTTTCTGTTATTTTTTAAACTGGAAAAAATTGCAATTAGTGGTGAAAAAATTGGAAAATAAAGACGGACAGACGGATATACAAATCGACAAAGAAAACGTAGAAATACAGATAGAAGAATGTCATCAACATTTTTAAATTGTTAGATATGGTTATGTATTTTTGGCTGTATGGCAAACAGGACTTTCCCTAAGCTCAGAGTGACAAGAAGTGGTACCTCACATTAGCGGTGTTTGATGAGGACTGGCTGACTGACTGACTGACTGGCTGACTGATTGACTGACTGACTACACATCGCCCTCTTCTTTACTTTTTTAGTGAGAAGGAAGAAAGGTGTATGTACTGACATGACAGTCTAAACTTTCTGGACAGTGATATGACGTATTTAATTAAGCTATAATCCACATCTCAATGTTCAGTTAATTCATCAACAACAGTTAATTTTTTGCCATTCAGCCTTTCAATTTTCAGTTAGTTTCAAATAATTTTTTCAAGTCGGAGCTGGCCAAATTTTGTATTATATGGTATTGTACTACATGCCACTTCAAATCACGCAGATTTCTCTGTGTGAAAATCGGGCTGCTCGTCCGGGAGAGCGCGTCGCCACAAGAGCAGCGCCACCCATTATATTTTTCCTGGTTCTGTCTGCATACTGTCTTCAGGAGCTGCCAACACACCGATCAGCCGTACTGGCCCGGCACCTCAGTGGTGTGCTGTGTGGAGGAGATGCTGCCAACAACACTACCGCTGGTGTCTGCTCTGCCTGCAACACTGCCTGTGTGTCCTTCTGGTTGTTGCCGAGATGCAAGGCCATTGAGGTCAACCCTGGGCCAGAGAATGACGGTTACCGCCATATTAGGGACTACAACGGACTCTTTCACAACATTTCTTCAAATGATCTCAATAACACGCTGGTACATTTGTTGACTACAAAAACAAACTAAGGTCATGGATGAACACGTTCACCATTTCGAAGTACTGGGAAAAAACACCCAAAAAGAACCAAAACAAGAAAAAAAAAAAAGGGGGGGGGGGGGGGGGGGGGAACCTGTCAGGAAGACGAAGACTTGAAAGAAGACAGACTCGATTTTTCCAACGCTTAGACAAGACTTGAACCGAAAGTGGACCACACAGTGAAAGAACCCCCCCCCCCCCCCCCCTCCCAACAAAAAAAGCCCGAACAAACAACAAAAACCCACAGCAACCAACAACAAACAGCAACACAAAAAAATCCGCAACCTGATTTTCTTTGGGGATACGTGAAATGAAGGCAGAAGAGAGGAGAGAGAGAGAGAGAGAGAGAGAGAGAGAGAGAGAGAGAGAGAGAGAGAGAGAGAGAGAGAGAGAGAGAGAGAGATGCACAACACAAGCAATGCATGAG
>CM054148.1:16647208-16652208 GCA_028751875.1 Rapana venosa | reverse complement strand
GCATGTATGTATGTATGTATGTATGTATGTATGTATGTATGTACGTACGTACGTACGTACGTACGTACGTACGTATGTGTGTATGTATGTACGTATGTACGTATGTATGTATGCATGTATGTTTGTATGTATGTATGTAAGTTTGCGCACATAAAATCACGTGCGTGCACAAGCCCATGTTTGTCTTAGCATGAATGTGCCAAAACAATTATTGTCCAGGCAGCGTTTTAGTGTGATGGGCACTCCTGTCATCTTAGAATTTCTGATGTTTTTTCAAGGCAGGGTCTGGAAGTTGTGTCTTTTCAAGGGAAACAAAGTTATGGCAGCTGTTGATTTGTCATTTCAAGGGAAAAATTATAACAGCTGTTGATTTTGTCATTTCAAGGGAAAAAATATAACAGCTGTTGATTGTGTCTTTTTAAAGGAGACAAAATTATAACAGCTGTTGATTGTGTCTTTTCAAGGGAAAAATTACAACAGCTGTTGATTGTGTCTTTTTAAAGGAGACAAAATTACAACAGCTGTTGATTGTGTCTTTTTAAAGGACACAAAATTATAACAGCTGTTGATTGTGTCTTTTTAAAGGACACAAAATTATAACAGCTGTTGATTGTGTCTTTTCAAGGGAAAAATTATAACAGCTGTTGATTGTGTCTTTTTAAAGGAGACAAAATCTTAACAGCTGTTGATTGTGTCTTTTTAAAGGACACAAAATTATAACAGCTGTTGATTGTGTCTTTTTAAAGGAGACAAAATTATAACAGCTGTTGATTGTGTCTTTTTAAAGGAGACAAAATTATAACAGCTGTTGATTGTGTCTTTTTAAAGGAGACAAAATTATAACAGCTGTTGATTGTGTCTTTTTAAAGGACACAAAATTATAACAGCTGTTGATTGTGTCTTTTCAAGGGAAAAATTATAACAGCTGTTGATTGTGTCTTTTTAAAGGACACAAAATTATAACAGCTGTTGATTGTGTCTTTTCAAGGGAAAAATTATAACAGCTGTTGATTGTGTCTTTTTAAAGGAGACAAAATCTTAACAGCTGTTGATTGTGTCTTTTTAAAGGACACAAAATTATAACAGCTGTTGATTGTGTCTTTTCAAGGGAAAAATTATAACAGCTGTTGATTGTGTCTTTTTAAAGGAGACAAAATTATAACAGCTGTTGATTGTGTCTTTTTAAAGGACACAAAATTATAACAGCTGTTGATTGTGTCTTTTTAAAGGAGACAAAATTATAACAGCTGTTGATTGTGTCTTTTTTAAGGAGACAAAATTATAACAGCTGTTGATTGTGTCTTTTTAAAGGACACAAAATTATAACAGCTGTTGATTGTGTCTTTTTAAAGGAGACAAAATTATAACAGCTGTTGATTGTGTCTTTTTAAAGGAGACAAAATTATAACAGCTGTTGATTGTGTCTTTTTAAAGGAGACAAAATTATAACAGCTGTTGATTGTGTCTTTTTAAAGGAGACAAAATTATAACAGCTGTTGATTGTGTCTTTTTAAAGGACACAAAATTATAACAGCTGTTGATTGTGTCTTTTTAAAGGAGACAAAATTATAACAGCTGTTGATTGTGTCTTTTTAAAGGAGACAAAATTATAACAGCTGTTGATTGTGTCTTTTTAAAGGAGACAAAATTATAACAGCTGTTGATTGTGTCTTTTTAAAGGAGACAAAATTATAACAGCTGTTGATTGTGTCTTTTTTAAGGAGACAAAATTATAACAGCTGTTGATTGTGTCTTTTTAAAGGAGACAAAATTATAACAGCTGTTGATTGTGTCTTTTCAAAAACATGATGACAGTTTTCGAGAGAAAAATTATAACAGCTGTTGATCTGTCTTTTTTAAGGAAACAAAAGAACCAGCTGTTAATTATAAGTGCTTTGATTTTTCTGTGCAAGATACAGCGCTATATAAATTCCATTTATCATTATTATTATTATTATTATTATTATTATTATTGTATTTTTTTTTTTTTATTATCATTATTATTACTATTTATTAGTAGTAGTATTAGTATTATCATGATGTAGATAGTAGCACCTGCCTAGAAAGCGAAAGTCCGGGTTGAAAATGTACGGTGGTTCGAGGCCCATTTGGGACAAAAACTTTCCCCCATCCATTAAACCATGAGTGATGGTCTGGGTGCTACTCTTTCGAATGATACCATAAACTGAGGTCCTGTGTATTACATAAAATTATTAAGTGTACGAAAAAGAACTCACAGCAGTAAGAGAATTGTTTCTGGCAAAATTCTGCTGAAAAAGCCACCCTGATAGGGGAAAAAATACAGTTTCAGACAGGAAAAGAAAAAACCAATAATGGGTTGTGCTACTCTTGTGGCCACATGCTCTTCCCCGGCACAGCATCCCAAATTTCACACAGAGAAAGCTGCCCTGACTAAAAGTGATATACAATATAAAACAATACATTAAGTCTGTTGATTGGAAATTCTTGTGATTATAATTCTTGTCAGTCTTGATTAACTTATGGTCAGGGATTAAGTTGACAGTCTGCTTGACTTTATTTTTATACCACCTTTTAAAAAAACTTCAATGATAAGGCTTCCTGCTTTTTTTTCATTGGATACAATAACATTGTTTTTCGATGGAACCAGGTCATAGTGACTGTAATCTTTCTCAAGAAACATACTTTTGTGGATACAAACTTCTTGAAGATACAGAACTTTTTTCGAGGATAAAACGTTTTTGAAGACACACACTTTTTAAAAATGCATACTTTAAAAAAAAAGAAAACATAGTTTATGGAGATAAATATTTTATAAAGATTCACACTTTTTGAAGATAAAGACATTTTGAAGATACATACTTTTTGGAGATAATACTTTTTGGAGATAATACTTTTTGAAGATACATATTTTTTGAAGATAAAAACTTTTTGAAAACGCATACTTTTTGGAGATGAATGCTTTATGAAGATACAGACTTTTTAAAGATACAGACTTTAAGGAGATACGTACTTTTTGAAGACACATCCTTTTTGTGCAACCTATTATCTAACATAGGTGGAGAGATAAGATAGCCTGGTGGTCAGAGCATTGACCTCGCGATCTGACAGCTGAGTTCGAGCCACCATCAAGACGCCTATTCCTGATTCTCCTCCTTTTAGAGGAGACTATAAACAAAAGCACACAAAAATACTACAAAAACTATGCTACATCTAGTGCGATTGTTGTATGCTACATCTAGTGTGATTGTTGTATGCTACATCTAGTGTGATTGTTGTATGCTACATCTAGTGTGATTGTTGTATGCTACATCTAGTGTGATTGTTGTATGCTACATCTAGTGTGATTGTTGTATGCTACATCTAGTGTGATTGTTGTATGCTACATCTAGTGTGACAGGGCAGTAACTGGACTATCTCCAATGCAATCAAAGACCTGTGCTGTGTCTAAATGCGGACACACCTGTGAATTGTGCGACACTGTATTTTGAGGTAGCCATAGTGTCGCTCGGACGATCAGCGGCATCTAATGTCATGATAAGGACCGAATGCTGTTGTTTGGTGTTTTTTCCTGGAGTCTTCTGCTGCTTAGAATTGTTGTTCCACTCTTTAACTACAATTACAACAAGTTTCTACGACCTTGAGTTGTTTCTGCACCCACTGCGGTTGACAGTAATGCCATCATCTCATCGTCAAGTAACGAGATCAACAGTTCAAATATATCTGGGTAAATTTGCCTTTCCGTTTCATAGTGTTGGCTATCTGATAAATAAATAATACCGTAAACAGTGTGAAGAACACATCCCTGTTTTACTCTCATGGATATTTGGTACATGTTGGTAAGCTCTTAATTTCTGATATATGTTATGATAAAGACTTACACATGCAAACAAACTTACCTTTCAGACTAGAAAGGTATTCTTAAAATGTATAAAGGCCACATACAATTTTCCACTTTTTTATTTCTCCATAATGTTCTGAATGTTGCATACAAAGTAAAGACTTGGTCACTGGTAGAATACTTTCGAAGAAAACATGCCTGACCTTCTGGAAATCATGTTATTGCTGGCTAGCCAGCCATGCCAACTAGCATTCAGTACACTAGGAAACAATGCTCAAAGAGACTATAGTATCTATAGCTATCTTCGTCCTCAGGAATTCTTTTCTTATGTAAAGGAATGAATATGGCTTTGAATCATTATCAAATATTCCATCAAATAACTGTGTCAGAACTAGATTCACAGTCACACCATCATTCTTTTGCGTTTCTGCAGAAACATGTCAATTCCATTGCCTTTGTTATTTTTCAGTCTTCCAAAAGACTGAATAAATTCTTCCTCTAAGTTTTCTTTATTTAGAATAATTATGGTCTGTTTCCTCTGATAAATCGAGTGTAAAATCACATTCAAAGAAAGGAGAGTGTGTATTTTTTTAATTGATGGGTAGTTTCATGTTTTAAAAGAATATAGCGCAACCGTAAGAGCACACGAGCGTACGCTAGCGTGTGCATGGATATGTTGTTGTTTTGATTTTATGTCTGTTCACTCAAAGTGATGTTAGACGATAATATGAAGGGTAGAGAAAGGGGCGTTTTGTGGAGACACCTGTCATTGCTCACAGCAATAAATGAAGTAATAGAGTGCTTATTCAATCTACCATCTGCAAATAAAAACAATTGAATTTGATTTTCACACACACACACACACACACGCACGAGCGCGCGCGCACACCACAACACCACACACACACAACCACACAAACACACACACACACTCACCCACACCACACAACACACACACCAAGGTTCAAGATTTAATTCCTTTTACACACTTTTACACATACACACACTTATTATCTTTATCTTGTATTGTGAGGTCTGGATTTATTAAATAAATCCTAGTTTATTTTTCATTCTTTTCAATATAGATTAACGTTGTCTTTTGAATGCCTTTATATTATGTCAATTTTCTTGATTTTGTTTTTGGAAGGCAGGATGAACAGAAGTTATTTTAACTTAATCT
>CM054148.1:16639708-16642208 GCA_028751875.1 Rapana venosa | reverse complement strand
CATCGGAAATCACCATCGATGTCATAAAATTAATCTCTCTCTTCTCTCTCTCTCTCTCTCTCTTCTCTTCTCTCTCTTCTCTCTCTTCTCACCTACACACACACACATACAATTTATATATATTATTTATATATGTATATATATATATGTATGTATATACATTACTATATATATATATATATTATTTTATATATATCTTGTGTGTGTGTGTGTGTGTGTGTGTGTGTCTGTACTGGGAACGACTGTACTGAAGCCAAGGCGCACGGACAATCACCCATCCAAGAGGTAACCACGCTCAACGCTGCTTGACCCTAGCTTGGGGAGAGCGAGTGCTCTGACCACTGAGCCATCCTGTCCCCACCTGTCCCCCAGAGTTCCACACAGACTGCAGTTTTTACAGACTTTAACCCATTGCACACAAGGCCTCCAAACAAGACGTAAGACTTGAATCTCTTTTTTTCCCCTTTCGTCAAGCGAAGAATAAAAGACAGCCACCCCTCACCCTCTCAACCCCTACACTACGAGTCAAACAATTTTGTCAAGAAAATCAGCAGTTCTTGTAAGGCAGGAATGTGTTTTAAGTGAACCGAGTCCATTACTGCCAAAAACCGAAGTACGTTTTTCTCTACATACCGCGCAAACATTATAAGCACTGCTCATTGGTTAAAAAAACCCACCAAACCAAATCAATCAAATACGGAACTGATTTTGCTGTCTACAAAACTGCCCACATTTTTGCACACCTCTTGTGCAAACGTTGTGGGATTAAAAGGATTTTTTTTTTCGCATGTCTACATCGAGGTAGACATAGTTATGTTGTTTTTATGAGTGAAGGCAAGAGTAAGACTGTGCTGGTTTGATTGTAGATGGACAAAACAGGGAGAAGGAATTACTACAGTGCAGCGTATGAACTTTCAAAGACAAAGTAGTTTGTGACTGCTATCAGACGAGATTATATATATACATATGTCATACATGCAAATGATTTTGTATAAGCAGAATGGACGCTATTGTCGAGTGGTTAAGACCGTTTGACGTTCATCCCATGGCTCCATGAAATCGTTGGTTTGAATCTTTCGGGCAGCATCTGATGAATTAAGGGTGGGGAGTTTTACGATCTCCCGGGTCACCTCAAGTGCAGACCTGCAAGTGCCTTAATTCCCTTCGTGCATAATATACTCAAACAGAAGATCAAACATGCAAGTTGAAGATTCTGTACCTCGTGTCAGCGTTTGCTAGGTTATGGGAAACACGAACACAACACACCCAGCATGCAGCCTGTACAATGACATGAGCGGCTCTGAAGCCGGAATGTGTCGGCTGAGGCCAGAGGGCAATCTGTAGAATGACAAGCACAGGAGAAGACCAAGCACAGGAGAAGACCAAGCACAGGAGAAGACCAAGCACAGGAGAAGACCAGGCACTGTGCACCCCAGCCGCTAGAGGAGGGAAGGAATGCAGAGAAGAGACGAGAAGAGAAGAGCAATGAGCAGAACGCTGTACAGCCAGCTGCCTCCATGACAGACGCCAGTGACGACAAATGTTCGTCCCTCCTTCACTATAGAAAGAGTTGGTGCTGTTTGATTAGCGTCTCATCTCATTTCTCATTTTGTTATATATTGCATGGCGCTACTTTTTCCTGCATCTCTATCTATCTATCTATCTATCTATCTATCTATCTATCTATCTATCTATCTATCTATCTATCTATCTATCTATCTATCTATTCGTCCGTCCGTCCGTCTGTTAGTCAGTTTGTCTACCTGTCTGTCTGTCTGTCTGTCTATCTGTCTGTCTGTCTGTCTGTCTGTCTGTCTGTCCGTCCGTCCGTCCGTCTGTCTATCTATCTGTTTGTCTGTCTGTCTGTCTTTCTGCCTTTCTGTCTGTCTGTCTGTCTGTCTAACTGCCTGCCTGCCTGCCTGCCTATCTATCTATCTATCTATCTATCTATCTATCTATCTATCTATCTATCTATCTATCTATCTATCTATCTATCTATCTATCTATCTCTATCCATCCATCCATCTATCTACCTCTTACACACAAGATTTCAAGACCCATGTCTTTTCAGCCTTTGGTAGTATGAAGGAGGACAAACATGTAGCAGGAGAGAACGAAAATCCTACAGCAACACAACAGCCAGATACAGCTCTGCTCCCAGCACCGACAAGCCATGAACAACAACAACAGCACGTGTTCAGCAGAGAAGGAACACAAACAGGGAAATAATTCACCAACAAGAAAACGCGCAAGACGTGTTGAGAAACATTGCAACTTCTGTTTTTAAATGCCACTTCAGTACAGATTCTAAAGAAAAAAATATACATTTGTGAATGCTAAAAGATTAAACTTTCAAAAGGTCTTACCATTTTGACAGCGACAGAACTTTTAGAGATTTACATTCCATCACAAATACAATAAAACAAGAAGAAGAAGAAGTACAACAACAACAACAAAAACACCAACATCCAATTTCCCAGATAAAGCCATCACACCATAC
>CM054148.1:16579708-16634708 GCA_028751875.1 Rapana venosa | reverse complement strand
TTCACAAAAAATCAAGAAAATTGACATATAAAAACATTCAAAATACAATGTTGATACATGTTGAAAACAAAAATATGTGAGGATTTTTTTATATAAATCCAAACTAACAAAACATGATAAAGCAAATCAAGACAGAATAACATAAGCTCAAGTCATACAGACAAATGAAAAAGTACAAAATAACAAAGATAGGAATAAATAACAACAAAGTAGCCAGATGAAAGGTAACCTCGAGTATAAAAGTGGACTTACAGTTTGTCCATTTGATGTTTCTTTAAGAGTTTCTTGAACGTTTGTTTCGAAGGAGCTGATTTTAAAGAGATAGTTAGATTATTCCACAATGTTCTTCCTGAATAAGCAAGGCTTGACTTATAGAGGTTGTTATGGGGCCTGGGCAAAGACAATCTATGAGTAGGCTTGTTTTTTTATTAACGGCAACATTTTTCACAATTTTCTTTGGGGCTTTTTCCGTTTAATATATTGTACATACATAGACACTTGTTGAAATGTAGACTTTCTTTGAGTGAAAGAATATCTAATTCTTTGTAATTGTTGGTGGACAATGTTTTAGGATTCAATCGGGTTAGTTTGATAGCTCTTTTATGTAGGCGGCTTATATGCTTTAGGTTTGTTTCACTAGCACTATCCCATAAGGTTGAAACATAATTTATAAGAGATAGATGTGTGTGTGTGTGTGTGTGTGTGTGTGTGTTGTGTGTGTGTGTGTGTGTGTGTGTGTGTGTGTGTGTGTGTGTGGTGCATTTGTTTATATGTTCATATCTGCACATGCCCTAAATGTATGGTATGAAAAACGAGCCATGTCAATAGTTTCTTTCTAACAATTTAAGAAGATTAAATTCCATGGCTCCCCTTTGAGTTAAAAGCTCAGTTGATTCAATTCTAAAGAGATGACATCAGACTACATCTTCTTCCAGCTAGACACATAAATATTCCTCCTCTTTTTCCTCTCAGTAAAAAATCTTTTCGGAAAAAAGGATACAAGAATATTTCGTCGGCTTTTTCCTTTTCACCTTTTCTTTTGGTGGGGTGAGGAGGGGTGGGGAGACAAAATAGATGGGGATAGTGAAAAAGAACTCGTACTGATCTTGGCTTCAATCTTGTTCCTGCATTTTTACTTCCACTCTGCTGGAGGCCAAAAATTGCCCACTCTTTCACAAAGTTATTGAAGAAAGTACGCCTCCCTGACTAATTTTCCCAAATCCTTCGAGGAATGGTACAAATAACCAGCTCTTCAGGGTAGTGTCTCCAGAAAGACAGACAAATCAGAAAATAACAGGGCTATGAGAGTGGAATTAAAAAAATCACCCAAGGCTTTCGTATGATGGTGGTTCCAGTAAAAAAAAAAGTCTGCAGTTATCTCCCGAGAGCAGGACGTACCCAGGTTTGTTTGTTTGTTTGTTTTTTTCTTTTCTTCTTTTCTCTTTTTTTCTTTTTTTTCTTCTTTAAATTGGCAAAGTGGACCCTTCCCCCCACCTTCCCTTTTGTGGGCCTCTCTACTTTTCACTGCGTGCGAGTTAAGACTCATTCTGTTAAAACGGGTCACATATTTCTTCTTTTATCATGTTGTTGGTACTGTTTCTTAGGAATGACACCTTTTTTCTTTTTTTTTGCTGCCTCATCTTCTGACGACCCCCGTCCTACTGCTCCCACGCCGCTCATTCCAATCTCCCCGCCACAGCCATACCCAGATTTGTTATGTCTCATCCTCAGGGTCGGAAGTCCACAGGGAGCCCATCACTATCAGGCCGCCGTGGGGCCACCAGCCAGAGGGGCCCTGCACTGCTGCTGGGTCACTTTGGTGGTGTTCAGTGGTGCCTGTTCTGAGCTAACATACGCAGGACACCACCTACTAAGCCCCCTACTAACGACAGTATTAGCTCAGTCGCGGAGCCGACTGAGTGAGTTGCCACACCAGGTGGCAACCACAATCAACGTCTCCAACGACCGTCCCCCCGAACCTCCATCCCCAAAGTTTGACACAAACTCAGGCGGACAGAAGGTAGGGCCAACGATCGAGGTCCCTGGACCAGAGAGAACGGGACCACCGATCAGAGGCAATTTTGTTTTTATGGATGCTGATCAATGACAATGAGAATGAACGTATGAGCTCTTCGGAAGTGATTGCTTTGAGACTACTTGACAGGGTTGTATTCTACGGTGGCTAACATAATATATCCGCGTTCAACGGGTCCCCGGAACTACAGACACTGCAGTGTTGGTCAGTAACTTAGGCACACTTCAAACTCGCATCCGTTAAGTGGATGAGAGTCGACTGTGAGGTCCAAGTCTTTCCTATGCCCACAGCACACTCACTTCTGGGTAGGAGCGGCCGGAGTCGAAAAATCCCTATGACTCTTATGGGAATCGAACCACGCGACCTTCCAGTCCGTCAACCCCAAGGCGCTAACCACTGCGCCATGGCGGCTGGTAGGAGTACCAGGTATTACAAAGGTTCTCTGACTATTTCCTCATAGCTGGTTTGACATGCAGTTGACAGTCATCTCACAGGCAGCTGGGCCAGAGAAATTAAAGGCCAAGTCGAAATTGATTAGGGCGGTGTGGCTTGTTGATAGGAAAGGGGGGTGTGGCGGTGATAGGAGTAAAGGGGGTGTGGCTGGTGATTCAGAAAGGGGGTTTGGCTGGTTGATAGGGATAAGGGGGGTGGGCGGTGATAGGAGAAAGGGGGTGTGGCTGGTGATAGGAGAAAGGGGGTGTGGCTGGTGATAGGAGAAAGGGGGTGTGGCTGGTGATAGGAGAAAGGGGGTGTGGCTGGTGATAGGAGAAAGGGGGTGTGGCTGGTGATAGGAGAAAGGGGGTGTGACCACTCTCTGTCCTTCCCCACTGTCTGGCCACTCTGGCTGATGAGTGACGTCCCTTTGGGCAAACAGGGGTGAGGTGTGGGTTGAACAGGGTGCAAAAATAGCTCTGGACTTTTTGGGGTCTTCAAATCACATCTTTCTCTTCTTTCATATTATTTAAAGTTTGGAGGGTATTTTTCATTTCGGTTTTTGTTTTTTGTTTTTGTTTGGCATTTTGTTTGTTTGTTTGTTGTTGTTGTTGTTGTTGTTTGGGGGGTTGCTGCTTCCGTGTTTGTTTGTTTGATTGTGATTTTTTTCTTTTCCATGCGTATGCTTTGTTTCTTTCTGTTACATTCATTCATTTCTTGAATCATTAATTCATTCATTTGCCTTTACTTCTTGAATTCCTATGATTATTTTCCCTTTCATTTGTATTGGGGGGTTTTCTGTTCTCTCCTCCTTTCTGTTGATAAAGTATTCTGTATCAATAAAGAATCTACACCATTATAAATTCTAAAAATAATGAAGAAGAAAAAATTCAATAACCAGAGAAAAAAGAGAAAAAAAGGAATAAAAGAGCAAAAGAAGAAGAAGAATTTTTCCTCAAAAAAGAGTAAGAACTCAAAGAAGAAGAAAAAAAAAGATGCTAGTGCTGTTGATACTGACTATGATGATCGAGGAAGAAACCAAACAGAAAGAAAAAAGGAAAGAAAGAAAAAAGGCAGACACTTAAACAAGACAGACAAACGAGACAAGATACACACAAAGACACACAGACCCAAAGAAAAAACATGGATACTATTCTAGGAAACCAACTCCAGAGCTATTTTAACAACAACAATTTCCTATTGTGCCTCACCCCTGTTTGCCCAAAGGGACATCACTCATCAGCCAGAGTGGCCAGACAGTGGGGGAGGACAGAGAGTGGTCCCCCCCTTTCTCCTATCACCAGCCACACCCCCTTTCTCCTATCACCAGCCACACCCCCCTTTCTCCTATCACCAGCCACACCCCCTTTCTCCTATCACCAGCCACACCCCCTTTCTCCTATCACCAGCCACACCCCCTTTCTCCTATCACCAGCCACACCCCTTTCTCCTATCACAGCCACACCCCCTTTCTCCTATCACCAGCCACACCCCTTTCTCCTATCACCAGCCACACCCCCTTTCTCCTATCACCAGCCACCCCCCTTTCTCCTATCATCAGCACACACCCCTTTCTCCTTATCACCAGCCACCCCCTTTCTCCTATCACCAGCCACACCCCTTTCTCCTATCACCAGCCACACCCCCTTTCTCCTATCACCAGCCACACCCCTTTCTCCTATCAACAGCCACACCGCGCCGATTTTCTTTACAGCAACCCTTTCTCTATCACAGCCAATCCCTTTCTCTATACTCACCTTTTATTTATACTAGACTTTATTATTATTATTATTATTATTATTATTATTATTATTATATTATTATTATTATTATTATATTGTTATTATTATTATTATTATTATTATTATTATCACCAGCCACATCCCCCTCCTCACTTGGCGCTTTATTTCTCTGGCCCAGCTGTCCTGTGAGATGACTGTCAACAGCCATGTCAACAAAACCAGGCTAGGAGTGGCACTGTTCACAGACAAGCCCCTTTCCACACCCAGGCCCTGCTCTCTGGGGATGACAGCAGACATTTCCATCAGCACCAGCACCACCTCCAGTCTTCTGACTGTTGTGATTTCTCTTGTGTCATGTCGTCCTTGTTGGTTCCTCATTTGTCTGTCTTTCTGGCTGACATCGTCCCAGCATAGGAAAACACTATTTCTCCAGTTCTGAAGGGGATTCTTGCAAATGAGTGTGAGAGAGAGGGGGGGGGGGTGTTATCACCATGTTTGTGAAATGAAACTGTGTCAAATTTTCTGAATAGAGCGAGGGGGAGGAGGAGGAGGAAGATAAGAAATGTAATTAAAACCAAAATCAACAGGATTCTCGTTTAAAGGAGGGACCCCCTCCGGTTTATTAGCCTATCACACACACCCACACACACCCACACACACCACACACAAAACCCCACACAACACACCACCACACACACACACCCCACACCCACACACACACACACACGCGCGCGCGCGGCGCGCGCGCGCGTGCGGCACGCGTTTTAAAATACATAGACGCACCACAGACCAGACACGGACACACACACACACACAACACACACACACACACACACACACACCCCACACACCCCACACACACTCACACACAAAACATATATCCAATCTTTTGCAAAATGATTGCCAACTTTTATTCCTTAAAAACTCGAACTTTCCCATATCCATGAGAAAATAACAGTCCAGACCAACAAATTACAGTGAAATATACTTTTGTCCACACCACCATCCCTACCCACAGGTTCATTTCTGCATTCATCTCTCTGACCCAGTAGTGATACCAAATTAGACCAGTCTGTCATACCAAAGCCAGCTCTCAACTGGAATCATTGACGACAACAACACAGCCACATTTAGACGGGCAATATTCATGATGGCAAGTCAGCTTTGACACGGCTAGGTGCTGCTGTCCTGAGCATCGCTGCAGCTTCCTTACATAAACCATTACCACTATTGCTAAGACTGCTTCACTACTTTAAAAAATTCTGTTGCTGTTTCTTTCTTTTTTTTAGTACAGCCCCAAAGAAAAGTAATCAATTGCACGGTACAGAGAGTTCTGATATACCACATGAAACTGGGTTTTAGCAACCAACTTTGTAAGTGTATTCTATTTTATCTTATGTCTGGAAAGGGAAAATGAAAGTGGAGGAATTTGTTTGATATTTTTATATATTTTTTTAAATTAATGAGAGAGAGAGGGTAGGGGGATGGGGAAAGAGAGAGTGAGAGAGAGAGAGAGAGAGAGAGAGAGAGAGAGAGAGAGTACCATTTTCTCATTAATGTCTATGTGTTCCTTCTCCAGAGCAGATTACTGGCACATGGATAAAACAGAATAATCCTCTCAAAGTGACAAGACAAGATTGTGAGAGTGAGAGTAGAAGCCCTCAGCTAAGGGTTTTCTCTTTATTGATGGTGGTGGCTCGGTGGTCTAGAGGTAACGCTCCTGCCTAGAAAGCAAAAGGTCTGGTTTTGATCCCTGTTTGTGCCCAAAACTTTTCCCCCATCCACTAGACTGTGAGTGGTGACCTGGAAGCTAGTCTTTTGGATGAGATGATAAACCGAAGTCACGAGTGAAATACGCTTTGAGTGCTGGTCAAAGCACCCCACCCTTCGTTCTTGACTACCAGGACGCTCAAGTAGATCCTTTATCAACAGCTTCAACACTGCTCTGACTGAACAGCCAACTACACCCTTGACAAACACTGACCAACAAAGAAGCCCTGGGTCACAGAAGACATAGTAGAGCAGAGAACTGGAGCCAAAACAAATGGTCTGAAGGAGCAAAACTATACAGAGAAGTCAATCAACAAGTCTTTAAAAAATGGATGAGAGAAGTATAGGGGACTGACCACAGGCACAGAACTGTATGGAGAAAAAGAACCGAGATTACAATGAGACCAGGGCAACCTTGTTTTACTGCATGATGATCATTGCTGATGAGGATGATGTGATGCTACTGCTATGGAAGTCCATGCACTTTGAAACTACTTGACAGAGTTGTATATATATATAAAATAATTTATTATATTTATATATTATATATATATATATTTTATATATATTATATATATTATCACACACACACATATATTTTTATTTATATATATATATATATATATATATATATATTATTTTATATATATATATATTATATATGTATATATATGTGTGTGTGTGTTTATATCTGCACATGCAATGAATGTACAGTATGGAAAAGAGCCATATCAATAGTTTCTTTTTAAACATTTAAGATGATTAAATTCCATGGCTCCCCTTTGAGTTAAAAGCTCAGCTGATGCAATTCTAAAGATATGGCATCAGACTATATCTTTCAGCTAGATACAGTAATAGTCCCTCTTTTCCTCTAAGGAAAAGATCTTTTTCGAAAAAGGATACAAGAATCTTGTGTGAGATTTTTCCTTTTTACTTTTTTTAGGAGGGGGCAGGGGGTGGCAAAATGATACTGAAAAAGGACTCATACTGATTTTGGCTGCAATCTTGTTCCTGCATTTTTACTTCCACTCTGCTGGAGGCCAAAAATTGCCCACTCTTTCACAAAGTTATTGAAGAAAGTACGTCTCCCTGACTAATTTTCCCAAATCCTTTGAGGAATGGTACAAATAACCAGCTCTTTAGGGTAGTGTCTCCAGAAAGACAGACAAATCAGAAAATAACAGGGCTATGAGAGTGGAATTAAAAAATTCACCCAAGGCTTTCGTATGATGGTGGTTCCAGTAAAAAAAAAAGTCTGCAGTTATCTCCAGAGAGCAGGACATACCCAGGTATTACAAATGGTTTCTCTGACTATTTCCACTCCTAGCCTGGTTTTGACATGGCTGTTGACAGTCATCTCACAGGACATCTGGGCCAGAGAAATAAAGGCCAAGTGAAGAGGGCGGTGTGGCTGGTGATAGGAGAAAGGGGGGTGTGGCCACTCTCTGTCCTTCCCCACTGTCTGGCCACTCTGGCTGATGAGTGACGTCCCTTTGGGCAAACACGGGTAAGGTGTGGGGTGAACAGGGTGCAAAAATAGCTCTGGACTTTTTGGGGTCCTGAAATCACATCTTTCTCGTCTTTCATTTTGTTTGAAGTTTGGTGGGTATTTTTCGTTTCGGGTTTGATCTTTTTGTTTTTAGTTGTTTTTTTTTGTTTGTTTGTTGCTGTTGTTGTTGTTTTTGTGTTTTGGCGCTGTTGGTGCTTCCGTGTTTGTTTGCTTGAATGTAGTTTTCTTTCTTTTCCATGTTTATGCTTTCATTCTTTCTGTTACATTCATTCATTTCTTGAAATATTTATTCATTCGCCTTTACTTCTTGAAGTCCTATGATTATTTTCCGTTTCATTTGTATTTGGGTTTTTTCTGTCCTCTCCTCCTTCTTTCTGTTGATAAAATATTCTGTATCAATAAAGAATCTACGCCATTATAAATTCTAAAAATAATGAAGAAGAAAAAATTCAATAACCAGAGAAAAGAGAGAAAGAAAGAGAATAAAATAGCAAAAGAAGAAGAATTTTGTTCAAAAAAGAGGAAGAACTAAAAGAAGAAGAAAAAAATGCTGATGCTGTTGATACTGACAATGATGATTGAGGAAGAAACCAAAAACAAGGAAAAAAGCAAAGAAAGAAAAAAGGCAGACACTTAAACAAGACAGACAAACAAGACAAGATACACACAAAGACACACAGACCCAAAAACAAAACATGGATACTATTCTAGGAAACCAACTCCAGAGCTATTTTAACAACAATTTCCTATTGCGCCTCACCCTTGTTTGCCCAAAGGGACATCACTCATCAGCCAGAGTGGCCAGACAGTGGGGAAGGACATAGAGTGGTCACACCCCCTTTCTCCTATCACCAGCCACACCCCCTTTCTCCTATCACCAGCCACACCCCCTTTCTCCTATCACCAGCCACACCCCCCTTTTTCCTATCACCAGCCACACCCCCTTTCTCCTATCACTAGCAAAACCCCTTTCTCCCATCACCAGCCACACCCCTTTCTCTATCACCCAGCTAGACCCCCTTTCTCCCATCACCAGCCACCCCCCCCCTTTCTCCTATCACCGCCACACCCTTTCTCCATCACCAGCACACCCCTTTCTCCTATCACCAGCCACACCCCTTTTCTATCACAGCCACACCCTTTCTCCTATCACCCGCCACACCCTTTCTTTCCCATCAACAGCAACACCCTTTCTCCTATCAACCAGCCACACCCCCTTCTCCTATCACCGCCCACCCCTTTCTCCTTATACCAGCCACACCCCTTTTCTAAACACCAGCCACGCCCCTTTCTCCCTTTTCCCCGCCACACCCCCTTTCTCCTATCACCAGCCAACCCCCCTTTCTCCTATACCAGCCACGCCCCCTTTCTCCTATCACCAGCCACACCCCCCTTTCTCTATCACCAGCCACCCCCTTTCTCCTAACAGCCACACCCCTTTCTTCCCATTTACCAGCCACACCCCTTTCTCCCATCACAGCCACACCCCTTTCTCCCTTCACCAGCCACACCCCTTTCTCTAACCAGCCACACCCCTTTCTCCTATACCGCCACACCCCTTTTCCTATCAACAGCCAACCGCCTTTCTCCTATCACCAGCCACACCCCTTTCTCTATCACAGCACACCCCCTTTCTCCTATCACCAGCCACACCCCCTTTTCCATCAACCAGCAAAACCCCCTTCTCCCATCACCAGCACACCCCCTTTTCCCCATCACCAGCCCCCAAAACCCCTTTCTCCATCACCAGCCACAACCCCTTTCTCCTATCCCCAGCCCACCCGCCTTTCTCTATCACAAACCACACCCCCTTTTCCTATCACCAGCCAACACCCCCTTTCACTATCACCACCACACCCCCTTTCCTATCACCAGCCACACCCCTTTCTCCTATCACCAGCCACACCCCCTTTCTCCTTATCACAGCCACAACCCCTTCTCCTATCCCAGCCACACCCCCTTTCTCCTATCACAGCCCCCACCCCCCTTTCTCCTATCACCAGCATCCCCCTTTCTCCGAGCGCTTTGATTTGTTGCTTTACAAGATTCAGCGCTATATAAATTCCATACATTATTATTATTATTATTATCATCATCATTATTATTATTATTATTATTGTATTATTATTATTATTATTATTATTATTATCACCAGCCACATCCCCCTCCTCACTTGTCCTTTTATTTCTCTGGCCCGGCTGTCCTGTGAGATGACTGTCAACAGCCATGTCAACAAAACCAGGCTAGGAGTGGAACAGTTCACAGACAAGCCCCTTTCCACACCCAGGCCCTGCTCTCTGGGGATGACAGCAGACATTTCCATCAGCACCAGCAACACCTCCAGTCTTCTGACTGTTGTGATTTCTCTTGTGTCCTGTCGTCCTTGTTGTTGGTTCCTCATTTGTCTGTCTCTCTGGCTGACATCGTCCCAGCAGAGGAAATTACTATTTCTCCAGTTCTGGGGGGGATTCTTGCAAATGAGCGTGAGAGAGAGAGAGGGGGGCGTGTTATCTCCATATTTGTGAAACTGTGTCAAATTTTCTTTAATAGTGCGGGGGGGGGGGGGGGGGGGGGGGGGGGGGGGGGGGGACGAGGAGGCAGATAGAAATGTGATTAGACCAAAATCAACAGTGTCTTGTTTAAGGAGGGCGCTCCCTCCTCATTGTTACCCTGTCACCACACCAAGCTTAAAAGTTCATGATGCACCCACTCAAACAAACACACACCACACACACACACCACACACACACCACACACACACACACACACACACACACAACACAAAACTTATTATCAATTTTTGCAAATGATTGCCAACTTTTTATTCCTTAAAACTCGAACTTCCCCTTTCCATGAGAAAGTAACAGTTTCGACAAACCAAATTACATGAAATAACTTTTGTCCACACCACCATCCCCCCAGGTTCATTTTGATTTCTCTCTGGACCCAGTAGTGATACCAAATTAGACCAGACTGTCATACCAAGCCAGCTCTCAAAATGGAATCATTGACAACAACAACACAGCCCCTTTAAGAGGGCAAAATTTATGAGGCAAATCAGCTTGACACGGCTAGGTGCGCTGTCCCGAGAAATTTCTGCAGTTTCTTTACATCAATATTAAACCCCTATTGCTAAGAACTGTTCACTACTTTAAAAAATTTGTTTGCTGTTTCTTCTTTTTTTTTTTGTACAGCCCCAAAGAAACGTAATCAAATTGCACGGTACAGAGAGTTCTGATATACCACATGAAACTGGGTTTTAGCAACCAACTTTGTAAGTGTATTCTATTTTATCTTATGTCTGGAAAGGGAAAATGAAAGTGGAGGAATTTCTTTGATATTTTTATATATTTTTTTAAATTAATGAGAGAGGGTAGGGGGATGGGGAAGAGAGAGAAAGGAGGAGGAGAGAGTGATAGAGAAAAGAGAGAGAGAGAGAGTCCCCTTTTTCCTTAATGTCTATGTGTTCCCTTTCCAAGCAGATTATGGCACATGGATAAAACAGAATAACCTATCAAAGTGACAAGACAAGATTTTTGAGTTTAGAGTGAAGTTCTCAGCTTGGGTTTTTCTTTATTGGGTGGTGGGGGTGCTGGTTAGAGGTAACGGCTCCTGCCTAGAAAGGCAAAAGGTTGGTTTTGATCAACTGTTTGTGCCCCGAAACTTTTCCCCATCACTAGCTGTGATTTGGGGATCGGAAGCTAGTCTTTGGATGAGTGTTAAACGAAGTTCCGTGTGAAACACGCTTTGAGCACTCGTTTAAAAAACAACCCCACCTGTTTCTTTACTACAGGACGCTCAAGTAGATCCTTTATCAACAGCTTCAACACTGCTCTGACTTAACAGCCAACTACACCCTTGACAAACACTGACCAGCAAAGAAGCCCTGGGTCACAGGAGACATATTAGAACTGTGCCACCAATGCAGAGAACTGGAGCAAAAACAAATAGTCTGAAGGAGCGAAACTATACAGAGAAGTCAATCAAGTTTTTAAAAAATGGATGAGAGAAGTATAGGGGACTGACCATAGGCACAGACCTGTATAAAGAAAGAGAACTGAGATTACAATGAGACCAGGGCAGCCTTGTTTTACTGCATGATGATCATTGCTGATGAGGTGATGTGATGCTGTGCTATGGAGTCGTGCGCTTGAAATACTTGACAGAGTGTATATTAATATATATAATGTGGGTGTGTGTGTGGTGTGTGTGGTGTGTGTGTGTGTGTGTTTTTGTGGTGGTGTGTGGTGTGGTGGTGTTTATATCTGCACTGCAATGAATGTACAGTATGGAAAGAGCATGTCAATAGTTTCTTTTAAAATTTAAGAAGATTAAATTCCAGGCTCCCTTTGAGTTAAAGTCACTTGATGCAATTCTAAAGAGATGACATCAAGAATACATCTTCTTCAGCTGACACAGTAATATTCCTCCTCGTTTTCCTCTCAGTAAAAAATCTTTTCGGAAAAAAGGATACAAAAGTATTTCGTCGGTTTTTCTTTTCACCTTTTCTTTCGGTGGGGTGGAGGGAAAGGGGGGGGGGGGGGGTGGGGGTGAGAGACAAAATATGGGGATAGTGAAAAAAATGTACGATCTTGGCTTAATCTTGTCGCATTTTATCCACTTGCTGGGAGGCAAAAAATTGCCAATCTTTTCAAAGTTATTGAAGAAAAATACGCTCCCTGACTAATTTCCCAAATCCTCGGGGGAATGGTACAAAAAACCAGCCTTCAGGGTAGTGTCAGCAGGAAAGACAGACAAAACAGAAAATAACAGGGTATGAGAGTGGAATTTAAAAAAAATCACCAAGGTTTCGTATGATGGTGGTTCCAGAAAAAAAAAGTCTGCGTTATCTCCGAGAGCAGGAGGTACCAGGTATTACAAATGGTCCTCTGATATTTACACTCCCAGCTGGTTTGACATGGCTGGGGACAGTATCTAAGGGCAGCTGGGCAAGAAAAAAGGCCAAGGGAAGAGGGCGGAGTGGCTGGTGATAGGAGAAAGGGGGTGGGGCTGGGGAAGGAGGGAAAAGGGGGGTGTGGTGGTGGATAGGAGGAAAGGGGTGTGGTGGTGATAGGAGAAAGGGGGTGGGTGATGATAGGAGAAAGGGGGTGTGGCTGGGGATAGGAGGAAAGGGGGGTGTGGTGGTGATAGGAGAAAGGGGGTGTGGCTGGTGATAGGAGAAAGGGGGTGTGGCTGGTGATAGGAGAAAGGGGGTGTGGCTGATGATAGGAGAAAGGGGGGGTGTGGTGGTGATAGGAGAAGGGCGGTGTGGTGGTGATAAAGGGGAAAGGGCTGTGGCGGTGATAGAGGAAAGGGCGGGGTGGGCCACTCTGTCCTTCCCCACTGTCTGGCCACTTGGGCTGAGGAGTGACGCCCTTGGGAAAACGGGTGAGGTGTGGGGTTTAACAGGGTGCAAAAAATAGCTCTGACTTTTTTGGGATCTGAAATCATATCTTTTGTTTATTTTGTTTGAAGTTTGGGGGTATTTTCGTTTCGGGTTTGTTTGTTTTTTGTTTTTGGTGATTTTTTGTTTGTTTGTTGTGTTGTTGTCACTGTTGTTGTTTGGGCGGTTGCTGTTCCGTGTTGGTTTGTTTAATCTGTTTTTTTTTCCTTTTCCATGTTTATGCTTTCTTCTGTTATATCATTTTCTTGAATCATTCATTATTCATTGTTTTCTTCTTGAACCCTCGATTATTTTCCAATTTTATTGCGCCTTCTCCTTTTTTGGAAAAATTTCTTATCAAAAAGAAGGGGGAAACATAATTCAAAATTTTAATAAGAAAAATTCTTAAACCAGAAACAAGAAAAAATTTTTCCAAAAGAAACTTTTTCAAAAAAGGAAAATTTTAAATAAAGAAAACCCCTTTCTGTTAACTACAATTTTTAAAGAACCCCCCCAGAAAAAGCAAGGAAAAAAAGGCGACTTTAAAACAAGACGGGCCAAAAAACCAAGTACAAAAAAAACAACCAAACAAAATTGATTATTATAGAAAAATTAATTTTTTAAACCCAACAAATTCCTATTGCCTTTTATTTTTGGCCCGGGGGACATATTAAACACCCAAAGGTCCAGACAGTGGGAGGGAATGTCACACCCCTTTCCACACCCACCCCTTTCTTAAAAGCCAAGCTTTTCCCTTTCCCACCAGCACACCCCATTTCTACTTTTACCAGTCCGCCCTTTTTTGGGTCCTTTTTTTTTTCTGGCCAGCTGTCCGTGGAAAATGACTGTTCAAGATTCCAAAAAGGGTAGGGGGGGGGGTGTTCACCGGGAAAAAGGCCCCTTTTCCAAAGGGCCGCTTTGGGGGGAGGAAGGAGGAATTTAAAAAACCCAAAAACCCCATCGGGTTCTACGTTTGGAGGGACCCGTTTTTTGGTTCCCACCCACACCCCCCCCACTCCACCAAAAACACACCCACAAACCAAAAAAAAAACACCAAAAAAATTTCAAAACAAAAAAAAGCGGGGGCGGAGGAAAGTAAAAAGAATTAAACCAAAAAAACGGGACTCGAAAAACCCCCAACCACACACACACCACACCACACACACACACACACACACACACACCCCCCCCACCGCGCGGCGACGCTTTAAAGTACATAGACCCCACAACAACAACACAGAACACACCACACACACACCCCACACACCACACACCCCACACACACACACACACTCACACACAAAACATATATCCAATCTTTTGCAAAAAGGATTGCCAACTTTTATTCCTTAAAAACTCGAACTTTCCCATATCCATGAGAAACTAACAGTCCAGACCAACAAATTACAGTGAAATATACTTTTGTCCACACCACCATCCCTACCCACAGGTTCATTTCTGCATTCATCTCTCTGACCCAGTAGTGATACCAAATTAGACCAGTCTGTCATACCAAAGCCAGCTCTCAACTGGAATCATTGACGACAACAACACAACCACATTTAGACGGGCAATATTCATGATGGCAAGTCAGCTTTGACACGGCTAGGTGCTGCTGTCCTGAGCATCGCTGCAGCTTCCTTACATAAACCATTACCACTATTGCTAAGACTGCTTCACTACTTTAAAAAATTCTGTTGCTGTTTTTTTCTTTTTTTTAGTACAGCCCAAGAAAAGTAATCAATTCCCACGGTACAGAGGTTCTGATTACCACATAAAAACTGGTTTTAGCAACCAACTTTGTAAGTTTTCTATTTTTATCTTATGTCTGGAAAGGAAATGAAAGTGGAGGAATTTGTTTGATATTTTTTATATATTTTTTTTAATTAATGAGGAGAGGGGTAGGGGGATGGAGAAAGAGAGAGAGAGAGGAGGAGAGAGAGAGAGAGAGAGAGAGTACCATTTTCTCATTAATGTCTATGTGTTCCTTCTCCAGAGCAGATTACTGGCACATGGATAAAACAGAATAATCCTCTCAAAGTGACAAGACAAGATTGTGAGAGTGAGAGTAGAAGTTCTCAGCTAAGGGTTTTCTCTTTATTGATGGTGGTGGGTTGGTGGTCTAGAGGTAACGCTCCTGCCTAGAAAGCAAAAGGTCTGGTTTTGATCCCTGTTTGTGCCCGAAACTTTTCCCCCATCCACTAGACTGTGAGTGGTGATCTGGAAGCTAGTCTTTTGGATGAGATGATAAACCGAAGTCACGAGTGAAATACGCTTTGAGTGCTGGTCAAAGCACCCCACCCTTCGTTCTTGACTACCAGGACGCTCAAGTAGATCCTTTATCAACAGCTTCAACACTGCTCTGACTGAACAGCCAACTACACCCTTGACAAACACTGACCAACAAAGAAGCCCTGGGTCACAGAAGACATAGTAGAGCAGAGAACGGGGAGCCAAAAAATGGTCTGAAGGAGCAATTATACAGAGAAGTCAATCAACAAGTCTTTAAAAAATGGATGAGAGAAGTATAGGGGACTGACCACAGGCACAGAACTGTATGGAGAAAAAGAACCGAGATTACAATGAGACCAGGGCAACCTTGTTTTACTGCATGATGATCATTGCTGTAGGGATGATGTGTTGCTACTGCTTGGAAGTCCATGCACTTTGAAACTACTTGACAGAGTTGTATTTTATATATATATATATATATATATTATATATTTATATATATATATATAATATATATATAAACAACCCTATTTATATTATATTATATAAAATGTATTATATTATGTGTGGTGTTTATATCTGCAATGCAATGAATGTACAGTATGGAAAAGACCCATGTCAATAGTTTCTTTTAAACATTTAAGAAGATTAAATTCCATGGCTCCCCTTTGAGTTAAAAGTTTCGCCGATGAAATCCTAAAGATATGGCATCAGGCTACTCTTTAGCTAGATATGAAAGTCCTTTTCCTTTGAAATTCTTTTTGATAAAATATTAATATATTTTAATTTTTTTTTAATTTTTTTTTAACATCAATTATATATATAAATATTATATTTTGGGTTAATTTGTTTGTTTTTATTTTCTGCCAGGCCAATAATTTGTTACATTTTTGGAAAGAGCCCTGCAATATTTCAAATTTAAGGAAGGTTAAAATTTCCAGGTCTTTGGGTTTTAAAAGCCAGCCATGAATCCTAGAATGGTAAAAACTACAACTTTCGTATATGATGGTCCTTTTTAAAAAAAGTTCTTTTTCGAAAAAAAAGGGTTTTACAAAATTTTTGAATTTTTCTCCTTTTTACTTTTTTTTTCGGAGGGGCGGGGAAATGGAAAAAGGGGAGATGTCTGTAAAAAAAGGGGGGTTCGGGTTTTGGGAAGTTCCTCTTTTATAAAATTTGATGGGAATAATTGCCTTTTAAAGAAAAAGGGGGTGTCGGGTATAGGAAATGGGATATGGTAAAATAAAGTTTCGGGTGTAGGAAGAAATGTCGGATAGGAAAAAAGGGGTTGGGGTGGTTTTAAAAAAAAGGCTTTGTATAAAAAGGGGTTCCGTAAAAAAAAAAGTCTGAGTTTTTAAAAAAAAGGGGGGGTACGAGATAAAATGGTCCTTGATAAAAGTGGTTTGGCTGGTGTTAAGATAAGGGGGGAGCTGGGAGGGAAAAAAGGGGGGCGGGGTGAAAGAGGGGGTGTGGCTGGTGATAGGAGAAAGGGGGTGTGGTGGTGTTTGGGGAGAAAGGGGGGGGTTGTGGCTGGTGATAGGAAAAAGGGGGGGTGTGGCTGGTGATAGGAGAAAGGGGGTGTGGCTGGTGATGGAGAAAGGGGGGTGGGGCGGGTTTGATAGGAGAAAGGGGGTGTGGCTGGTGAAGGAGAAAGGGGGTGTGGCTGGTGATAGGAGAAAGGGGGTGTGGCTGGTGATAGGAGAAAGGGGGTGTGGCTGGATGATAGGAGAAGGGGGTGTGGCTGGTGATAGGAGAAAGGGGGTGTGGCTGGTGATAGGAGAAAGGGGGTGTGGCTGGTGATAGGAGAAAGGGGGGGGTGGCTGGTGATAGGAGAAAGGGGGTGTGGCTGGTGATAGGAGAAAGGGGGTGTGGCCACTCTCTGTCCTTCCCCACTGTCTGGCCACTCTGGCTGATGAGTGATGTCCCTTTGGACAAACACGGGTGAGGTGTGGGGTGAACAGGGTGCAAAAATAGCTCTGGACTTTTTGGGATCCTGAAATCACATCTTTCTCGTCTTTCATTTTGTTTGAAGTTTGGTGGGTATTTTTCGTTCCGGGTTTGTTTGTTTTTTGTTTTGGTTTGATTTTTTGTTTGTTTGTTGCTGTTGTTGTCACTGTTGTTGTTTTGGGGCGGTTGCTGCTTCCGTGTTTGTTTGCTTGAATCTTGTTTTTTCTTTTCCATGTTTATGCTTTCTTTCTGTTCTACTCATTCATTTCTTGAATCATTCATTCATTCATTTGCCTTTACTTCTTGAATTTCTATGATTTTTTCCGTTTCATTTGTATTTGGGTTTTTTCTGTACTCTCCTCCTTCTTTCTGTTGATAAAATTTTCTGTATCAATAAAGAATCTACACCATTATAAATTCTAAAAATAATGAAGAAAAAATTCATATTAAACCAACAAAAAACAAGAAAAAATTAAAAAGAGAAAAGAGAAAAGAAAAAATTTTTTAAAAAAGGAGAAAAAAGAAGAAGAAAAAAATTGTTGTTTAAAAAAGAGGAAGAACCAAGGGAAAAAAAAAAAAAAAAAAGGAGGCACTTTAACGACAAGAAAATGAGGAAAAACAAAAAAAAAACAAGGGAAAAAAAAAACAGGACACTAAACAACAGACAAACAAACCAATATGCCCCCCACAAAGGGGGCCCCAACAGACAAACCAACATGGATACAAGGGAAACCACTCCATAAGCTATTTTCCTTTCCCAGGGCCCACCCTTTTCCAATCTCATCACCCGCCAACCATAACAAAGGGGACCCCCTTTCTCCTATCACAGCACACCCCCTTTCTCCTATCACCAGCCCCACCCCCTTTCTCCTATCACCGCCACACCCCCTTTCTCCTATCACCAGCCACACCCCCTTTCTCCTATCACAGCCACACCCCCCCTTTTTCTATCACCCGCCACACCCCCTTTCTCCTATCACAGCCACCACCCCTTTTCCCTTTTTTTTTCAACAGCCAACCCCCTTTTTTCTATTTATACATCCTTTTTATTAAAAAAATTTTTTTTATAAAATTTTTATTAAAAAATATTTTTATCACCAGCCACACCCCCTTTTTCACTTTTCCTAGCCACCCCTTTTTATTCAAAAGCCACAACCCCTTTCATGTTTACCCGCACACCCCTTTCCCAACCCAGGCCCTTCTCCCATACAAACAACTTTCTCCCACACAGCCCACCCAGGCCCTTTGATTTTTTGTGATTTCCTTTTTCCTTTTTTTTTTTTTCCTATTTTTTCTTTTTTGTAATGTAGTAAAATATATTTCCCAGTTTCTTTTAAAGGGGATTAACCCCTTCCCAAAAATGGAGTGATGTTGAAAAAAAGAGAAGGGGGGGTGGGTTTTTTTATTTCCCCATTTTTTTTTTGGTGAAAATGGAAAAACTGTTTGTCAAAAAAATTTTTTTCTTTAATTTTAAAAGAGCGAGGGGGAGGAGGAGGAGGAAGATAAGAAATGTAATTAAACCAAAAACCAACAGGATTCTCGTTTAAAGGAGGGACCCCTCGGTTTATTGCCTATCACACACACACACACAACAACACACACAACACACACCAACACACACACACACTAACAACAACACACAACACCCACACACACACACCACCACGCGCGCCGCTTTAAAGTATAGAGACATACAACCCGACACAACAAAACACACACACACACACACAACACACACACACACAAAACACCACACCCCACACAAAAACACACACACACACAAAACATTATCCCAAACTTTTTGCAAAATGATTGCAACTTTTATTCCTTAAAAACTCGAACTTTCCATATCCATGAGAAAATAACAGTCCAACCAACAATTTCAGTGAAATATTTCTTTTGTCCCACCACCATCCCTACCCACAGGTTCATTTCTGCATTCATCTCTCTGACCCAGTAGTGATACCAAATTAGACCAGTCTGTCATACCAAAGCCAGCTCTCAACTGGAATCATTGACGACAACAACACAGCCACATTTAGACGGGCAATATTCATGATGGCAAGTCAGCTTTGACACGGCTAGGTGCTGCTGTCCTGAGCATTGCTGCAGTTTCCTTACATCAATTATTACCACTAGTGCTAAGACTGCTCCACTACTTAAAAATACTTCCCCTGTTTGTTATACAGTTTTTCTTGTGAGTACAGCCCCAAAGAAAAGTCATTGATTGCACGTTACAGAGAATTCTGACATACCACATGAAACTGGGTTTTAGCAACCAGCTTTGTAAGTGTATTCTATTTTATTTTATGTCTGGAAAGGGAGAAGGAAAGTGGAGGATTTATTACTGATTGAGAGAGAGAACATTTTTTTCATTTATGTATACTTGTTCCTTCTTTAGTGCGTATTGATGTAAAAAGGTAAAGGTGTACCGTAACCTATAAGGTCCTAGGGTAGCGAGGCGTCAGCGACCTCAATTCTCTAGGGGCCAGCATATTGTGGGCAGTGCCCATCTCCTCTTCCTTGCTGCTTTACCTTCCCTGACCCTAAAGAAGCAGGTACCCATTTACAGCTGGGTGAACTGGGGGACTGTACTAAAGCCAAGGCGCGCAAACGGTCACCCATCTAAGTGGTAAACACGCTCGACGCTGCTTAACTTGGCTGGGGGAAAGCGAATGTTCGACTACTGAGCTATCCGGTCCCCACGGATTGATGGCACATGGATAAAACAGAATAATCCTCTCAAAGTGACAAGACAAGATTGTGAGAGTAAGAGTAGAAGCCCTCAGCTAAGGGTTTTCTCTTTATTGATGGTGGTGGCTCGGTGGTCTAGAGGTAACGCTCCTGCCTAGAAAGCAAAAGGTCTGGTTTCGATCCCTGTTTGTGCCCGAAACTTTTCCCCCATCCACTAGACTGTGAGTGGTTACCTGGAAGCTAGTCTTTTGGATGAGATGGTCAACCGAAGTCCCGAGTGAAACACGCTTTGAGTGCTGGTCAAAGCACCCCACCCTTCGTTCTTGACCACCAGGACGCTCAAGTAGATCCTTTATCAACAGCTTCATCACAGCTCTGACTGAACAGCCAACTACACCATTGACAAACACTGACCAACAAAGAAGCCCTGGGTCACAGAAGACATACTAGAGCCAAGAACTGGAGCAGAAACAAACAGTCTGAAGGAGCGAAACTATACAGAGAAGTCAATCAACAAGTCTTTAAAAAAGAACGAGGGAAGTATAGGAGACTGGTCACAAGCACAGAACTGTATGGAGAAAGAGAACCGAGATTCCAATGAGACCAGGGCAGCCTTGTTTTACTGCATGATGATCATTGCTGATGAGGATGATGTGATGCTGCTGCTATGCAAGTCCATGTGCTTTGAAACTACTTGGCAGAGTTGTACTCTATGCTTCCTATGGTGTGTATGTGTGCCTATCCTTGCTGGACTTATTCCTGTTTACGTTTACTTTCAATTTTGTTTTCTATATGTAAGAAATTAGATTGGGGTGAATTTGCATGGAAATTACATCATCAATATATATATTGTTTTCTTTCTTTATATTATTCTTCATGTTATGTTTTGCACGTTAATTACATTCGTTTTCTTTTTGCTTTTCTTTTTTTCGCAGAAGGCTGGATGTAAAAAAACTATCGTTGTGCTTATTCTATAACCCTCTATAAATAAAAATTGTTCATTGTTCATTGTTCTATTATGATCTATCCCGGCGTCAACCAAGCCCGAGAGGTGCCAACACCTGCAGTGATGGTCAGGCAAATCGAGCAACACTCTCACACTCGCATCCGTTAAGTGGATAAAGCCAGGCTGTGTGGTCCCACTCTTCCCGCTGAACCCACAGCACACTCACTTACACTAGATAGATAGGAGCAGGCAGGAGTCCGAAACATTCCCTGAGACTCTTAACGGAGTCAGGCCCAGGGTCCCTCGAATACGTAACCCAAAGCAATAATATATATATCTGTGTGTGTGCGTGTATGTGAGTGCGTGCATGCGTGTGTGTATGTGTTGTTGGGCGGCTGCGTCCTGCTTGTGTGTATGTGTGTGTGATGTATGTGTGCGTGTTGTGTGCGTGTGTGTGGTGCGTTGTATGTATGTGCGTTCCTGTGTGCGTGTGTGCGTGCGTGTGTGCGTGCGTGCGTGTGTGTGTGTGTGTGTGAGTGTGCGTGAGTGTGTGTTTGTGTGTGCTCGTGCGTACGTACGTGTGTGTATGTGATTGTGTGTGTGCGTGCGTGTATGTATGTGCGTTCGTGCGTGTGTGTGTGTGTGCGAGTGCGCGCACTTGTGTGTGTGTGTGTGTGCGTGGTGTGTGTGTGTGCATGTGTGCGTGCGTACGTGTGTGTGCACGTGTATGCGTATGTGTGTGTGCGTGTGTGTGTGTGTGGGCGGGAGGACAAGAAAATATGCCCCCTCCCCTACCCGGTCCCCCCCCACCCCCATCGATATCAAGGAGTTAGCTCCCCCTACCCCACCCCCCACTTTCCGCCCCTGTCCGTGTGTATTCGCACACAATAGGAGCCTGCATCGGCATCAGCACGATAACAAGCACTGACGGGACGTTGTGCCTGGCAGTGTGGCAGAGGTCAGGTGTAAGAGCAGTCCGGAACCCAATATCTCTGTATTGATTTCTTTACTGTTGCCAAACCCCTGTAGTTCAAGAAAGAAAAAGAGCAAGCAAGCAAGCAAGAATGGAATGAAAGAAAGAAAGAGAGAAGGAAGGAAAGAAAGAAAAAAGGAAGGAAGGAAAGAAAGAAAGCAGGAAAGAAAGAAAGCTAGATAGAATGATAAAATTTATAAACCCAAGAAAAACACATAGTTGTCACAAAAGAATGACAAAAAGAATGTTTTTAAAAAGACAGAAAAATAAAGAAAGAAAGAAAGAAAGAGCAATAAAAAAAACAACAACGAGAGAACAGACAAATGCAAGGAAATTATTTTTGCAAAACTGAAAAGAAATGCAAAGACAATTAAAGAAATAAAACTAAAACAAAACAAAGATAAGAAATTAAGAAAAAAAACAATGAAGAAAGGAAGAAAAAAGTTAAAAGACAAACAGGAAAACAGAAAAGAAAAGAAAGAAAGACAGACAGAAAGAAAAGACACGAAATCTCAAGAGTACCCAGGGATGCCGCATTAGCAAAGCTGAAAAAGAAATGTAAAGGGAACTAAAGAAGTGAAACTAAACAAAACAAAGATAAGAAACTTAGAAAAATACAACAAAGAAGACAGGAAGAAAAAAGTTGAAAGACAACAGAAAAAGACCAAAAGAAAAGAAAAGAAAAGAAAAGAAAGAAAGAAAGAAACACAGGAAAAGACCAAAAGAAAAGACAAGAAAAGAAAAGAAAGAAAGCAAGAAAGCAGCACACAGAGACAAACGGCCATTTCAAATCGCTCATTTCTTCACACAGTTATCATGTCTGTGTATGTCCAGGACAACACCAAGCGCAACACTTTCAGGTATACTCCTGTAAAAGATGGCTGCTTGCATCATCTAAGAACCATCCAGTGGGAAGGGCACAGGACATCTCAGGCCAGAGGCTCTATACATACATAACCAGGATGAAAAGATGTCCGGTATAGAAGTTTACATTCTCTGATACCAGCCACGCTTTTCCTGACATCACTCAATTCTGGACTTCCTTTTCTCTCATCTGAACATTTCTGGATGTAGCCCTAGATACTGTTAATGCTTTCTTTTCATCTCCTCAAACCGGTCTTTCTTCTCAAATTAAGAATTCAGATTCAGACTTTCTCTTTCAATACACTTTTTGAACGTTTCGTTTCTTTCCAAGCTGAACTTATGTCGGTTTTTTTCCCCTTCGTGTGCACGAGTGCATAAAAGTGTTAAAAACAGTGTCAAGATGTGTGCGAGTTTTGGTTAAGTTTGAAACTGGCCAATGTTTGCTCGTTTGAAGTGTGTATGCGTGTGGGTGGGAGGGGGGGGGGGGGGGCAAGCGCGTATATGGGTGCATGTGTGTGTGTGTGTGCGCGCGCAGTTATTGATGCTAACGCCCTCGTTTGCAAGACTCGTTTGTGATAAGCATGTTATTAACAAATAGAAAAAACAGCACCACCACAAACAACAACACTACAGAAATAATCTTAGTTCCCCGTTGAATGATGATGGTAACGTGAAGCGTTGTACTTTAACTTAGATACATCTTCAAAACACAGCATCCTATTAGTTTCCTCACTTTATGAAGACCAAAAGGGAACTGTCAGATGGGGAGGCCAAAATGTGAATTTTTCAACATGACAGAAGGAGTCAGACAAGGATGCATCCTCTCGCCTCACCTTTTCAATATATACACAGACCAAAATCATGAGAGAGATATTGAAGACAAGGGTCTTAAGACAGGTGGCAGACATTTAAACAAATCTGCGCTACTGATGATAAAGCAGTACTAGCTGATAACATTACCAGCATGAAGAGAGCATTACACAGAGTAGACGTAGCAGGAGGAAGAGCCGGTCTCACGCTCAATGCCAAAAAGACAAAAGTGCTGCATGTTGCCAGAACCAGTCGCCACACAGACCACGAAATAAAGATTGACAAAAACCCTTCAGGCGCAGTCAAAACAAAACAATAATGGATCATGTACCACGGGTATAAAAACAAGAATACGCATGGCAAACAGCTGAATAATCCAACAAAACAACATGTGGAAAAATTGTAGCATCTCAAAAGGAAAAGTAGATAATCGTTTGCCATTTCTTTTCTTTGGGTTTTATTTTTCGGATAGAGCTCCGAGGTTCACCAATAGTGAGATTTTTGCATATACGAATGTGGGTTTTGTTGCCTACCATTAAGGTAGCGCATTCAGACTTCAATGTTTAAACACGACACTAGTGTCCATGCGTTTTTATTTTTAATGTCATACGTTCTTCCCGGCACAAAAGACCTACTCTTCCGAAAAGTAGAACGAGTTTAAAGGAGTCGCGAGAAAAAAACTGTAACCACTAGGCTACCTCGTTCCTAGGACACTGGACAGAAATGATGCTACTGTCTGGCGAGGCCCAATTCCGCGCGCAGAATATCCGTTTTTGTGGAATACAGACTGAGTTTCCTAGCGTCTAGGTCACAAAGACTTGCTGAGGTGAATCAAGCAAGGAAGGAAGTAACAATGGGGGCTGACTGGGCGGAGCACCAGACAATACCAAGCTTCCAAGTTATCCATCCGTCATTTTCATGTCGATGTCATGGCATCAAACATGTTTGGTTTGCCCCTGTTTTATGTTAAAAGATAAAGGTGTCCCAGAACCTATGCAGTCATTGGGGAGCCAGGTGTCAGAGACCTCACTTTCTCTGGGGGCCAGCATCTTGAGGGCGGCGCCCATCTCCTCTTCCTCGCAGCTTTACCTTTCCTGTCCCTAAAAAGAGCAGGTACCCATCTACAGCTGGGTGAACTGCGGGACTGTACTGAAGCCAAGGTGCACGGACGATCACTGATCCAAGAAGTAACCACGCTCAATGCTGCTTAACCTCAGGTAGGGCAGAGCCCGTGCTCTGAACACAATGCAATCTCGTCCTCTAGTGTAGTGTAGAATGAGGGTTTGACTCAGACAGCTGTGAAGGCAGCGCAGCAGTTATTGTGAAGCTCTCTCTCCTATGACTGGCAATTCTTGCTGGTAGTGCAGTGTTGAAGATGGTGAGGGTGATGGTGGCAGTGACTGATAGTGTTACCGGTTATGGTGATAAGAATGACGATCATGAGGATGATGAATGAACGATGAACAAATTTTATGTATAGAGGGTTATAGAATAACCATAGCAATAGTTTCTATTTACACCCAGTCATATATATAAATATATATATACACACATATCTATATCTATATCTATCTATCTATCTATTTATATCTCTATCTCTATCTCTATCTCTATCTATCTATCTATCTATCTATCTATCTATCTATCTATCTATCTATATCTCTCTCTATATATATATATAAAGGGCGTGATGGTATTGATAGTGGTGGAGATGGAGGTGGTAGCCGGATTAAGTGATATTACTTCTGCTGGTGTTCATGATGACAATGATAAAGATGGCGGTGGTGGCGATCGACGATGATGATGATGATCGATGATGATGATGATGATGATGATCGATGATGATGATGATGATGATGGATGATGATGATGATGATGATGATGATAAGGACAGAGAAAGAAGTGATAATTTCTCTTACCCAGTCATTTACACTTTCAGAATAAATGTTAAAACACCTCTGACTTTCGAAATGCTCACCAGACAAACACCCATACCGAGCCCTAACAAGAAGCTACACACACCTTACCTAGCTCAGAGGAAAAGCCTACCTCTGTCCCCTACAATAACGTCAACTGGTGCTGTCTTATCACTTCTGTCCAGCTGCCTCTGTGATCTACACAATGACAGCTTTGCTCGCAGCAATGTTTGACAGTAGTCTGATCAGACTGAAGACCATGGACCTGACCCACCTGTCTTAGCCTTAACACGCTATATCAAGTTGTACTCCCTTCACACCTTAAACAGACTTTCCGTTTTCTTCTAGACTCTGGAATGAATCAACATATCTTCTTTAATCATCAGGAATATTCTAAAAGCAAAAGAAACCGACTTTGGTGGTACGAGAAAAGACAGAAATCATCAGGATTGATTTAACATGGTAAAGCTGTTATTAAGTCAAGACTGTGTGCTGTAGACTCTTTTTTTCCATTTCACAAGCATCAACACGTACCGATGTCACATGCTTGCGTGCGTGAGTTCGATTTCATTTTACGTCTCTTCACAAAATGTGATATTAGACACATTAAGGGGGGGGGGGGAGTGATGGGGAGGGGGAAGAAAATCTGGGATACGTTGAAGGGAGTGGATAGATGATGCTGGCAAACCAGCCAAAAGAGAATTGCAATAGTCCAGACGTGAAAGAATGAGAGATGCCACGAGTTTGGATGTTGCATCTGTGGACAGGTACTTTCGAATGGCACTAATACGCCGTAATTGATAGAAGCAGGACTGGCAGGTCTGGGTGATGAATTTTTGCATAGAGTGTGTGTTGTCAATAATGACCCCTAGATACTTTACAGCAGTGGATAGAGGGACTGATGCATTGCCGAATTCTATTGAAGCTGTTGTAATGGAAGAGAGTTTGTTTTTGGTCCCTACAATGCTACAAAAGCCATGCTGGCTTCAGTTTTATCAGCGTTTAGTTGTAACTTTTTCTCTATCATCCAGTTTTGGATATCTTGAAAGCAGTAGGTCATCGTCATCAAGAGGGAAGGCAGATTTTCAGGAGTGTCACTGCTTAGAATCTGAGAGTCATCTGCATAAAAGTGATGGTTGATCTGATGACGATTAATTATATGTGACAGTGGAGCGGTGTAAAGAGTGAAAAGAACATCATGACAACTGAAATTATTTATACTTAAAAACCTATTGCATTTTCTAAATAGTTACCATACTCACAAATTATTGCATTCTCAAAACAGTCACCACACCAGAAAAGTGTGTCCACCAAACACAACCACGTCAGCCCTAGGCTAATGCTATGTAAACACAATGCTGTATGCACAAATATTGTATTACACTGTGCCCATCCATGCTATTGTGACATTTTATATCATGAAAAAGAGAAAATTGGGTGGTAATTGAAAGCTTGCCAGACATCACTTCAGAAACGACACTCACTCACCCCCTGTCCTCTGAATCAACACAACACGCGACAACTCTTCATACGACGGTTATACGCAGAACATTCCCTCAACTTCCTACTTTGTCAACAGCATCCTTCACCTCCTTCATCACCACCTAAGAGTGTGTGTGTGTGTGTGTGTGTGTGTGTGTGTGTGTGTGTGTATGTGTGTGTGTGTGTGTGTTTGTGTGTGTGTGTGTGTGGTGTGTGTGTGTGTGTGTGTGTGTGTGTGTGTGTGTGTGTGTGCGCTAATGACTTGTTTTTGTTTTGTTTGGGGTTTTTAAATTCCTGTTGCATTGCCAAGTTTCTTTTCGAGATTTTTTGTTTAAACAACACATCCACCTCTCCCGCTTGTTGTTGTTTTTTTCCCGTCTAATATCACTAGAAGTGAACAGACGTAAAATTGAAGTCAACAACAACAACAACGCAGAACATCTTGCGCAAATGTTAAAACCCGTTCCGCTTTTTGGAAGAATAGGCCATTGTGTGCCGGTAGGCACAGATGATAAAAAAAATTTAAGTGCATACACTCCGGGGCTGGATGTAAAAAAAAAACCACACATGAGTGCTTATTCCACAATCCTCGAAATAAAATTAAAAAAACTAAAATAATAAAATAAAACGTTGTTTTAATCGTAGTGTTGTTTCTTGATTTTCTTTTGGTGTTTTTCTTTGTTCTGATCTTCTTTTCCTTCTTATCCATGAGCAGTGGAGACTTTAATGAGGGAAAAAGACTTTTGGAAAAAAGAAAAACGATTGGTGATAATACAACCTGTAACGTATCATATAAGCGTCCAATTTGTATCTTTTTTCTTCTTTCGTTCTTTCTTTCGTTCTCTATTCTTTCCTTCCTTCCTTTCTCTCTTCCTTCCTTTATTTTGAGTATTTCTTTCTGAATTTCTCTCTTTCTTTTTGTTTGTTTGCTTATTTGTATTTTTCTTTTTGCTTTGTTTCTTTCTTTCTATATCATGTTGGTCTGTCGTTCTGCTTTGTCTTTCTGTTGTTTTTCTGTTCTGTCTGTCTGTCTGCCTGCCTGCCTGCCTGCCTCTCTGTCTCTGTCTGTCTGCCTCTGTCCCTGTCTGTCTGTCTGTCTGTCTGTCTGTCTGTCTGTCTGTCTGTCTGTCTCTCTCTCTCTCTCTCTCTCTCTCTCTCTCTCTTCTCTCTCTCTCTCTCTCTCTCTCTCTCTCAGGGGCAGGGAGTTACTAGTACAATTTGTATTGGGAGGAGGGAAGGGGAGAGAGGCAGACGGGCTTTTGAAATTGTGATTTTGAGGGAGAAGGGGCCAGCTTTGTTGTGAGGAAAGAACTGAAGAGAAAGAAAGAGAGGCATTCAACCAGAGAAAAGTAGGTAAAAGGAAACACAGACAGACAGAATAAGGATTTGAGAAAACAGAGAAAGAGAGGGTCGGAGCTGTGGCGGGTTTGGGGTGTTTTTTCCGCTTTTTTCTCTTAAGTTCTCAAGCGATGACATTATTTTTTCGTTTTTTGGTTAGAGCTCCGAGATTTCCTAAGGTGACATATTTGCCTATTCCACCGTTTTGTGCTCAGCATTAATGTAGCTGCATTCTGACTTTGGGGAGGGTGTCTAAATATGACACCAGTGTGCAAGTTATCATTTTCTTTTTGCACTAACCTCGTCCGCACCAATGGCCTACTCTTCCGAAAGTCAAAACAAGCTTTAACATGTGTGCAAGATGTTGTGCGGGCATTGGCACACACGGTTTATAGTCTCATCCGAAGGAGTTTTGAGGGAGTGTAGTCAGTACTGATGTTAACTCCAGGGGTGGGGGGGAGGGATCCCATTGAAAGGTGGTGGCTGAAACCTAGGCTCGAGCCCGGGCCGTTAAAAAACTGTGAGAGCAACGTTCTAACCGCTAGGCTATCCCGCCTCCCTCCTCCCCCTACTGAGATTTATAAGTCAGCATTTAGGGAATATGCAACTGAAAAAAGTCGATAATACTTTACAGTTAACAAACGGTTTAGTTTTCTGGGCTTCAGTTGCAAGGCAAGGCAAGGCAAGGCAAGGCAAGGAAAGGTCAAGGCAAGGCAAGGCAAGGCAAGGCAAGGGCAAGGCAAGGTCAAGGCAAGGTCAAGGCAAGGTCAAGGCAAGGTCAAGGCAAGACAAGACAAGGCAAGGGAAGACAAGACAAGGCAAGGCAAGGCAAGGCAAGGCAAGGCAAGGCAAGGCAAGGCAAGGCAAGGCAAGGCAATGCAATACAAGGCAAGGAAAGACAAGGCAAGGCAAGGCAAGTGAAGGCAAGGCAAGGCAAGGCAAGTCAAGGCAAGGCAAGGCAAGGCAAGGCAAGGCAAGGGAAGGCAAGGCAAGGCAAGACAAGGCAAGGAAAGACAAGGCAACGAAAGACAAGGCAACGAAAGACAAGGCAAGGCTAGGCAAGACAAGACCAGGAAAGACAAGGCAGGGAAAGACAAGACAAGGCAAGGCAAGGAAAGAAAAGGCAGGGAAAGACAAGACCAGGAAAGACAAGGCAAGGCAAGGAAAGACAAGGCAAGGCAAGGAAAGACAAGACAAGGCAAGGCAAAGCAAGGCAAGGAGAGACGAGGCAAGGCAAGGAGAGACAAGGCAAGGAAAGACAAGGCAAGGAAAGACAAGGCAAGGAAAGACAAGGCAAGGAAAGACAAGGCAAGGAAAGACAAGGCAAGGAAAGACAACACAAGGCAAGGAAAAAGACAAGGCAAGGAAAGACAAGTCAAGGAAAGACAAGGCAAGGAAAGACAACACAAGGCAAGGAAAAAGACAAGTCAAGGAAAGCAAGTCAAGGAAAGGCAAGACAAGACAAGGCACAGTTTAGTTACTAACCGCACCAGAAGTACATGGAAGTGTTAACTACCTCAAAACATGAAACTCTGCCTAGCTTGAGCTAAGTAGCGTTGACTTGGTGCTATTTCCACACGTAATTTACACAAGTGCTAGTGGTGGCAGCAGAGGTCATGATATTTATAAGAGAAAAAAAAAAGCCCCGGGATGGCACGTCTTCTTCGTCGTCGTCGTCGGTCGCTCAGACAGCAACTATTGTTGTCTGTCATATGAGCGAAAATGCGTCGCGCTGCCGTTAAGAGCCTGACAAGTCAGGCCCAGCGCATTCGACGTCGGCACAAGAGAGAATTGTTATCTTTTAAGGCTTTCTGGGGAAAAAAGGGAGAAGAATGGACCAAGAAGGCAAAAAAATAGACAAGAAGGAGGTGACAAAAAGAAAAGGAACGAGGCGGAAACAACGAGAGTGATAGAAAAGAGGAAATGTCTAGCACAGAATTTCCAGAATGTGGGGATGCTGTTTATACTGACAGGCCCCCGGCACCCCACGGGGGAGGATGGCACATAACCGACAGTACTTTTTTCCGCCAAGCCTGCTTTTAGCATCCAATCATAATAAAAGGCCTGTTTCAGAAATACATTTGCGCTACCACTATCTATAATCTACTGACATAACTATGCCCGTAGTGTTCTTCATGCAACCTCCTCTTACCCACTCCAACCCTCCTCCCTACCCCCACCCGCCCTCCTCCTCCCGCCCCCTGACTTGCCCATGTTTACAATTTCTCAGTGGAATTCCGAACCGTATAGCTAGTTGTAGACTTACTTGTTCACTGCAAGCTTTCAGGGTTTATCAAATGTCCTTGTGGCCATGGTGAGATTCGGCAGTAGATGTCTGATGAGTGTATCACGTAACCAATCAATCAACCAGTCTCTCTCTCTCTCTCTTGCTCTTTCTCTCTCTCTCTCTCTCTCTCTCTCTCTCTCTCGCTCTCTCGCTCTCTCGCTCTCTCATCTTGTTTGTGGAATCATGACCGCTCGCATGTGACCATTCATGAATTGGACTCAAAAGATATTAGATCTCCTTACACACACACACACACACACACACACACACACACACAACAACACACACACACACACACACACACACACACACACACACACACACACACACACACACACACACACACGAACAAAGAGTTACCTAACAAACTGATCATTGTAGCAGCAAAGCACGCGCCCTATGAGGATTACTGCCAACTAGGGCGTCTTGGTGGTGGAGGTGGTGGTGGTGGTGGTGGTGGTGGTGGTGGAGGTGGTGGTGGTGGTGGTGGAGGTGGTGGAGGTGGTGGTGGTGGTGGTGGTGGAGGTGGTGGTGGTGGAGGTGGTGGTCGTGGTGGTGGTGGAGGTGGTGGTGGAGGTGGTGGTGGTGGTGATGGTGGTAGTGATGGTGATGGTGATGGTGGTGGTGGTGGTGATGGTGGTGATGGTGGTGGTGGTGGTGGTGATGGTGGTGATGGTGGTGGTGGTGGTGGTGATGGCAGTAATGGTGATGGTGGTGATGGTAGTGATGGTGATGTGGTGATGGTGGTGATGGTGGTGATGGTAGTGATGGTGGTAGTGGTGATGGTGATGGTGTTGTTGGTGTTGATGGTGGTGGTGGTAGTGATGGTGATGGTGATGGTGGTGGTGACGTGGTGATGGTGACGGTGATGATGATGGTGATATAAGGATGATGCTTTAAAAAAATTGTACTGAAGAGAACGGTGGTGATGATAAAACCATTATTATAGTGGCGACAATGGTCATGTCGATAATGATGGTAGTGGTGATGGTGATGACAGTGATGATGGTAGTGGTGATGGTGATGACAGTGATGATGGTAGTGTTGATGGTGATGAAAGTCATGATGGTAGTGGTGATGGTGATGACAGTCATGATGGTAGTGGTGATGGTGATGACAGTCATATGGATAGTGGTGATGGGTGATGACAGTCATGATGGTATTGGTTGATGGTGATGACAGTCATGATGGTAGTGGGATGGGTGATGACAGTCATGATGGTATGGTGATGGTGATGACAGTCATGATGGTAGTGGTGACGGTGACAGTCTGATGGTAGTGGTGATGGTGATGACAGTCATGATGGTAGTGGTGACGTGAGACAGTCATGATTGGTATGGTGATGGTGATGACTGTCATGATGGTATGGTGATGGTGATGACAGTCATGATGGTAGTGGTGATGGTGATGACAGTGATGATGGTAGTGGTGATGGTGATGACAGTCATGATGGTAGTGGTGACGGTGATGACAGTCATGATGGTAGTGGTGATGGTGATGACAGTCATGATGGTAGTGGTGATGGTGATGACTGTCATGATGGTAGTGGTGATGGTGATGACAGTCATGATGGTAGTGGTGATGGTGATGACAGTCATGATGGTAGTGGTGATGGTGATGACTGTCATGATGGTAGTGGTGATGTGATGACGTCATGAGGTAGTGGTGATGGTGATGACAGTCTATGATGGTAGTGGTAATGGTGATGACAGTCTATGATGAGTGTACGGTGATACGTCATGATGGTAGTGTGATTGTGATGACAGTTCATGATGGTAGTGGTGCGTGATGACAGTCCATGATGGTATGTGAGGTGATGGTGATGACAGTCATGATGGTAGTGGTGATGGTGATGACAGTCATGATGTAGTGGTGAGGTGATGACAGTCCATGATGGTATGGTGATGTGATGGTATGACGTCATTGATGTTAAGTTGTGATGGTGATGGTGATGACAGTCATGATGGTAGTGGTGATGGTGATGACAGTCATGATGGTAGTGGTGATGGTGATGACAGTCATGATGGTAGTGGTGATGGTGATGACAGTCATGATGGTAGTGGTGATGGTGATGACAGTGATGATGGTAGTGGTGATGGTGATGACAGTCATGATGGTAGTGGTGATGGTGATGACAGTCATGATGGTAGTGGTGATGGTGATGACAGTCATGATGGTATGGTGAGGTGATGACAGTCATGTGTGAGTGGTGATGGTGATGGACAGTCATGATGGTAGTGGTGATGATGATGACAGTCATGATGGTAGTGGTAATGGTGATGACAGTCATGATGGTAGTGGTGATGGTGATGGTGATGACAGTCATGATGGTAGTGGTGATGGTGATGGTGATGACAGTCATGATGGTAGTGGTGATGATGATGACAGTCATGATGGTAGTGGTAATGGTGATGACAGTCATGATGGTAGTGGTGATGGTGATGGTGATGACAGTCATGATGGTAGTGGTGATGGTGATGATGATGACAGTCATGATGGTAGTGGTGATGATGATGACAGTCATGAGTAGTGGTATGGTGACAGTCATGATGGTAGTGGTGATGGTGATGACAGTCATGATGGTAGTGGATTGATGCAGTGATGATGGTAGTGTGATGGTGATGACAGTCATGATGGTAGTGGTGATGGATGATAGTCATGATGGTATTGTGAGTGATGACAGTCATGATGGTAGTGGTGATGGTGATGATGTAGTGGGTGATGGTGATGCAGTCATGATGGTAGTGGTGATGATGATGACAGTCATGATGTGTAGTGGTGATGTGATGACATGTGATGGATGGTAGAGTAGATGTGTGGTGATGACAGTCATGATGGTAGTGGTGATGGTGATGGCAGTCATGATGGTAGTGGTGATGGATGATGACGCAGTGAGGGGGAATGGTAGTGGTGATGGGATGACAGTCATGATGGTAGTGTGTGGATGGTGATGACAGTCATGATGGTAGTGGTGATGGTGATGATGGTAGTGGTATGGTGATGGCAGTCATGATTGGTAGTGGTGAGGTGAGTACAGTCATGATGGTAGTGGTGATGGTGATGATGGAGTCGGATGTGATGGCAGTCGTGATGAGTGGTGATGGTGATGACAGTCATGATTGGTAGTGGTGATGGTGATGATTTGGTAGTGGTGAATGGTGATGACAGTCATGATGGTAGTGGTGATGGTGATGAGCAGTCATGATGGTAGTGGTGATGGTGATGGTATGACAGTCATGATGGTAGTGGTGATGGTGATGGTGATGACATTCATGATAGTAGTGGTAGATGGTGATGCTAGTCATGATGGTAGTGGTGATGGTAGATGACAGTCATGATGGTAGTGGATGGTGATGGTGATGACAGTCATGATGGTAGTGGTGATGGTATGTATGACAGTCATGATGGTAGTGGTGATGGTGTGTAATGACATCATGATGTAGTGGTGATGGTGATGCAGTCATGATGGTAGTGGTGATGTGTGATGACAGTCATGATGGTAGTGGTGATGGTGATGGTGATGACAATCATGATGGTAGTGGTGATGGTGATGACAATCATGATGGTAGTGGTGATGGTGATGACAGTCATGATGGTAGTGGTGATGGTGATGACAGTCATGATGGTAGTGGTGATGGTGATGGTAATGACAGTCATGATGGTAGTGGTGATGGTGATGGTAATGACATTCATGATAGTAGTGGTGATGGTGATGACTGTCATGATGGTAGTGGTGATGGTGATGACAGTCATGATGGTAGGTGGTGATGTGTGATGACAGTCATGATGTGTAGTGGTGATGGTGATGGTGACAGTCATGATGTAGTGTGATGGTGTGACAGTCATGATGTAGTGTGATGGGATGGTGATGACAGTCATGATGGTAGTGGTGATGGTGATGACTGTCATGATGGTAGTGGTGATGGTGATGACAGTCATGATGGTAGTGGTGATGGTGATGACAGTCATGATGGTAGTGGTGATGGTGATGACAGTCATGATGGTAGTGGTGATGGTGATGACAGTCATGATGGTAGTGGTGATGGTGATGACAGTCATGATGGTAGTGGTGATGGTGATGGTGATGACAGTCATGATGGTAGTGGTGATGGTGATGACAGTCATGATGGTAGTGGTGATGGTGATGACAGTCATGATGGTAGTGGTGATGGTGATGACAGTCATGATGGTAGTGGTGATGGTGATGACAGTCATGATGGTAGTGGTGATGGTGATGACAGTCATGATGGTAGTGGTGATGGTGATGGTGATGACAGTCATGATGGTAGTGGTGATGGTGATGACAGTCATGATGGTAGTGGTGATGGTGATGACAGTCATGATGGTAGTGGTGATGGTGATGACAGTCATGATGGTAGTGGTGATGGTGATGACAGTCATGATGGTAGTGTTGGTGATGTGATGACAGTCATGATGGTAGTGGTGATGGTGATGACAGTCATGATGGTAGTGGTTGATGGTGATGACAGTCATGATGGTAGTAGGTGATGGTGATGACAGTCATGATGGTAGTGGTGATGGTGATGACAGTCATGATGGTAGTGGTGATGGTGATGACAGTCATGATGGTAGTGGTGATGGTGATGACAGTCATGATGGTAGTGGTGATGGTGATGACAGTCATGATGGTAGTGGTGATGGTGATGACAGTCATGATGGTAGTTGGTGATGGTGATGACAGTCATGATGTAGTGGTTGATGGTGAGACAGTCATGATGGTAGTGGTGATGGTGATGACAGTCAGATGGTAGTGGTGATGGTGATGACAGTCATGATGGTAGTGGTGATGGTGATGACAGTCATGATGGTAGTGGTGATGGTGATGACAGTCATGATGGTAGTGGTGATGGTGATGACAGTCATGATGGTAGTGGTGATGGTAATGACAGTCATGATGGTAGTGGTGATGGTGATGACAGTCATGATGGTAGTGGTGATGGTGATGACAGTCATGATGGTAGTGGTGATGGTGATGACAGTCATGATGGTAGTGGTGATGGTGATGACAGTCATGGATGGTAGTGGTGATGGTGATGACAGTCATGATGGTAGTGGTGATGGTGATGACAGTCATGATGGTAGTGGTGATGGTGATGACAGTCATGATGGTAGTGGTGATGGTGATGACAGTCATGATGGTAGTGGTGATGGTTGATGACAGTCATGATGGTAGTGGTGATGGTGATGACAGTCATGATGGTAGTGGTGATGGTGATGACAGTCATGATGGTAGTGGTGATGGTGATGACAGTCATGATGGTAGTGGTGATGGTGATGACAGTCATGATGGTAGTGTGATGGTGATGACAGTCATGATGGTAGTGTGATGGTGATGACAGTCATGATGGTAGTGGTGATGGTGATGACAGTCATGATGGTAGTGGTGAGGATGACAGTCATGATGGTAGTGTGGGAGGTGATGACAGTCTGATGGTAGTGGTGGACGGTGATGACAGTCATGATGGTAGTGGTGAGGTGATGACAGTCATGATGGTATGTATGTGGTATGATGGTGATGACAGTCATGATGGTAGTGGTGATGGTGATGACAGTCATGATGGTAGTGGTGACTGGTGATGACAGTCATGATGGTAGTGGTGACTGTGATGACAGTCATGATGGTAGTGGTGATGGTGATGGCAGTCATGATGGTAGTGGTGATGGTGATGACAGTCATGATGGTGATGACAGTCATGATGGTAGTGGTGATGGTGATGACAGTCATGATGGTAGTGGTGATGGTGATGACAGTCATGATGGTAGTGGTGATGGTGATGACAGTCATGATGGTAGTGGTGATGGTGATGACAGTCATGATGGTATGGTGATGGTGATGACAGTCGATGATGGTAAGTGGTGATGGTGATGACAGTCATGATGGTAGTGGTGATGGTGATGACAGTCATGATGGTAGTGGTGATGGTGATGACAGTCATGATGGTAGTGGTGATGGTGATGACAGTCATGATGGTAGTGGTGATGGTGATGACAGTCATGATGGTAGTGGTGATGGTGATGACAGTCATGATGGTAGTGGTGATGGTGATGACAGTCATGATGGTAGTGGTGATGGTGATGACAGTCTGATGGTAGTGGTGATGGTGATGACAGTCTGATGGTAGTGGTGATGGTGATGACAGTATGATGGTAGTGGTGATGGTGATGACAGTATGATGGTAGTGGTGATGGTGATGACAGTCATGATGGTAGTGGTGATGGTGATGACAGTCATGATGGTAGTGGTGATGGTGATGACAGTCATGATGGTAGTGGTGATGGTGATGCAGTCTGAGGTAGTGGGATGGTGATACAGTGCATGATGGTAGTGGTGATGGTGAATGACAGTCATGATGGTAGTGGTGATGGTGATGACAGTCATGATGGTAGTGGTGATGGTGATGACAGTCATGATGGTAGTGGTGATGGTGATGACAGTCATGATGGTAGTGGTGATGGTGATGACAGTCATGATGGTAGTGGTGATGGTGATGACAGTCATGATGGTAGTGGTGATGGTGATGACAGTCATGATGGTAGTGGTGATGGTGATGACAGTCATGATGGTAGTGGTGATGGTGATGACAGTCATGATGGTAGTGGTGATGGTGATGACAGTCATGATGGTAGTGGTGATGGTGATGACAGTCATGATGGTAGTGGTGATGGTGATGACAGTCATGATGGTAGTGGTGATGGTGATGACAGTCATGATGGTAGTGGTGATGGTGATGACAGTCATGATGGTAGTGGTGATGGTGATGACAGTCATGATGGTAGTGGTGATGGTGATGACAGTCATGATGGTAGTGGTGATGGTGATGACAGTCATGATGGTAGTGGTGATGGTGATGACAGTCATGATGGTAGTGGTGATGGTGATGACAGTCATGATGGTAGTGGTGATGGTGATGACATCATGATGGAGTGGTGATGGTGATGACAGTCATGATGGTAGTGGTGATGGTGATGACAGTCATGATGGTAGTGGTGATGGTGATGACAGTCATGATGTAGTGGTGATGGTGATGACAGTCATGATGGTAGTGGTGATGGTGATGACAGTCATGATGGTAGTGGTGATGGTGATGACAGTCATGATGGTAGTGGTGATGGTGATGACAGTCATGATGGTAGTGGTGATGGTGATGACAGTGATGAGGTAGTGGTGATGGTGATGACAGTCATGATGGTAGTGGTGATGGTGATGACAGTCATGATGGTAGTGGTGATGGTGATGACAGTCATGATGGTAGTGGTGATGGTGATGACAGTCATGATGGTAGTGGTGATGGTGATGACAGTCATGATGGTAGTGGTGATGGTGATGACAGTCATGATGGTAGTGGTGATGGTGATGACAGTCATGATGGTAGTGGTGATGGTGATGACAGTCATGAGGTAAGTGGTGATGGTGATGACAGTCATGATGGTAGTGGTGATGGTGATGACAGTCATGATGGTAGTGGTGATGTGATGACAGTCATGATGGTAGTGGTGATGGTGATGACAGTCATGATGGTTAGTGGTGATGGTGATGACAGTCATGATGGTAGTGGTGATGGTGATGACAGTCATGATGGTAGTGGTGATGGTGATGACAGTCATGATGGTAGTGGTGATGGTGATGACAGTCATGATGGTAGTGGTGATGGTGATGACAGTCATGATGGTAGTGGTGATGGTGATGACAGTCATGATGGTAGTGTGGTGATGGCAGATGATGAACAGTCATGATGGTAGTGGTGATGGTGATGACAGTCATGATGGTAGTGGTGATGGTGATGACAGTCATGATGGTAGTGGTGATGGTGATGACAGTCATGATGGTAGTGTGACTGGTGATGACAGTCATGATGGTAGTGGTGATGGTGATGACAGTCATGATGGTAGTGGTGATGGTGATGACAGTCATGATGGTAGTGGTGATGGTGATGACAGTCATGATGGTAGTGGTGATGGTGATGACAGTCATGATGGTAGTGGTGACGGTGATGACAGTCATGATGGTAGTGGTGATGGTGATGGCAGTCATGATGGTAGTGGTGATGGTGATGACAGTCATGATGGTGATGACAGTCATGATGGTAGTGGTGATGGTGATGACAGTCATGATGGTAGTGGTGATGGTGATGACAGTCATGATGGTAGTGGTGATGGTGATGACAGTCATGATGGTAGTTGAGATGGTGATGACAGTCATGATGGTAGTGGTGATGGTGATGACAGTCATATGGTAGTTGGTGATGGTGATGACAGTATGATGTAGGTGATGGTGATGAGTCATGATGTAGTGTGTGATGGTGATGACAGTCATGATGGTAGTGGTGATGGTGATGACAGTCAAGATGGTAAGTGGTGATGGTGATGACAGTCATGATGGTAGTGGTGATGGTGATGACAGTCATGATGGTAGTGGTGATGGTGATGACAGTCATGATGGTAGTGGTGATGGTGATGACAGTCATGATGGTAGTGGTGATGGTGATGACAGTCATGATGGTAGTGGTGATGGTGAGGACAGTCATGATGGATGGGTGATAGGTGATGACAGTCATGATGGTAGTGTTGATGGTGATGACAGTCATGATGGTAGTGGTGATGGTGATGACAGTCATGATGGTATGGTGATGGTGATGACAGTCATGATGGTATGGTGATGGTGATGACAGTCATGATGGTAGTGGTGATGGTGATGACAGTCATGATGGTAGTGGTGATGGTGATGGCAGTCATGATGGTAGTGGTGATGGTGATGACAGTCATGATGGTAGTGGTGATGGTGATGGCAGTCATGATGGTAGTGGTGATGGTGATGACAGTCATGATGGTAGTGGTGATGGTGATGACAGTCATGATGGTAGTGGTGATGGTGATGACAGTCATGATGGTAGTGGTGATGGTGATGACAGTCATGATGGTAGTGGTGATGGTGATGACAGTCATGATGGTAGTGGTGATGGTGATGACAGTCATGATGGTAGTGGTGATGGTGATGACAGTCATGATGGTAGTGGTGATGGTGATGACAGTCATGATGGAGTGGTGATGGTGATGACAGTCATGATGGTAGTGGTGATGGTGATGACAGTCATGATGGTAGTGGTGATGGTGATGACAGTCATGATGGTAGTGGTGATGGTGATGACAGTCATGATGGTAGTGGTGATGGTGATGACAGTCATGATGGTAGTGGTGATGACAGTCATGATGGTAGTGGTGATGGTGATGACAGTCATGATGGTAGTGGTGATGGTGATGACAGTCATGATGGTAGTGGTGATGGTGATGACAGTCATGATGGTAGTGGTGATGGTGATGACAGTCATGATGGTAGTGGTGATGGTGATGACAGTCATGATGGTAGTGGTGATGGTGATGACAGTCATGATGGTAGTGGTGATGGTGATGACAGTCATGATGGTAGTGGTGATGGTGATGACAGTCATGATGGTAGTGGTGATGGTGATGACAGTCATGATGGTAGTGGGATGGTGATGACAGTCATGATGGTAGTGTGATGGTGATGACAGTCATGATGGTAGTGGTGATGTGATGACAGTCATGATGGTAGTGGTGATGGTGATGACAGTCATGATGGTAGTGGTAATGGTGATGACAGTGATGAGGTAGTGGTGATGGTGATGACAGTCATGATGGTAGTGGTGATGGTGATGACAGTCATGATGGTAGTGGTGATGGTGATGACAGTCATGATGGTAGTGGTGATGGTGATGACAGTCATGATGGTAGTGGTGATGGTGATGGACAGTCATGATGGTAGTGGTGATGGTGATGACAGTCATGATGGTAGTGGTGATGGTGATGACAGTCATGATGGTAGTGGTGATGGTGATGACAGTCATGATGGTAGTGGTGATGGTGATGACAGTCATGATGGTAGTGGTGATGGTGATGACAGTCATGATGGTAGTGGTGATGGTGATGACAGTCATGATGGTAGTGGTGATGGTGATGACAGTCATGATGGTAGTGGTGGATGGTGATGACAGTCATGATGGTAGTGGTGATGGTGATGACAGTCATGGATGGTAGTGGTGATGGTGATGACAGTCATGATGGTAGTGGTGATGGTGATGACAGTCATGATGGTAGTGGTGATGGTAGATGAACAGTCATGAGGTAGTGGTGATGGTGATGACAGTCATAGGTATGGTGATGGGGATGACATCATGATGGTAGTGGTGATGGTGATGACAGTCATGATGGTAGTGGTGATGGTGATGACAGTCATGATGGTAGTGGTGATGGTGATGACAGTCATGATGGTAGTGGTGATGGTGATGACTGTCATGATGGTAGTGGTGATGGATAGACAGTCATGATGGTATTGGTGATGGTGATGACAGTCATGATGGTAGTGGTGATGGTGATGACAGTCATGATGGTCGTGGTGATGGTGATGACAGTGATTGATGGTAGTGGTGATGGTGATGGCAGATCATGATGGTAGTGGTGATGGTGATGACAGTCATGATGGTAGTGGTGATGGTGATGACAGTCATGATGGTAGTGGTGATGGTGATGGCAGTCATGATGGTAGTGGTGATGGTGATGACAGTCATGATGGTAGTGGTGATGGTGATGACAGTCATGATGGTAGTGGTGATGGTGATGACAGTCATGATGGTATGTTGATGGTGATGGCAGTCATGATGGTAGTGGTGATGGTGATGACAGTCATGATGGTAGTGGTGATGGTGATGACAGTCATGATGGTAGTGGTGATGGTGATGGCAGTCATGATGGTAGTGGTGATGGTGATGGCAGTCATGATGGTAGTGGTAGCATTGGTGCTAGTGGAAGTTGTGGGGGAAGTGCTCGTGGCGCTGGAGGTGATGATGATGATGATGATGATGATGATGATGATGGTGGTGTGTGGTGGTGATGATGATGGTGGTGGATGTGGGGGTGATTATGATGATGATGATGATGGTGGTGGTGGGTGGTGGTAGTGGTGATGATGGTGATGGTAATGATGTTGATGATGATGACGACGACCACTACGACGACGGTTATGACAAGAACAACGATGTAAGAAGAGAAAGAGCAGCACAAATAAAACAAACTATTCCAATTTTCTAAATCTTCCTCAAAAAATATATTCCCCTTACAAAAAACAAAAACAAATAAAAACTCAGAAAAATACCTGAATGGAAGAAGGAGGATAAATGCCTCTTAGGCAGCTGAGGAAATAAGCCTCCCTCCTCCCCTCCCTCCCTCCTCCCCTCCCTCCCTCCGTCTCTACCTGAACTGGTGGTCTGCAATTACCCCTGTCTAGACCAGCTCTGCACTTACAGCCCTACCTTTGCCTTACTTTGCCTTGCTTTGCTGGGAGCACAAGGGTTGCAGGAATGGGAGCGAAGTGAGGAAAATGGCCCCAGCTCCCGTGTCCCTTGTACTGTGCCGGTTATTTGCAGTTCTCCTCCTCTCCTCACGCCTCAAACTTACTCCCCCTTGGCCCGATCTCCTGGACTGAACCATCTCGTCCGGAATCATAGCTGCTGCTGCCACTTTAAGGGTAAGGAACATTGCTGGCTGCTCTGATTTTCTAGGTCAGAGATAGGCTATAATACTTTTAATTCGCTATAAATGGTTGGATATAGTGAATAGTTTGAGGAGTTCAGTTGTGAGTTGTGCACTCCAGTACTGTATCATTTTCTGTGTTACAGTTGGTATCTCTGTATTTAAAAAAAACAAACCAGTGTAATCATTTCCTGGAAAGAGCCAGCCAATTTTGCAAAAAGCTATGTTCAATGGAAGGTGAAAAGCCATCGCCTACCTAAATAACATCGAAACCTTTCCGCTGTGGTGCTTTGGGCTATGATTCGAGAAGCTTCTGTGTGAATACACACACAGTAAACCTGAACCCTCCCACAAACTGTTGGTCTCTCCCCGATGGAATGCGGCTACCTTAATGGTGGGCGAGTTATGGTCGCATACGCAAAAAATCTCACCATGGTGAACCGAGGAAGTGTAGCCGAGGAAGGAAAGAAGTAACCCTGGAGGTCTGAAACTACCTCCATCCTGACCGCCTCGGTCTTTCAGGCCAGAGAAGATGGTGAAGCGTTTGATGAACAGAACTAAGTGGATAGCCTGGTGGTTAGAGTGATGCGCTCGTGATCTGCTGACCCGGGTTCGAATCTCGTTCAAGAGGATTTTTCTTCTAGAGTTAACATCAGTGCCGACTCCATTCCCCCTAAAAGTCTTTCGGATGACACTATAAACCGAGGTCCCGTGTGTGAACGCACGCAGAACATCTTGTGCACACGTTAAAACCCGTTCCACTTTTCGAAAGAGAAGACTATTGTGTACCGGTGGGAACGGACGACAACATTTACACAACTGCATACACACAAGGACTGAATGTAAAACACATGAGTGCATATTCCGTTATCCTCGAAATAAAAGAATAAATAAATAAATGCATCACACATACCCGTTTACACACCACTTCTTTTACACCTGGAGCACACATCCTACTCTTCAATGTGCCTGACTGAAGCTTTTCTTGCAGAAGCTTTTCTTGCAGAAGGTTTACTTGCAGAAGCTTTACTTACAGAAGGTTTACTTGCAGAAGGTTTACTTGCAGAAGGTTTACTGGCTTTCACAAAGACAAGGACACCCCGAAGTCGAAATGCGGCTATCTTCATGGTGGGGGAAAACTTCGTAAAATCTCATCATTGGTGAAGCCATCGGAGCTCTAGCCCAGGAACAAAAAATAACACAGGCAAGGGGAAATTATTTCATTGCTTGGTGTTCCTTGAAAAGTGGGAAAGGAATGATTTCACAAGAGAGAGAGGAGAGAGAGAGAGAGAGAGAGAGGAGAGAGAGAGAGAGAGATAGAGAGAGAGAAGAGAAGAGAGAGAGAGAGAAAGAGAGAGAGAGAAAGAGAGAAAGAGAGAGAGAGAGAGAGAGAGAGAGAGAGAGAGAGAGAAGAGAGAGAGAGAGAGAGAGAGAGAGAGAGAGAGAGAGAGAGAGAGAGAAGAGAGAGAGAGAGAGAAATACTGCTGCTCCAAATGAGGAATATGATAATAATGACAACGATAAACAACGATAATAATAACAACGAGAGTATCAATTAGATTTTTTAAAAACTGATGCTACTTTTTCTTAAAGAACATTATTCCTTCTTTTCAAATATTCTTCCCAAAAATATCCGTATGTTTTTACATCCTTACAGGAAACTAGATTTTCCTAAAGCAGAAAGATAAATGCATCTTACTTTGCTTACGAAATAAACCTCGGTGACTTAAAACTACATTAGTTGGCCATCACCAATAGCTCCTGTCTAGACCACCCATGTAGTTTGGTTAAAAGCAGAATCTGGCCAGTAATGTGATGAAAGTGACGCAAATGGAGCCCAATCCCACACCTTGGTCCTCGCCTGCACTTTGTCCTGTGCTTCTGTCGCTGCTCCAGCACACTTCCTGCTGTCTGCTCCACTGATGATGGGATCATTCCCTCTCCTGCAGAAGTGTAGTGACTGCTGAATGGGCAGGGGAAATGGTTTTGTTTGTTGGAGTTTTTGCGAGAAGTAGTTCAAGGTTTTGACAATCTAGATTGTAAGCTGTTTGGTGTTCTGTGGAATGTTGTTAAGAAGATGTACACTTACAAACCAGACTTAACATCGGATTGTTTAGCATACGGTAATGATTGGAAAGAGATAAAGGCGTTCTAGGTGTTTCATGCTTATTAATGCATTGGGACAATGATCATGCAAATAACTATTTTACATTTTACGTTTGTAAAGTGGGAGGGGGAGGGGCGGGGTGTAAAACTTGAAAAGAAAATAATGTTGTCAGGGACATATATTTTTACATATAATTATTTTTAGTAATACTTTTACACTAGTTCTTATTGGATGCTTCTTCTTTGTTTTTAAAGTTCTTTCAGGTAGCTGCATTTATCTAGAAATTATTACTGAAAAGGGGACTAGGGGACCGGATAGCTCAATGGTCAGAATACTGGCTCTCCCCAAGCTATAGTTAAACACGTTGAGCACGTTGCTGAGTGAATCGATGACCGTACGGGCCTTGGCCTCAGTAGTCCCCCAGTTCACGCAGCTAGAAATGAAATGGGTACCTGCCCTCTTTAGGGTCAGGGAAGGTAAAGCAGCGAGGGAGAGGAGGTGGGTTCCGCCCTCAAGATGCTGACCTCTAAAGAAGCTGAGGTCTCTGACACGTCACTCCCCAACGACTGCATACGTTATTGGACGCCTTTACCTTTCTCGTTACAGAAAAGGATTGGTGATGAAAGAGGGATGCTGTCTTACAGAGGACGAAGGAAGGGCTGGAAGGAGTTGCAGGGAGGGAAACTAGAATTCACTACTGGGTATGGTAGGCCGACACTACTCCAAGACTGATAGTACACTGACCAGCAGTCATGTTGGCAGCAGAGTGATGTGATGTGATAGGGTAGTAATAATAATAATAATAATAATAATATTGTATGGGATTTATATAGCGCTCAATCTTGTAAAAGTAAACAAATCAAAGCGCTTGCATTCAAATCATTCACACGCATGCAACCGTCCACAAATATCAAGATAAACAAATATCAAATTTATACACACAACACACTTAGGTGGGGGTGGTAAAGGTGAAGGTAGCTATTGAAAAGTAGGAACAGATAACAGGGGAAGATCTCAAGTACAGTATAAGTGCGTTTTGAGGCTGGATTTGAAAGTATCAAATGAAGGCTTTTGGCGAAGTGGAAGAGGGAGGTCGTTCCATGTGGAGGGACCGGAAACAGAGAAAGAGCGACGGCCAACAGTGGATTGTTTAAATCTGGATGTTCGGAAGCACAACGTATCTACAGCTGAACGAAGGGAACGGGACGGAGTGTACAGGTGTAGACAGTTACAGAGATAAGAGGGTGCAGATTTTTGGAGACATTTGAAACAAAGGGTATTAATCTTATACTTTATTCTTTGTGAGACAGGCAGCCAGTGAAGAGATCGCAGAAGAGGAGTGATGTGTTCAGATTTTTATTTCTAAGGACTAGTCGAGCTGCAGAGTTGTGTATGCGTTGAAGGGAGTGGATGGATGATGCCGGCAAACCAGCCAAGAGAATTACAGTAGTCCAGACGAGAAAGAATGAGAGATGTGACAAGTTTGGATGTTGCGTCAGTAGACAGATACTTGCGAATCGCGCTTATGCGCCGTAATTGATAGTAGCAAGACTGGCAGGTATGGGTGATGATTTTTTTTCATAGAGTGTGTTGTCAAGAACCACACCTAGATATTTCACAGAGCTGGACAAAGGAACCGACGTTTTGCTGAATTCCACTGAAGTCGTTGTGATGGAGGAAAGTTTATGTTTGGTCCCCATGAGCATGGCTTCCGTTTTATCGGCATTTAGCTGTAACTTATTTTCAGTCATCCAGTTTTGAATGTCTAGAAGGCAGTGGGCCATATTTATTAGAGAGAACTGAACTGAACACTGAAAGTAATTTATTGCCATTAACAATACAGTCTTTTTGGCAAGGAGCACAGTATGAACACAATTTAAACAGTATGCTTTTTGCAACAAGGAAATACTGAAAACCGAAAGAAGAAAAGGAATCTCCAATAACTACATTCAACTGAATGCATTAATTGTTATCATACATCAATTGTTATCACAAGCTCACACACACACACACACACACACACACACACACACACACACACACACACACACACACACACAACACACACACACACACACACAACACACACACACACACACACAACACACACACACACACACACACACACACACACACACACACACACCAGTGTCGTGTTCCCCGCAAATCAGAAACTGTGTAGCACAAATCGACCACACGACCCTCACATTCAAATAAGGCAGTTTAGCCAACGGAATTTGTATTCCACAAATATTGAAAACAAAATAGTGTTGCATTGGAAAGGTATATCAGTTAACTGGAGTTTTCTTTTTTCTGCTGTCCCAAGCAAGGGGGATAAATTTTGCAAGTGATTTTATAAATGCTTCATCTTCGATCAAGAGAATGCTAACTATATCTCTAATTCTTGAGATTTCTTCATTAAATATGTGGCATTTCTGACGGATGTCATCGTACGAATTACAAGCAAACAAAAAATACATTTCATCTTCAGTCTGCACCCCACATTGGGGCATGGAGACTGTGCAGATGTGTCAGTGGAAAACCATGTTTTGCAGGCATTTAGGCCTAAAATTCTTAATCTGAATCGAGCAAGATTACTCCTATGCCATTTCTGTGTTACGACTGTAACATACTGTTCTGTTTGAAAAACACTTAAAGGAAGAGTACCAATTATAATTTTCTGATTCTTCTATGCAAGCATGCCAGTCTTATTTTTAGAAAGCTATCATTCTGTCTTTAAATTACCACAAAAATCCTTGCTCAAATCCAACTCCCTGGCACATCCACACAATACCAAATCCATGCGTTGTTAGTAATTGCTTAACAAAAAATGCCCAGCTCTGTTTCCCTGTTTCTAGTTGGATCAACAGCATCTGACACGCTTGTCTGCACAATCTGGACATAGGAAGTTGAGTTGGTTTTAACCAATACTTTATACACTTTACTTGTGATCTTATAAGTAGAGGGTAGCGGCCAGTTTCACCATATAACATTTTGTTAGACGAGTGTAATGGTACTGAAAGGGATCATTTCATTGCATAGGTGTGCACTTTTTCCATTTCATTATTAACAAATAATCCTCAAAAAATCTCTCATAGCATTAGCATCAGCGCTTGAATTTGATACAAACCTTCAGAAAGCTGAAACCAGTGCAGTTTGGTTTCCTTAAAGACTTAGAAATTTCCATAGTTCCCCTTTTTACTTTTTGGCAAGTTACCCATGCATTTGAAACTTAGTGTGTGAAGGTAAGGCCTAAATATCTTAAAAGGATTTGTAACTATTAATTTCAGTTAAATTAACCCACTTCCGCCCTGAGATTATCTCTTTACCATTACATTAGTTTTTATCTAAGTTAAAAGGATAGATTCAACTATCGCTTCATATTCAAAGAATTTAATGTTTGCATCATTAAAATACTATTTGACAATCAGTAAAGTACCTGAGATAGTACAGGAATACTTCTGGGTGTTTTTAGTAGTTAGATGTTTGTAGATAGTAGTATAGTAGTAAGTAAATTTATTGTTTATATTCTTTTGATATCAGGATATGGAATAAGCACGCATTTGCATTTTAACATTCGTTACCGTGTGCATGACAGTTTGGTCCAATTTGTCATGTTTTCCACCAGACACATGCAGTTGAATCAATGGATGGAACTCTAGACAATTGGAAGTACACTAGATATCACCTTACAAAGCAAATGGCCTAATTCTGTATAACAAAGCACGACTGATTTTTCAACAAGTTTCACATATCTTGAGTGGTCTTGACTAAGTATACTAGAGTGAATAACATAACGTAAATAAAAGAATTGTAATGTAGAGTAAATAGTATTAAAGTATATGTATACTGAGAAAGAGAGAAGAGTCAGGGAGCTTTCGTTCTGCCTGTATACAGACAGCAGTGTGACAGACGTTATCTGATGACAAAGAACGCGTGGAGAGATAGGTGGCTTGCCTTTCTGTTAGCTGGCTTGCTTGACTGACTATGATGAAGTGGTGTGGTGGTGGTGCGCCGTGCGTGCGTGCGCGTGTGTTGTGTGGTGTGTGTGTGTGTGTATGTGGGTGTGTGTGTGTGTGTGTGTGTGTGCTGCGTGTGTGTTGTGTGTGTGTGTGTTGTTGTGTTGTGTGTGTTGTGTTGTGTGTGTGTGTGTCGTGTGTGTGTCCCTCTCTGCCTCTGCGTCTGTCTTTGTTTCTTGTGTATGTCTTTGTTTTGCCTTCCTGCCTGCCTGCCTGCTGCCTGCCTCTCTCTATCTCTCTCTCTCTTCTTCTCTCTCTCTCTATCTCTCTCTCTCTCTCTCTCTCTTGTCTCTCTCTCTCTCTCTCTCTCTCTCTCTCTCTCTCCAACTTTTAAAGAATTGCCTCGATGTTTTTTGGCACACATTTAACTGAGCAACTCTGCCTGTTGAAAATTCTCTATCTAAAACTGTTGTATAAAATCAGAGAAAGAGACTAACATGAAGACAAAGAAGGGTGAGGAACTAATAACAGAGAAAAAATGGCAAAAAGAGAGTAAACGAAAAAGAAACAGAAAAAAGGCAATGCAAATTGGTTAGGCATTTCTCGGCATAACCGTATTGACTTAAAATCAGCCTGAATAACATCTGTTCTTGTTTGGTGGTTTCGTCTAAGTCTACCTTTTTTTTCCTGGTGATATGTACATGTTGTGTAATATGTCTGGGAAGTTCTAGAAAGTTCTCGAAAACTGTCATTTTCTTTTATCTATAGCAGACTCTGTGTCCTGAGCATTTTCCAATCTTCCTTTCATAGTGAATGGCAGCTTCACGATCTAATTCTGGAAAAAATGAGGGTTCTTTTCCAGAGATTGGTCATGCTCCATCATAGTTCTACAACATGTACAAACACTGCCTCTACTTACATGCTGCGTCATAATTTCTGAATGTTCTCCCATCTTTTCTGTGTATTATGAAGAGTCAGCATCACGATTTTTTTAGAAGTTTCTGTCTCAAAATCTATAAATAGCGAAGCTGTTATGTACACAGGAAATCAACAACCTAGTGTTCGAGAGAAGGAAGAAATAGAAAAAAAACTTAAACTGCCCCCAAAGTCGGAATGCGGCTACCTTAATAGTGGTCAAAAACGGTCACATACCCAAAATCTCCATTGGTAAGCCTCCGAGCTGAGAAAAGAACAAAACATCTTAAAGAAAAACAGATTTCTCTCTCGCTCTCTACGTTTTTACTTCTAGCCCACTAGCGCTAGATAAAACACGGCCTTTCTCCTCAAAACGTAGCACATAGCCTGAATCACGCCTCAGCATTCAACGTCAAATTGTAGCCAAGAAACTCGGCAGTAGTCTCCCACTAAGTCTACACCATGAACTACATTTCCCGTCATTTCTTCTGGCAGGATTTCCTGTGGCTATTTTGACCAGTAGTTGATGTGAAAGGGAGTGAGTAGATCTGTGTCCATTTCTTCCTAGCGCCATTTCGCAACAACCGGATGCTTCCTCGTCTCACTCACACACTCTGGGGTAACTGCGGCACTCAACATTTTCAACCTAACTATTCTCTTTCTGCTCTTCTGAGGTGTGGTGGACGAGAGGTGTGTTGTTCAGGGCTGTGTCGGTGTATGTGGAAGTGGACAGGACTTGCAAACAGAGTTAAAGTAGGGGGGACAGATGAGTTTTGAATGGGGTGCAGCTCTAAGTGCGGTCTTTCCTCAAAGTTAGAGTATTCTTGAAAAAGTTGGAGCATTCTTAAAATTTCAAGTATTGTTGAAAGTTACATAATTTGCTCTGAAATTACATGCTGTACGGCACGAAATTGGAGAATATGCAAAGAATAGGCAAACCAAACCTCTCTCTCACACCCACATACATTATAGAAAGTGGTTGAGCACAAAGACTGTCTTTTACCTATATCTACAATGCTTTTTCCCTTTGTGCTTCGAATTGTTTCTATCTTGACTAAACCTTGTTTTAAACAGAACACAAAATTATCGAAAATATTCAACTACAGCACAGGGTAAAGCTGACTGAGTCATATGATGCAGTTGACGGACGATATAGCCGAGTGGTTAAGACCATACGACTTCAATCCTATAGGTCCATGAAGTCGTGGGTTCGAATCTCGGCGGAATCTGGTGAATCAAAAGCGGGATTTTTACCATTTCCAGGTCAACTTTAAATGTACACCTGCCAGTGCCGTGATTCCTTTCGTGGATAGACACATGTCATGCACTTTAAAACCCCGTCAATCATGTCAGCGTTTGCTGGGTTATGGAAACACAAACATACTCAGCATACATCCCCGAAGTCGGAATGCATCTACCTTCATGGTGGGCAAAAATGGTCGCATGAGCAAGCTTTCACCGTTGGTGAACTTAAGAGTTGTAGCCGAGGAATATATATATATATATATATATATATATATATATATATATATATATATATTATATATTATATATATTATATTATTATATATATTCTATATGTGTGTATATGTATGTATATATAGTCATACGATACTCTATACCTTCCTTTTTCATGTGTATGTTTTGACATCCTCTTGCAGCAAACAGATTGCAAAAACCAGTGCAAACAAGAGGACTTCAGAAAAAGGAGGGTAGAGTGCACACACAAGAAAGGGGGTCGGTGACGACTGTGAGAAAAAAAAAGAAAAAAAAGAAGACTATCATCACACCACTGCACTACCTGCAACCATCACCACCACCACCGACATCAATAACACCTCCACCAACAACAATAACAACAACAATAACAACAACACAACAACAACGACGACACCAATAGCAAGACGGAGTTCGCCTTTGCGCCTGACGGCTGTACAGTGTGTGTGGGTCTCCCTTTGAGTGTGACATCGGTGTTTCCCGGACGTCTCTCTGTACAAGTTTGGTTTCTCTGTGTTCGTGACTGCACCTGCAGTCCTGGGTCAGAGCAGTTTTCTGCAGCATTGTTTGACTCTGGACTGACTTCAGTTGATCATTTTTCTTCGTTTGATATTGAGGTTTTTTCAAAATTTAATTGATGATTTGTGTTTACCGGACCGCGCTGGTCTTTGTGACCCTTTGTACTGTGACCCTGCCGCAGCGTGCACATTTGCACGTGATTCTCGACTCAAAACCACCCCCTCCACCACTGCCCTGTGTGTGTCACTCCACCGCAATGTCTCTTACCGTTTCAGACTTGAAAGCTCTTTCCTCACGTGGGTTTCATCACATGCAAAATGGACTCAAAGAACATATTGTAAACCTTGGAATCCACTGCCGGAAACCAGACGAGGAACACGCGCGGGCATACGTCATCGCCTGCAGCGTGCTTCCCCCACATCTGCCTCCCTCCTCACTTCTGACATCACTACCACAACAACTGTCACCAGCCACAACACTGCTTCAATTTCTTGTCCTCCAGATGTTTCATCCTTTGTCTGTGACTCTAACGGTTCTATCCGTCAAATGTGTAATGATCCCCTGACTGACCTAGTTCTTTTACCATGTTCCACACCTGACTCACCACCCAAACTGCTGTCTGCTCTTCCACTGCACACATCCCTACCATCACCCTCATCCTCTTCCTCTGATAGTCATAGTAACTCACCACTGTCTTCTCCACCTCTCAGCCTCCTTCAAACCTTCTCTATGCATGTCTTCTTAACACGCGATCTGTCTGCTCTGATGGTAAAGCCGATTTCATTTCTGATTTCATATCTGAACACAACATAGATCTAACCTTTCTTACAGAGATTTGGCTAAAACCACTAGACAGCTGACGCCACCTGGCTACAAAACTCTTTCTTTCCCCCGTCTCCCGTGGAGGTGGCATTGCCATCGTCTACAAAGACACTCTGCATCCAACTCTTTCTATCTGTCACTCCCTTCCTTTTTCACGGGAATCTTTTGAAGTCTGTGAACTCAACCTCACCTTACCTGGCCACTCTGTTACTTTCTGTTGCCTTTATCGTCCGCCTCCCAACCGCAGAAACAATTTAACATCTTCAGTTTTCCACCAAGAGTGTCAGTCACTCCTTGACTATTACAGCCTCCCTCCCAAGAGCCTTATTATACTTGGTGACTTTAACTTCCTCTTCGACAACCAGTCAAACGTTTTTCTCCTTCTTTATCAAATCACTCTCTTTCCCAGCTGGTAAACGAACCAACACACAGATCAGGTCACATTTTAGACTGGCTTATCACCGATGTCTCACAAGGTCTAGTCATATCTCAGTCTGTATCTGTCACTGACGAACTACTCTCCGATCATTCTGCCATTATTTTCTTCCTCAACATTGCAAAGCCTATCAGAAAGAAGCAACCTTAAGGCCATAGATATTCAAACTTTTCTTTCTCAAGCTGCTGAACGTCTATCACAAATCCCTGATCATACTGACCCTTCTAAACACTACAATACCGTTCTCAGCCAACTTCTTGATGAGCATGCACCTCCTACTGACCATCTCCTGCCTGATAGGCCCTGCGGTCCATGGTACATCTACCATGACATCCTGGTCCCAAAACGCAAACGCCGACAGCTAGAGCGGCAATGGCGAAAAACAAAAACTGAGATAAACAAACAGCTTCTTCGTAAACAAATTAACAAAGTGAAGACCTTAATTCATTCAGCAAAGACAAAGTATTACTCTTTTCAAGTTCTTGATGCGACGTCTATGAAATCTCTCTTTTCCCTCACATCCACTCTTCTTGGATCTGCGAAGGCAAGCCCTCTGCCTTCCATCCACAACCACTCTGAACTTCCTTCTATATTTTCTGCATTCTTCTCTGACAAAATCCGCAACATTCGCTCTAGTTTGGATCAGACTCCTTTTCAGCCTGCAATTTCTGACCCCCAATTTTCTGGCACTCCTCTCCTTTTCTTTCATCCAGCAAGCAAGGAAGAAATTGCGACAATTCTGAAAGAAATGACAATAAAATCATGCGATCTTGATTCTTCGGATGAGACTATAAACCGAGGCCCCGTGTTCGAACGCATATAGAACATCTTGCGCACACGTTAAATCCTGTTCCGCTTTTCGGAAGAGTAGGCCATTGTGTGCCGGTGGAAACAGATGACAAAATTTATAAAACCGCATACACACGGGGACTGGATGTAAAAAAGCACATGAGTGCTTATTCCATTATCCTCGATATAAAAGAATAAACAAATAAATAAATAAATAAGATCCTATACCTGCTTCTCTTTTCACTCAGTTTCTTCCACAGCTTATACCCACTATCACAAAAATAGTAAACTCATCACTTCTTTCAGGAATTTTTCCAACAGCTCGCAAAACTGCAATAGTTACACCTCTACGAAAAAAGCACGACCTCGATCCTAATATGGATCGGTGGTCTAGAGGTAACGCGCCTGTCTAGAAAGCGAAAAGTCCGGGTCTGAAGTGTGCGGCGGTTCGTACCCCGTTTGGACCGGAAATTTTTCCCCCATCCATTAGACCATGAGTGGTGGTCTGGGCGCTAGTCTTTCGGATGAGACGATAAACCGAGGTCCCGTGTGTTACACGTAATTATTTAGCGCACGTAAAAAAACCCACGGCAACAAGAGAGTTGTCCCTGGCAAAATTCTTAGAAAAAAGCCACTCTGATAGGAAAACAAATACAGCTGCAGAAAAAAAAAAAAAAAAAAAAGGGTGAAAGGGTGGCGCAGCGCTAAGTGGCGACGCGTTCTCCCGCTCTCCCCGGGGAGAGCAGCCCGAATTCAAATCTGAGCGCTTTGATTTGTTGCTTTACAAGATTCAGCGCTATATAAATTCCATACATTATTATTATTATTAATACTCTGAACAATTATAAACCTGTATCCAACCTACCGTTCATCTCTAAAGTCCTTGAAAAAGTTGTTCTGATACAATTCAACAGCCATCTTTATTCAAACATTCTCCTTCCCCATTTTCAGTCTGGCTATCGCGCCAACCACAGCACCGAAACCACCCTAGTCCACACCTTAAACACGCTTCTACACACCTCTGACTCAGGAAAAATCTCCCTTCTCACTCTTCTCGACTTATCTGCAGCCTTCGACACTATAGACCACCTAATTCTTCTCTCCCGTCTCCAAAAAACTTTTGCTATTAAAGGCACAGCCCTCACCTGGTTCGGGATAGCTCAGTGGTCGGAGCACTCGCTTTCCCCCAGCCAAGTTAAGCAGCGTCGAGCGTGGTTACCAGTTGGATGGGTGACCGTTTGTGCGCCTTGGCTTCAGTACAGTTCCCCCAGTTCACCCAGCTGTAAATGGGTACCTGCCCTCTTTAGGGTCAGGGAAGGTAAAGCAGCGAGGGAGAGGAGATGGGCGCCGCCCTCAATATGCTGGCCCTAGAGAAGTAAGGTCTCTGACGCCTCGCTCCCCTACGACCTTATAGGTTATGGGACTCTTTTACCTTTACCTTTTTTACCTCACCTGGTTCAGTTCATACCTTACAGACCGATTCCACACAGCTGCAGTAAACAATTTTCAATCAACACCTACCAAACTGGAATGTGGACTCCCACAGGGATCAGTTCTCGGCCCTGTTCTTTTCACTCTCTACACCGCTCCTCTTTCACACATAATAAATCGTCATCAGATCATTCATCATTTTTATGCAGATGACTCTCAAATTCTTAGCAGTGATACTCCTGAAAATGTGCCTTCTTTCTTGATTAATATGTCCTACTGCCTTCAGGATATCCAAAATTGGATGATACAGAACAAGTTGCGCAAAATGCAGAGAAAACCGAAGCCATGCTTGTAGGGACCAAACACAAACTCTCTTCCATCACAACAGCTTCAACAGAATTGGACAATACGTCTGTCCCTCTATCCACTGCTGTGAAATATCTAGGGATCGTTATAGACAACATACTCTCCATGGAAAAATTCATCACCCAAACCTGCCAGTCGTGCTACTATCAATTATGGCGCATCAGTGCAGTTCAAAAGTACCTGTCCACTGATGCAACATCCAAAATAGTCACGTCTCTCAATCTCTCACGTCTGGA
>CM054148.1:16542208-16574708 GCA_028751875.1 Rapana venosa | reverse complement strand
CTCCCAAGAAAAAGAATAAAAACAGAGTAACAGCTACCAGTGGGATGCTTGAATCTGAGCACACAGAAGACAATAAAGTTAACGGCTGATCTGAGAAATCAAAATGAAATGATACACTGTTTTGTTTGTGAGGGGGGGATCACCACAAATCGGCTGTTTGAATCTGGCAACACAGAGGACAAGAAATCAACCGCTTATCCAGGATCAAAGTAGAATGGACAATAATGTTTGTGAGGCAGGGAACCAGTGCAGAGATTGTCACAGAGATCACATCACTTGTTCAGATTTCTCCTCCCCTACGACAGACAAGGTCAAGCAGCAGCGGGTTCACAATTCCCTGTTGGGGGGGGGGGGGGGGGGAGAGGGGACACACACACACACACACACACACACACACACACACACACACACACACACACACACACACACACACACACACACACAGTGCATACACCAGGAAAGAGAGGTGTGGAAATCCAAACTGACAGAATGAGGGACGTGAGGAGCTTGGTGTTGTAGCCGTGGAGAGATATTTGCAATCTGACCTACTTCCTCCACAGCTGGTTATTTAGTTATTCCAGAGGCGTTCTACAGAGCTTGTGAATCAAAGCTGGTCATGATAGGACAGAGTAACGATGAATGCATTGATTCCTGTAGCTGTAGTCTTCACACATCACACATCTTTTCTACAGGTCACAGGACAGTGTAACAATGAACCCATTGATTCCCTATGGCTGTAGTCTTCACACTTAATTATCTTTGCTGCACAAAGTTACCTTTCTTTATTCTTGACAAATTAATTCTTTTATTTGCCCACAACAACCATATGCAAAGAAAACAGGTTTAAAAAAACAAACTTATCCATAAACATTTGCTCTCTGTCCAAGGGATCTGTTGGATTTGCATAACCTTGAGGGCGATTTTTTAGCAGCTGGCTCTATACGAGTAGGGCTTGAAAAACAATATAATTAAATGTTCTGGAATGAAATGGAGATGCCATGTAGGATGATGCTCATACAGCTCAAATGCAAATCCAACCAACATGGCTAACGCTGACAATGATTTAAAGAGGATTCATGAATCATGCAATAATACACACTTCCGATTTGAAACCGGCAGAAGCAGATCTGTTCTTTACAAAGAGGTATCTGTCTTCAAGGTGTCGGGATGGCGAGTGGACAGGGCAGCTCAGTGATCACAGCACTGCTCTCCCCAAGCTAAGGTTAATTAAGCAGCGTTGAGCGTGGCTGCTTCTTGGATGGGCGTCCATTCGCGTGCCTTGGTTTCAGTGCATTCTCCCAGTTCACCCAGCTGTAAATGGGAACCTTCCCTCTTTAGGGACAGATAAGGTAAATCAGGGAGGGAGAGGAGATGGGCGCCGCCCTCAAGATGCCGGCCCCTAGGAGAGATGAGGTCTCAGACTCCTCGCTCCTCAACGACCGCAGAGGTTATGGGAACACCTTGTCCTGACCTTCACGGTACACAGATACAATTTATGGCTACAGCTCTGAGGTTCACAAATGATGAATTTTTTTATATATAATTATGTGACCATTTTTGTCGCCATTAAGGTAGCCACATTCTGCCTTCGGGAATGATGCCTAATTGCAACACTAGTTACATGCATTATATTTTTGTCATCTGTTCTCACCAGCACAAATGGCCTGCTCTTCTGAAAGACAGTAAAACATGTGTGCAAAATGCGTGTGCATTGGCTTGGTTTTTAATCTCATCAGAAAGACTTTTGAAGGCGTGTAGTCAGTGCTGATGTTAACTAAAAAATCTCCTTGAAGAGGCATGGCAGTGGTGGCTCGACCCAGGCTCATCCCCGACCATCAAAACGCGAGTGCAAGGCTCTAACCATTATGCTAACTCGACCCCGCCGCTAAGTACAGGTAGAAAAGAAATCAAAGACACCTGCCAATGTGAAAAAAGGCGTTGTAAAAGTAAGCGTGATGGTGTGAGCGGCAGGGAAGAGTGTCGACATGTTTGGATAACTTAAAACCTGCAAACGAGTGCTGAGAATCACAAACGCATTTATGTGCTTAAAGAAATTCACAGGAAAAAGGTATAAAGTTAATGGATGACCTCATCCGTACACGAAAACATAGGACAAAACCTAGCAGTTAAAACAGGACATTCTGAGAGAATTGAATTGAAATGATTTGAACGAATTGTATTGACAGAGCTGTGTCATGACTGATCCAGTGACGGACAGTGTCAGAAATTACTGCTGTGCTGGGTAGAAGTTACGCGTTTTGCTTCTTTTCAAAATATGGTAACCATGTCTTGATGGATCATTGCGTTGTGTTCTTTTCGGATAAATACTTGATGTTCTGCCTTCCACTTGCCTCTGTCCCTATCCTAATGCCAACAAGTCTAACTATAAATAAATCAGTTGCATTAATTTCTATTGCATTTTCTCCCCCTCCCCCATCCTCGTTGTCAAACAGGAAAGTCACGAGTCAAAAAACAGGTTTGGGGGAACTCTTCGATAAAGATGCCAAACCCTCTCATAAAACAAATGTCATAAAAAACCCAGAAACTAGATTTATCATACTTGTCGAAAACTCTGCTAGTCAGTCCACCAAACCAATCCTATAGCAGACCTCAGCTATTTCTGAAGCTGGAACAACAGTAATCAGCAACAAAAGAAGAAGAAATGAGTTTCTTTTCTTCCCTACCCTTCTTCACGGAAAGACTTCATATTGAGCTGTCGTCTTGCAGGTTGCCAAAAAAGAAATCCTCTTAATTCATATAGACTGCCATAAATCCCTGAAACTTCAGGCTGCGAACTTGAGATTAATGCAAGAAAGGAAATTAGGCCTATTAGATAAATCTTGCGTGGCTGAAAGCGGCTCGGCAGGAATGGGCAGCTCACAAAAGCGATATTACACCTTGATATTGCCTATACTTCTTCGCTCCCTGCAGCTTGGGCTTAGCTTGCCCAAGGGAGGCCAATCAGCGACAACAATGTGACCAAGCAGGGATGGCCGAATTGCCCGTTTTGCAGGCAGATTGAACACTCAATCATCCGCTCCACAGATTGGTCCGTTTCTCGTGACGTCATAAATGAATTATTTCCGGCGTTTTTCTCATAAAGCGTCGAGCGTGCAGGGGAATAAATCATCTGCGGAAAACAGATTTCGATGGGGAACACGCTTGGCTGCACCGTCTTCTGCTTGTTGCTCTTTTGGGGTGGGGGTGGGGGGAGGTATTGTTAGTCCATCACCTGCTAGTCTGCAGCCAGAGACAGAGAAATAGAGACAGAGACAGAGAGAGAGAGAGAGAGAGAGACAGAGACAAAGAGACAGAGAGACTATTTTAAGGTATTGCACAAGCGAAAAGTTTCTTCATACAAGCCGCAATAAACAGAGAGGTAAAGAGGAAATAAAAGTACTTTAGATAAATGACACGATATTGTAAATTTTGTCATCCGTTCCCACTGGTACACATAGGCCTACTCTTCCAAAAGGCTGAACGTGTAAGGTGTGCTTCATATTGTTTTAAATATAGTTTTCATATCCAACAAAGTACAAAAAAATTGTTTTTAAACACATTGTTTGCTGCAAGCACAGGTGACTAGGAAAACTAAAATATGAAAACCTTTGGATAGAGTCTTTGTAATATAAAAAAATATATAAAGACACACTAAAACAGTACGATGAGAGGAGATAAATAATCAAGGAGTTTCAAATAGCAGCTTACCCCATTTTTCTTCTTGTTTTTGTTATTGTTCTTCGTTTTCTTTCCTCCGCCACTCCATCAGGAGATTTCGTTTGTTTGGCTTTTGGTTTTTCGTTCCTCGGCTAGAGCTCCCAGGTTCCCCAACGGTGAGATTTGGCGTATGTGACCGTTTTTGGACGCATTCCAACTTCAAAGAGGATGTCTTAGCACAGTTCTTTCTGGCACAAAAGGGCCTACTCTTCCCAAAGGCGGGACGGGTTTTAACGTGTGCCCATGATGTTCTGCGTGCGTTCCCACACGGGACTCGACTTACAGTCTCCTGTGAAGGACTCTCGAGGAGGTGAAGTCAGTACTGAGGTTAACTCCAGAGCAAAACTCCTCTTGGACGGGTGGGTGGCTCTGAGGGGATTGGAACCCGGGCCGTCAGACGACAAGCGAAACGCTCTGACTCCCTCCCCTCCCCTCCCTACCCCCCCCTCGTCCCAGTGGGGAGTAACTCAGCTACCACACAGAAAGGTCATTTTTAACCAACTTTTTCCATTTTTCTCGCTATGTCAGTTATATACCACAGCCTGGGACTCTACAAGATGGTTTCCATGCCGCCCTCCCCCTGCCCCCCTTCCTCCCGTACCATTGTCTGTTCATTTTCTGTTATTGTTGTTGTCTGTCTACCAATGTGGCTTCCTCCCTCGACAGCTGTCTGGGCTGGGAGTGGTCGCTGACAAGGCTGTAGTTATCGCCTTGTGGCTGCGCAGTTGTATTGGTCATTGTTTTGTATTGCGTATACCACTTTCAAGTCGTAGCATATTTCTCTGTGTGAAATTCGGACTGCTTTCAGCGGAAAGGGCACGTCGCCACAAGAGCAGCGCCACACATACTTTCCAGTCTGCAGCTTAAGCAGCGCTGAGCGTGATTACCTCTTGGATGGGTGACAGTTCATTTATTGATTTATTCTATTATTTCCAGGATAATGAAATGAGCACTCGTGTACTTTTTTTTACATCCAGTCCCCGTCTGTGTACACTTTTGTAAATTTTGCAATCCGTTCCCACCGGCTTACAATGGCCTACTCTTACGAAAAGCGGAACAGGTTTTAACGTGTGCGCAAGATGTTCTGCGTGCGTTAGCACACGGGACCTCGGTTTATAGTCTCATCCAAAGGACTTTTGGGGGAGTGGAGTCGGCACTGAGGTTAGCTCTAGGGGAAAATATCCTCTTGAACGGGATTCGAACGTGGGTCAGCAGATCACGAGCGCAATCCGCAACGCTCTTATCAACCAGACTATTCTGTCCCCAGTTCGGGCGCTTTGCTTCAGTACAGTCGCCCAGTTCACCCAGCTGTGAATAAATAATGCCTTCTTTAGGGACAGGGAAAGTAAAGCAGCGATGGAGAGAGATGGGCGCCGCCTTCAAACTACTGGCCCCTAGAGAAGCCGAGGTCTCTGACGCCTCGCTCCCCAACGACCGCATGGATTACGGAAACACCTTTTTATGAAATTGCGCATCATCTACATGCGCATATATTTGATGTAAACATTAAATGGATCATGCAAGATAATAAGAGAAGCTGACAAAGATGGCAACAAAGCATCGTGATGTGCATGCATTTGATCTCCACATGAAAAAGAACAAGCACGCGGGCTGTCCACAATCCTGAAGGGATTGCCCATAAATCCCCATCCCATTCCATGCTAACATCCGACAACACAACATCCAAGGCAGATATAGACAGGGCGAGTTTAGAATTTACTGTCCCGACAAAAAAAACCACCCATCCAATAAACCAATCAGTTAATACACAAGTTCAAGTTTCAGTTCATGCAATCATTTTTTCCATGTTCACCCCTCCCCTCCCGACCTCTTCACTAAAGTAGGCGACACACTCTCCTGTTCAACCTTGCGGATCAGACCGACCGTTTAAACGCGTTCCTTCCAGGCTGTCGGTGTGACAAGGACAAACTGCTGCACGAAAGGTTTGAAACATTTGTCAGGTCGCTGTGCCCTGAGGCTTCAATCGCACACACGCTGGAACGCACAAGGTGACATTTAGCTTTATACTGAGCGCTTATTGGCTGGAGGCTGTGAGCTTGCTGTTTCAACATGATCCAAGTAGAACACGATCTATTGTGCACGGCTGTGTTGAGCCTGGTGTCACACGCCACTTGAGACGTACAGTCCGTCCACCTGTTGCGGATCTATTTCAGCCTGACAGTCCCGGCCTTCAGGAGGCTAGTCTATAAGTTGCCTTACAGTCAAACAGCTCGGAGTAGCTACTTCCAGTCTATGACAATGACTATTGTGTCACTTATTTCCCATAGTCCACACACAAATCCCCATGACTCCATGAAAGACCAGGGTTTAAGGTGTGACCAAGAGCAGCACCCAAAGAGGGGGGTCAATTCAAATCCATAACATCTTCTTTTGGTCAGTCTTTCATCCTAAGCTGTGCAGTACTGTTTGGAGCCTGATGAACGCTCTTGGAGTAAGGTCCCCATAGAGAAGAAAACAAATCAATGAGATGCAAGGAACTCATTCAGTGTGTAAATTCTTTCTTCTGTAGAAATAGAGAATAGTCTTTTCCTGCCACGAAATTAATGAGTCAAAGCTGTGTAGTTACACAACTCTGACTCTGATTTTATTTCGTGAAAAAAGACAAGACAAGATTATTTAAACGAGAGAGAGGGGGGAGGAGAGAGAGTAATCCTTATAATCAAAAATTGTAAAACTAACATGAAAGAAATCAAATGTTAATGCTGCCCCACAAGACAAAAACTTAGTTTCCACATGACCCAGTTTCATCACACATATGGACACTATCAGATGACCTCTTAATCACGTGTCTGCATGGAATTGTCATTGCATCATCTTAGCCACCGCTGATAGTATCAACAGCACAGACAGACAGATAGATAGACAGACAGACAGACGCTTTGTCGCGTGCAGGGGGAATGGGGTGCAGAGCTAGCCCTTCTTCCACTGCCATTGGCCTGTTGGCCTCTTGATCCCTGTCCCTCCCACAACTGCGCCATTGATCACACCCACTTCCGCTCTCTCCATGCGCATGCGTGGACTGTGCAGAATATGATTTTTACCATGAGGAGGTTGAATGTTAGCAGTTTGGCAACGGTGATATTTGTATACATGAAGAAAAAGAACAAAGAACATGGTCTTTGATCAAGAAGTTGTGTTGATAACTTTTGTAGATTTTTTTTCATTCCTCAGCTAGAAATCGAGGTTCACCAATGATGAAATTTTGCATAATTATGCGACCGTTTTTGCCCACCATGAAGGTAGGCCAGAGCAACCAAGGTCGTCGATATACAGACATTTTTCTTTGGCTTTATAACATTAAAAGAGGAGGATGACGGTGTGATGATGCTGATATGATATGGAAGTACATAAGTTTCGAAACTATTTAATAATGACAATAGTATATGGACTTTATGTAGCGCTGAATCTTGTAGAGCATACAAATTAAAGCGCTTGACAAGGTTGTACTCTACAAAATCTATCATGATATATCCCGGCGTCATCCACCTGTAGTGTTGGTCAGGTAATTTGAGCAAAACTCTCAAACTCGCATCCGTTAAGTGGATGAAGCTCGACTGTGTGGTCCAGTCTTCCCACTGAGCCCACAGTACACTCACTCTGGGTAGGAGCCGGCGGAGTAAAAAGAAAAATCCCTATGACTTATTGGATTCAAACCTGCGATTTTTCAGCTTGTAACTCAAGGTGCTAAGCGCTGTGTCATGGCGGCTGGTTAAAAAAGCTCCTTCGTAGGGAGAGAAAACACACAGACAGGGGAAACTGTCTTAAAATGGGTGGCACTGCTCTTGTGGCAACTTGCGACGTGCTCTCCTTGGGGGAGAGTAGTCTGAATGTTGTGTACAGAAACCTGCAGTGACTGGAAGAGGTGAGAAACACCAAACAACAACGCAAAGCAATGGACTGAAAGCAACCACACAAACACTGTTGTTACAGGACAGCAATCCTTTATCCTGAGTAAAACAGCTTCAACCCCGGTTCACATAGTCATGTCCCACATTCTTTCTGCAGCACAGTCTTGCCAACTCCAAATGCTGATGGCTGCAATGCACTGTCAGGCCTGAATCTTTGAGAAGGTTTTTTTTCGTCCTTCGGCTAGAGCATTGATGTTCACAAATGGTGAGATTTTTTGCACACGCGACCTTTTTTGCCCACCATGAAGGCAGCCACATTCCAACTTGGGAGATGTATGCTGGGTATTTTCCTATTTCCGTAACCCACAGAACGTTGATTTGAATTACGGGATATTTTACGTGCGTATTTGATCGTCTGCATGTGTTGTATATATGTAGGGAATTAAGGAACTGGCAGGCCTGCACTTGAAGTTGACCTGGGGGGGGCGGGGGGGGGGGGGGGTAGGGGGGTTGGGGAGGGCCAGTGGCACGCACAGAAATCTTACACACACGGAAAGCCCTTTTTGCCTTTGGAAGTGTAGATTGATAATAAAAATAACTATAATATAATAATATAGATATTAATACATGGAAAAATATACCATAACTTAAAAGACAAATCAAAAGCCATGCATCAACTAATACACAGTATGCAATCAATGATAAATGATCAATATTCAAACAAAACAACATTACAACATAGTGCGCTTAGACAAACTCAGGAAATAAAAATTCATTAGTCAAATTATTTTACAAATGCACACCAACAATACACCTAGGTCCATATTAAGCGAGTGATAGGACATGGGTTATGAAGTGGTAGCTCGAATTAACATTCGAGGGTGAAATCAACTCTTAAACTGAAATAAATATGCTCCTTAGGGATTAAAAATGTCATACATAGGTTTCTAGGTGAAGAGAGAGGATTTCATCATTCAGGTGATAGACCCGAATAGGAAAGAGCGGCGCGCCTAACAGTGACTGGTTGAATTAAATATACGTAAGGCACAAGGTATCGTGTTAGAGGTGATGTGAACGTGAGGAGTGTACAGGTTAAGAGCATTCACGAGTAGGAGGGTGCAGTTTTGTGGAGACATTTGTAACGATGTTGTTTGAAAAAAACAAACATTCACACGTGTTCGAGTAAACTAGCCATACCGAAGTTCAGTATTCGGTAGCTTAATTGTAGGCAAAAACGGCCATTACACACAAAAAACCCATACGCACCATTGGTACCTTGGAGCTTATGCTGAGGAAGAAAAAATTCATAAAAGTTTATAAGCCATCTAGTCCAATCATTTTTAACAGCCTACCGACCACGAAAGCCAGTCAGGCTGTCACCCTATTCAGATCTGGCTCAGTAACTTTCCAATTCAAGTTCAAACCAATCTCAAAATTCAAATATTTAACGCCTCCTTCTGAAAAATGCAATTAAATGACCATACCTAAATCATTTCATTCTTAAGGTGAAAACCAGGCTGTGCTGAGGACGCCAGCCATCTCGCTTAGTTTACATCCCAATTTTTAAAAAGTTAAAAAGATGACAAAACGTGTTTGTGTGTGTGTGCTGTGTGTCTGTGTGTTGTGTGTGTGTGTGTGTGTGTGTGTGTGTGTGTGTGTGTGTGTGTGTGTGTGTGTGTGTGTGTGACATTTTTATTTGAAGTTATCTTGAAATGTTTTAACTAATATGAAATGTAGCTTTTTTGTGTCTTTCGATATTATGACACTTATCAATGTGTCTGTCAGTATTGTAATTGCCCTTCATGGGATGATTAAAGTGGTTGTGACTTGACTTGACTTGAAACATTTTAATGTACAAAAATATACATAAAAAGTGCCACATGGGCAAATAACAATGCAAAATGGACATCCTGTGCCCATCCCAGTGTTTAAACATCACTACCTGGCTGCCAGAACAAAAGACCACAGGAAAAATGTCATACAATGAAAACAGAATATGTTTTGAAAGATTTGCTTGAAAAACCGCAGGAGAATGGACCAAGAAGGCAGAAAATAAGCAAGAGAGAGGAAAGAAAGGAAAGGAGAAAGACAGAAACAGAGAGAGAGAGAGGTGGAAATTTCTAGCACAGAATTTCCAGAAGGTGGGGATGCTATTTATACTAAAAGAGTCCCCGGCATCCCCACGGAGGGTAGAAAGAGTGTAACAGAAAGAAATTGCCAGGGAAGGAGGGGGGGGGGGGGGGGGGTAGCTGATTGCATTGGGATTGAGATGACAGCGGTGGAAACAACAAGACGAAGACATGTGGAGGTTTATGTGGATTCATTGTCACATACAGAAAACTAGAGAGCAAGCGAGGATTTATGGCTTGTTGTGGGATTGTGTTTGTTGCTTGCAATTCATTTCAGGATTTGATAATATATGGGTTTGTTTTCGTTTGGGAGCAATATGGACATGTCCTTCTCTCTCTCTCTTTCTCTTTCTTTCTCTCTCTCTCTTCTCTCTCTCTCTCCTCCTCCCCTCTCTCTCTCTCTCTCTCTCTCTCTCTCTCTCTTTCTCTCTCTCTATTCTCTCTCTCTCTCGCTCGCTCTCTCTCACACACATACCCACACAACGTTGTATGCATCTCAGCTACTCTACAAACACACAGTCTCAAGAGTGTGATACCTATCAAAAGAAGAAAAACCGCAGACGTTAACTTTCTGTGATGTCCAGAATGATAACACTGACGGCCCTGCATCCCAGCTGCAGACACTGACTCAGCTTCCCTGCACTGAGCATCCGCAGCACAACGTTTGCAAGCATGAAGAGAATAACTGGAGATGAAGCACGCACTGAATGGATTGCAACAAAGACAGGCCGGGGCAGAAAGAGAGACAGGGGTAGAAGAAGAAGAAGAAGAAGAAGAAGAAGAAGAAGAAGAAGGAGAAGGAGGAGGAGGAGGAGGAGGAGAGGAGGATGTCAAAAACAAGATATTTGATATCACGTTTTAGTAGACTCTGCTCTGATCTTTCCAACAAAGAATGTCCATGCACAATGAAGCAAGCACGCATACACCACTCAAGCAGACACACAGACGCACAGTCACAGACTCTCAAACAGTTGTAGAGAGACAGAAGAACAGAGACAGACAAACAGACAGATAGACAGACAGAGGGGGGAGGGGGAGAGAGACAGACAGAGAGACAGACAGACAAACAGAGACAGATAGAGCATGATGTTACAGAAACAGAAAACGAGGCAAACGCAAAATAAAGTTGTTGGGGCATGTCACACGAATATTTGAACTGACCAAGACTGTCCTACAGGGAACAGTACAAGGAGGGATATGAAGAGGCAGACAGAGAAAAGGGCATCAGAGAGTGGACATACAACATCAGAGAGTGGACTGGCCTCGAGTGGAACGACATACTACGGAACGCTGAGAACCGTGAGTTGTGGAGGAAGCTGGTTGCAAAAATCTTCAGTGTTGCCCCAACGGTCTACTAGACTAGGGGATAGCTGAAGGGAGAATGTAAATGCTTGGTTATCAGCATGCGTGGGCAAACACACACGTCCGTCAGTGTGAAGGCACATGCGACTTTTACATTAGAGCAAAGGGCTTGAAGAAGGAGAGATCTCTCAGACATATCATCCCTTTGATCTCTCTCTCTCTCTCTCACTCTCTCTTTCTTTCTTTCTTTCTTTCTTTCTTTCTTTCTTCTTCTTCTTCTTTCTTTCTTTCTGTCTTCTTTCTGTCTGTCTGTCTGTCTGTCTTTCTTTCTTCTTTTTTCTTCATCTTTTCTCTCCTTTCTTTTTCTTTTCTTCTTCGCCCTCTCTCTTCCTTTTCCTCTCCCTCTTTGTGTCCCTGAAACTCTCTCTTTCCCCCGTTCACTCTTTCTTCTCTCTTCTCTCTGTCTCTGTCTCTCTCCATCTGTATGTCTGTCTGTCTGTCTGTCTGTCTATCAATCTGGCTCTTTCTCTCTCTACCCTTCCTCGCTCCCTGCCTCCACTCCTCACTTCCTTCCCATCTTCCTCCCCACTCTCCATCATCTTCTCTTTGTCTCTGTTTCTCTCCATCTGTGTATGTGTGTGTGTCTGTATGTCTGTCAGTCTGGCTCTCTCTCTCTCTCTCTCTCTCTCTCTCATCTCTCTCTCTCTCTCTCTCTCTCTCTCTCTCTCTCTCTCTCTCCCCCCTTCTTCGCTCCCCGCCTCCACTCCTCACTTCCTTCCTGTCTTGCTCCCCACTCTCCATCATCTTCTCTCTGTCTCTGTCTATACCGTATTTTGGTTTGGCTTTTTTGGAGGGTTTACAATCCATTCAGTTCATGCTCCATCGCCTTCATGCTTGCAAACGTTGTGCTGCGGATGCTCAGTGCAGGGCACTGAGTCAGTGTCTGCAGCTGGGATGCAGGGTCGTCAGTGTTATCATCTGGACATCAAGGAACGTCTGCTGCCATGCTTCTCTGGATTTGGGGGGTGGGTGGGTGGGTGGTGGCGTCACACTCTTGACAGGTAGCTTGGTGGAGCTAAAGAGTTTTGTGATTCGCTTAAGGAAGGTATTGATTAAGTGTGTGGTGTGGGTGTAGGTGTGTGTGTGTATGTGTTTGGGTGGGTGTGTGGGTGTGGGGTGGTGTTGTGTTGGGTGGGTGTGTGGTGTGGGGGGTGTATGGGTGTGGGTGGTGTGTGGTGTGTGTGTGGGTGTGTGGGTGTGGTGTGGGTGTGTGTGGGTGTGGGGTGTGTGGGGGGGGTGTGGGTGTGTGTGGGGTGTGTGGGGTGTGGGTGTGGGTGGGTGTGTGGGTGTGGGTGTGTGGGGTGTGGGGTGTGGGGGTGTGTGTGGGTGGTGGGTGTGTGTGGGGTGTGTGGGTGTTGGGTGTGGTTGGGTGGGATGTGGGTGTGTGTGGTGGGTGTGAGGTGTGTGGGTGTGGGTGTGGGTGTGTGGTGTGGGTGTGTGTGTGGTGTGTGGTGTAGTGGGGGTGGGTGGGTGTGGGTGGTGTGTGTGTGGTGGGGGGTGGTGGTGTGGTGGGTGGTGTGTAGTCGTGGTGGGTGAGTGTGGGGATGTAGGGTGTATGTGTGTGGGTGTGTGTTGTGTGGTGATGTGGTGTGGTGTATGTGTGTGCGTGTGAGTGCGTGGTGTGTGGGAGTTTGTGGTGTGTGTGTGTAGTGTGGTGTGTGTGAGTGGTGCGTACGTGAGTGGTACAGTGGTTGTGTGATGTTGTGTGTGTGTAGGTGGTGGGGTGTCGAGTGAGTATGCATGTGTTTGGTGAGGTGGGTTGTACGTTGGTGTGTGGTGTGTATGCGCAGTGCACACATGCATTGTATGAATGTATACATGTGTCCGTTGTATCCTGTACGTTGTGTGTGTGTCAGAAAGTCAAAGTCAAGTCAAACTGTATTTCAGATGGTACAATGTGTGTTTGTAGTGTTTGAATTGTGTGACAAGTGCATACAATGGGTATGTATGTGTGTGTGTGCGTGTGTGCATGTATATGCATGTGTGTGTGCGTGCATGTGCGTGTACGTTTGTGTGCATGTGTGTGTGTTTGCGCGCGCACGTGCATGCGCAAGCTTGTGTGTATGTGTATTTGCATGCGCGTTTCTATCTCTGAGTCTGCATGCTTACAGGACAGAAACACAGACAAGATCACACATAACAATTGAACCACAGACAAAGAAAACAGTGCAGAGCATTACGCAATATCCCAAATTTCTTCTCACGAATGAACATAACCCGCACGCTATTATACCCCGAAACTGTTTCGTTAAGCCGCCATTGATAACGCTATGACTTAACTCCCCTGCTGGAAAGGGCCATCACCCACAATGGACTTCCTTCCGGTGTTTGGACACGCTGTCACAGCCCGCCTGCTATATAGCTGGTTGGCTAATTCCCGTCTGCTTCTTTCTGCAATCCATGCAAATTGATGATGGCGATGATGTTGGTTTCCCAAGAGGCAGTCAGCCATGAAGGCGGTGAAAAGTATGAGGCCTGCAGAGGGCAGTGGCAATGATTGTGGGTGGTGGCGGGAACTAAAGGGGGTGGCAATGATTGTGGGTGGTGGCGGGAACTAAAGGTGGGTGGGGGGTGGCGGAAAAAGCAATGATGGGTGGTGGCGAGAACTAAAGGGGGTGGCAATGATTGTGGGTGGTGGCGGGAACTAAAGGGGGTGGCAATGATTGTGGGTGGTGGCGGGAACTAAAGGGGGTGGCAATGATTGTGGGTGGTGGCGGGAACTATAGGGGGTGGCAATGATTGTGGGTGGTGGCGGGAACTAAAGGGGGTGGCAATGATTGTGGGTGGTGGCGGGAACTAAAGGGGGTGGCGCCAGTGGTCTAGAGGCAGCGCACCTGCCTACAAAGCGAAAAGTTCGGGTTCGAAGTGTGCGGTGGTTCGATCCCCTTCTGTGCCCGAAACTTTCCCCCCATCCACTAGATCGTATGTGGTGTTCTGGGTGCTAGTCTTTCGGATGAGATGATAAACTGAGTTCCCTTGTGCAACACGCACGTAAAAGAACCATCGGCAACAAGACAGATGTCCCTGACAAAACTCTGAGGACAAAAGCTACTCTGATACAGAAACAAGTACACATGAAGAAAGGGAAAATATAATGAGTGGCACTGGTCTTCATTATCCTCGAAATGAAAGAATATGATTTGATTTTCATTCTCTCTCTCTCTCTCTCTCTCTCCTCCTCTCTCTCTCTCTCTCTCTCTCTCTCTCTCTCTCTCTCTCTCTCTCTCTCTCTCTCTCTCCTCCGTAACCTTGTTATGCTCTGCAGCATGTAGTTTATCTCAAACAAAATAAATATGATGTCAGAATAATTTGTCATTAACTTTGCCATACGTTCCATACAATGACGCCTTCCTGATACAACAGTTGTCAGTGCCGTTTGCAGCGAAACCTTCATCAAACCAGTCCGTTTTGTCTCCCACCCACCCCCCACCCACCCAACCCCCCCCCAAAAAAAGAAAGAAAATCAAACGATTTCATCCTCTATTCTTTTTATTCTTTTATTTATAGGATAATGGAATAAACACTCATGTTCTTTTTTTTACATCTAGTACCCGTGTGTATATGGGGACGGGATAGCTCAGTGGTCGGAGCACTCGCTTTCCCCCAGCCAAGTTAAGCAGCGTCGAGTGTGGTTACCAGTTGGATGGGTGACCGTTTGCGCGCCTTGGCTTCAGTACAGTTCCCCCAGTTCACCCAGCTGTAAATGGGTACCTGCCCTCTTTAGGGTCAGGGAAGGTAAAGCAGCGAGGGAGAGGAGATGGGCGCCGCCCTCAATATGCTGGCCCTAGAGAAGTGGGGTCTCTGACACCTCGCTCCCCTACGACCTTATAGGTTATGGGACTACTTTAACTTTACCTTTACCCGTGTGTATGCAGATTGGTAAATTTTGTCATCCGTTCCCATCGGCACATAATGGCCCACTCTTCCGAAAAGCGGAACGGGTTTTAACGAGTGCGCAAGATGTTCTTCGTACGTTCGCACACGGGTCCTTGGTTTATAGTCTCATCCGAAGGACTTTTAGGGGGAGTGGAGTCGGCACTGATATTAACTCAGGAGAAAAAAAATCCTCTTGAACGAGATTCGAACCCGGGTCAGCAGATCACGAGCACAATGCGCATCGCTCTAACCACCAGGCTATCCCGTCCCCCATTCTGAGTTCTTTCGTCCTCCTGTGTTCAGTAGTTTGACACAGGGTGTAATATTATTTGTGAACTAAACAGATTATGTTCCTGTTCATTTTCTTGGGAACACCAGAGTGAAATTTACTCGTTCTTACATGTTATACAGCCCCATTCCTGCCTCCTTGCATGTTGTTGTTGTTGTTGTTTTTAATGATGAGAATAATCATGATGCCGCTTCTGGACAATGTCTGAACATGTCATAATTATTCTGCACCCATTTTCTATGTCTGCTAATGGGTGGGTGTGTGTGTTGGGGGGGGGGGGGGAGGTTGTAGTGATGTGTGTGTGTGCATGTGCGTGTTTGTGAGTGTTTGTGTGTCTCTGTGTGTTTCTTTATTTGTGTGTGTGTGTGTGTGTGTGTGTGTGTGTGTGTGTGTGTGTGTGTGTGTGTGTGTGTGTGTGTGTGTGTGTGTGTGTGTGTGTGGTGTGTGCGGGTGTGCTTATGTGTGTGTGTGCTTATGTTTGCGTGTGTGCTTTGTGAAGGGGGTGGAGGATGAAGTGGTGTGTGTGTTTCTGTATTTGTGTATGGTTTGTATGTGTGTATGGAGGGGGGGAGGGGTGCACACGCTTATGTGTGTGTGCACGTGTGCGCGCATGCATGCATGGTATCATCTCTGTTCTCATTTTAAAGTATGAAAATCATGTTGTTAAATATTTGGTAAAAGTGGGTCAGTGTGTCTCCTCATGTTCATCATTAATCTCATTTATATACCAAAAGGGGACGGGATAGCTCAGTGGTCGGAGCACTCGCATTCCCCCAGGCAAGTTAAGCAGCGTCGAGCGTGGTTACCAGTTGGATGGGTGACCGTTTGCGCGCCTTGGCTTCAGTACAGGTCCCCCAGTTCACCCAGGGAGAGGAGATGGGCGCCGCCCTCAATATGCTGGCCCTAGAGAAGTGAGGTCTCTGACGCCTCGCTCCCCTACGATCTTATAGGTTATGGGACTCCTTTACCTCCTTTTTACCTATATACCCAAAAAAGTAAGCATCTGGCTTCTGGCTTCAAGTGTGACAGCTATCTCAGATCAGATGTGTTCATGACCGCTCTTACGATCATGGCATGGACAAGGGTGTTGTTTGGAGGCACAAGACGTCCTATGGGGATGAAGGGGGCAGGCAGGGCATACCTTCATTGAGCATTTCATTTTGTCTTTGTAAAATAAAATAGAGAAAAGCATAGAAAGAATTAAAGCAAGAAATGTGGGCATCATCATTATCATCATCATCGTCGTCGTCATCATCGTCGTTGTTGTCGTCATCGTCGTCGTCGTCATCATCATCAGCAGCAGCATCACCATCAGCAGCATCATGAACAACAGTTAATAGAAACAGCAAGAATATCGCCACCATCCAGTATTGACTATTGTAGCTTTGTAACTTTGTTATGATCGTTGTTTTATTGTTGTTATTAGTATCATCATTATCATCATTAATCATCATTATCATCGTCGTCATCATCATCATCATTATTATCATCATCATCATCATCATCATTATCATCATCATCATCATCATCATCATTATCATCGTCATCATCATCATCATCATAATCATCATCATCATCATCATCATCATCATAGCTATTTCATGATACAAACATTTCTTAAGGCTGTGACACAGTTGCTGGACGAAAACCAAGACAACCACAAGCCCACACAGCACACAACTCCTACACCTCGACAGACTAGTCACTCAGCAGCCACAGGCTTCCCTCCATAGCCCCCGCTGCCCCCCCCCCCCCCTCCTACACCCACCCCCTCTGCTTAATCCACAACATGCAGCTAACGTCATCTGCACGGTTTACCTAGCATACTGGAAAGGGCCGTCACCCACAAAGGACTTCCTTCCGGTGCTTAAACGGGCTGTTAAAGCTACCCCGCCATCACGCCATCCTTTTCCCGTTCTCCTCTGCTTCTTGCTCCAATCCCCGCAAACTGCTGATGACTGTGATGTTTGTTTTCAAGGACCTGGGCAATCACATAGGAAGGCCGGTAGAAATAAAATAAAATATACTTTATAAAAAAAAGGGTGCGCACAGCGCATTGACAAATTATGGTTAGCGGGCGGAAATAACAATCATGTCCGCGTAAGATGTAGAAAATGGGGGTGCTTGATAGCAGGGGATTGGTGCTCTCTGTCTCTCTGTCTCTGTCTCTCTGTCTGTGTGTGTGTGTCTCTCTCTCTCTCCCTCTCTCTCTCTCTCGCTCTCTCTCTCTCTCTCTCTCTCTCTCTCTACCTCCCTCTCTCTCTCTCTCTACCTCCCTCTCTCTCTCTCTTATCACAGGCTGCATAATACCAGTGTGTTGGTTTTCTTCCTCCCCCAACTTGTGGCCTGCGGCCGATGCATATATCAAAACTGTCCAGAATTCAGCTCTGTGTGTGTGTGTGTGTGTGTAGATAGATAGATATTCAGATAGATAAGTAGATAGGTAGATAGATAGGTAGCTAGATAAATATTACTTTGACGCTAGCATTCTCTAAAATCACATTGCCACACTAAATGGTTTCTTCAAATTCGTTTGAGAGAAAGGCGGATCTTTTTTCTGCAAAAAGCGCACCGAGTAGATGAACAGTGTTTATTAGCGTCCACAGCTGATGGCATTATCTTAAGAGCATTCTTTCAGTCCCAGTCAGAAGCAACAATGCATACACTTGGGGGAAGGGGTGAAGGGGCGACTAAAGCAGGAGCAGGGAACGGGGGAGCTCAGTGGTCAGACCACTCGCCCTCCCCAAGCTAAATTTAACCAGCATTGAGCGTGGCTACATCTTGAATAAGTGACCGTTCGTGCACCTTGGCTTCTGTACAATCCCCCAGTTCACCCAATTGTAAATGGGTACCTGCCCTCTTTAGGGTCAGGGAAGGTAACGCAGCAAGTGAGAGGAGATGGGCGCCGCCCTCAATATGCTGGCCGCTAGAGAAGTGGGGTCTCTGACGCCTCGCTCCCAAACGACCGCATATATTACGGGACACCTTTACCTTTTTTTCTGCAGTGACTTCATCCAGTACCTGGCCTTTGCCTGAAGAACAGGGCACGCTTTGCCTATCGGATGGACTTCTACCTGAATGTTAACAGCTATTCTGACGTCAGATACCGCAACGAACTGTTAGTAAGGTTCTGTGAGGCCTTTGTGTGTCGTGATGCTCAAGAGAAACTGAGAGAAGTCATGGAGACTCCGCGGCTGTCACAGAGAAAGACACTGTAGCTAGCACTGCGATGGATTCCCCTTGTCAGTGAGACCAGTCGCCATTGTGTGTGTGTAGCCTGCATGGTGGCTTTGGTACGCTTGATGTCTTCATGCCAATAAATGTAGTTTGTACTCTCTCTTCCCTCTCTGAATATATATATATATATATATATATATATATATATATATATATATATATATATATATATATATATATATAATAATATATCTGTTGTTCATCTCTCTGTAATAATATATATATATATATTATATATATATATATATATTGTGTGTGTGTGTGTGTGTGTGTGTGTGTTGTGTGTGTGTGTGTGTGTGTGTGTGTGTGTGTGTGTGTGTGTGTGTGTGGTGTGTGTGATACTTATCTTGGCTATAGTTCTGCTTCATGAACTTTGCAACTATGGCTTTGACTGAAGATTGTCTTGGTTCCTCCTCTGTTTTTCTCTTCTCAGACACCCAGCTCTCTCTTACCCTTTCTATCTCTCCCCTCTCTCTCCACCCACTCTCATCTCTCTCCCTCCCTCCCCCTGTCTGTTTCTGTCCTTGTCTGTCTGTCTGTCTGTGCTGTCTGTCGTCTGTCTCTCTCTCTCTCTCTCTCTCTCTCTCTCTCTCTCTCTCTCTCTCTCTCTCTCTCTCTCTCTCTCTCTCTCTCTCTCCTCCCCAAAATTACCAGTTACTTTAAAATGATTTATCTTTTTAAAACTTGTCTTTCTCATAAACTTTCAAAGTCCTTTCAAATTATGCTTTTTACAGGCACCAGGTCGTTTTAGGCTACTTTTTAAAGCAGTTTATCAATATTATAGAATTTTTTTTATTATGCTTAAAAAAACAACAACAATAACGAGATGGAGATATGGGCAGAAAGATATATCAAATTTTAGAATACGATATATGACAGACACACGATAAAACAAGACAATGCATTACATTCAGGGTGGAGAAATATCAACAGAAAAAAACCTGAACGAGCTGCTTTTATCAAAAGCCTTGAAAAGGAAGACAGGAGACATATTTTCTGATAGGAAGAAACATAGATTCTGCTCCAGTGAGCCTCTTGACAGAATCTTTTGCATAGAGGAGATAGATTGGGGTAAAAAGCTCACTGCACTGCCGACAGCTTGTGACAACACAAACAGATTAGAATCAATCCGAATAGTGAGAATTATGGGATCCATTGTTCTTAGGTTTTCGGCTTGATATGCATGCCATGCACATGTGTTTGCATGTACATGCATGGGTATGTGCCTACTAACAGACATAAAGACACACATGCACGTGGAAATTGGCATGATTATGTGCGTGCGCCAGCGCGTGTGCGCATATATTCACACACATACGCACATGAACATGCATGCAAACACGAACACGCGTACACACGTACACGCACTCACACACACACACACACACACACACACACACACCACACACACACACACACACACTGACAGACAATAAAAGAAAGATCATCTTGGAGCAGAAGCAGAAATGAAGAGAACGGCACAAGTGACCGGCATTGCTTCATGCACCCTGGCCCAGCCCTCTTGGCCATGTCTGTGCTGACTGTGTCCAGACAGAAAGACCCCAGACAGCTTTTGTGAGGGAGAGAAACATGCCGTCTGCTTCACAGCGCGTCTTGACAGCATCTTTTGCAGAGAGAAAATAGAACATCAGATGGAGCGAAAGACCTACAGGACTGGCTTGTAACGAGAGAGAGACAGAGACAGACAGAGCGACAGAGATAAAGACAAAGACAGTGAGACAGAGAGGCAGAGAGACAGAGAAATCAAAATCATGAAATCACTACGATTGTGTCCTTATTTATAAAGACACAATCGTAGTGATTTCACGATTTTGACTTCTCGATAAATATAGGTGCCATATGTGTGTTAGTTTATGTGCATAGACGTGTGTGCCCCCCCCACCCCCCCCCCCCACACACACACAAAACACACACATATCAAATCGCATATCACACCACACCACACACACACATGCACACACACACACACACACACTACACACACACACCCCTCCCCCCAAACAAACAAACACACACACCACACACACCACACCACACACACTCACCCCCCCAAACAAACAACAAACACCCACCCACACCCACACACACATCACCTCCCCACCAAACAAACAAACAAAACACCCACACACAAACACACACACATTCCTTAACTTTTTGTTCCCAACACAAACAGAAATTAACTGTCAACGAGATCAGGCAGAATCGCTCATTAGCATACCCCAAACACAACACATCACAACACAACACATCACAACACATCACAACACATCACAACCATCACATACACACATCACAACCACACAACACAACACAACACCTCGAAAAACACACGCAACCTTTATGCTAATACAAGCACTGACAATCCTGAACAACGTCGCAGCATCGACAACTCTGGCAGATGTCTAGAAAGAAAGCACGTCGAACGCATGCAGGAGCATGCAACAGCCTTTAGCTAGAAAGAAAGACTAACGATAGGCTGTATGCATGCGAGACACACGATGCATGAATATGAAATCTGATAATATCATGTGTGGAAATCATAGAATTCACTGTTGTTAAGCCTGATGAGTGATATGATATGCATACCACTACGTGTGTGTGTGTGTGTGTGTGTGTGTTGTGTTAGTGTGTGTGTGTGTGTTGTGTGTGTGTTGTTAGTGTGTGTGTTTGTGTTGTGTGTGTGTGTTTGTGTTGTGTGTGTGTGTGTGTGTTGTGTGTTAGTGTGTTGTGTGTGTGTGTGTGTGTGTGTTGTGTAGTGTGTGTGTTTGGTTTAGCTAGTGTGTGTTAGTGTATTGTTTGTGATGTGTTAGTGTAGTGAGTGAGTGATGGTGTGTGTGTGTGTGTGTGTGAGTGTGTGCACGAGCGCGTGTTGGTTTGTCTGCATGTTTGCACATGCAGACAAACCAACACGCGTGTGTGCACACGCGAATTGCTTGATGGGTATGAAGCTTGGCACTCTCTTTAGGCAGATGTTAAGATATCAAAATCTGTTGGGGAAAATAGCTGACATATTCTATAATCAGAAGAAACATAGATTCTGCTTCAATAAACATCTTGACAGCAGGTTTTTTTAAGTTCTTTTTTTTTGCTGCCTCATCTTCTGTGACGTTCCTGTCCTTGGGTTTAGGCACCACACAGTTCAATCCCCCCCCCCCCCCCCCCCCCCCGCCCAGCCATACCCACATTCGTTATGCTGCCTCCTCAGGGTCATAAGTCCACAGGGGACTTATCACTGTTAGGGCACCGTAGGGGTACCCAGCCAGAGGGGCTCTGCACTGTGTGGTGCCTGCTCTGAGCTAACATACGCAGGACGCCCCCTCCTCAGCCCCCTACTAACGACAGTAACAGCTCAGTCACGGAGCCCGACCACGTGATGTGCCTTCCTGCTGGTGGCGACAACCCCAATATCCCTTCACAACTTCTTTCATGAACCTCCAGCCCTGAAGGCTTTGACACTTGTTGACCACAGGCACAGTGTCTGGGGAAACCGAAGCTGAGGTCTTTAGGAGGCTAGAGCAACCGGGGACACCAACTTGGAGGAAATCTTGTTTTATTACATGATGATTGATGATAATGAGGATGATGACTGTAGCGATGCTGCTATGGAAGTGCATGTGTCTTGATACTTCTTCACAGGGCTAAACTCTACATTTCCTATCACAATAATTATGCCCCGGCATCAACCGGGCCCCTGAAATACAGACACCTGCAGTGTTGGTCAGGACATTTGAGTACCGCTCAAAATCGCATCAGTAAAGTGGATGAAACTCGACTGTGTGGTCCCAGTCTTCCCACTGAGCCCACAGCACACTCGCTCTGGGTAGAAACTGGCCAGAGTCCAAAAAAATCACTTTGTCTCTTATGGGAATCGAACCTGCAACCGTCCAGTCAGTAACACAAGGTGCTGACCTCTGCGCCATAGCGGCTGGTATCTTGATAGCATCTTTGCTTAGAGAAAATAAAACAGGCTAGAAACCTGGCGTGCAAGGCCTTCAACAGAGAGGCAGAGTATGAAGCACTCATTATTCAGTATCACAACATTCATTGTCGATAAGCATGGTGGTCAATATGTACATCCCTACATGTCTGTTGGTTTGTATTCATGTCATTCGGGCACAGATAAATCCATAAAACGCACAAACATTTTGATGATAACAACAGTAATGATAATGTTGTTACTACTACTACTACTACTACTACTACTACTACTACTACTACTACTACTACTACTACTACTACTACTACTACTACTTCTACTACTGATGATGATGATGAAGTTCATGATAATGATAATGATGATGACGATGATGATAATAATAATAATAATGATAATAAATGATGAACAACAACAACAACAAAGAACAAGAAGAAACAGCCAAACAAAGGAAACAAATAAAAACGAATACAAGAAATAAAGAACCAGAAATACAACACTGAAATAAAATAGATCATGAAAACAACAAGAAGGTTATTCTGACACTGCTGCACTGACAGTCATGTAGCAGAACTGACCTAAACTGAGCCACTGCCTCAAACTGTTTTCTGCTTCCTTCCAGCACAGCCATGATAGCTGCCTGAGCAGATGACAAAGCAGGTAAGAGCACTTGTGTCATTTCAAGGCAGAGACTTGGCGAGAAATCCTAGAAATGAAGCCCTAACTAGCCCCAAAGTTGGAATGCGGCTACCTTCATGCTGGGCAGAAAAGATCGCATACCCCCAAAAAATGGGGAGGGGTGGGGTGAACAGTGGAGCTCTAGCCCTGGAACGATAAAAGGCCTTAACTTACCTGCAACCAGATCGCATGTGTCTGAATGCTAGCCATAATTATATGTTTCATGGTACTGTGCACGTCTATCATTTCCTACAGACTGGCCCTGTGTGCAATCATTCCTTCAAAACGAGGCATTATCATCACCGGTACTTTATGGGCATTGGGGCAAGAAGCAGACGAGACCTGGCCAACGACCATGTGACAGGTGGCCTCTGACAGTTTGTCCAAGCACCGGAAGGAAGTCCATTGCGGGTGATGGCCCTTTCTGACAAGGGAGCTAAGTCGTGTTATCGTTGATAGATGGTCAGGTGATGTAGAGTCAAGTGACTGGGGCTTGAGTGCATTGGAGAGGCAATTATGGGATTGTGCCATCAGTTTGTGTTGCATAATTTGATTGGTGCTGGTGTTTGGTAGTTGTTGATGATCTGTAGCCCTGCGTGTGTTTCTGCCTCTGTCTCTGTCTGTCTGTCCGTCTGTCTGCCTGTCTGTCCGTCCATCTCTCTCTCTCTCTCTCTCATCTCTCTCTCTCTCTCTCTCTCTCTCTCTCTCTCTCTCTCTCTCTCTTGCTCGCTCTTTCTCTCTCTCACTCTTTCTCTCACTCTTCTCAAAGTTCTATTGGTCATAGTTTAAATTGTGTACTCCTTTCGGAGTAAATCATGCCTGTACACTTTGTACTTTAGCACAAGGCTACAGAAAACAATCCTCCATTTGGCTAAGGTGTAAAAAAAAGATATTTCAGGACTTTTTCATGTCAAATAGTGTAGGATTCAGCAACACAAATGCCTTACTAATGATAACTATACATCAAGCCACGTAGAATTTTGGACAGGCGTCAGGTGCTATGATACTCAAAGATGGGACGCGAGATTGAAAAACAGCCAAGACTTAAGATTCAAGATTCAAGACTTCTTTGTTATCTTGGAAAAATTATCATAAAGAAAAAGGTATAGGTGTTCCCTAACCCTGTGCTGTCATAGAGGAGCAAGGTGTCACACAGTGCATGAAGGGTCTTCTTCTTCTTCTTCTTCTTCTTCCTCCTCCTCCTCCTCCTCCTCCTTCTTCTTCTTTGCAATTCTTCTTCTTCTTCTTCTTCTTCTTCTTCTTCCTCCTCCTCCTCCTCCTCTTCTTCCTCCTCCTCCTCCTCCTCCTCCTCCTCCTCCTCCTTCTCCTTCTTCTTCTTCTTCTTCTTCTTCATGTGCCGCTTGTTTCTTACACCGCTACTGTTCTTCCATAAGAAAGAAAAGTATTTTAGTCAAACTCAGAAGAACCCCTATCAGAAAATGCATACAGCCAATTCTTACTGCCCCATGTGTGTATCCAGCCATCACAAGAGCTCTCCCTTTCTCTCAGACGGCCCTCTCCACATCCCTGACCTTCAGCCTTAGAAGCCAGACATGGCTGTGGTGTCTTCAGGGCACTGACTCACGACCTGGCGTGACAACACCAGGAAGCCACTCACGTATAACTCGGCTTCACACAGCAGTTTGGACACAACCTTTGGCAGGGATGACCTGGGGGTGAGGTGAATGTGTTTTGTCAGCAAAAGATGTGGCTGCTTTGGGGACTGGGCATTGTTGGCAGATAACAGAAAGGGCAGAACCTGAAAAAGTAGTGTGTGCCAGGATTTTCCTTTCTTCTCACTTGAGGTGCATATCAAAACTTGTCTCTCTGTCTGTCTGTTTCTCTCTCTCTCTCATCCATCCATCCATCCATCTATCTATCTATCTATCTATCTATCTATCTATCTATCTATCTATCTATCTATCTATCTATCTATCTATCTATCTATCTATCTATCTATCTATCTATCTATCTATCTATCTATCAATCTATCTATCTATCTATCTATCTATCTGTCTGTCTGTCTGCCTGCCTGCCTGCCTGCCTACCTATGGCGATAAGATAATTATGCATTAAATTGCTTCTTTAAAGTTTGAGGGTTTCAATCACAGTGTATGTTGCTGATATATCAGGTTAAATTAGCATGGAAGACATGTGGATAGTTTGATGATACCATACCATCAAGATTTAAGACATGTGCATAGTTTGATGATACCATACCATCAAGATTTAAGACATGTGCATAGTTTGATGATACCATACCATCAAGATTTAAGACATGTGCATAGTTTGATGATACCATACCATCAAGATTTAAGACATGTGCATAGTTTGATGATACCATACCATCAAGATTTAAGACATGTGCACGATAGTTTGCTGAGTCTGTGGTTTGCCTAGATGTTTGTTAGATTCATTTTGTATTTCCAAGAAAATATCTGTGTTTCTATTTAGAGTGTGCATTCATCTGTTTGATACTAACCAAAATCACTTACCCTGGCTACAATGTGATTTTTCTCTTTTAAATAATTTAGCTTAATCTTTTGTTTGGAGAAAGCCCTCACATTCGGTAAACCAACTCAAGAGTAATATAAAATAGAGACTGAGGGACCACAAGGATAAACAGTGGGGCTAACAGCAGTGTATGCTGCAACTAACGTACGTTTAAGGATAATTTTTCTCTGAAGAAATACTTTTTAATCCTACACATTTCTCTTCATAAGCCTGTATTCAAATTCGGATTGTCTTACAATAACTTGTCTGTTCAGGGTGGTAGATCAAATGGTGTACTGTGCCAAGAAAAAAACGTAGATGTAGTCTCTGTCCAACGTAGAAACTGGAGATGAATTTCATTACCTATGTGCGTGTTTATATCCTGTTATTAAAAAGCTACAGGTGTGATTGTTTGCAGAAATATTTCTCTATCATCATCCAAGTGCAGAACAGTTCAACCTTCTGATGAATACAAAACGTGAATTATTTGTTAAACTAGCAAACATGTGCCTCCCCCCCCCCCCCCCCCCTTCAGTTTTATTTTAAGTAGTTTTCGTGATTCAAGGCGATGTTAACATCAACCATTGTTGTAAGATGATTTTATTCTTATACTCTTGACCATTTTTTCGACATTGTTGTAGTTGTACCTAATGGTTTTGTTGCTGTTATCAATCTGTGTGTAACTGACATGGGCTGTTATAATTGCACTGACTTCCGCCAAACGTTTTGTCTTTTTCTGTACTTTATAACCTCCCCTGGGTCCAAAAATGGCAGAAAACCGTCTCCAACTGTGCAGCTTCCTGTTTTCCAAAAGCTCTTCTTTGGTCCCGCGTCCCTATGTCTCTCCGTTCGTTTCTCTCTGATTGCCTGTTTGTAGGTCTGTCTGTCTGCTCGCTCGCTCTGTTTCTGTCTTTCTCTGTCTGTCTGTCTCTCTGTCCCTGTCTGTCTGTCTGTCTCTGTCTTTCTCTCTCTCTCTCTCTCTCTCTCTCTCTCTCGCTCTCCCTCAAAAACACACACTCACAAAAGACAAGAATAGACAGAGAGAAAGAGAAAAATAGAGCGAGAGAGAGAGAAGGAGAGAGAGAGAGAGAGAGAGAGAGAGAGAGAGAGAGAGAACAGAGAGAAAATGACAAGAGGAAAACATTGCATGTATAGGCACACTCCATTAACAGAGTCTCTTAGAACAGTTTTACACTTAGAATTATTAATGTTTCCACTTTTTGACTATTCACACAGCAGGGAATACAAACAGCGTTAATCACGTGCTTCCTGTACAAAGTACAGTACAGTCTTTTACTCTAAGAACAGGGTTTCTTTTCACAGAAAGATGGGGGGGGGGGGGGGGGGGGGGGTCCTTGTTGGTGGGTTTGCTGGTTTGGCTTTGTTCTGTTTGTTTGTTTGGTTGGTTGGGTTTTTGTTGGGTTGTTTGTTGTTGTTGTTGTTGTTGTTTGGGGGAGTCACACCGCTTGGCACAAATACGTCACAAGGGAAAAAGAAGAACGCCTTTTAAAAAGTACGTCAATGTAATCTAACTGAAAGTGTAAGGATTTCTTAAACCTATGCGGTCGTTGGAGAGCTAGGCATCAGAGATTTCAGCTTCTTCAGGGGGCAGCATCTTAAGGGTGGCACACATCTCCTCTAATATTACTTACTTTACTTTACTTTTTACTCCCGCTTGTGCTCTGTGGCGTCGCGGAGAGATATAACTGTCTGTCTGCAGCAAGGTGCCCGAACCACTTGGTTGGTTGTTGGTCAATCTGGGGTAGGACGGGTGTGGCTCCTACCATGTCTCTGATCACCTCGTTTCTTATCTTGTCTCTCCTGGTCTTGTTGACGGATTTCCTCAAGCACTTCATCTCGCACGTTACCAGTTTCTGCTCCAGGGCTTTTGTCAGGGGCCATGTCTGGCACTGGTAAGTGAGAGTTGGCAAGAAGATGGCGTTGATCAGCTTTGCCTTGGTGCTCATAGGGATGTTAGGATGTCGCAGAAGTGGGGCAAGTTGATAGCTGACTTCGTTTGCTTTTTGACAGCGTGTTTCTATTTCTCTGTCCAGTTTTCCATCTTCTGTGAATCCTGAGTACTTGAACTCAGTCGTCCACTTTAGTTGAGCTCCGTTGATGTTGGTTTTGAGCTTTTCTGGAGTTCTACTGACTGTCATGGCTTCGGTCTTGCTTACGCTGATTTTAATGCCATAGGTTTCACAGCATGTATTGAGCTGGTCTGCGTGCTCTTGCAGCTTGTCTTTGTTGTCACTGATCATGACTTGATCGTCAGCAAACAGAAGTTCATTGAGTGCCTCCAGGTCTGAGTTGGCTTCCTTTGTGATCTGGTCCATATATATGATGAAGAGCAGAGGGGAAAGGACGCAGCCCTGTCTCACCCCAGACGTCACAGGGAACCAGTTGGAAAGTCCACTTGGAGTGCGAACTGCGCTCTTGCTGTTGTTGTATACAGCTCTGATGTTATCTAAGAGCTGTCCCTTGATGTCATACTGCTCCAGGACCCTCCAGAGCTTATCTCTGTTCACTCTGTCAAATGCCTTTTCTTTGTCGACAAATACTAGGCGGAGTGCTTGATTGTACTCAAGAGCTCTCTTACTCAGTTGTCTCAGTGCAAAGATCGCATCAGTGCAGCCTCTCCATTTCCTGAAGCCAAACTGAGCATCACAGCTAAAAGAAAAATTGGGAGGGTCCATATTATTAAGCAGCGCAAACCATTTTAAATGACAATTTGATACTGCAGAGAATGCAGGGTTGTAAATTAGCAAGAACTGGTTGTTTTAGCTGTTGACTCTTACCTGTTGTTTCAAAGTTTATTTCATCTTGGCAGATTTATTTTTGACTCTTGAGACTCAGTTTCACCCAGTCAAATTCAAAAGTCACTATCTGGCAAAACAGTGCAGCCAAAAGCTTCAGCACATCACATACCGAACTCCTGTCAAGATGACCATGTAACTCAAAATACACGCAATCTGCTGATAATGAATTTAATGATACCTGATTGAATTTGTATTTTTTGTAGTTTGCTTTAAAAACCTTTTTAAAACGATTTCTTTTTAAACTCAGTTCAAAACAAGCTTTATAAGTTATATACATGACCAGGATCATTCAACTTTCATGCTTGAAAAAAAAACATATCTGCACAATTAATGTCGTTACACACATGCACACAAAGACAAACACATAAACACACATATATGTGCGTGCTGCATGCAAGCACACACATACATACACACACTCCCTCTCCCTCGCTGCTTTATCTCCCCTGTCCCTAAAAGAGGGCAGGTACACACTGACAGCTGGGTGAACTGGGGGACTATACTGAAGCCAAGGTGCATGAGCGGTCACACAGCTGGAGGCATGGGCTGTGTTGTAAAGAAGGCTGAAGACCGACCATCCTGAAGACAGCTATCAACATGTCCCTCATGTTCTCTAACCCGCCCACCCTCACTCCCCACTCCTCAACCTTATGACTATCTAAGTCAAGGAACTGATGATGGTATTGAAACCGTTATGTTAAGTTTAAATCTACAACTCTAATCCACACACTCACACACACACACGACCACACATACACACACATTACGCATACACACACACACACACACACACACACACACACACACACACACACACACACACACACACACACACACCACACACTGATAGACAGACTGACACAAAGACAAAGAGACACACTCCCATACATCTCAAAACACAAAGACTGGAAAACCACCCACCACACACATCACTTCTCTGGTTTTTCCCATTCTAGTATTGGCCAGCACCTAGTCTTCAAAGCAAAGCACTACTACATCTTTTATGTACAAATAACCTCCTCCTCCTCCTCCTCCTTTCATGCCACCTCCTCCCTCCTTGCCAAAGGTTGTGTCCAAACTGCTGTGTGAAGCCGAGTTATACGTGAGTGGCTTCCTGGTGTTGTCACGCCAGGTCGTGAGTCAGTGCCCTGAAGACACCGCAGACATGTCTGGCTTCTAAGGCTGAAGGTCAGGGATGTGGAGAGGGCCGTCTGAGAGAAAGGGAGAGCTCTTGTGATGGCTGGATACACACATGGGGCAGTGGCACACGTTAGGACATAATTATTATGCGCATAATGGGTTTAGCTCCCTTCATGAGAGTTGTAATTGTTTGAGCAAGGGGAAGAAAAGAACAGAAACATTAAAAACATATTAACAAATCAAACAGAGAAGAAGAGTTGCAAAGGAAAATGGCAAAGAATGCACAAAAATTGCGACGAATTGCACAGAAGATGAAGAAGATTGGTGAAGAAGACTTGCGAAAAAGAAGAAAAAGAAGAAGAAGAAGAAGAAACAACAACAACAACAACAACAAAAACAACAACAACAACAACAACAACAGCAGCAGCAACAAGAACAAGAAGAACAAGAACGAGAACAAGAACAGGAACAAGAAGAACAAGAACAACAGCAAGAAGAACAAGAAGAAGACGACGAAAATTGCGAAAAAGAGTTAGATGAAGAAGACTGTGTGACTTGTTTTGCTTGGCTGGTCTGAATAGTTTCTAAGATGATAAAGTATTACTGTGCATTGAGTCTTGAGCTGTGGCCATTTGAAGTCGAGCATCCAATATGAGTTTTCGGGTTCGAAAGTTATAGAAAAGCAAAGAAATAAACCCTATAGCAAAACAGACATATCTAACTCATATGGCCCTAATCATTTACAATTAACATTAAAATCATCGCAAGTGGATGTTTTCTGGACAGTGTTACACCTCCTGCACCTTCCAATCACTGCATGTCTGATTTTTCTAACGACAGAAAATCATCTTTTTTCTTATTACCAGTTGTATGTGTCTGCCGCTACACACTCACACACACACACCCACACGCGCGCCCACACGCACACACATGCACACACTCGCATACACACACACACCACCACCGCCACCACGCACCTACCCCACTAACTCCCAATCCCTCCCCACCCACCCCCACAACACACCACCACCATCCTATCCTCACCTACCCCCACCCCCAACACACACATACCCTACCCCCCCCCCCCCTCCATACGTTCTGCACCTCCCACCTCCCACCCTCTCCGTCCACCCACAACCCCACCCCACCCCTACAAGGCAAACATACCCCTACACATACAAGGGTTAATCAGCCAAATCAAGGCCTGGCTGTGTGTGGCTACAGATGACTGGAGCCTTCAGCCTGCCACTACACCCGGTCCGCTCCCACACTCGGTGTTCAGTCACCCTGATCCATCACCCTGCCATTGACACTGTACGGGGGGGACAGGAAAGCCTGGTGGTTAGGCCTAAAGCGTTGTGCATTGCGCTCGTGATCTGCTGACCCGCGTTCAAATCTCGTTCAAGACGATTCTTTTTCTCTGGTGTTAACATCATTGCAGACTCCATTCCCCCAAAAATGTCCTTCGGATGAGACTATAAACCGAGGTCCCGTGTACGAACGCGCGTAGAACATCTTGCGCACACGTCAAAACCCGATCCGCTTTTCGTAAGAGTAGGCCATTGTGTGTCGGTGGTAACGGATGACAAAATTTACAAAACTGCATGCACACGAGGACGTACAGGATGTCAAAAAGCACAGGAACGCTTATTCCACTATGCTGGAAATAAAAAGAAGAGATGGAAATAATATAGACAGGCCTGGAGGGGGGGCAGGGTGCTCTGGCTGGGGGTAGCGTGTAGTAAGTACCCCCCCCCCCACCCCCACCCTTCCCTGTCTGAACAGCGGAGGGAGGGTGGGGGCTGGGTTCCCTGTTGGAGCAGTCAGTGTTGACAGTGACGGCCTGGGTGTCACGGCACCCGCTCTGATCTCGCTCCCCCAGCCATTCTCTTCTGTTCCTTCCTCCGTTACAGCTCTGAACTTCAACATCTGGTGAGATTGTTGCGTATGTGACCATTTTTTACCCACAGTTGAAGGTAGCCGCATTCCGACTTCAGGGAGGGTGTCTAAAGACGACACCTGTGTGCATGTGTTATTTTATTCTGATTTTTTTGTTGATTCTGTTCCCACCGGATCGCAATGGCCTACTCTTCCGAAAACGGGTTTTAACGTGTGCACAAGATGTTCTAGGTGTGTTCGCACACGGGACACGGGACTTTCGGGGGGGGGGGGGGGGGTGTGGAGCTGGTACTGATGTTAGATCCACAGGTAAAAATGAATCCCCTAGAACAGGTGCCTTGGTGGTGGCTCCCTCAGGGCTGTCAGATCACCAGCGCAGCACTCTAACCACTACCCCCTCCTCCCCCCCCCCTCTTCCGCCAGTGGTTTTTTGAGATAACGATAAATGATAATGGCTGTGATAGTTAAGAGCGATTACATAATTATGGCAGATTGAATAAAATCATAAAGTTACCAATGACATCATGTGGGACATTGACAGTTACAATCATTCATTTTGCCAGACCTGTCAGGAACGAGTGTTGTGTCCCTTGGATGATGATGTCACCTCCTCAGAGGTCCAGGCAGTGCTTGATGCTCCATTATCTTTCCCATTTTACAGCTGGACTTTTTTTTAAATTAAAAAAATAATGTGTTTTTTACCTTTTAGAAAAAGAAAATTAGACCACACATACACTCACGCACGCGTGCGCGCATTCCGAGTTCGTGGATGGTGTCTAAACACGACACCAGTGTGCATGCGTTCTGGGGCGGTTTGACTTTTTTACTTTGTCATCTGTTCCTTCTGGCACAGAATGCCCTACTCTTCCGAAAAGCGGAACGCGTTTTCAACGTGCGCGCAAGATGTTCTGCACACACGGGACATCGGTCTATAGTCTCGTGGAAAGGACTTTTTGGGGCAGTGGAGTCGGTATAGATGTCCACTCCAGGGAAAAATCTTTCCTTGCCGTCAGATCACGAGGGCAACGCTCTAACCG
>CM054148.1:16527208-16537208 GCA_028751875.1 Rapana venosa | reverse complement strand
AACAGTTTTTGTTTATATTCAAATATATATACGTACGTATAACTTATTTCTATGATAAAAAAACAACGTTTCATATGTAACTTAAAAGTTCAAATATTTTTGTGAATGTTTGATTAAACCAACATATCAACCACTGTTGACATGTTTGGCTGTGTCAAAGTAAGCATCCACTAACGTTTTTGGAGTAAGAGTCAGAATGAGTGTTCTATTTTTTAGTATTAATTTTCCTCTTACTTTGTTAGGTATCGAAATTTACATTGTTACTCTGGCTGACACTTTTGTTTTGTGCATTGGGATATCAATATTGGTCCATTTCTGCAAGTAATTTCAGATTCAGAACTAAGAACTGATTGTACGTTAAATGTCATCCATGATTTAAAAAAAAAAAGAGCATTATAACCATTCTATTCAGCCAGTATTCTGATTGTAATCTTGGTTGCCACCTTTTTTTCCTGCTACCCCTAAAGTATGTAAAGACAGAGCTATGATTTGAAGAGAGTGCTAAACTGAAACTGTTGACAGTTTGGAGTGCTGTTTTATGTTACTGGTCTATAGTTGGATCTAACTGGTGTTTTAACTATTATCCATACTTTTTGGCCATGTTTTAGTTTGTGAATACTTCTAGTTGTTTTTTCAGTCAACGTGTATTGTCTCTGCTGTCTGTGAGCAGTATGGTTTAGTTGAACATGTGGTTGTCACTGTTATTATTGTTTCAACTGTTTTCAACTCTGAGTTTAAGATTGTTAAAAACCTGCAACTACTTTTTAATGTCAAAACCAGATATGTAATACTTAAACATAAATGATACAGATATAAATGTTAAGCCTAGAAGCCGTGGCAAAGCTTTTCAGCAAACTTTTTTCATGGCATAGCCATCAATGTTACCCAAAGGAATGAACAGCAGCCCTATTATTTGGTGACCAAATGAAACATTGCTTCGGTGATTGTGATATAAAAAATCATACAGGAATGTTCTATTCCTGTTTTACCTTGATGAACACCTTCACTCCAGTCATTCAGTGGACAAAAATAATCCCTCCAGGAAATTGGATAGAGACAGATAAACACTGACTCGGAAGGAGGGTGAAAATAAACCACAGAAAAACCAGAGGTAATGCGTCCTCATTTGCATCAGAGACCGGACCTGAAGAAAGAGAAGGCAATTCCTCAACACAAGCACACACAGACAGACAGACAGACAGACAAACAGACAGCGGCACAACCATGACTGTGTAGTTTCCATCAGCAGTTATGGAGACTGATGTTATGATAGCACACAGCTGCCACAATAATTATGTCCTTTGCCAATGAAGGTTTCTTTCAAAGATATGAATTATGGTAAACATCGGACTGAATAAACAGTAAGTTATTCGTCTGAATATTATTTGTTTTATCCAAGACTTAAGCAACAAACAAAACTTGTCAATAAAATATTTGATTTACATACTATATTCAAGAACAACAAATAAACAAACCTTTCATTAAAAAGAAAGGGACAGAAAAATGTATGGGGGTGGTGTACTAAACAGACACAATACAGCAAAGAGCAAGACAAGGGCAATGGTAACTACATTCACATCTGGAAAGCACATGAAGCAAATTATGAAAATGTTCAGTGTTAATCAGAACCACTGTCTGTCTGTCTGTCTGTCTGTCTGTCTGTCTCTCTCTCTCTCTCTCTCTCTCTCTCTCTCTCTCTCTCTCTCTTCTCTCTCTCTCCCTCTCCTCTCTCTCTCTCTCTCTCTCTCTCTCCCTCTTGTTGCTAAAAAGTGTCTCATGGAAAAAAAATGTAGTGCAGCTCAAGTGGATAATAGAATGCAATTTGTCCAGAAGCCCTGGCTTCATTATTTACTCTGTAAGAGGGGGGGAAAGGGGGGTGTTGGGGAGGTGTGGGGGGGGAGGTGACCCACTTTCGCCCACATTTCCTTCATAACTTCTGCTCCATCCCTCATTTCTCTCAGGCAGCTTATATCCAAAATTGAAAAACTGTCAGTTCTAGGGACTGCTGACCGTTTTGTTGTTAGAGAAGAAAGTGAATTTTGTCGTTGTTGCTATGATGGGATACTGGTCAGTTTATAATGATGCTATAGAGCTTGTTCTACCCTGCCATCTTCTGTGGCCTTCCTGTCCTGCTGTTCCCAGGAAGCTTACTTCAATTGTTCTGCTCCAACCATACCCAGATTTGTTATATAGCAACCCCAAGGTCAAAAGTCCTCAGGAAGCCTATTAATGATGGGTCATCATGTGACCACCAACCAGAGGTGCCCTGCACTGCTGCTTGGTCACTTTGGAGGTGTTCAGTGGTGCCTTTTCAGAGCTAGCACACAGGACACCATCATTTAACTCCATACTAATGACAGTAACAGCTGAGTCGTGGAGCTATACTGAGTGGAATGCCCTCCTTGGATGGCATCACTGTAGCATTCAATGATCTTCTTCTGTGAACCTCCAACCCCAAGGCTTTGACACAAACTCAGCACAGACACAGAAGTGTATGAGGAAACCAAAACTGAGGTCTCCAGGAGACCAGACATACTGTGACCACCGAACCAGAAACAGTTTTCTGTTATTGCAAGATGATCATTGGTGATGAGGATGGCGTAATGCTGCTGCTATGGAAATGCATGTGTTTTGAGACTACTTGACTGGGCTATACCCTACACTTCTTACCATAATAATCCTGGTGTCAACCAGGCCCAAGATATAAAGACACCTGCAGTGTTGGTTAGGTAATTTGACAATAATCTCAAAATGGTATCTAAAAAGTGGATGAAGAGCAAATGTGTGGTGCCAGTCCTCCCTGAGAGCCCATAGCACACTTCTCTGGACAGTGGCTGGCTGGAACCTCAAAACTTTCTATGACTCTTCTCAGATTCGAACCTGGGACTTTTCAGCTCCTAAACCTGTGTGCCATGGTGGCTGGTATACTGCCTACAGTCAAATCAACTGTTGACTCAAGATTTGTATTCAAAAGCTTTTAACATCTTCCTACGACAGGGGACTACGTCTGCTGGAGTTTGCCTGCACCCACAGACTTCTATCTATCTATCTATCTGTCCCGTAGTCTGACGACCGTGGGGGCACCCTCAAAGACTCAACAACCAGTTCCCTCCATTCCTCTCTCTGTTCTGCCTTTCTCAGGGTTTTGTTGAGTTCTAGGCCTGTCCATTCGCTGATGTTATCCTCCCAGCTCTTCCTTGGTCTGCCTCTTCTTCTTCCTCCCTGGACAGTGCCTTGTAAAACTGTCGTTGCAAGTCCTTTGGATCTTGTGACATGCCCATACCATTTAAGTTTACGTTTTTTCACGATCGTTAGAAGGTTCTCATAGGGTCCAATGGTTTTCTGGATTCTGTCATGCACGCTTTCGTTGCTTATGTGGTCTTTGTAGGAGATGCCAAGGAGTCTCCGAAAGCATCTCATCTCCACCGCCTGTACTCTTCTCTCCAAATCTGCAGTCAGGGTCCATGATTCACAGGCATACAGAAATATGGATATGACAAGGGAGCGCATTAGTCTGATCTTGGAGATAAGTGAGATATTTTTATATCTCCAGATGGTGTTTAGTTTTGACAAAGCTGTTATTGTCTGTGCAGTCCTGCATACTACTTCTGGCTTGGATCCCTGGTCTGATACAATGGCTCCCAGGTACTTGAAGCTTTAAACTGTTTCCAGCTTCTGGTCATTAACCCTGATATCAGTGCTAATGCCGTTGGTGTTATTAGTCATCAGTTTGGTCTTCTCTGCACTGATTTCCATGCCGTATGTTTTGGAGGCCTTATTCAAGTGTTCTGTTAGGCTGGCAAGCTCTTTTTCTGATCCTGCTATTCCATCAATGTCATCTGCGAAGCGGAGGTTTGTGATCGTTCTGCCACCAATGCTGACTGATCCTTCATGATGTTCCAGTGCATCAGCCATAAGTCTCTCAAGGAAGATGTTGAAAAGAGTGGGTGAGAGTAGACAGCCCTGCCTTACTCCAACTGTTGTTCGAAACCATTCTCCAATGTTGTTGTTGTAGTACACTGCACTGGTGGCCTCGCTGTACAGCTGTTTGATGACTCTGATCAGGTTTGCATTGATGCTGTAAAAATTCATGGTTGCCCACAAAGCTGCATGCCACACCCTGTCAAATGCCTTCTTAAAATCGATAAATACGTGGTAACGGTCTTGTTGATGTTGAAGGTACCGCTCACATAGTATTCTGAGGTTGAATATCTGTTCTGTTGTGCTGCGCCCTGCTCTGAAACCTGCTTGTTCCTCAGCAATGATGGTCTCTGCTTGTGGCTTCAGTCTATTCAATATTATCTGCAGCATGACCTTGCTTGGGTGGCATATGACGCTGATTGTGCGGTAATTATGGCATTGTTGTAGATTTCCTTTCTTGGGGAGGGTGATGATGAGTGACTGTGTCCATGGTGTTGGCCATTTTCCTGTCTGCCAGATCTTGTTGCAGATTCTTAGTAGGGCGCTGATCATGGCTTCCCCTCCAGCTTGAACCAACTCAGCTGGAATGTTGTCAGCCCCTGCTGACTTTCCCCTTTTCAGCGATCTGACTGCTGTTTCCACTTCTTCTCGGAGGATAGGGTGACTGTCTGTGTCTTTGCTTGCTGGTACATTAAGGACTTCTGGATCTCCTGCGGTAGTATAGTTATACAGGTCGGAGCAGTATTCTGTCCATATCTGTTCAAAATATCCTGGTCATCAGTGAGACACTTCCCACTTTTGTCTTGGATTGTTAAACCTTTTCCCTGTTTTGTGCTAGTTAGGTCTTTCACCAGCTGATATGCTTTCTTGCTATTGTTTTTCTTGATGTTCTCTTCAATGTCTTGGCACTGTTCACCGATCCATTTCTCTTTTGCCTCCGTCATGGACTTCCTGATTCTTTTGTTGACTGCCCTATATTGTTCTGCTCTTTCTTTTGCTTCATTTTTCTTTTTCTTCAACTCTCTACGCAGACTTACCATTGCCAATACCCTCTATCCCCACAAGCAGTCAAGGAGGACAACCTGGCATGCGCCAAACAGCAAGATCCATAACCAAATAGATTTTACCTTAACACCACGGCGCTTCAAATCCAGCATCAACAGAGCCAGAACAAGAACCAACCCTGGAGCTGCATAGGCAGCGACCACGACCTTGGCTGCGTATTCAAATAACGAAGAAAAAAAAAGTTTGAAAAACCAACGTAAAAAATTTGACGGGGAAAAACTGAAAGTCCAGAGTCGAGGAGATCTCCAAAGCTAAGCTTGGGGGAAAACGTTTTGCGGCATAAAACCCTTCTGGCATGACATAATGACCTACCAACAATTTTAAATGATGCAGTCCGAGAAACACAGAGGGGGTACTCGGCGTAGAGGAATAAAACCCCCAAATGACATCTTGGACCTCTGCGATAAAAGAAGAGCACTGAAAAAACCAGGTCTTCCACCCAAAAGGGGAATACGGGGAGGCCAACACTTCGGAAGAATCAAGTTAAAGGCCAGAGAGAAGTGGTCATGTCAATGTGATGAGATCAAAAAAAAAGCTAAAAGGGGCAACAGTAAAAAAGGCATACGCACCCTGAAAAACCCCCAAAAAACCCCTTCAAAACCAAAACATCAGTCATTGAAGACAGCTCCGAAACCCCCTCACAGAAAGTCAGCTGCATTAAAGGGGGCGGGGGTATTTTTCAAGAACTGTACAACTACCCCAAAACAACCTGACAAAGCATAAAAGAAAGAAAGCAGCAACACAAAAGCACCCTTCGCCTTCCTGCCTGAGGGAAAAAGTGGAAAGAAGCCATCCCAGCTTACCAGTAGGAAATCCCAGACGAAACAACCAGCAGGGCGCTCAAAAAATGGGGGCGAAACAGTCATCCACATGTTAAAAATATCTGTCAAAGATTTGGGAGACAAAAAAGGGCCAACAAATGGACACAATCACTCATCATTTACCCCTGCCCAAGAAGGGGAATTTTTGCCCAAAGCCAAAATTAAAAAAACAATCACCTCATCAGCCACGCCACAAAATATGCTCAAAAATTTTTTGAATCGACTAAAAAGAGGGAGAAGAACACCTTGTAGAGGAACAAATTTGGGTTCAGGGGCAGGCAGGATAAATCGAACAGATTTTTAAATGCCACTCTGAGGAAAAAAACTTCAACATCAGAGAGACCTGTTCCACAACTTCATCGACTTCAAGAAGGCTTTCGACAGAGTATGGCACGAAAGCCTGTGGCAGGTCTTGGATTGTTTGGCATTGAAGAAGGACTAGTGCAAACCATTCAAGCACTATACAACACCGCAAGCAGTGCAGTCCTTCTGAACAATCAGGTCGGAGACTACTTCAAAACCACAGTTGGGGTCCGACAAGGATGCCTGTTATCTCCAGTCCTATTTAATCTGTTCTTGGAAAACATTATGAGAGAGACCCTCCATGACTTCCACTCTACCATCTCCATTGGCGGCAGACCCCTCAACAACTTGCGGTTTGCCGATGACATTGACCTCATGGGCGGAAGTAACACAGAGCTGCAAGATCTTACGACCAGACTTGAGAACAGAGCTGGAGCATATGGGATGGAGGTGAGCTCGGAGAAAAGTAAAGTACTTGTGAACAGCACGAGCAACGCCACTGCTAAAATTTACATGAACGGCCAACAACTGGAGGAGGTAGACGCTTTTAAATACCTTGGCGCTACACTCACAAAGGACGGGCGATCAACGACAGAAATCAAAGTCAGAATAGCCATGGCAACATCTTCCATGACAAAACTCACCACCATATGGAAAAGTAAAGAGATCAGATTCCCAATCAAACTAAAGCTCTACAAAGCCATAATTCAGACTATCCTGCTGTACGGAAGTGAAACCTGGACATTGACTGCTGAAACAGCAAAGCAAATCCAGTCTTTTGAAACAAAATGCCATAGAAAACTACTGGGCATATCCTGGAGAGAACGAAAGACCAATGAATTTGTCAAGAGTCAAATAACACGGCTGGCAGGTCCACAGGAACCCCTTCTCACCATCGTCAAGAAGAAAAAGCTGACATGGTTCGGCCACGTCACCCGCCACAACACTCTGCCAAAAACAGTACTGCAGGGAACACTCAAAGGTGGCAGAAGGAGGGGAAGACAGAACAAGTCATGGATGGACAACATCATAGAATGGACCAGGATGAATGACTCGGCACTACTGCGCAGAGCCGAGGACCGAGATGGATGGAGGAGGCTTACCACGGCATCGTCTTTCGTGTTTCCCCCACGACAGCCAAGGTCACGGGTATGATGATGATGATGATGACATATTTCTAGTATGAGTGAAAGGATATTAGCATTGCTGATCTTTTAAAGGGGGGGTTTGTGTCTGTTTAAAGTTATCAAGACATAAGTACATTTAGGGGTCATGGTTTATGATATGAATACAATTGTTTGAATCAATATTTCAACAGTTGTTGACGATTTTTCATCCATATTTATGTATGGGGATATGATTGGTATAAGTACAATTAGTACACACATTGCTCTTGATACTGCCCATCTATATTAAGGTCTGAAAAGACTTGTGATTATTTTGACAGTCAACACAACTTATCATTTTTAACAGCTGTTGAGCTTTATTGTGTCTGATCAGGAATACAACTCTTGACATTATGTCCTGGAGTCAAAAATAGTACTTTGACTACTTTGACTCAACGTATCCATGACCAAGTGTGTAGGCTAACAAGCTATAATAATTTTGCTCAGGTAAAAATCATTAAATGACTGTTCTCATTATAAGGATTGAAACTCTTTTGAGTATTGAATATAAAAAAAATGTTAAATAATCCGAATATAAAAGGACCACTGATGGAAATGTTGTATTGACAGTAAACGTTGCCAATACTCTTGCTGCAGTCATTCAGTCTGCGGTAATAATCCCTCCAGGAAATTGGATAGAGACAGATAAACACTGACTCGGAAGGAGGGTGAAAATAAACCACAGAAAAACCAGAGGTAATGCGTCCTCATTTGCATCAGAGACCGGACCTGAAGAAAGAGAAGGCAATTCCTCAACACAAGCACACACACAGAGACAGACAGACAGACAAACAGACAGCGGCACAACTATGACTGTGTAGTTTCCATCAGCAGTTATGGAGACTGATGTTATGATGGCACACAGCTGCCACAATACGTTCTTGGCCAATTATGGATGGGGCTTCCCTCTAGATCCCTCATGGTGTATAAGACTACATCGAATTGAATAGAGCCATCTCTGGGCCTCTCCTGTCTACATTTTATTTAACTTTTTCATTTTTTGGAGGGGGGGGGGGGGTGATCAACATGATGCATTTTATATTCTTTCTCTTTCCTTGGCAAGTGTTCTGGGGTTCTGCAGTGGTGAGATGTTTGTGTATGTAGCGGGTTTTGCCCACCTTTAAGGTAGCCACGTTCCAGCTTTGGGGAAGCGTTACATTCCGTGACAGAGAAATTAAGAAAAATTGAATTTTTTATGTACAAAAATAAGGATGAGGCTGTGGGTGTGTGGAGTTCTGACATTTGGTTTCCAGAGATGTGTGTCTGTTAAGAGAGGGGAGGGATGGCCACAGGGCTGGAGTCCCTGAACTGTGATTTATTGATTTACTTATTTATTTATTCTGTTATTTACTTATTTATTTATTCTTTTATTTCAAGGATAATGGAATAAGCGCTCATGTGCTTTTTTTTTACATCTAGTCCCCATGTGCATGCAGTTTGTAGATTTTGCCATCCATTCCCACTGGCACACAACGGCCTAGTCTTCGGCGATCTGGCGACAAGTGAGGGTGCTGGTTCAAACCACTGCTGAGAATGCAGAAGGGTTTTCTCCCCTTCCCTTGACATGGGACTGTTTCGCTTCCTTGACAGTCCTCTGGGTGAGAGGAAAAACAAAGTCACGTGTGCTAACGAACAAAGGCAGGCAGGATATCATGCACACATGTCAATACACATACAACGGGGCCGGGATAGCCTGGTGGTTAGAGTGAAGCGCATTGCCTAGCGCTCGTGATCTACTGACCCGGGTTTGATTCTAGTTCATGAGGATTTTTCTTCTGGAGTTTACATCAGTGCCGATTCCCCTCCCTCTAAAAGCCCTTCGATGAGACTAAACCCAGGTCCCGTGTGCGAACGCATGCAGAACATCTTGTGTACACGGTAAAACCCATTCCGCTTTTCGGAAGAGTTGGCCATTGTGTGCCGGTGGAAACAGACGACAAAATTTACAAAACCGCATACACACGGGACTGGATGTAAAAAAGCACATGAGTTTTTATTCCATTATCCTCGATATAAAAGAATAAATAAATAAATAAATACACGTACAACGGGGCCGGGATAGCCTGGTGGTTAGAGTGAAGCGCATTGCCTAGCGCTCGTGATCTACTGACCCGGGTTCGATTCTAGTTCAAGAGGATTTTTCCTCTGGAGTTAACACCACTGCTTACTCCCCTCCCTCTAAAAGCCCTTCGATGAGACTATAAACCCAGGTCCCGTGTGCAAACGCACGCAGAATATCTTGCGCATACGTTAAAACCCGTTCCGCTTTTCCGAAAGAGTAGGCCATTGTGTGCCGGTGGGAACGGATGACAAAATTCACAAAACTGCATGGACTGGATGTAAAAGGCACACGTACACGCGTGCTTATTTCATTATCCTCGAAATAAAAGAATAAAATCAAAAATTAAAATAAAACAATTCACCATCCTTTTGTGGAGCAGCGGGCAAGCTGTAGCCAGTGGCAAAGTCACCCCCACAGGAAAAGACCAGGCTCTACGCATTACCACCCCCCTTCCCCTCCCAAGATAGAGAGAGAGAGAACTCCGTACTCTGAACTCTGAAAGAGAGAGAGAAAGAGAGAAAGAGATCTAAATCAACCCTGTATGACTATGAAACGAGTTTTTAATGTTACGTTTCTCTAAAAAGAAAAAAAGTGATTACTTGCATTTGTTATCAACAACACTTGTCAGGTGTTGGACTCTTCCTAGATATCAAGAGTCACCA
>CM054148.1:16517208-16524708 GCA_028751875.1 Rapana venosa | reverse complement strand
AGTAGATAAAGCAGCACGACAAATCAGAACAAAAACAGAACCTATGTCTAGACATTTTGAACAGAGATAAAGAGCTGAACTGTATTGAATACACGCACATTTTAAAAAAAATTCTTTTCAACATAGATCTTGTGAATGCTTTGTTACGTCAATTTTCTTGCTTCATTTCTGTTTGGGAGGGCAGGGTGAAAAAAGCCGTGTGAACTTAATCTTTTACCCTCAATAAAGACCATGTTGACTTGACTTGACTTGATGGCAGATTTCTACACGTGAACTTCGGGCTACTCTTCCCAAGGAGAGCGTGACGTCGCTACAACAAGAGAACCACACTTTTTAAAGAAATCTGTTGCAAGCGTCTGTTTCCCTTCCAGAGGGCCTTTTTTTGGAGACAGAATGTTGCCACTGACAAGTCCCTTGTTGCCGGGGTGCTTTTACGTGTGCTGAATGCGTCTTGCACGCACCCAAACACACGCACGCATAAACTTTCTCTCTCTCTCTCTCTCTCTCTCTCCCTCTCCCTCTCTCTCTCTCTCTCTCTCTCTCTCTCTCTCTGTAGCAAATGATTATGATCACATGACTTTGAATAGCCTGTGGATTTTCTGCTGTCATTTATCATACCAATGCCTCATTACATCTTTTATGTATTTGTTTTGTTCATAACATGAATGAAGTTAATGTTTCCTCCGCGAATCCAATTGTATGTATTGTGGCCCAAGGCCTGCATACATTGAATCGTTTGAGAGTTCAGAGTGCTCTCTATCTATCTATCTGTCTGTCTGTCTGTCTGTCTATCTGTCTGTCTGTCTGTCTGTCTGTCTCTCTCTCTCTCTCTCTCTCTCTCTCTCTCTCCTCTCTCTCTCTCTCTCTCTCTCTCTCTCTCTCTCTCTGCGTTTCCTTATCGAGCAGGGCGTGTGCTGCCCCTCTGGTGTGTGTGTGTGTGTGTGTGTGTGTGTGTGTGTGTGTGGTGTGTGTGTGTGTGTGTGTGTGTGTGTGTGTACGTGTGTGTGTGTATACGTATGTATATGTGTACGTGTGTAGGTGTGGGGCAATGAGACTTCAGATGAGACTATAAACCGAGGTCCCGGGTGCGAACGCACGCAGAACATCTTGCGCACACGTTAAAATCCGTTCCGCTTTTCGGAAGAGTAGGCCATTGCGAGCCGGTGGGAACGGATGAATAAACGTACAAACCTACATACACATAGGGACTGGATGTTAAAAAAAATAATATTAAAACAGCACAAAAGTGCTTATTCCATTATCCTCGAAATAAGATAATTTTTTTTTAAAAACTTCACAGACACACACAGTCTTTCTTTTCCACACACGCCCACTAGACTCAGGGCCGGCCCAACTTCCCCCACCTACAGCAGCAGCAGCAGCAGCAGCGACAATCGCCGCCATCAGGCCACACAAGGGCGACCAGAGACCCCATCCTATGTGTCACTTCACGGGGGATTAAGAGGGGGTGTGGGGAAATCATTAGGATGAAGCCTAAAATTAAAGGTAAAGGAGTACCATAACCTATAAGGTCGTAGGGGAGCGAGGCGTCAGAGACCTCACTACTCTAGGGCCAGCATATTGAGGGCGGCACCCATCTCCTCTCCCTCGCTGCTTTACCTTCCCTGACCCTAAAGAGGGCAGGTACCCATTTACAGCTGGGTGAACTGGGGGAACTGTACTGAAGCCAAGGCGCGCAAACGGTCACCCATCCAACTGGTAACCACGCTGGACGCTGCTTAACTTGGCTGGGGAAAAGCGAGTGCTCCGACCACTGAGCTATCCCGTCCCCTAAAATTACTCCCTCAAATTGTTTTCCGCGTTGGGCCCCGCCCTCCCCCACCTCTGGTGCCTGTTCTCCTAGACGCTGACCGCGGCAAGTCAGTCCCAGAGACTGGATCAGCACACACACAGCAACAAGGAGCCGTGACACAAAACGAATAGGCTTACCTTCCAAATACACAATCAAACATATACTGCTGCTGTGTAGGTGTGTGTTTTGGGGGGGGGGGAGGGGTTGGAGGAGGTGTGTGTGTAAGAGAGGGGGGGGGGTGAGTTTGTGTATAATCCAAAAATGAAGATTGAAACACAAACTGCTATGCAAACAATCACTTATTGAGCAAATAAAAAACCAGCTTAAAACATAGAAAATGAACAAATCAGCTCACCACTAAACTAAACATTAAAACAGACGCTCCATGCAATGTTAACCATCAATTACCAACTGCATTATTATCTTTAAAAAATAGCCCCAAAACATCCAAAAAGAACGAAACATCTGGCAAATCAAAAAAGCTACAATCTTGACTATTGTTATCATACATCCTATGATCCATTTTTATCTTAAGCCCTTGTACACATTTCTAGAACAGCTTCCTAAAACAGAACAATAACACCACAAAAGCGCCCAGCAGTAGTGCAGGGTCCCTTTATGATGGTGGCCGTAAGGATGCTGAACAATGACAGTTCCTTGCGGACTTTTCTCTCTGCGATCGTGACAAGGACAGAATGAACGTGACCACCTAAACCAAGGTGGACAGACAGCTCAGTCATGGGTGGTAGTACCTACCAGCATCAAAATACTATCTCATCACAGTAGATAAAGCAGCACGACAAATCAGAACAAAAACAGAACCTATGTCTAGACATTTTGAACAGAGATAAAGAGCTGAACTGTATTGAATACACTGCACATTTTTTTAAAAATTCTTTTCAACATAGATCTTGTGAATGCTTTGTTACGTCAATTTTCTTGCTTCATTTCTGTTTGGGAGGGCAGGGTGAAAAAAGCCGTGTGAACTTAATCTTTTACCCTCAATAAAGATCATGTTGACTTGACTTGACTTGATGGCAGATTTCTACACGTGAACTTCGGGCTACTCTTCCCAAGGAGAGCGTGACGTCGCCACAACAAGAGAACCACACTTTTTAAAGAAATCTGTTGCAAGCGTCTGTTTCCCTTCCAGAGGGCCTTTTTTTTGAGACAGAATGTTGCCACTGACAAGTCCCTTGTTGCCGGGGTGCTTTTACGTGTGCTGAATGCGTCTTGCACGCACCCAAACACACGCACGCATAAACTTTCTCTCTCTCTCTCTCTCTCTCTCTCTCTCTCTCTCCCTCTCTCTCTCTCTCTCTCTGTAGCAAATGATTATGATCACATGACTTTGAATAGCCTGTGGTTTTTCTGCTGTCATCTATCATACCAATGCCTCATTACATCTTTTATGTATTTGTTTTGTTCATAATATGAATGAAGTTAATGTTTCCTCCACGAATCCAATTGTATGTATTGTGGCCCAAGGCCTGCATACATTGAATCGTTTGGGGATTTTTCAGAGTGCTCTTTTCTATCTATCTGTCTGTCTGTCTGTCTGTCTGTCATCTGTCTGTCTTTCTGTCTGTCTCTCTCTCTCTCTCTCTCTCTCTCCCCTCTCTCTCTCTCTCTATCTATCTATCTATCTATCTATCTACCTCTCTCTCTTCTATCTATCTGTCTGTTGGCTGTCTACTGTCGTCTGTCTTTTTGTCTCTCTATCAAACTATCTATCTATCTGTCTCTCTATCTATCTATCTATCTATCTATCTGTCTGTCTGTCTGTCTGTCTGTTGTCTGTCTATTATCTATCTGTCTGTTGTCTTTCTATCTATCGTCTGTCTGTCTGTCTATCTTTCTATCTATATGTCCCTCTGTCTGTCTGTCTGACTGTCTGTCTATCTCTCCCTCCGGCTCCCTCTTCTTCTTTCTCCCCCCCCCCCCTCCTCTCTTCCCCTTCCTCACTCTCTCTCACTCTCTCTCACTCTCTCTCTCTCACTCTCTCTTCTCTCTCCTCTCTTCCTCTCTCCTCTCTCTCTCTCTGTCTCTCTGTCTCTCTCTCTCTGTTTCTGTCTCTGCGAGTCTCATTTCGCTGTCTACGGATTAACCGATTTGTCTGTCTTTGTTTTCCCAGTGTGCATAGGCACCTGCTATAAAGAAGCCTTTGCAGGATCTAATTACCCTGATAGAATTATCAACGTATACATATATTCGAATTCTCCGCACTGCAGTGGCTTATATCAACATTTCGTAGCTGCACTTCCATGAGCCAGGGGCAAAATTTATACCAGCTTCAAAGCTCCAAACTTCAGGCCTCTGTTTGTGAAATGACTGAACTTTGGAAAAGGTATTAACCCAGTTTCCTGTTGTCCTTTGCTGGAGCTCAATGGAAATATTTATTCAGGGCAAGAGCAGCTGAGAAAATTGAGCAGAGGGGAGGATGTACATAGTTGGCTCTGTGTGTATGTGTGTTTTATTTAGTATTATTTATTCTTTTGTTTCGAGGATAGTGAATAAGCGCTCATGTGCTTTTTACGTCCAGTCCCCGTGTGTATGCAGTCTTGTAAATGTTGTCATACAATGGCCTACTCTTCCGAAAAGCGTGTCTCATTTAGCTATCTACGGGTTAAGCTATTTGTCGTGTGTGTATGTGTGTGTATGTGTGTTTGTTTGTGTGTGTGGGTTTGTGTTGTGTGTGTGTTGTGTGTTGGTTGTTTGTGTGTTTGTGTGTGTTCGTGTGGTGTGTTTGTGTGTGTGTTTGTGTGTGTGTTTGTGTTTGTGTATGTGTGTGTGTGTGTGTTTGTGTTGTGTGTGTGTGTGTGTGTGTGTTGTGTGTGTGTGTGTTTGTGTATGTGTGTTGTGTGTGTGTGTTTGTGTGTGTGTGTGTTGTGTGTGTTGTGTGTGTGTGTTGTGTGTGTGTGTGTGTGTGTGTGTGTGTGTGTGTGTGTGTGTGTGTGTTGTGTGTGTGTGTGTGCTCCTCTTCACGACTGTGTGTGGATATATAACTTGTCCTGAGCTTTAAGTGCTTCGACTGAATCAGTGTAACAAATGTAAAGAATTAAGGTAGAAGCAGCAGTAACAGCAGCAGTAATAACAACACCAGTAGAAGGAGCAACAACAACACCAGTAGCAGCAACAACAACACCAGTAGCAGCAGCAACAACACCAGTAGCAGCAACAACACCAGTAGCAGCAGCAACAACATCAGCAGCAGCAACAACAACACCAGTAGCAGCAACAACAACACCAGTAGCAGCAGCAACAACACCAGTAGCAGCAGCAACAACAACACCAGTAGCAGCAACAACAACACCAGTAGCAGCAACAACACCAGCAGCAGCAGCAACAACAACACCAGTAGCAGCAACAACGACAACAACACCAGTAGTAGCAGCAACAACAACACCAGTAGCAGCAACAACAACACCAGCAGCAGCAACATCAACACCAGTAGCAACAACACCAGTAGTAGCAGCAACAACAACACCAGTAGTAGCAGCAACAACAACACCAGTAGCAGCAACAACAACACCAGTAGCAGCAACAACAACACCAGTAGCAGCAACAACAACACCAGTAGCAGCAACAACAACACCAGTAGCAGCAACAACGACAACAACACCAGCAGTAGCAGCAGCAACAACACCAGCAGCAACAACACCAGCAGCAACAACACCAGTAGCAGCAACAACAACACCAGTAGCAGCAGCAACAACACCAGTAGCAGCAACAACAACACCAGTAGCAGCAGCAACAACACCAGTAGTAGCAGCAACACCAGTAGCAGCAACAACAACACAGTAGCAGCAACAACAACACCAGTAGCAGCAACAACAACACCAGCAGCAGCAACATCAACACCAGTAGCAACAACACCAGTAGCAACAACACCAGTAGTAGCAGCAACAACAACACCAGTAGTAGCAGCAACAACAACACCAGTAGCAGCAACAACAACACCAGTAGCAGCAACAACAACACCAGTAGCAGCAACAACAACACCAGTAGCAGCAACAACAACACCAGTAGCAACAACAACGACAACAACACCAGCAGTAGCAGCAGCAACAACACCAGCAGCAACAACACCAGTAGCAGCAACAACAACACCAGTAGCAGCAGCAACAACACCAGTAGCAGCAACAACAACACCAGTAGCAGCAGCAACAACACCAGTAGCAGCAGCAACACCAGTAGCAGCAACAACAACACCAGTAGCAGCAACAACAACACCAGTAGCAGCAACAACAACACCAGCAGTAACAACAATACCAGTAGCAGCAGCGACAACAACACCAGCAGTAACAACAATACCAGCAGAAGCAGCAACAACAACACCATCAGTAACAACAATACCAGTAGCAGCAGCAGCAACAACACCAGCAGTAACAACAATACCAGCAGCCAGCACAAAAAACAACACCAGCAGTAACAACAATACCAGCAGAAGCAACAACAATAACACCAGCAGTAACAACAATACCAGCAGCAGCAGCAACAACACCAGCAGTAACAACAATACCAGCAGCAGCAGCAGCAACAACACCAGCAGTAACAACAATACCAGTAGCAGCAGCAGCAACAACACCAGCAGTAACAACAATACCAGTAGCAGCAGCAGCAACAACACCAGCAGTAACAACAATACCAGCAGCAGCAGCAACAACACCAGCAGTAACAACAATACCAGCAGCAGCAGCAGCAACAACACCAGCAGTAACAACAATACCAGCAGCAGCAGCAACAACACCAGCAGTAACAACAATACCACCAGCAGCAGCAACAACACCAGCTGTAACAACAATACCAGCAGCAGCAGCAACAACAACACCAGCAGTAACAACAATACCAGTAGCAGCAGCAGCAACAACACCAGCAGTAACAACAATACCAGCAGCAGCAGCAACAACAACACCAGCAGCAGCAACAACAACAACACCAGCAACAACACCAGCAGCAGCAGCAACAACAACACCAGTAGCAGCAGCAACAACAACAACACCAGTAGCAGAAGCAACAACAACACGAGCAGCAGCAGCAACAACAACACCAGTACCAGCAAGCAACAACAACAGCAACAACAACAACAGCAGAAACAACATCAACAGCGACAACAACAACAACAGCAACTGCAGCAACAACAGCAGCACCAGAACCAGTAACGGCACAAGAAGCAGGAGCAGCAACAACAACGAAAAAGACCCGAAAACAACGGCAGCAGCAGCAGTAAGAGAAAAACGTGGTAGTCGGCAGAGTGGCTTTTAATCGTTCATGAATGTAAAACAAGGAAAAGTCATGTATGGAAACAAATGATCCACTTCTTCGAGACCAGACTGTATGGAACAATGCACACAACGGAAGCTTCTTCTTCCTCTGGTGTGTGTCTTGTTAGTAATTAATGTGATTTGAACTAAGAAGTCCTATGATTATAACGAGAGAGTTCTTATGATAAATACGTGCTTGAGCGTACACACACACACACACACACACACACACACACACACACACACACACACACACACACACACACACACACACACACACACACACATCCACATCCACACCCACACACAGACACAACACACACAGACGACTACGCTCTCTCTCTCTCTCTCTCTTCTCTCTCTCTCTTCTCTCTCTCTCTCTCTCTCTCTCCTCTCTCTCTCTCTCTCTCTCTTCTCTCTCTC
>CM054148.1:16502208-16509708 GCA_028751875.1 Rapana venosa | reverse complement strand
CACACACACAACACACACACACACACACACACACATCCACACACACACACACACACACAGCACACCACACACACACACATCACCACACACAACACCACACACCACACACAGACACCACACACACCACACACACACAGACACCACACAACACACACACAACACACACACACACACACACACACACACACCACACACCACACACACACACACACACACCACACACACACACACACACACACACACACACACACACACACACCACACACACACACACACACACACACACAACACACACACACACACACACACACACACCACACCACACACACACACACACACACACACATTTACTTGACCTCCGGATCCTTTCTGACTTTCTTTCTTTCTGCTGAAGAATGGTCATGCTTATTACTTTCTGTATTCTTTTGATTTATTTTGAGGATAATGAATAAGCACTCTTACATCCAGTCTCCGTGTGCATCTGATTTTGTAAATCTTGGCATCCGTTCTCATCGGCACAAATGGCCTACTCTTCCAAAAGGTGGTACAGGTGTGCAAAGATATGGATGTCGGAACATGAGCAGAGTGTGTCATGTCATATGCTTCAATGTATATAATATGTCTGTAATTACCGGTCAATAGTTTCTTCAAATAAGATCCCATATCCATCTTGGGGGCTCTCAAACACACACACACACACACACACACACACACACACACACACACACACACACACACACACACACACACACACACAAACAACTCCACCATCAAGAACAGAAAACAAAGAACTAAAAAGAAAGAAAATAGAGGATTGCCCAAAATTCGGAAAAAGGAAGATAAGACCCACAAAAAATATGGAAGTAAGAAGGAAAGAAAGAAACGAAAGAGAAAGAAAACAGGAAAGAAAGAAAACAATTAACTGAAAGAAAGAAAGACACGAACAAGAAAAAAAACAGCAAAAACCATTAGAAGATTGAAAAAAGAGAAAAAAGAAACAGAAAGAAAAACGAAAGTAAGACAAAGAAAACGATAGAAAGACAGACAGAAAGAGAGCAACAAACAAAGAAACAAAAAAGAAATAAAGAATAAATGAAAAAGGGAAAGACTAAAAGAAAAAAAAAGAGAAAAGAAAAAAAAAAAAACACACAAACAGAGTGCAAGTCAATACATTATTAAATGAACCGAACAAGGAGGAAGGACTAAAACGAAAGAAGAAAAAAAGAAAGAAGGAAAGAAAGAAAGAAAGAAAGAAAAGAAGAAAATCGAAAAAAAGAATGAAAGAAAGCCAAATAAAACCAAACCAGAAAGACACGACGAAAAGAATAAAAAACAGGACAAAGACAAAGAAAAGAAAAGAACACAACGGATGCTCTCTCTCTCTCTCTCTCTCTCTCTCTCTCTCTCTCTCTCTCTCTCTCTCTCTCTCTCTCTCTCTCTCATCTCTCTCTCTCTCTCTCTCTCTCTCTCTCTCTCTCTCTCTCTCTCTCTCTCTCTCTCTACGTGCTTGCGTGCGTGCGCGCGTTCGTGCTTGCGTGTGTGTGTGTGTGTGTGTGTGTGTGTGTGTGTTGTGTGTGTGTGTGTGTGTGTGTGTGTGTGTGTGTGTGTGTGTGTGTGTGTGTGTTTGTGTATGTGTGTAAAGCAGACAAAAGATTTTCACACACACATACACATTCACACACGTGCGGGCACACACATACACACACACAACAACACAAACACACACACCAAACACACACATACGCACGCACGCACGCACGCACACGCCACGCACACACACACACACACACACACACACAAAACAGGCCTTCGGATGAAACTATAATAAACCTAGGTTCCGTTGCGAACGCACGCAGAACATCTTGTGCACACGTTCAAACCTGTTCCGCCTTTCGCCAGAGTAGTTCATTTGTGCCGGTAGAAACAGATGACAAAACTGACAAAACTGCATGCATTTAGAGACTGAATGTAAAAATAAAAAAAAAGCGCAGGAATGCTTATTCCAGTATCTTCGAATTAAAAGAATGAACTCTAAAACCAAAAAAAGCATGAAATACGATCATATTTGATTTTTACAGCATTATATTCTATTAATTGATAGTGCATGAGAAAAACAGTATGCTGGATTGGAAATCACTGAAAAGATGGGGAAAACAGATTTGGGATATCTTTAGCAATTTTCATTTTTGTGCCATTTGAACCTTAATATTCACTGGCGGCCATTTTGCGGAAAATCAAATTTGAAGTTTTCAAATTGCTAAAGATTCTTTATCAAATGGGCCTAAAAAATGTCTAAATACATACTGAAAGCGATTGGATTTCACGCTGATACTTTGTGTATGTATAGAAAGGGCCTTGTCAAAGCTTAACAAAAGGTAACAACAGAAATTTGCTGCTTTAACCGTTGGTGGGAAATGAAATATTTTCACTGTAGCTCTGAATAGTGCTGTGCGACTTGTGTTGGTTTTTCCCCGTTTACATTTATCCTCACAACCACTGATTATTATTGTCGCAGTAAATAAAAACAAAGGTCTCTGATTCAGCGGCAGCCGCTGTTGCCCTGCTGGTGTGTTGGTCCAAGATTCAGTGTTTCGCTCGCTTCTGCTTCTGGGATGAGTTTGTGTCCAAGCCCTTCGGGTCTAGCGAGATAGCATGATGGTCATAATCCACAGATAGATGCCTCGTTCAGTCTGGCCCCAGCTATTTCAGCTATTACTGCCATCAGTAAGAGGAGAGGGAGAGGAGTGGCCATCAGATCAGAACAGGCGCTACTGAACACGTCTAATGTCACTCTCAGTGAACAGCCGTAAAATCGGAGACACACCACAACAGTGATCCAGGAGCAGCGCAGGGTCTCTTACAGATAGTGGCCATGTGGTGGCCTGGTACTGGTGGTTCAGTTTCGTGTAGGCCTCTAACTTGAACTGTACAACAGAACGCTTCTGGGTATTGCTGAGTGACTGGGCAGAGTGGGGAGACTTGGCACTAGTACACCATCAATAGTAAGACAGATTTAAAAGCAATAGAGAGTAAAAGCAACCAAGACAGACAGAGAGAGACAGACAGACAGACAGAGAGACAGCGACATAAAGGCAGAGAAAGAGAGAGAGACACACAGAGAGAGACAGAGGGACACAGAGAGACAGAGACAGAGAAACACACATAGACACATAGAGAGAACGAGACAGACAGGCAGAGACAGAGAGAGAGACAAAGAATGACAGACAGACACACAGACATACAAACAGACACAGAGACAGAGAGACACACAGAGAAGTGAAAGAAAGGTGGGGGGGGGGGGGGGGGTTCGGGGCGGAAGGGTGGTGGGGGGGGGGGGAGGTTAAAGTAAATAAAAGCAACGTATTTTCTAATGGACTGCACACAAAAGGCACTGCCGAGTTGCCGGTCCTGTACACACCCCTCATAAACACAGGGGCCTGCCTACCTGACTAGGAGCATGGTCTTCAGGCAGTTAGAGCAGCAGAACAAAGCATGGTCGTTTTAGTACACACACAGGGGGGACATGGGGAGGGAGGAGAACAAGAACTGTCACGGGAAAAGAAGGGCGGAGGAAAGAACAGAAATGGCAGGTAAGTATAAAGTGACGATAACAAAACGTAATGCACAAATTATCACAGGGGTAAAGACAAGGTGATGCGCCGTTCCCTGTTCTCTTTCTCTGACTTTTAGTTAGTAAATCTCTCTCTCTCTCTCTCCTCTCTCTCTCTTCCTCTCCTCTCTCTCTTCCTCCCCTTTCCTCTCTTCTCTCTCTCTCTCTGTCTTTTTTGTTTATCTGTCTATCTATCTGTCTGTCTGTCTACTATGTCTACCTATCCCCTATCTCTCTATTATCAACTATCTTCTATCTAATTATCATCTGTCTGTCTGTTACCTATCTACCTTTCCTTTTCTTTCAATATTTGTCGGTTTTTTTTTTTTCTACAGTGTGAAATTTGTTGAGGTGGTTTTTCAGGGGAATTTTCATTAACAAAAATATAGCTGTGTTTTTTACTTTAGTTTGGTTTTTATCCGGTATTGAAAGGATTATTTTTTGTTTGTTTTGGGGCTTTCTTTTCTCCGAGGGTTGGTGTATAAAAAAAATTGCTATTATTCATAACCCTCAAAAATAAAATTTATTCATTGTTCATTGCTTTATTATTTACATCTATCATTATTATTCCCCGCCTACTTCATTATCCTGTTTTGTTCAGATTTTTACAAATTTTTTCCCAAAAAAAACATTCATTTTCTTTAAAAAAATTACACTATGCGGATTGCACAACGTTGTTATCCCGGGATTCTTTCGTTCGTTTTTTTTTATTTCCCTTTAAACTAAAACAAATTTTGGGAAAAACCAAAGAAAAGCAGGCTAACCCCCCGGAAAATGCAAGGTTTTTAAAAGGGGGCCCAGGAAAGGGCCCCGGACTTGGGTTAAAAAGGGTTGGGGGGTTAAAAAAAAAAAAAAAAAAAAAAACCCCCCCCCCCCCCCCCCCTTTTTTTTTTTTTTTCCCCCCCCCCCCCTTTTTTTTCCCCCCCCCCCCCCCAAATTTTCCCCCCCCCCCCTTTTTTTCCCCCCCCCCCCCCCCCCCCCCCCCCCCCCCCCCAATTTTTTTTTTTTTAAAAAACCCCCCCCCCCCGCCCCCCCCCCCCCCCCCCCCCCCCCCCCTTTCCCCCTTCCGGGGCCCCCTTTGGCCTACCCACCCCCCCCCCCCCCTTTTTCCCCCCCACCCCCCCCCCCCCCCCTTTTTTTCCCCCCCCCAGGGGGGCCCCCCTCCATTTTTCCCCCCCCCCCCCCCCCCCTTTTTCCCCGCCCCCCCCCCCCCCCCCCCCCCCCGCCCCCCCCCCCCGCCCCCCCCCCCCCCCCCCAAAAAAAAACCCCCCCCCCCCCCCCCCCCCCCCCCCCCCCCCCGCCCCCCCCCCCTTTCCCCCGGGCCCCCCCCCCCCCCCCCCCCCCCGCCCCCCCCCCCCCCCCGCCCCCCCTGGCCCCCCCCCCTTTTCCCCCCGGGCCCCCCCCCCCCCCGCCCCCCCCCCCTTTTTTCCGCCCCCCCCCCCCCCCCCCCCCCCCCTCCTTTTCCGCCCCCCCCCCCCACCTTTTCCCCCTTTTCCCCCTTTTTTCCCCCCCCCTCCCCCTCCCCCTTTTTCCCTCCCCCTTTTTGTCTTCTCCCTCTCCCCCCCCCCTCTCTCCCTCCCCCTCCCCCCCCTTTCTCTCCCCTTCCCTCTTCCCCTTTTCCCCTTTTCCCCCCCCCTCTCCCTCCCCCTCCCCCTCTCCCTTTTCCCCCCCTCCCCCTCTCCCCCCCCCTCTCCTCCCCTTTTCTCCCCCTCTCCCTCTCCCTCTCTCCCCCCCCCCTCTCCCCTTTTTCTCTTTTTCCCCTCCCCCCCCCTCCTTTTCTTTTCCCCCCCTTACCTCCCCTCTCTTTGGGGGGGTTTACCCCCCCGACCCCCTGAGGGCTGGGCCTTTGGGAAGGGGCAAAGGCAGGAAATTTCCGGAAACCCCCTTGGGCACCCACCCTGCACCCCCAAATTTGCCCCCTTTAAGACCCTTACAAAGGGGGGTGGCGCACCTTTGCCCAAAAAAAAGGTAAAAGCCTGGGGAATTCACTTACAAAAATACGGCCCTTTTGGGGAAAAACAAACCCAAACCCCCACAAAACATTTTCCCCTTTTTTTTTTTAAAACCGGCACAAACCAAAAAAAACAAAAATGGGGGTGGATGAAAAAAATAAGCGACACCAAAACCGAAAATAAAATTTAAAAAAACGAAAAAAGCACCAACAGGGCCCCCCCCGGGGGTCTCTCCCCCCCTCTTGTTCTCTCTCCCTCTCTCTCCCCCTCTTTTCCCTCTCTCCTCCTGTTCTCTCCCTCTCCTCCCCTCTCTCTCTCTCTTCCTCTCTCTCTCCTCTTGGGGTAGGTTACCCGGGTGGACCTCCGCGCTGAGCGTCCTAGCCATCATTAGCGGGTTAATGAGCAGAGGGCAGGAAGCCGTTAACCACGTGACACCCCTGCTCCTGATGTGCAGTGCCTGTCTACCCAGTGCACCCTGCAATGTCTGGCCATTTCCAGTGAAGCACTCGGGGCTTTACAAGAGTTTCATGGGTAGTGCGCTACTGTGTACTCTTTGCGTGTACACACACACACACGCATGCATACAATTGCATACATGCATGAGCAGACACATTCACTTATACACACATACGCGCGCGCGCGTGCGCGCACACGTACACACACACATACGCACGCACGAAGAACAATTTGCGCACTCATTAAAGCCTGTTCTGCCTTTTGGAAATCTGTGCACGTGGGAACGAATGACAAAAGTTACAGAGCCACATATGCACGGGGACTGGATGTAAAAACATATCATGCGTACTTATTCCATTATTCTCGAAAATAAAATGAAGTAACACACGCACGCACGCATACAACGCACGCCACATACATGCGCGCGCGCATGCACAGTAAACGCACGATGAGCGCGTGCAGCGCTATCTCACAACACACACACATAACAACAAACAACACACGAGGAGCGCACGCCACGCACGCACGAAAAATCAAAACTAAAATTGTTTTCACACACACACACTCACGTACGCACGCACACACACATACTCACGCACGCACGCACGCACACACGCACGCACGGCAAATCAGAATTTCAATGTTTTTAGATGGGGGAATTAATGCGGATATTTTAAAGTGACTGCTCCCGGAGAGCAGCTGTCTTGTAACTGAAGATTTCCACTGTAGAGAAACAAAATCCAGCCTTAGTTTTCAGTACACCCCATGTCAGAGCTCTATCTGAAAAACAAAAGAAAGTCGGTGTTACCGTTACAAGCATGCGCACCATGCGAATTTTGGACCAAAGCCCCCTGAAATTTGACACACATCTGAACATGAGGCCTACCTGCCCAGCATGCACCTGCCAGGTAAGGGCGATCCTCCAGCTCCACAAGTTCTCCCCCACCTAGTCGCCTCATCTTCAGCATCCTCCTGTACTCCTGTGTGTATTTCAACGCCTGATGCTGGGCTGTCAGCACACGCAAAGCGCCCTTACTTTCCAGAAAGGCAGGGGTAAATAAGTGTTCCAGGTACAAGCCCCATTTCCACTGACATGGTCTTGTCAGTACAGGTCCCATCATTGACTGTACTATGCAGATAGTAATGGCAACTGCTGTCTGCACCATTGTCAGGCCCTGATGTTCGTGTATAGGGCAGTACTTGCAAATGATGACATTCAAACTTTCATTTGTGTGTTAGGTGTATCAGTCAAGGCTTCGGCAAAGCAAGTCAGTGTTGGCCAGGTCTTTAAATACCGACTTGATGGTGTCCATCAGGAAGGCTGTGGCCGTCATGCTTGAAAGTGTCCGATGTATTTGCTGCATCAGCTTTCAAATAGGGGCACCACTGGACACTGCAGAAATGAAGGGTAGAGATAAGGAAAAAGGGGGGTCAAGCTCAACCACTTACTGTTTATCCAAAACCAGGCAACTTTTTGGGCCA
>CM054148.1:16489397-16501708 GCA_028751875.1 Rapana venosa | reverse complement strand
AATTTTCCATACTGCTGTTTTTTTTTAGTTTATGGTTAATAACTTTGTGTGTTAGCGGTTAATTAAAAACAACAAGCCATTACTCCGGTTTTTTTTGTTGTTTGTTTTTGGGTTTTAAAAACTTGGATGTTAGCGCTGTTAATTAATAAAAAAAGTCCAGAAACTGCCAATTTGTTGTGTTGTTGTATGGTTATAACTTTGTGATGTTAGCGCTGTTAATTAATAACAACAAGTCCAGTACTGCCGGTTTTGTTGTTGTTGTTGTTTGTTGTATGGTTAATAACTTTGTAATGTTAGCGCTGTTAATTAATAACAACAAGTCCAGTACTGCCAGTTTGTTGTTGTTGTTGTAGTTGTTGTTGTTGTATGGTCAATAACTTTGTAATGTTAACGCTGTTAATTAATAACAACAAGTTTAGTACTGCCGGTTTTTGTTGTTGTTGTTGTTGTATGGTCAATAACTTTGTGATGTTAGCGATGTTAATTAATAACAAGTCCAGTGCTTCCGGTTTGTTGTTGTTTTTGTTGTTGTTTGTAGTATGGTCAATAACTTTGTGATGTTAGCGCTGTTAATTGATAACAATAAATCCAGTACTGCCGGTTTTGTTGTTGTTGTTGTTTGTAGTATGGTCAATAGCTTTGTGATGTTAGTGCTGTTAATTGATAACAATAAATCCAGTACTGCCGGCTTGTTGTTGTTGTTGTTGTAGTATGGTCAATAACTTTGTGATGTTGTTGATGTAGTATGGTCAATAACTTTGTGATGTTGTTGATGTAGTATGGTCAATAACTTTGTGATGTTAGCGCTGTTAATTAATAGCAACAAGTCCAGTACTACCGGTTTTGTTGTTGTTGTTGTTGTTTTTTTTGTATGGTTAATAACTTTGTGATGTTAGCGCTGTTAATTAATAACAACAAGTCCAGTACTGCCAGTTTGTTGTTGTTGTTGTTGTTTGTTGTATGGTCAATAACTTTGTGATGTTAGCGCTGTTAATTAATAACAAGTCCAGTACTGCCGGTTTTTGTTGTTGTTGTTGTTGTTGTAGTATGGTCAATAACTTTGTGATGTTAGCGCTGTTAATTAATAACAACAAGTCCATACTGCCGTTTTTGTTTGTTGGGTGTTTGTTGTTGTTGATGGCCCAATAACTTTGTGATTTAGCGCTGTTAATTAATAATAACAAGTCCAGTACTGCCGGTTTTTGTTGTTGTTGGTTGTTGTATGGTCAATAACTTTGTGATGTTAGCGCTGTTAATTAATAACAACAAGTCCAGTACTGCCAGTTTGTTGTTGTTGTTGTTGTTGTATGGTCAATAACTTTGTGATGTTAGCGCTGTTAATTAATAATAACAAGTCCAGTACTGCCGTTTTGTTGTTGTTGCTGTTGTTGTTGTATGGTCAATAACTTTGTGATTTTAGCGCTGTTAATTAAAAACAACAAGTCCAGTACTGCCAGTTTTGTTGTTGTTGTTGTTGTTTGTTGTATGGTCAAAAAACTTTGTATGTTAGGGGCGTTAATAATAACAAGTCCATCTGCCGTTTTTGTTGTTGTTTTTGTTTTTGTGTATGGTCAATAACTTTGTGATGTTAGCGCTTTTTTTTTAATAACAAACATCCTTTTACTGCCGGGTTTTTTTGTTGTTGTTTTGTTGTATGGTCAAAAACTTTTGTGGGTTAGCGCTTTTTAATTTAATAATAACAAGCCAGTACGCCGGGTTTTTTTTTTGTTGTTTTTTTTTGTTTTTTGTATGGTAAAATAATTTTGTGATTACCCCTTAAAAATTTAATAACAAAAAACCAGTACTGCCAGTTTTTTGTTGTTTTTTGTTGTAGGGTCAAAACTTTGTAAAGTTAGCGTGTTAATTAATAACAAAAAAGCCAGTACTGCCGTTTTTTTTGTTGTTGCGTTTGTTTTTATGGCAATAATTTTTGTGATTTTGGCGCTGTTAATTAATAACAACAAGTCCAGTACTGCCGTTTTGTTGTTGTTGCTGTTGTTGTTGTATGGTCAATAACTTTGTGATTTTAGCGCTGTTAATTAATAATAACAAGTCCAGTACTGCCGGTTTGTTGTTGTTGTTGTTGTTGTTGTAGTATGGTCAATAACTTTGTGATGTTAGCGCTGTTAATTAATAACAACAAGTCCAGTACTGCAAGTTTGTTTGTTGTTGTTGTTGTATGGTCAATAACTTTGTGATCTTAGCGCTGTTAATTAATAACAAGTCCAGTACTACCGGTTTGTTGTTGTTGTTGTTGTTGTAGTTGTTGTATGGTCAATAACTTTGTGATGTTGTTGATGTAGTATGGTCAATAACTTTGTGATGTTGTTGATGTAGCATGGTCAATAACTTTGTGATGTTAGCGCTGTTAATTAATAACAACAAGTCCAGTACTGCCGGTTTGTTGTTGTTGTTGTTGTTGTTGTATGGTCAATAACTTTGTGATGTTAGCGCTGTTAATTAATAACAACAAGTCCAGTACTGCCAGATTTGTTGTTGTTGTTGTTGTAGTTGTTGTAGTATGGTCAATAACTTTGTGATGTTAGCGCTGTTAATTAATAACAACAAGTCCAGTACTGCCGGTTTGTTGTTGTTGTTGTTGTTGTATGGTCAATAACTTTGTGATGTTAGCGCTGTTAATTAATAAAAACAAGTCCAGTACTACCGGTTTGTTGTTGTTGTTGTTGTTGCATGGTCATTAACTTTGTGATGTTAGCGCTGTTAATTAATAACAACAAGTCCAGTACTGCCGTTTTGTTGTTGTTGCTGTTGTTGTTGTATAGTCATTAACTTTGTGATGTTAGCGCTGTTAATTAATAACAACATGTCCAGTACTGCCAGTTTTGTTGTTGTTGTTGTTGTTGTTGTTGTAGTAAGGTCAATAACTTTGTGATGTTAGCGCTGTTAATTAATAACAACAAGTCCAGTACTGCCGTTTTGTTGTTGTTGCTGTTGTTGTTGTATGGTCAATAACTTTGTGATTTTAGCGCTGTTAATTAATAATAACAAGTCCAGTACTGCCGGTTTGTTGTTGTTTGTTGTTGTTGTAGTATGGTCAATAACTTTGTGATTTTACGCGTTAAATTAAAAACAACAAGTCCATACTGAAAGTTTTTTGTTTTTGTTTTTTGTTGGCAATAACTTTGGACTTAGGCTTTAAATTTAAATAACAATCCATCCCAACCGTTTGTTTTTTGTTGTTGTTGTTGAGTTTTTTGTATGGCAAAACTTTGTGATTGTTTTTGATTAGTATGGCCCAATAACTTTGTGATTTTGTTGATGAGCAGGGCCAATAACTTTGTGTTTTTTACCCGGTTAATTTTAAAAACCCAACAAGTCCATACTGCCGGTTTTTTGTTTGTTGTTTTTGTTGTAAAAAGGGTCAATAAATTTTTGTGATGTTACGCTTTTAATAATAACAACAAGCCCAACGCCAGATTTGTTGTTTTTTGTTGTTGAGTTGTTGTAGTATGGTCAAAAACTTTGTGATGTTAGCGCTTTTTAAATTAATAACAAAGTCCAGTCCCCCGGGTTTGTTGTTGTGTTGTTGTTTGAAATGGTCAATTTAATTTTTGTGATGTTAGCGCTTTTAAATTTAAATTAAAACAAGTCCAGTACTACCGGTTTGTTGTTGTTGTTGTTGTTGCATGGTCATTAACTTTGTGATGTTAGCGCTGTTAATTAATAACAACAAGTCCAGTACTGCCGTTTTGTTGTTGTTGCTGTTGTTGTTGTATGGTCATTAACTTTGTGATGTTAGCGCTGTTAATTAATAACAACATGTCCAGTACTGCCAGTTTTGTTGTTGTTGTTGTTGTTGTAGTAAGGTCAATAACTTTGTGATTTAGCGCGGGTAATTAATAACAACAAGCCAGTACTGCCTTTTGTTTTGTTGTTTTTTGTTGTTGTAGGGGTCCAATAACTTTGGGATGTTGCGCTTTTAATTTAAATAACAACAAGTCCAGTACTGCCGTGTTGTTGTTGTTGTAGTTGTTGTTGTAGTATGGTCAGTAACTTTGTGATGTTGTTGTTTGTAGTATGGTCAATAACTTTGTGATGTTAGCGCTGTTAATTAATAACAACAAGTCCAGTACTGCTGTTTGTTGTTATTATTGTTGTTGTGGCATGGTCAATAACTTTGTGATGTTAGCGCTGTTAATTAATAACAACAAGTCCAGTACTGTCGGTTTGTTGTTGTTGTTGTTTGTTGTTGTAGTATGGTCAATAACTTTGTGATGTTAGCGCTGTTAATTAATAACAACAAGTCCAGTACTGCAAGTTTTGTTGTTGTTGTTGTTGTATGGTCAATAACTTTGTGATGTTAGCGCTGTTAATTAATAACAACAAGTCCAGTACTGCAAGTTTTGTTGTTGTTGTTGTAGTATGGTTAATAACTTTGTGATGTTAGCGCTGTTAATTAATAACAACAAGTCCAGTGCTGCCGGTTTCTTGTTGTTGTTGTTGTTGTTGTATGGTCAATAACTTTGTGATGTTAGCGCTGTTAATTAATAACAACAAGTCCAGTACTGCCCTTTTTGTTGTTGTTGTTGTTGTATGGTCAATAACTTTGTGATATTAGCACTGCTAATTAATAACAAGTCCAGTACTGCCGGTTTGTTGTTGTTGTTGTTGTTGTTGTTGTTTGTTGTTGTAGTAAGGTCAATAACTTTGTGGTGTTAGCGCTGTTAATTAGTAACAACAAGTCCAGTACTGCCGGTTTGTTGTTGTTGTTGTTGTATGGTCAATAACTTTGTGATGTTAGCGCTGTTAATCAATAACAACAAGTCCAGTACTGCCGTGTTGTTGTTGTTGTTGTTGTTGTTGTATGGTCAATAACTTTGTGATGTTTTAGCGCAGGTAATAATAATAACAAGTCCCCGTACTTGCTTCCGGTTTTTGTTTGTTGTTTGCTTGTTGTGGTTGTTGTATGGTCCAATAACTTTTGTGATGTAGGCTGTTAATTAATAACAACAAGTCCAGTTACTGCCAGTTGTGTTTTGTTGTTGATGTTGTTGATGGTTCAAACTTTTGTGATGGTTAGCCGTTTAATTAAAACAACAATTCCAGACTGCCCTGATTTGTTGTTGTTTGCCTGTTGTTTGTTGTAATGTCATACCTTTTGTGATTATGCGCTTGTTTAAATATAACAACAATCCAGGACTGCCGTTTTGTTGTTGTTGCTGTAGTTGTTGTCATGGAAATAACTTTTTTGTTGCTTTTTTTAGCGCTGTTTAAATAACTATTAACAAGTCCAGTACTGCCGGTTTGTTGTTTTGTTGTTTTGTTGGTTGTTGTAGTAGGCCAATAACTTTTGTGATGTTACGCTGTTAATTAATAACAACAAGTCCAAGTACTGCAAGTTTTGTTTGTTGTTGTTTGGGTTGTTGTATGGTCAATACTTTGTGTGGATTCTTAGACGCTGTTAATTATAACAAGTCCAGTAACTACCGGTTTGTTGTTGTTGTTTGTTTGTTGTAGTTTGTTTTATGGTCAATAACTTTTTTGTTGATGTTTTGTTGATGTAGTATTGTCACTAACTTTGTGATTTGTTTGATGTAAGCAATGGTCCCAATAACTTTGTGATGTTTAGCGCTGTAATTAATAACAACAAGTCCAGTACTACTGCCGGTTTTGTTGTTGTTGTTGTTTGTAGTAGTAGGTCAATTAACTTTTGTGATGTTTAGCGCTGTTTAATTAATAACAACAAGGTCCAGTACCTGCCAGATTTGTTTGTTGTTTGTTTGTTGGTAGTTGTTGTATTCAAGGTTCTATCACTTTTGTGGATGTTACGCTGTTAATTAATAACAACAATCCTACTGCCGGTTTGTTTGTTGTTGTTGTTGTATGGTCCAATAACATTTGTGATTGTTTAGCGCAGATAATTAATAAAAAACAAGTCCAGTACTACCGTTTGTTGTTGTTTGTTGGTGTTGCATGGTCATTAACTTTGTGATGTTACGCTGTTAATTAATAACAAATAACAACAAGTCCAGTACTGGCCCGGTTTTTTGTTGTTGTTGCTGTTTGTTGTTGTATAGTCCAATTACTTTTGTGAGTTAGCGCTGTTAATTATAACAACAATGTCCAGTACTGCCATTTTGGTTTGTTGTTGTTGTTTGTTGTTGTGTTTTGTGTATACGGTCAATAACTTTTGTGATGTTTAGCGCTGTTATTTAATAACAACAATTCCAGTACTGCCGTTTTTTGTTGTTTGTTTGCTGTTGTTGTTGTATGGTTCAATAACTTGTGATTTTTTAGCGCTGTTTAAATTAATAATAACAATACAGTACTGCCGGTTTGTTGTTGTTTGTTGTTGTTGTTTGTAGATGGTCAAAAACCTTATGTAGATGTTTAGCGCTGTTAATTAATAACCATACAAGTCCAGTACAGCAAGTTTTGTTTGTTGTTGGTGTTTGTATGGTCAATAACTTTTTGTGATCTTGCGCGTTTAATTAATAACAAGTCCTTACTACCGGTTTTGATTGTTGTTTGTTGTTGTTGAAGTTGTTTTGATAATGTTCAATAACCTTTGTGATGTTTTGTTGATGTAGGTATGTCAAATAAACTTTGTAGTGGTTTGTTATGTATCATGGTCAAATAACTTTGTTGATGTTAGCGCTGTTTATTTAATAACAAAACAAGTCCCCCTACTGCCGGTTATTTGTTTTGTTGTTGTTTTGTGTTGTTTGTTAGTATGACAATAACTTTGTGATGTTAGCGCTGTTACTTTTAATAACAACAAGTCCCAGACTGCAGATTTGTAGTTGTTGTTGTTGTAGTTGTTTGTAGTATGGTCCCAATAAACTTTTGTGGAGAATGTTTAAGCCGCGTTAATTAAGAAACAACAAGTTTCAGTACTGCCGGTTTTGTTGTTGTTGATGTTGATGTATGTTACAATAACTTTGTTGGATGTTAGCGCAGTAATTAATAAAAACAATCCCATACTACGGTGTATTGTTTTGTTGGTTGTATGTTGTTTTTGCATTCATTAACTTATTAACATTGTGATTTAGCCTGTTAATTAATAACAACAAGTCCAGTACTGCCGTTTGTATTGTTGTTGCTGTTGTTTTTGTTTGAAATGGTCAATTAACTATGTGATGTTAGCGCTGTTAAATTAATAACAACGGTTCAGTACTGGCCAGTTTGATGTTTTTGTAGTTGTTGTTTGATGTTGTTGTTGTAGTAAGGTCCCAATAACTTTTGTGATGTTTTAGCGCTGTTTAATTAATAACAACAAGTCCCAGTAACTGCGTGTTGTTGATTGTTTGTTGTAGGTCAAAATAACTTTTTTGTGATGTTAGCGCTGTTTAATAATAACCAACAAGTCCAGACGCCGTTTTTGTAGTTGTTTTGTAAGTTGTTTTGTTGTAAGTATGGTCAGTACATGTGAAGTTTGTTGTATTGTAGTATGGTCCAATAACTTTTTTTGTGATGGTAGCGCTGTTCATTTAATAACAACAAGTCCAGTACTGCTGTTTTTGTTGTTTATTATTGTTTGTTTGTGGCATGGTCAAAATAACTTTGTGATGTTTAGCGCTGATAATTAATAACAACAAGTCCAGTACTTCGGTTTGTTTTGTTTGTTTTGTTGTTGATGTTGTTGTTTGTTTGTTTGTAGTATGGGTCAATACCTTTGTGATGTTAGTTTAGCGCAGTGTAATTAAATAACAACAAGTCCCAAGTAATGCAGTAGTTGTTGTTTGTTGTTGTTATGGTCCAAGATAACTTTGTGTGATAGCGCTGTTAATTCATACAACAAGGCCCCAGTACGCAAGTTTTGTTGTTGGTTGTTGTAGTATGGTTTAATAACTTTTGTGATGTTAGCGCCAGTTAATTAATAACAACAAGTCCAGTGCTGCCGGTTTTATGTTGTTTGTTTTGTTGTTTGTATGGTCAATAACTTTGTGATGTTAGCCGCTGTTTTAATTAATAACAACAAGTTCCAGTACTTGCCCTTTTTTGTTTTGTTGTAGTTTTGATGGTCAATAACTTTGTGGAAATTACACTGCTACTTAATAACAGATCCCGTAACTGCCGGTTATGGTTTGTTGTTGTTTGTATGTTGTTGTTGTTTTGGTTGTAGTAAGGTCAATAACCTTTGTGGTCTTTGCGCGGTAATTTAGTAACCAACAAGTCCAGTACTGCCCCGGTTTGTGTTGTTGTTTGTTTGTTGTTGGTTGTTAGTATGCGGTCAATAACTTTTGTGGATGTTTGCGCTGTTTAATCAATAAACAACAAGTCCAGTACTGCTCCCCCCCCCCCCCCCACCCGTGTTTTTTGTTGTTTTGTTTGTTTTAGTTGTGTTTTGTATGGTCCAATTAACTTTTGTGATGATAGCGCTGTTAATTAATAACAACAAGTCCAGTACTGCCGTTTTTGTTGTTATTGTTGTTGGTTTGTTGTTGTTGTATGGGCAATAACTTTTGTGATGTTAGCGCTTATAATTTAATAACAAAAAGTTCAGTACTGCAGGATTGGTTTGTTGTTGTTGATGTTGGTAAGGGTCAAATAACTTTGTGATGTTGTTGTTTGAAAGTATGGTGACAAACTTTTGTGATGTTGTTGTTTGTAGTATGGTCAAATAACTTTGTGATGTGTTTGTTTGTAGTAAGGTCAATAACTTTTGTATTTGTTTTGTTTGTTAGTAATGGACAATAACTTTGTGATGTTTTGGTGTTTGTAGTATGGTCAAATAACTTTTTGTGATGTTTTTTTGTTTGTAGTATGACAATAACCTTTGTGAATTTTTGGTTTTGTATGGTCAATAACTTTGTGATGTTAGCGCTGTCACTTAATAACAAGTCCCAATACTGCCAGTTGTGTTATAGTTGATGGTTCCAATTTAGGTTTTTTAATAATAATAATAATGTTTGGAATTTTTATATAGCGCTGAACCTTGTAAAGTAAACAAATCAAAGCGCTTGCATTCAATCATTCACAACGCATGCAAACCCATCCATAAAACTATCAAGATAAACAAATATATAAATTTATATACACCAACACACTTAGGTGGGGTAGGTGGAGGTGAAGGCAGCTATTCAGCACTGCAGTCTGTTATTCTGACTTGTTATATTTTTGTTTTGATATACTGTTTGATTTTTTTTTTCTGGTTAAGACTTTTTGTTTGTTGTAGTTATTGACCTCAAATCACTAGATTTGAATAGACGTTAACTGATGGGCCCACACACGCAATACACACAAACTCACCCCCACACCCACACACACACACCACTCACTGTCTACACACACCACTCACTCTCACACACACACACACACACACCACAACACACACACAAATACACGCACAACGCTAAACACACTCACTCACACACACACCCACCTCACCACTAACACACACAACAAACACACAAACACACAACACACACACACACACTGGTTAAATATAACAACATAAGAAAAGAAAACACAACTGGGTTAGTGTCCACTTTATGTGAAGCCAACGAGAAAGTAAAAGCACTGTATATCCCTCCTTGGTGTGTGCTAATGGGACGGATAGCCTCGTGGTTAGAGCCGTAGGCTCATGGACATGTTGGCCGTTGCTCTGTCTCTGTGTCTGTCCCATCCACCTGGAAATGACCTCCCTCTTTCACTTCGCCAAAAGCCTTCATTTGATAACCTTCAAAATCCACCTCCGAAACACACTCAATTTCCTAACCTGACACTTTTCCCCCTCAATATCCGTCCCTACTTTTCAACCGCATCCTCTCCTTCCTAATGTGTTTCGCGCGCCGCGCGCGCGCGCGCGTGTGTTGTGTGTGTGTGTGAACACAGTCGTCCCCCGTGTTTAGACACCACCTCAAAGGCGGAATACGGCTACCTTAATGGGCGGGACCAAAGCGGTCCGCAAATATACACAATCTCTCACCATTGGGCAAACCTGGAAAACTCTCATGAGCGCTTTTGATTTGTAGCTTTTACAAGATTCGCGCAATATAAACTTCCATACCTTATTATTAATTTATTATTATTAATTATCCTTAGCAACCCCCCCCCAACCCCCCCCCAAACAACAACAAAAACAACAAACAATCCCCCACCCACCCACCAACAACCAACCGCCCGCCGCAACCAAAACTAAGCGTTAATCTACACTAAAAGTGTGATGAGGGAAGAATGAATCTATTTGAAGAAAAACAAAAATACTAAGACGTCAAGGTTTTTATCAAGAACCAAAACCCCAGTTTTTGAAACGGCTTAAATTGTTAGAATGTATTCTCTGCTTCTATGGTAGCCAATGAGGAGACTCCTGATATTGTCCACGCACTCCTCAAGATTCTTCTCACTCCTCTTCCCTCTACTCTCCTCCCTCTCCGTCTCTACTCATCTCTCTCTCCCCCATCTTACTTCCTCATCTCCTCTCTCTCTCATTCCTCTCATCCTCTCTCCTCTCTCTCTCTCTTCTCTCTCCCCTCATTCTTCTCTACCTCTCTCACTCCTCCTTTGTGATGTTTAGTGTGATTTAAAGTAAAGCCTTTGAAGGCAGAATATTTCAAACCACGAACTCCTCTTTTTCATACATAAAAACACACGTGCGTCAGACACGATCAACGATTCACGATCACGGGAGAGGAGAGAAGAGAGAGGAGAGAGAGAGAGAGAGAGAGAGAGAGAGAGAGAGAGAGAGAGAGAGAGAGAGAGAGAGAGAGAGAGAGAGAGAGAGAGAAAGAGAGAGAGAAGAAAGAGAGAGAGAGAGCAGAGAGAGAAGAGAGAGAGGAAAGAGAGAGAGAGAGAGAAGAGAGAGAGAGAGAGAGAGGAGAAGAGAGAGAAGAGAGAGTAAGAGAGAGAGAAAAAAGAGAAGAGAGAAGAGAAAGAGAAGATAGGAGAGGAAAAAGAGTAGAGAGAGAGCAGCGCGAGCGCGCGGCTCTCGCGCGCTCGCTCCCGCCTCTCCTCGCTCCCCCCCGCGCGCCTCTGCTCTCTCTCTCTCTCTCTCGCTCTCTGTGTTTTCTCTCCCCTCGCCGCTCTCTTCTCGCTCTCCACTTATCGCGCTCGCCCGCTCTCTCCTCTCTCTGACGCGCTCTTCCCTCCGCTTGCCTCTCCCTTGCGCTCCCTCTCGCTCTCTCTCTCGCTCCTCCCTCTCTCCCCTTCCCTCTCCTCCCGTCTAGCGCCCGCGCTCCCTCGCCAGGTCCCGTCCCCCTCCGGCCCACAGCCCAGCCCCCAAAGCCCCGCCCGCGGTTGTGCCCCGCGCACCACCTCCCGCGCAACCAACCACCCTCCCGCCAAAAACACCGCCCCTGACAGGCATCGGCCCAGTAGAGGAGATGGTTGAGTGGGATTGAGGAAGGTTTGAGAGGAGTGGTGTTGTGATGGTGGGGTGAATGAGTGATGTTGTAGGTAGTTAATGATGAGTGTTGTGAACATGTTCTCTACGATGCACACACACACACGCCATGAGCACCCTCCCCACACACATAAATACCACCCTCTCCCGGCCTCCGCCGCCTACAACCGCCCGAAACCGGCGGCGGCGGCCGGCGGCGCACGAAGCCGGCGCAGGCGACTGCGCGCCCCGCCGGGGGAGGAGGTAGCCTACGACGCCGCCCGCCGCCGAAGGTAGGCCTGCATGCGGCGGCGGCGTGACGGCGAGGCGTCGTCCCTCCCTTTCTTCGGCTCCCGCCCGTCGCTTCTGTCCGTCGCCGCCATGCTCTGCTTCTCCGCCTCCTCCGCCGCCTCCGCCTCCGCCGTGCTGCGTCTGCCTGCTTCGGCAGGCGGCGGTCGTCGGCGACGACATCCTCCGCTCGGCCGCAGCAGCCGCCTCCCCCGACGCGTGCGGCCGCCCTCGGCTGCCCCTCCGGCCGCCGCCGACGTCCGCCTCCACAGACGCCGCCGCCTGCCGCCGCCGCCTCCGCCCCCGCCCGCCCCCGCCACCCGGCCGGCACGTCCAGGGGGGGGCGGTTGTCCCCCCCCGGGGGGGGGGGAGGGGGTTTGGGGGGAAAAAAGGGGGGTGGGGGGGAGGGGGGGGGGGGGAAAAGAGAAAGAGAAAGGGGGGCCACGGACAGCACGCGACATACCAACCATAACGAAATAAAAAGTCGACAGCAATTACAGAACCATCAGAAAAGTCAGGCTAGAAACTGTTGGTGTGTGGTGTGGTGGGGTGTGTGTGTGTGTGTGTGGTGTGTGTGTGTAGTGTTGTGTGTGTGTGTGTGTGTGTTTTAAATGTCTTACGTGCACAACACAAACGCATGGCCACTCACAAACACATAAAACATTACGGGAAGAATCCGAAGAAAAGAAAAAGAAGGAGGAGGAGGAGGGAGGAATTGAAGGAGAAGGAGAAGGAGGAG
>CM054148.1:16469397-16486897 GCA_028751875.1 Rapana venosa | reverse complement strand
CACGCACACACACACACACACACACACACACGCACACGCGCACATACCACAACCCCCCCCCCCCCACCACACACACACACCCCTCCCCCCCCCCCACACACTTTTAGCCAAAATAGGCAATGATTATAATTGATGTTTTTGTTGTGTCACATAAGTCTACATGACTTAAATGGCAATACAATAATCTGAATCTGCATCTGAACCCCACTGACCTTTGACGGACTTCATGTGCTGCACGGCCATGCGTAGCACGGTCAGTTTGTCCAGCTTCCTGTTCATGGCGCTGCACATGGGGATCATGGCCGACAACTCCGTGATGTACAGGTTCATCTTGTCCCGCCGCCGCTTCTCGATTTCGCTGTGGTTTTGCCTGAAGAAGACGGAATCTTGTTGCTTTACAAGATTCTGCGCTATATAAATTCCATACAGTAAATCAGAATGAGAAAACATTGTGTCGCCATTATTTTGTAAGTCAGACACACACACACACACAGGGATAGCTCAGTGGTCGGAGCACTCGCTTTCCCCCCCGCCCAGCCAAGGTTAAGCAGCGTCGAGCGTGGTTACCAAGTTAGATGGGTGACCGTTTTGTGCGTCGTGGCTTCGGTACAGTTCCCCCCAGTTCACCCCAGCTGTAAATGGGTACCTGCCCTCTTTAGGGTCAGGGAAAGTAAAGAATCCTCTTCTTTACCATCTCCTCGATGGGCGCCGCCGCCCTCAATATGCTGGACCCTGGAGAAGCTGAGGTTTCTGATGCCTCATCCTCCGATTATATGACCTTATAGGTTATGGGACACCTTGACCTTTACTTTATGGAGTCGGAACGAGACTTGTTTGACACCAAACATAAAAAGTTTTCAACATTTCCTGAAAGATGTAGATTCTTAGATTTCATGCAGAGCTTCTCTTGCTGTCGTGTTTTGTTGCTTTTTGTTTGTGGTTTGTGGATTGTGGTTTGTTGTTTGTGGTTTGCTGTTTGTTGTCGTGGTTTGTTGTTGTAGTTTGTTATTGTCCAGGTTTGTTGTTTGTGGTTTGTTGTTTCAGGTTTGTTGTTTGCGGTTTGTTGTTTGTGGTTTGTTGTTTGCGGTTTGTTGTTTATTGCTTGTGGTTTATTGTTAGTTGTTGTGGTTTGTTGTTTATTGTTTGTAGTTTGTGGTTTGTTGTTTGTTGTTTATTGTTTGTTGTCGTGGTTTGTTGTTTGTTGTCGTGGTTTGTTGTTATTGTTTGTTGTCGTGGTTTTGTTTGTTGTCGTGGTTTGTTGTTGTAGTTTGTTGTTGTCCAGGTTTGTTGTTTGTGTTTGTTGTTTGTTGTTTATTGTTTGTTGTCGTGGTTTGTTGTTTGTTGTCGTGGTTTGCTGTTTATTGTTTATTGTCGTGGTTTGTTGTCGTGGTTTGCTGTTTATTGTTTGTTGTCGTGGTTTGTTGTTGTAGTTTGTTATTGTCCAGGTTTGTTGTTTGTGGTTTGTTGTTTGTGATTTATTGTTTGTTGTCGAGGTTTATTGTTTGTTGTCGTGGTTTTTTGTTTGTTGTTTGTTGTCGTGTTTTTTGTTTGTGGTTTGTTGTTTGCGGTTTGTTGTTGTTGCTGTTTGTTGTCGTGGTGGTGGTGATGATGGCTGTGGTGCGCAACCCAGCTTAACACTCTTGGGGTTTACCCAGAATCTGCTCTCTGACTCGCTTTTCGCAAGAGTAGGCCATTATGTGCCGGAGGGGAACGAATGACAACATTGACAAAAGCGCACACACATGGGGATTAGCTGTTAAAAAAAAATCACGCACGTGCCTCTTATTCCGTTATCCTCGACATGAAAGACCAAATGAACGAAACAAACAATGAAATCAAGTTAGTACACTCAGGATTCACTGTGAGATAGCAAGCCCAGTGGACGGGTTAGTCCAGAGGTAACGCGCCTAACCGGAAAGCGAAAAGTCCAGGTTTGAAGTGTGTGGTGGTTCGTTCGAGTCCCGTCTGTGTCCCTTGGACTTCAAATCCCAGCTAAAATCCCCAGCATATTCTCTCGTTTCTCGGCTACATCTCCGAGGTAACCCCCCCCCCCCCCCCCACACACACACACACACTATAAACATACTGCTAATAAAGGCGGAGAAACAATCAAGGACGCGGGGACAAAGTGAAGGTGATGCCTTGCTTGAAAGGAAGGAGGTAGGAGGAGAGTGGACAGGGGAGGCAACAATGGGCAAAATGCGGACGACATGGAGAAAACACAAAAAGACCACAATGACCGAAAGAAAATACTGCAAGGGGGACATTTCTCAGAGAAGACTTGGGGATACTTTACACACACGCACGCACCCACCCAGAAAATTTTTGCTGTTAATAAAAATAAGACTACTCATAGATTATCTTTGCCCAGGCCCAATAATAACCTCTGTAAGTCAAGCCTTGCTTATTCAGGAAGAACAGTGTGGAATAATCTATCTCTCTTTTTAAAATCAGCCCCCTCGAGACAAACGTTTAAGACACTTACCACTTCTATGATCGAGGTTACCTCAGATCTGGCTGTTTTTGTTGTTATGCCTACCTTTGTTATCTTTGTATCACGGGGAAAGTCTAGCTTCTTTAAATCATGTTTTAAGAGAAAGAACGTCGTATTCTTCAACGTTTCACGCGAGACTGACTATTACCATTTATCACAGAATACGATTTAATATTCTTAAAGTTTTGCAAAATTGTTAAGCGCATGTCTAGTTAATTTATTTCTCTGGAGCACAGTTTATTGTATTGTCAGAAGCTTTGTGTTTTCTTACTGAAAACGTGTTTAGACAGAAATGCTTCTGCAGAAAACGTAGATGTACTTCTGTGGATAAAAATATTCTTTTTGATATTTCTAAGTCTCTTGTAGATAGTTCAGATTTTTGCGTTTCTTTAAAGTTCTTTTATATTGTTTTCCCTCGATGTATTTTTATGTGTAACACTCGTGGTTTAATATCAAACTGTTATCATATTTGTGTCTCTTTCCATTTTACTTTTTATCATTCCTGCTCTCAGTTCTTATTCCGTCTAATATCCCTTCCAGTGAACAAACGTAAAATACAAGAACACACACACACACACACACACACACACACACACACACACACACACACACACACACACACACACACAGCACCACACACACACACACACACACAACACACACACAACACAACACACACACACACAAACACACACACAGCACGCACAGCACCACACACACACACACACACCAAAATATATCCAGGGAAAGCACCAAAATATATCCAGAAGTGACAGAAAATGTAGGTACTGTAACAAAATAGGAAGATGAATTTCTTACTCGATGAATGTATTTATATGATGAGACTCAGACAATAATTTGTTATTAAAAATCAAAACGAAAGACAAAGAACGCAAAACTGTAGTACATAAATTAAGTGACATAAATCACAGTTGATATTATCAAGCAGATTAACGATATGTGTATGGTGTTTGATAAAAAGAGAAAAAGAATGAATGCAACATGTTTAGTACATCACTTTAGCCAAAATAGATAATTATAACGATGTTTTTGTTGTGTCAAATAAGAACATGACTTAAATGGCAATAAATTATCTCGAATTGAATCGAATCTCACACACACACACGCACACACATACACACACCCACACCACACACACACAAACACAACCCCACACACACAAACACACACACAAACACACACACCACACACACACACATACACACACCTACACACACACACCACACACACACACACACACACACAAACACACACACCACACACACACCAACCACACACACACACACACACACACACACACACACACACACACACACACACACACTCACACACACACACCACCACCACCACCCCACACACACCACACACCACCCCCCCCCCACACACCACACCCCCCCCCCCCCCCCCCCCCCCCACCACACACACACACCGACCTCTGATGGCGTCTGGATTCCGGGTCACTGGGATCACACAGGGAAGCGGACTGCAGATCGTCATCACCATTGCCACAGTCGAAGCCACTGCAACAACCAAACCAATCTTTCTCATCCAACCCAACCCATCCAACCCAATCCAGTTTACTTTTCCAATCCGATCCATCTAACCTTATCTACCTTTCCATCCCCAACCTTCCATTCCAGTCCAGTCTTCCATTCCAATCCAATCTTCCATTCCAATCCAATCTTCCATTCCAATCCAATCTTCCATTCCAACCCAATCCAGTCTTAATTTCCAATCCAATCCATCTAACATGATTTACCTTTATACCCCAATCTTCCATTCCAATCCAATCTTCCATTCCAACCCAATCTTCCATTCCAATCCAATCTTTCATTCCAATCCAATCTTCCTTCCCAATCTTCCATTCCATTCCAATCTTCCATTCCATTCTTCTATTCTAATCATACTTTCCAATCCACTCATCCATTCCAATCCAATCTCCTAATCCATTCCACTCTTTCATTCCAACCATCCATTCCAATCCACTCATCCATTCCAATCCACTCATCCATTCCATTCCAATCTTCCATTCCAATCACGTATATCGTCCATTCCAATCCACTCATCCTTTCCAATCATCCTTTCCAATCCATTTTTCCATTCCAATCAATCTTCCATTCAAATCCAATCTTCCATTCCAATACAATCCTTCCATTCCGATCTTCCATTCCAATCCAATCTTCCACTGCAATCCAAATTTCCATTAATTTTTTAAAAAACACACCACCAAATCCAATCTTCCATTCCAATCTTCCATTCCAATCTCTCATTCCAGTCCTCCAATCCGATCTGCAATTCCAATCCACTCCTTACAATCCAATCCAATCCAATCCATACCAAGCTATGACTATGTTTACCGCCCCGCCAGCAGGGTTGTGGCCCTTTGAGAGTTGAAGCTGAAATTAAAATAAAGAGTGTGTGCAGCTATTTACAAATATACACTCAGATACACACGCACACACGCATCCAGCGAGCGCGCACGCGCGCATGTGTGTATGTGTGTGAGTGTGCGCGCGCGTGCATGCGAGTGTGTGTGTATGTGTTTCTTGATATGTGTTTTTTGGGGGGGGTGGTGGGTAGGGGGGGGGGGGGTAGTGTTATATTCATTCAAATGCATCCACTCCTTGATACAAGATTCAGCGATAAATTGCGCGTTTGTTTGATGTAACTATGTTCTCCTGAAATGCCATTTTCTATGATTTTTCATTTCATTTTCATTTTTCGTACAACTTTAAGTCTCGGCAGATTTCTCTGTGTGAAATTCGCGTTACCACAAGAGCAGCGCCACCCATTATTTTCTTTTCTTTTTCCTGTCTGCAACTGCATTTGTTTCCTTATCAGAGTGGATTTTTACTTTTACAGAATTTTGCCAGGGATAACTCTCCTGTTGCCGTGGGTTCTTTTACTGTTACTGTTACTGTTACTGGTCCCGTAACCCGCCAGGGTCGTAGGGGCGCTGCATGGTGGACGAACGGTGGACCAGCTGGCTCCACTTAGCGCGGTCGTGGGCGAGTGCCTGGGTGACATTGAAGTCCTTCCCTGTCCAATCACGGATGTCGTCGGCCCACTTTCTCCTCTGTCTGCCCCGTCTTCTCTTCCCCTGGACTGTTCCTTGCAGGATGGTCTTTGCAAGTCCTTCTGAGCGTTTTACGTGCCCATACCATCTGAGTTTCTTCTTTTTCACAGTGGTCAGTAGGTCTTCATAGTCCCGCACTTGTTGAGTGATCTTTCTGCGGACTTCATTGTTGGTGACATGGTCCTTGTATGAGATGCCAAGGAGCCTCTGAGGCATCTCATTTCTACTGCTTGGATCCTCCTTTGTAGGTCTGCGTTCAGTGTCCATGCCTCACATGCGTAAAGCATGATTGAGATGACTAGCACGTTTAGTAACTTTACCTTGGTTCCGAGAGGGATGTTTCTGTCTCTCCATATGGTCTTCAGTCTTGCAATTGCTGCTGCTGTTTGTGCCGCTCTTGCTAGGATTTCGGTCTTCGATCCTTCCTCACTTATGATGGCTCCAAGGTACTTGAAATGGTCAACTGTCTCCAGTTCTTTTCCGCAGAGAGTGATCTTGGTGGTGATTGGCAGGGCACTATTTGACATGAGCTTGGTTTTCTCGCCGCTGAGTTCCATGCCGTATCGTGAGGATATTTCGTCCAGTTGTTTCACTAGGTTGGCCAGTTCCTCTTCATTTCCTGCCAGACCGTCAATGTCATCGGCAAACCTGAGGTTGGTGATTGTTCGCCCACCAATGCTGACTGTGCCTGTGTGGTCTTCCAAGGCGTCAATCATGATGCGTTCAAGGAAAATGTTAATACAGTGTCGGCGACAGCAGACATTTACAGTTCTTTTACGTGCGCTAAATAATTTTGTCTATACACGTGTTCTGTTGCCTGAGTACGGTATGAGCTCTCGGCTTGTGGATGTATGCTCTATGTCTGTGCTTTGCGTTTGTTCAAGGAACTTGTCTACCTTGAGAATAAATTTATACCAACAGAAGAGAGCAAGAGAGAGAGAGAGAGAGAGAGAGAGAGAGAGAGAGACAGAGACAGACAGTGACAGACAGAGACAGAGCAGACAGAGACAGAGACAGAAACAGAGAGAAGATTAGTCCAGAAATTTATCATCTCAAGGACACCCCCCCCCCTACCACCCCCCCCCCCCCCCCAAACAAACCGTACCACGGACAAAAAAACAGACTTTGACTACTACAAAGCTAAAAGTATAGAGGCCCGTTTGCGATAGGAAAACTGCGGAATTAACCATCTGACGAAGACATCAGCAACACACACCAAAAACCTGGCAAGACTGAATCATGTATGCCCATTATACCACACGCTTGTCAGGGTTTTTTTTCCCCCGCCCAAAATTTCAGTGTCATCAAATGAGCCTTTTCCCATTTAGCCACATACTTAAAATGGAGAATTTCCTTTCTGGCAAATGGCTGTGTGTGTGTCGTTTCTTTCTTCTTAGTGGTTGAGGAAACTGAATCGATATTGAGCGTCTTTTATTTCGTGGAGGGTGTGGGTGGGGGGGGGGGGGGGGGGGGTGGGGGGGTGGGGGGGGGGGGGGGGGGGGGGGGGTGGGTGGGGGTGGGGGGGGGTGGGGGGTGCTTGTGGTTAGAGTATCATGTTCTGGATGTGAGGGCAGCTCAGGGTATAGTTGGGTTTGAATCTTCGTGAATGTTTTTTTTTTGAGAGGGGGGTGGGGGTGGGGGGAGTTAAGATGTTTTGGGAAATTTTTTTGGAGTAGGGGATTTATTTTAGTAGATTGATTGTTTTTGTTTGAAGGAGGAACAGTTTATTGTCGGTCAGTGGGTGTTAGGATCCACTTGTTTAAGAAAAACATAGAATTTCATGAAAACTATCATTTACTGGCTGAATGTGAAAAGACTTGATGAATCAAAGCGCTTTGATTTTGTTGCAATGCAAATAAGCGCTGTATAAATTCCATGTATTCTAAATTATTATTATGAATATCATACTATTCATTTTAGGTGTCAGTCTGATGGGCATTATTTCCAGTACCCTCCCCTGAGTTAAGATCGACATGACTCATCCCTGTGAAAGTCTTAGAACAGACTATACCCGAAGTCATGTTGCCAACGCTTGCATTACAACATATTCCGCTCATCGAAAGAGAAGGCCATTTGCGCTGGTTGGAATGGATGACAAACTTTACATAACCTCGAGCTTAGTGGTTTTTCAATCATTAAAAAAAATTCTTTATTAATTATTATTTTATTCTTTTATTACGAGAATAATGGAACAAGCATTCACTTGCTTTTGTTTTACAGCCAGTCCCCGTGTGTATGAAGTTTGTTAAATTTGGGGTTAGAGCATTAAGCTTGTGATCTGATGGACGGGGATCAAAGAATGAAGAAGAATTTTCTTGCAAGGAGATCGGCCTCTCCATTTGTAGATGAGTAACGTACAAAGAGACAGATCCATAATTAATACCCCGTGGTTAAAACAATCTCCTTTGTTGTTTTTAACACAGTGTGAGCATGTTTACCTTAGATCTATATTAGCGCGTGGTAAAGATAATCTCCCTTGTTGTTCTCTGGTTAAAACAATCTCCTTTGTTGTTTTTAACACAGTGTGAACATGTTTACCTTAGATCTATATTAGCGCGTGGTAAAGATAATCTCCCTTGTTGCTCTCTAACGCAGCATGAGCATGTTAACCTTGAAACAGTTTATCGGAAGTGACCTACAACCTACGATTGACCTAAACAAAAAACTGCAGTTGCCTAGGCGGTCAGGTTTGCTGACAATAATGATGAACGGTCCCCACACCTTGAACAACGCAATGGTCAGTTGTTAGGCGGGCACGGGTTACAACTTTCCGTCAACACAACGGCCAGTCCGCCGACAATGAAGCAACCACGTTTTCATCAACCACCACCCGGCCCTTGAGAAGCTGCTGCCTTCAACCATCTTGGGACCCTGTCATCAATGTGCTGTACAATATAAATGCAAGATGTTCTGCATGCTTGGTTTACCTTCTCATCTAGAGGACTGTTGGGGGAGTGAAGTAATTACTAATGTTAGGTCCAGGGGAAAAGTTCCCTTGAACAGTCCATGGCTGGATCCAAGGCTGTCAACGTGCAACACTCTAACCACTAGGCTATCCTGCTCACCCCTCCCCCCTCCTCTAGTTCAATTCCACCTTGAATAATGAACAACAGCCAAATGATTTAGCAATAGATTATTGTGTATGCTGAGTCAGTGACATTTCTGGGATAACTTGACCATACAGACTGTACTGCTGTGGTGTCCATGTCAAACAAATCAAGTTGAGTCGATTTGAGATATATATATATATATGTGTGTGTGTGTGTGTGTGTGTGTGTGTGTAAGTGTGGTGCACGCAAAATAGGTTGCAACACTTAATGGCAATAACCTTGTTCACTATACATTGTTTTCTCTCTCTGTCTGTCTGTCTCTCTCTGTCTCTGTCTCTCTCTCTCTCTGAGTGTGTGTGTGTGTGTGTGTGTGTGTGTGTGTGTGTGTGAGAGAGAGAGAGAGAGAGAGAGAGAGAGAGAGAGAGAGAGAGAGAGAGAGAGAGAGAGAGAGAGAGAGATGCAGAGGCAGAGCCAGAGTGCAGACAAATTAACTCCAATGAACACAACCCACAAAAATATCAAAGAAAAGAACAACTTACTCCACTGATGTGGAGCTCCGTTTCCGCTTCCGGTCCATGGGAAGAGGGCGGGGGGTGACCCCCCCTTGGAGAGAGGGGGGTGGAGGGAGGGGGCTTGATCACGGCAGGTAGCGGCCAAGCTGTGTCTGCCGGGACTGGGGGAGTGAGCTGCCACAGGTCTGAAAACAACGACACAGCAACCACTCTGGTCAATGCAGTTCCGGACATGATGCACAACACGCACACACGCACACACGCACGCACACACGCACGCACGCACGCGCACACACGCACGCACACACGCACGCACGCACGCATACACACATCTATCTATCTATCTATCTATCTATCTATCTATCTATCTATCTATCTGTCTGTCTGTCTGTCTGTCTGTCTGTCTGTCTGTCTGTCTGTCTACACACCACACGCCACACCACACCACACCACGCTCTCTCTCTCTCTCTCTCTCTCTCTCACACACACACACACACACACACACACACACACACACACACACACACACACACACACACACACACACACACACACACACATATATATATATATATATAATATATATATATATATATATATATATATATATATATATATATATAATATATATAAAACCACACACACACACACACACACACACAACACACACACACACACACACACACACAGGGGGAGAGCGGATAGCCAGATATTCAGATCATTGTGCTCGTGATCTGACGGCCCGGGTTCAAACCACTTCAGAGGCCTCCCCTTCAAGAGGATCTCCCCCCCCCCCCCCCCCCCTGGAGTTAAGGTCAGTACTGTCTCCACTGCCCCAAAAGTCCTTCGGAGGAGACTATAAACCGAGGCCCCGTGTGCCAGCGCACGCAGAACAACTTGCGCACACGTTAAAATACATTTCGCCTCTTGGAAGTGTAGGCTATTAATAATTTTGATGAACGGTTGACAACATTTACAAAACCGCATGCACGTTTTGTTGTTGTTGTTGTTGTTGTTGTTGTTGTTGTTGTTGTTGTTGTTGTTCTTCTTCTTCTTCTTCTTCTTCTTCTTCTTCTTCTTCTTCTTCTTCTTCTTCTTCTTCTTCTTCTTCCTCCTCCTCCTCCTCCTCCTCCTCTTCCTGCTCCTTCTTTTTGCATTCTTCTTCTTTATATTCTTTTTCTTTCTTCTTTCTTTCTTTCTTCCTTCTTTCTTTCTTTCTTTCTTTCTTTCTTTCTTTCTTTCTTTCTTTTTTTCTTTCTTTCTTCTCCTGCTACTGATTATGGTAATGAGGAGGAGGAGGAAGATGAGGAAAGAGAGGAAAGAGAGGAAGAGGAAGAAGAAAGGAGGAGGAGGAAGAGGTGGAGGAGGAGGAGGAAGAAAAAGAACAAGGGAGGAGGAGGGAGAGGAGAAGATGAGGAAGAAGAAGGGAGGATGAAGAAGAAGAGGAAGAAGTAGGGAGGATGGAGAAGAAGAGGAAGAAGAGGAAGGAGGAGGAGGGGGAGGAAGAGGATAAGTCCCAGGTCACAGGCTGTGTGGGGTATCAAAGCTAGCAAAGCGGCGTCCTTATTGGACATGGGATGCAGAGATTGTCCTTCATCCATGACTAATTCACGCAAGGACAAAAATAATGCCCCGAATCTGGAGTGTGGCTGTCTGCATGGCCAGGTACACGAAAAGCCATCATTCGCGCCATCTTCTGTCCTAAACATACAGACAAACACAGAGATAGACAGATAGACAGACACACATTCATGCACGCACGCATGCATGCACGCACATACGCACACACATATACATCCCCCCCACACCCACAAGCGCGCGCGAGCATGTTGGTGTGCCTGAGAGAGAGAGAGAGAGAGAGAGAGAGAGAGAGAGAGAGAGAGAGAGAGAGAGAGAGAGAGAGAGAGAGAGAGAGAGACAGACAGACAGACAGACAGACAGACAGACAGACAGAGACAGAGACACAGAGAGAGAGAGTGACAAGACTCAGAGACAGACAGAGACAGAGACACAAAGCCAGAGAGAGATCTAACCAGTTTAAGACAACGTCCATCTAACGACAACCACACACACACAGACACACACAGACACACACAGACACACACACACCACACACACACACTCACATACACACACACACACACACACACTCACATACACACACACACACACACACACTCACATACACACACACACACACACACACACACACAGCACACACATAGCCACACACACACACACACCAACACACACAGCACACACATAGCCACACACACACACACACACACACACACACACACACGTGCACGGGGCACATACATCCCTTAGCTAACGCCAAAGACTGGACATTGCAGGCAGGCAAGCAGGCAGGCAGGCAGGCAAATTGTATTGCCTTCTTTTCAAACAGACGTCTCAGACTCTAAATGGAAAAGCACTCCAGTGAGCGTCAGGCCTGTTATAGCGTGGGCAGCTGCGTTGATTTAAAGGTCATTGACTTCACGCTGGTTCCAGAGTTTTTGTAGACACCCTTCCTTCCCCCCTCCCCCCCTCCCGCCCACCCCCTTCTCCCTTCATTCTTCCCTTCGCCCTTTTCCTGACAATGGACTCGTTAATGGCGTGCGTACCTCTGGCTCGTGCGTCTTGATGCATGAGGACACGGGGACTAAGTGAGAAACGAGTACGTTGAGTGAGTGCGTGTTGATTATGCGCCAAATAATAGACTAGACTAGATAAATAAATAAATAAATGAATAGATACATAAATAAATAAGTAGAGTGTGTGTATGTATGTATGTGTCTGTGTGTGCCCGCACGTGTGTGTATATAGTCATTATATATATGTAATATGTGTGTGCCCGCGCGTGTGCGTGTGTGCCTGCGCGCGGTGTGTGTGTGTGTGTGTGTGTGTGTGAGAAAAATATACGAGTGTCTAATTCATTATCCGCGAAAAAAAAGGATTTGGATGACTGAGAGACATACAGATAGTATGTCATCCATGGCTCACCTTTCGGCCAAAACGACGACCGGAACTTATTTATTCTTTTAAAATCACTTTATTCTGTTAATTAACGGAGTAAAAGCTCATGCGCTTTTTTACATTCAGTCCCCGTGTGTCTGCAGTTTGTAAATTTTGTCATCTGTTCCCACCGGCACACAATGGCTTTCTCTTCCGAAAAGCGGAACGGGTTTTAACGTGTGTGCGCAAGATGTTCTGCGTGCATTCGCACAGAATCATGTACCGTAGTCAGCCCCAGTCTTTCTTTCAGCGAGGAGCAAGGAGGGGGGGGGGGGGGGGGGGAGGGAACAAAGAAACTGCAGTTAAAGAAAAAGCGATAGAGATAATGTATGTCAAATCAAAATGACTTGAACCATCCCATGAAGGTCAGCCACCTAACTGACAGACGGTACTGGACATTTCAAGCAGAAAATGTAACCATCGCCACGCTGACATCCACGCACAGAGAGAGAGAGAGAGAGAGAGAGAGAGAGAGAGAGAGGTCAAAGGTGAGCATGCGACACTATACTCGCCCACCTGACGCATCATCATCCCTGAGTACACACCACTTCCTCACCAGTCAGCCTCCACGGCTGACCTGTCATTAAAAGGCAAAGGTGTCCCGTGACCTATGTGGTCATAGGGGAGCGAGGCATCAGAGACCTCGGCTTCTCCAGGGAGCCAGCGTATTGAGGGCGGCGCCCGTCTCCTCTCCCTCGCTGCTTGACCTTCCCTGACCCTGAAGAGGTAGGTACCCATTTACAGCCAAACTGTCATTACCACTTTAATTCATTTAACTACCAGCAGCAGCAGCAGCAGCAGCAGCAGGCTGACCCTGTCCTGTGGTAAGTGCATTAATCGCTACAGACAGCCCTTGATGAATCCATTCCTGCCTTCCTTCTCTGCATTAGAACCAGCCTCAGGTCAGGGCGGAAACCCTGCCTTTACGGGATTAAAACGGAAAATGGTCAGTGGACACTGGTCAGTGGAAAATGGTCAGTGGACACTGGTCAGTGGACACTGGTTAGAGGAAAATGGTCAGTGGACACTGGTCAGTGGAAAATGGTCAGTGGACACTGGTCAGTGGACACTGGTTAGAGGAAAATGGTCAAAGGAAAATGTGGTCAGTGGACACTGGTCAGTCAGTGGACACCATCCCAGCCATCCAGAAGCAGTGCGGAATGAATAAGATACCACAGAACAAGCTGTCTGTCTGTCTGTCAATGGTGATGTTGATGATGTTGATGATGATGATAAAAAACAAACAATAATAATAATACTAGTAGTAGTAGAAGTAATAATAACAATAATAATAATAATAATAATAATAATGATAATAATAATAATAGTAATAATATTAATAATAATGATGATGATGATGATGAGAAGAATAGTAGTAGAAGAAGAAGAAGAAGATGATGATGAAAAACAAGAAGAGGAAAAAACCCCCCACTCAAACCACCACCACCTCCAACAACAACAACAAAAATCGTAAATAGTCTCATAACATAACAGAGAGAACCCTTTTATCAAATAAAAACACAATCAAAAGAAAGCAAATTGAAAAAAAAAAAAAATAAAATGACGTGAAACGAAAATGGAATACATGAAATCAAGACCTGCGCTTCATTCTCTGGCTTACACCACATTCATTCACTGAAGAACTACAAAAGCACAAAGCCACCAACAGCACAAGCAGGGGAAGAACATCCAGCCATAGCTTTTTTTTTTTTTTTTTTTTTTTAGTCCCCAAGAAGGAGGGTGGCAGAACGGTTAAGACATTCACCTACCTGACTAACCAGTCAACTGTGAGGGTCCTGGGTTCGATTCCCAGCCTCGCCATTTCTTCTGTCCCAGTTGGGACGAGAAAATCGAACTGAATGTCCAAGTCTTTAGGAGGAGACTGCAAACCGAGACCTCCCTGTGTTGAACCGCAGGAAGAACATCTTTGCGCGCACGTTAAAAAAACCTGTTCCCCCTTTCGGGAGAGTGGGCCGTTTCGGAGGACAACAATTTTAAACATGCATGCACACAGGTGTCGTGTTTAGACACCACCCCTGAAGTCGGAATGCGGCTACCTAAATGTTGGCCGGAAAAGGGAGGGGTGGGGGGGAGGGGAGGGGTAGGGGGTAGGGGTAGGGGGAACGGGTCGCATACGCAAAAATCTCAGCATTGGTGAACCCTCGGAACTGTAGCTGAGAAAACGAAAAGAAAAATAGTCCCCGTCCCTTTACGTACTGTATTTTATTCTCTTATAGGCTTGATTCTTCATATGAAACCCACAGATCAATATTCTAGAACTTTCTCCAACTGTATTTCAGTCAAAGAGAAAATAAACTAATATGTAACCATGAATAAACGTATGATACACAGCCCGTAGATTGAACTGAAATCGAATCGGATCGTGTTTTGGCATGGAACGTTTATCCACTTTACGTTTATCAACTATCCCACTTCTGACATCCTGTAATGTGTCGCATGGCTTAAGGGGTCAGCAATACAGACAGTTATCACGAAGGACGTTTTCATACAACGCAGACGCCATTTTGTATTCCTGGACCGGAAGTGCCGATCCTCTTTATTCCCAAACGGAGCTAGTCTTTTAGTTGCAAACATAAATACTACAAGAGCTGCTTGCTTGTTTGCTCGTTTGTTTGTCTGCTTGTTAGAAAGTTTGATTCTTCGTTTATTTTAATTAAAGGCATAAAGAATACGCGCCAGCATCAGTACATGAACAATAACAACAACAATCACACACACACACGCGCGCGCGCGCACGCGCGTACACCCACGCATGCAAGTGTGTAAAACACACACACACACACACACACACACACACACACACACACACACACACACACACACACACACACACACACACACCACACACACACACACACACACTCTCTCTCTCTCTCTCTCGCTCTATCTATCTATCTATGTATCTATCTATGTATCTATGTATCTATCTATCTATCTATCTATCTATCTATCATCTATCTATCTATCAATCAATCAATCTAACAAACGAACTAATTAACTAGGTAACTAACTAACTAGCTAACTAACTAACGAATTAATGAACTACCCATCTACCCACCCACCCACCCACTCACCCACCTACCTACCTACCTGCCTACCTAACCAACCACCCACCCACACACCCAACCAACCAACCACCCATCCACCCATCCACCCACCCACCCATCCAAACAACTAACGAACCAACTCTCTAACAAGAACCCGGTACCACTGACCACCCCCTGACCTCTGTCTCTGTCTCTCTTTGTGTCTCTGTCTCTCTCTGTGTCTCTCTCTCGCTCTCTTTTTCTGTCTCTCTCTTTGTGTCTCTGTCTCTCTCTCTTTGTCTCTCTCTGTGTCTCTGTCTCTCTCTGTGTCTCTGTGTGTGTGTGTCTCTCTCTCTTTCTCCCCCTCTCTCTCTCCCCCCTCCCCCGCACTCCGTTCCTTGGTTACAGCTACGATGGTGAGACTTTGCGTACGCAACTATTTTCTTACAAGTACGGAGACTTCAATATAGAAAACGATGGGAAGACAACATCAGAGAGTGGACTGGCCTTGAGTGAAACGATTAGTTACGGAAAGCAGAGGATCGCGGGGAGTGGAGGAAGCTGGTTGCAAAATCTTCAGTGGTGCCTGCCCCCCACGGTCCACGGGACTAGGAGATAGGTGAATGTGAAGGTGATAGACACTTCAATCTCAACTACTTACAATCATGGACACTTCAATCTCAACTACTAACAAGTGTAAACACTTCAATCTCAACTATTTAAAAGTATACGCACTTCAATCTCAACTACTTACAAGTATAAACACTTCAATCTCAACTACTTACAATTATAGACACTTCAGTCTCAACTACTTACAAGTGTAGACACTTCAATCTCAAGTACCTACAAGTGTGGACACTTCAATCCCAACTACTTACAAGTGTAAACACTTCAATCTCACTAACTTACAAGTGTGGACACTTCAATCTCAACTACTTACAAGTGTGTACACTTCAATCTCAACTACTTACAAGTGTGGACACTTCATTGTCAACTACTTACAAGTGTAAACACTTCAATCTCAACTCCTTTAAATGTAAACACTTCAATCTCAACTACTTACAAGTGTAAACACTTCAATCTCACCTACTTACAAGTGTAGACACTTCAATCTCAACTACTTACAAGTGTAAACACTTTAATCTCAACTCCTTTAAATGTAAACACTTCAATCTCAACTACTTACAAGTGTGGACACTTCAATCTCACCTACTTACAAGTGTAAACACTTCAATCTCAACTACTTACAAGTGTAAACACTTCAATCTCAACTATTTACAAGTGTAAACACTTCAATCTCAACTACTTACAAGTGTGGACACTTCAATCTCACCTACTTACAAGTGTGGACACTTCAATCTCAACTACTTACAAGTGTGAACACTTCAATCTCAACTATTTACAAGTATACATACTTCAGTCTCACCTACTTACAAGTGTGGACACTTCAGTCTCACCTACTTACAAGTGTGGACACTTCAGTCTCACCTACTTACAAGTGTGGACACTTCAGTCTCACCTACTTACAAGTGTGGACACTTCAGTCTCACCTACTTACAAGTGTGGACACTTTAATCTCGACTGGAGGTAACACTCCTGCTGACAAAACTGGAAATCACCGATAGGATCCCCGTTTGAACTCTCCCTCCCCCTCCCCCCTCCCCCTCGCTACCCTCCCGCCCCCCAATCCACATTAGACTGTGAGTCGTAATCTGGCCGCTAGTCTTTCGGATGAAACGATAAAGTGAGATCCCGTGAGGCTTGCTCTCTTTTGGCACGTAAAAGAACCTACAGCAACAAGACAATTGTCTCTGCTGGCAAAATTCTGTACCGAAAGGTTGTTGTCATAGGGGAAGAAAATAATTAATACTCTTACAAAACAGGAGAAAGAAACAAACAAGGTAAGGGTGGCGCTGCACTTGTGGCGACGCAATCTCCCCAGGGAGAGCAGACCCAATTTCACACAGTGAAATCTCCAGTGACTGCAACTTATACAATACAATGCAATATAATACAATACACTACAAGAAATTACACTACACTACACTACACTATACTGCACTGCACTACACTACACTACACTGCACTGCACTACACTGCACTGCACTGCACTGCACTACACTACACTTCACTACACTACATTATACTACACTGCACTGCACTGTACTACACTACTCTGCACTGCAATACACTGCACTGCACTGCACTGCACTGCACAACACTACACTATACTACATTGCACTACACTACACTACGCTACGCTACACTACACTACACTACATATT
>CM054148.1:16456897-16464397 GCA_028751875.1 Rapana venosa | reverse complement strand
CTCTCTCCCTCTCTATCTCTCTCTCCCTCTCTATCTCTCTCCCCCCCCTCTCTCTCCCCCTCTCTATCTCTCTCCCTCTCTATCTCTCTCCCTCTCTATCTCTCTCCCTCTCTATCTCTCTCTCCCTCTCTATCTCCTCCCCCCCCCTCTCTCTCTCTCCCTCTCTATCTCTCTCTCCCTCTCTATCTCTCTCCCCCCCCTCTCTCTCCCCCTCTCTATCTCTCTCCCCCCCTCTCTCTCCCCTCTCTATCTCTCTCCCTCTCTATCTCTCTCTCCCTCTCTCTCTCTCTCCCTCTCTATCTCTCTCTCCCTCTCTATCTCTCTCCCCCCCCTCTCTCTCTGTCCCTCTCTATCTCTCTCCCCCCCCTCTCTCTCTGTCCCTCTCTATCTCTCTCCCCCTTCTCTCATCTCCCCCCTCTCTCTCTCCCCTTCTCTATCTCTCTCCAACTCTATCTCTCTCTCCCTCTCTATCTCTCTCTCCCTCTTTATCTGTCTCTCCCTCTCTATCTCTCTCTCTCTCTCACCTCTCTCCTCTCTCCCTCTCTATCTCTCTCTCCCTCTCTCTATCTCTCTCCCTCTCTTCCCCCCTCCCCCTTCTCTCTCTCTCCGAGAGTTCTAATTGTTTCCATTTTCCTTCCCCTTTCCTCCCCATTCAACCTTTTCATTCTTCTCTGCTTCCTCCTCTTCTTCTCTTTCCTGTTCTTTTTCTTCTTCTCTCTCGTCTTCTTCCCTTTCGTCTTGTCCTCTTCATAAACTAATAATGATAAATACTGCACACACCTCTTCCCTTCTCTCTCTCTCTCTCTCAAATAAAGATCATTCATTCATTCATTCATTCATTCATTCATTCATTCATTCATTCATTCATTCATTCATTCATTCATTCTTCCCCTCTCTCAATCTCTCCCTCCCTCCCTGAAAGATGGACGTATGGTGGAACTGTGATTTCTGTGGTGAATGTATACAAATATTTAGGTATATATTTTTCTACTCGTTTAAGCTTTACGTTTGCGTGTAAAGACCTCGCAAGTAGAGCAAAAGGTGCATTGTTATGTATAATGAAGAAGTTAACTTTGTTAAATAACGAATCTCTTTCTCTATTTATAAAATTATTTGATGCCCAAATTCAACCTGTATTGCAGTATGGAGCTGAGATCTGGGGTCTGTATCCTGCTGCCGTACACTGTGAGAAAACCCATTTATTTGCGTTGAAAAAGTTTCTGGGAGTGTCACTCAAGACACCAAATGATCTTGTGTACAGGGAAACAGCAAGGTATCCCATGTCACTGCTTTCTATTGTTAGATGCATACAATATTGGATAAAAGTAACTCAGATGAGTGCAGAAAGATTGCCCTTTAAAGCATATAAAATGTTGTTAGATTTAGATAGTAGAGGCAAAATCAATTGGGCTTCAAATGTAAGATTAAAATTATATGAATTGGGTTTTGGGTACGTGTGGTTAAACCAAGGAGTTGGAGATGTGCGTGGTTTTATTCAACAGTTTTGTGAAAGGTTGATTGATTGTTGCTGGCAAAATTGTGAGAGTCATGTACAGAATAGTGATAGATTTTACCACTATAGAATGTTTAGTCAAGTAAATTGTGTACCAACTTATATGTCCATGCATATTGATAGACATTTGAAGCGTATAATGACACGATTTAGATTTGGTATCTCGGATATCAATGTACATTATTATCGCTATAGAAATGCACTTGCCACAAATCTTCAATGCCCAATTTGTAAATGTTCAGTAGAAGATGAAATCCATTTTGTGCTTTCCTGTCCAGGGTTAAGAGATATACGAGAGCAATTCATACCACACAAGTACTGTAGAGATCCATGTTTATTCAGTTTGGTTTTGTTATTAGCTTCGACGAATGAATGTATTGTAAAACAACTGGCAGTATATATGTATAAAGCATTTAAAAGAAGAAGTATCTATGCAACATAACAACATCACACGTACATCATATTGTTTGCTTGTATTATTTGTATTTCCCCTTCTAAGGGGTCATGGCCTTTATGAATAAACATTTCATATCATATCATATCTCTCCCTCCCTCCCTCCCTCTCTCTCATGTATCTGTCCTGTGTATACAACTATCTCTATTCCGTTTGTTTATGCATGTTTACATTTTACCTAATTCTTTAGACATTTCATTATTGTTTGTTTAATTGAATGTTTGGTTGATTGATTTACCTTTTAAACTGAGGGCTGGATGAAAAAAAAGCCACCATTGTGCTTATTCTTTCCCTCAATAAAAATGTTCATTCATTCATTCATTCATTCATTCATTCATTCATTCATTCATTCATTCATTTCATTCATTCATTCATTCATTCTCTCTCATCAGGTGGGGTGTGTAGTGCCTGGTCTTCTCCTGGGCTTGTCACTCTGCAGAAGGTCTGCCCGCTGCTAACCTCAGCCGACACATTCCGACTTCAGAGCAGCTCATTACAGGTTGCATGCTGGGTATGTTCGTGTCTTCATAACTCACCGAACGCTGACACGAACCACGGGATCTTTAACGTGCATAACTGATCTTCTGCATATGTTTATGCACAAAGGAAGTTTAATAGGTCTGCGCTTGGAAGTTGACATAGGGGGAGGAGGAGTCCCATAACCTATAAGGTCGTAGGGGAGCGAGGCATCAGAGATCTCACTTCTCTAGGGGCCAGTGTATTGAGGGCGGCGCCCATCTCCTCTCCCTCGCTGCTTTACCTTCCCTGACCCTAAAGAGGGCAGGTACCCATTTACAGCTGGGTGAACTGGGGGAACTGTACTGAAGCCAAGGCGCGCAAACGGTCACCCATCCAACTGGTAACCACGCTCGACGCTGCTTAACTTGGCTGGGGGAAAGTGAGTGCTCTGACCGCTGAGCTATCCCGCACCCCAAGTTGACATGGGAGAGGGTAAAAAAATCCCCACCCTTAACTCACCAGACGCTGACGCCGAGATTCGAACCCACGACTTCATGGACCTATGGGATTGAAGTCAACTGGTTTTAACCACACAGCTACGGCGTCCATCGAGAGGAAGGTACAAATCTTTGTTCATGTTCGTGATGATGTTATTGTATAAGGAACCTTCACAAACAAGTGGGGACGGGATAGCCTAGTGGTTAGAACATTGCGCTCGCAATCTGACAACCCGGGTTCGATTCCCGTTCAAGGGGGATATTTTCCCCTGGAGTTACCATCAGTGCAGACTCCACTCTCCCCAAAAGTCCTTCGGATGAGACTATAAACCGAGGCCCCGTGTGCGAACGCACGCAGAACATCTTGCGTACACGTTAAATCCTGTTCCGCTTTTCGTAAGAGTAGGCGCCGCTGTGTGCCGGTGGGAACAGATGACAGAATTTACACAACCGCATACACACGGGGACTGGATGTAAAAAAGCACATAAGTGCTTATTCCATTTTCCTCGTTATAAAACATAAAAAACAAACAAACCCACCCACAGTAGTTGAAAATCGGAAAGAGCGGAAAACTACCCCCAGACTGTCCTGGCTAACTTGGAAGGTTCAATGCCCAGCTGTATTCCTGAAGCTGGCATATGGCTACCTGAACAGTGGAGGAAAAAACGGTCGCATACGCAAAAACCTCACCATTGATACACCTCGGAGCAGTAGCCGAGAAACAAACAAACAAACGAACGAACGAACAAACAAAAACCCCAAACAAAAGAGACGTCAACAAACACCGCTATCTGATTACCAACAAATTCAATCTGTATCAGCTTGAATGTCAATATCGCAACTTTGGAAATTGAATTACAAAAGCAAACAAACAAACAAACAAACCAACAAAACAAAACATTGTGACGATTCTGATGTGCCACGTCGGAAATATCACAAACTTCATCTCATCACCACTATCAACATAAATCAGCAACACACACACCGACACCCACCCACCCACACACACACCCACACACACACACACCACACAAACACACACACACACACACAACGCGCGTGAAAAAAAACGAAGAATAACAAATGTACTTCTTCAGCCTTTCACAACAGCTTCTTCGCACCATTTGAAAATAATATAAAGTTACAACCCCCCCCCCCCCCCCCCCCCCATCAAAAATAGCTTTTTCGAAAGATTCAATGGCAGCTTGCGTGTGTATATGTGTATGCGTGTGCATGTGCGTGCGTGCATGCGTATGCATGCGTGTGTATGCTGCGTACGTGCGCGCGCGCGCGCGCGTGTATGTGTATGTGTGAAAGATACTTGACAGAGTCAAGGTGGCGGTGAGGGGTAGGCGGTGTTATCTTTCTATCAATTCCTCTGACAGGAACGAGGTCAGCACAAAACTGTATTTATTATTTCACAACAGGGCTACTGCACACAGCACAGCACAGCACAGCACAGCGCAGCACAGCACAGCACAGCACAGCACAGCGCAGCAGAGCGCAGCGCAGCACAGCACAGCACAGCACAGCACAGCGCAGCGCAGCGCAGCGCAGCACAGCACAGCACAGCGCAGCGAAGCGCAGCACAGCACAGCACAGCACAGCACAGCACAGCGCAGTGCGAGAAAAGATCAGTTCTGATTTCTGAAAGGCAAAAGACGTCTCAACTCTCACCCCCCACCCCACCCCGCACCTGCCCTCTCTAATTATTGTTATTTCTATCTCAACCTCCCCCCCCTTCCCTCCCCTCTCTCTCTAAAATAATCGAATTTGAGTTCTCTCTCTCATGTCATCATGATCTCATCATTCATCATCATCATCATTCTCATCATCTTCATCATCATCATCATCATCTCATCATTCTCTCTCTCTCTCTTTGCGCGCGCGCGCGCGCGCGCGCTGCGTGTGTGTGTGTGTGTGTGTGTGTGGTGTGTTTGTGAGTGTCTCTGTGTGTGCATGGTGTGTGTGGTGTGTGTGTGTGTGTGTGTGTGTGTGTGTGTGTGTGGTGTGTGTGTGTGTGAGTGTGTGTGTGTGTGAGTGTGTGTGTGTGCACACTGTGCACCTACGTATGTTTTCTCCTGTTTTTTTCGTCCTTCACCTCGTCTTCTTTTTGAGATCTACACACACAATCGCGCGCGCACGCATGCATGCATAATCACTTACATACACATATCCACCCCCCACCTCCCCCACACACGTTCCCCTCATCCCCCCACCCATCCTGATTTCTGACCCCTGAAGCGATCAAATTTCAGCAATGATTCATCTAACCAATCGATCTCTACCCTAACGTAACCCCCACCTCCACCTCACCACCACCCACCTATCCACCCCCACCTACCCCCACCCCGCCTGCCCCTGTCAGAAAGATGATGGCTGAGCGAGAGTAAACAGATCTTACGACGGAAATAACATTGCCTCGGCATTGCTACACCGAGTGGCATTCACATAGCGCACCCCCAAAAACAACAACAACAACAACAAACAAACAAAACAACACCACAACAAACTACAAACAACCCAAACCAAAACAAAAAAGCCCAAACAAACACAAACAATAAGCAGAACCCCCCCCCAAACCAAAAAACATCAACAAACAAATCCCACCCCCATCCCCCCAAAAAATAACCCCTAAAAAATAAGAACCCCCACCAACCCCCGCGTCTCTCCGCCCCCCCACCCCCAAACCAAACCAAAAAAATGCAAAACGAAACTGTGGTTATCCTTCTTTTTTTTGTGGACAACCAAAGACAAAAGACAGCTGCCTTGCGCTGCATGAAGACAACAACAAAATAGTCCACACCCTGCAGCCCAGTATTATTATGATATGCGCATGAATGGCAAGGAGGAGGAGGAGGAGGAGGTGGAGGAGGAGGAGGTGGAGGAGGAGCCGGAGGTGGAGGTGGAGGAGGAATGATTGAATTGGAAGCTGAGGAGAAAAGAAAGAATGGAAAGTCCTGAGAGTGATTATGTTGCATTCTGTCTGTCTGTCTGTCTGTCTGTCTGTCCGTCCGTCCGTCCGTCCGTCCGTCCGTCCGTCCGTCCGTCCGTCTATCTATCTATCTATCTATCTATCTATCTATCTATCTATCTATCTATCTATCTACCTATCTATCTACCTATCTATCTATCTATCTATCTATCTATCTATCTATCTATCTATCTATCTGTCTATCTATCTGTCTATCTATCTGTCTGTCTATCTATCTATTCATCTGTCTGTCTGTCTGTGTGTGTCTATCTCTCCCTCTCTCTGTCTCTGTCCGTCCATCTCTCTCTCTCTCTGTCTGTCTCTCTGTCCGTCCGTCTATCTCTCTCTCTCTCTCTCTCTCTCTCTCTCTCTCTCTCTCTCTCTCTCTCTCTCTCTATCTATCTATCTATCTATCTATCTATCTATCTATCTATCTATCTATCTATCTCTCTCTCTCTATGTATCTATCTATCTCTCTATGTATCTATCTATCTATCTATCTATCTATCTATCTATCTAGAAGACCACGGGGGCAACACTGAAAATATTACAGCCATCTCTCAAGCTCTCCACACCTCGCGGCTTTCAGGTTTCTGAAAGCAAGTCGTTACAAGAAATCGACCTAGGAGATCGTGAAAATCCCCCCAACCTCATTTTCACTAAATACCGGACGGCGAAACTCGAATCCAGGACTTCATGATGATATAATGGAGCCCACGTAACGTAACGAGACTAAAGTCAAAGGGTCTTAACCACTAGGCCACACCGCCCCTCAGGGTGTGGTGTAACTGACTGCAGAGCTCAAGGACAGAGCCAGAGGCCAGTGCCCCCATTCAAGGGATGACGATACCATGCCTGCCTGTCTGCCTGCCTGCCTGCCTGCCTGCCTGTCTGTCTGCCTGTCTGTCTGCCTGCCTGCCTGCCTGCCTGCCTGCCTGTCTGCATGCCTGCCTGCCTGTCATGACTTTATAAGTTTTTTTTCCTTCTCTTTTTCCCCCCTTGGTTTTGTTGTTGTTGTTGTTTTCTTTTCTCTCTCTTTTTCTTCTTCTTTTTTTGTTGTTAATTTCCTCGTTGTTGTTGTTGTGTTGTTGCTGGTTTTTTTTTGGGTTTTTTTTTTGGGGGGGGCTCTTTTTGTTGGGTATTTTTTTTTTGGGGGGGGGTTGTTTTGGGGTTTTTGTTTTATTTGTTGGTCTTTTTTGTTGTTGTTTGTTTTGTTTTTGTCCTTTGTTTCTACTGTGTGAGAGTGTGAGTATTGGGTTGTTATTATTACTAAGATGTATCCCTACAGGCGGGGACTAGATGTATAAAAAGCACACGAGTGCTTATTCATTATCCTCGAAATAAAAGACTTTGTCATTGTCATTGTCTGCCTGCCATGCTGATTGTGGGCGGCTACGGCGGATGATTGGGCTGGTACAGGGATGATTATTGAGGCTGTGCGCTGCTTCACTCTCTACTGTAGGCTAGACACATAGCCCGAATCCCTGACTACTAGGCTGTGCATCTCTTGTGGGGCAGAGTTTTGAGTAGTGTTGTATCTCTGGCTTGTGTGTGTGTGTGTGTGTGTGTGTGTGTGTGTGTCGGGGGGTGGGGGGTGGGGTG
>CM054148.1:16429397-16431897 GCA_028751875.1 Rapana venosa | reverse complement strand
CTGTCTGTTTGTATCTCTCTGTCTCTTGTTTCTCTGACTCTGTCTCGGTGTCTGCCTCTCTGTCTCTGTCTGCCTCTTTGTCTCTGTCTGCCTGTCTGTGGCTCTCTGTCTGTGTCTCTTGTCTCTCTGAATCTCTGTCTCTGTCTGTCCGCCTGTGTCTCTCTGCCTGTCTGTCTGTGTGTCTGTGTGTCTGTCTCTCTCATGTATGGGCTAATGGCCTTTTGTGAATACATCTTTCGAGTCCCTGTCTGTCTGTCCCTCTGTCTGCCTGCCTCCGTCTCTCTGTGTCTTCTGTCTGTCTGTCTGTCTGTCTGTCTGTCTGTCTGTCTGTCTGTCTGTCTGTCTCTCTCTCTCTCTCTCTCTCTCTCTCTCTCTCTCTCTCTCTCTCTCTCTCTCTCTCTCTCTCTCTCTCCTAGGAAGCTCTTAGCCAAGGCAGGAAGGAAAGAAATAAAAAAGAAAAAAAAGAGAAGAGGTCGTGCTTTCAAGGCACACTCAGGAGCACCTAAAAGAAACCCACCTCAACAAAGATGATTGCCCCTGGCCAAGAAAAGCCACTCGGAAAAGAACAAAAAAGGTAAAGGTAAAGGAGTCCCATAACCTATAAGGTCGTAAGGGAGCGAGGCGTCAGAGACCTCAACTTCTCTAGGGCCAGCATAATGAGGGTGGCGGCGCCCATCTCCTCTCCCTCGCTGCTTTACCTTCCCTGACCCTAAAGAGGGCAGGTACCCATTTAAACAGCTGGGTGAACTGGGGGAACTGTACTGAAGCCAAGGCGCGCAGCAAACGGTCACCCATCCAAGTGGTAACCACGCTTGACGCTGCTTAACTTGGCTGGGGGAAAGCGAGTGCTACAACAACAGCCCCAATAACCCACATGTGCTGGCCCTGTGACGAAGATGACCATCACTCTTCGTTCTTCATTCTTCCTCATTCTTCCTCGTCGTCCTTAACTTCGTGTCTCAAGCCACCGCGCAAAAAGGTCACAGCAGGTCTGCGTTTTCACACAGCAGGTCTGCGTTTTCACAAAGGTTTTCACACAGCAGGTCTGCGTTTTCACACACAGCAGGTCTGCGTTTTCATACAGCAGACGGAGAAAACGATGGGAAGACGACATGAGGGTGTGGACTTGGCCTAAAGTTGGAACGAATTGCTACGGAAAGCAGAGGACCGCGGGGGGAAAGTGGAGGAAGCTGGTTGGAAAAATCTTCATTGGTGCCCCCTACGGTCCACGGGGACTAGGGGATAGGTGAGGTGAGAGATCTGACAGGCTTCAAGCAACGCTGCATGCAAGATAACTCAACCTCACACGACTGACACACCAAACAAACCACTTTCGAGCTTCCCCTTTTAAAAAACAACAATGAAAACTTCACAAAGAACAGGATACACCATACGACGAAACACGCCAAACAACAACCAAACAAAGACGATACTATAGACCCCACCCCCCTCCACCTCCACCTCCTCAACACCCCCTCCTCCCTTAAAAAACACACCAAAAAACCGAAACAAAACAAATGCAACCAAACGCAACCCAATCAACAGCCTTGTTGAAGGGGAAAAATGCTGCAGAAATCCATATCCTGTTTCTACGGACATCGTCGTCAAGAAAGTGAAAACGGTTTTTTTGCTTGTATAGTTATACTTTAAACGAAAGGAGACGTTGAAGGAAAGGAAAGGAATCTCTTTGTAGTTGGACTAGTACCATACGATCTCTCAAACAAACAAACAAAACAAAAAAACAAACAAACAAACAAGTAAACAAACAAACTTGAAATCTGTGAAGTAGGTTAATCTCTCTCTCCCTCTCTCTCCCTCTCTCTCTCTCTCCCTCTCTCTCTCTCTCTCTCTCCCTCCCTCTCTCCCTCCCTCTCTCCCTCTCCTCTCCCTCCCTCTCTCTCCTCCCCTCCCTCCCTCTCTCTCTCTCTCTCTCTCTCCTCTCTCTCCCTCCTCTCCTCTCTCTCTCTCTCTCTCTCTCTCTCTCTCTCTCTCTCTCTCTCTCTCTCTCTCTCTCTCTCTCTCTCTCGGGGACGGGTTAGCCTAGTGGTTAGAACATTGCGCACGCAATCTGACGACCCGGGTTTGAATCCCGTTCAAGGGGATATTTTCCCCTGGAGTTAACATCAGTGCAGACACTGCTCTCCTAAAAAATCTTTCGGATGAGACTATAAACCGAGGCCCCGTGTGAGAACGCCTGCAGAACATCTTGCGCACACGTTAACTCCTGTTCCGCTTTTCGAAAGAGTAGGCTATTGCATACCGGTGGGAACAGATGGCAAAATTTACAAAACCACATACACACGGGGACTGGATGAAAACAAGAACATGAGTGCTTATTCCAGTATCCTCGAAAAAAGAAGAAGAAAAAACCAACCCTAACACAACACAGAAACACATACCACACACAAACACATACCACACACAAACACATACCAACCACACAAACACATACCACACCACACAAACACATACCACACCACACAAACACATACCACACCAA
>CM054148.1:16411897-16419397 GCA_028751875.1 Rapana venosa | reverse complement strand
CAACCCCTTCACTGTTTTCACAGTAACATCAACCACTTCACTTTTCAGTAACATCAACCACTTCACTGTTTTCACAGTAACATCAACCACTTCAGTAACATCAACCGCTTCACTGTTTTCACAGTAACATCAACCACTTCAGTAACATCAACCGCTTCACTGTTTTCACAGTAACATCAACCACTTCACTTTTCAGTAACATCAACCGCTTCACTGTTTTCACAGTAACAGTAACATCAACCACCTCACTGTTTTCACAGTAACATCAACCACCTCACTGTTTTCACAGTAACACCAACCACTTCACTGTTTTCACAGTAACATCAACCACTTCACTGTTTTCACTAACATCAACCACTTCACTGTTTTCACAGTAACGTCAACCCCTTCACTGTTTTCACAGTAACGTCAACCCCTTCACTGTTTTCACAGTAACATCAACCACTTCACTGTTTTCACAGTAACATCAACCACCTCACTGTTTTCACAGTAACATCAACCACTTCACTGTTTTCACAGTAACATCAATCACTTCACTGTTTTCGCAGTATCATCAATCACTTCACTGTGTTTGGTATGTACACCAAATACATCGAACGATCTTACTGAATAAAGTTCCAACACTTTCAAAGCATAAAAGATGTACTTATAAACGCCCAAAATGTTTTCACTGGCAGGCATTTTTACTCTGTAAAATACTTTGAAGGAATTTCTCGAGTAAAAAAAAAGGTAAAGGTGTCCCATAACCTTTGTGGTCGTAAGGGAGTGAGGCATCAGAGACCTCAGCTTCTCTAGGGCCAGCATATTGAGGGCGGCGCCCATCTCCTCACCCTCGCTGCTTTTACCTTCCCTGACCCTAAAGAGGGCAGGTACCCATTTACAGCTGGGTGAACTGGGGGAACTGTACTGAAGCCAAGGCGCGCAAACGGTCACCCATCCAAGTGGTAACCACGCTCGATGCTGCTTAACCTTAGCTTGGGAGAAAGCGAGTGCTCTGACCACTGAGCTATCCATCCCCCCTCCCCTATTCGGGTATATTTTCACAATATTTCAACAGATATTTCTCTCGCAGGTCTGTATTTGGTGCGTTCAAGAGAAACGCTTATGACTGGCTAGGGCCTTGAGGCACGGAACGACAGTTGTAGTAGTATGTTCTTTCGAGCCAGAAGGCCCATAGAGCCGGAGCTTATCCCGGTTTCTGTAGCGTTAAGCGAACTGATGGTTTTTCACCACCCCTGTGACAGGACGCTAGTCTGTCGCCAGATACTTCCCCAGCAAAGCTGGTACCCATTTGTACACCTGGGTGGAGTGAGGAAAATAGGAGTAAAGTGTCTTTCCCAAGGACACAACACCGAGCCCAGCGGGGATCGAACCCGCGACCTCTGGATCACGAGTTGACCGCCTAAACCACTCGACCACGGTGCCTCCGAACGACAGTAGAGCTGGTTTTAAAACCCGTTTTAATCTGTTTCTCACCGCACAGTTTTAATCCGACTTTTAGAAATGCTGCGAAGTGACAGGCCCTATACGGCCTCTGCGATCGGCGGGGCTATAAACAGCAGGGTTGGACTGGCATCAGTTTTGTCACAGAGAGGAACCCTTTTAGGATTTGTCATTATTATTTATTGTTTTGCATTTAAATGGTTAATTCCAAGTAAAATTTTTTTAGCAAGACCATATCGTGATACCAGTGAGATTATCTTTCAGGCTATAAAACTGTTTTAAATGAGAGAGAGATAGAGAGGGAGAAAGAAAGAGAGAGAGAGAGAGAGAGAGGAGAGAGAGAGAGAGAGAGAGAGAGAGAGAGAGAGAGAGAGAGAGAGGAGAGACAGACAGACAGACAGACAAGAGAGAGAGAGAGGGGGGATTATTATTATTTCATTATATATTTATTCTTTTATTTCGAGGATAATGGAATAAGCACTCATGTGCTTTTTTATATCCAGTCCCCGTGTGTATGTAGTTTTGTAAATTTTGTCATCCGTTCCCACCGGCACACAATTGCCTACTCTTCCGAAAAGCGGCACAGGTTTTACCGTGTGCGCAAGATGTTCTGCGTTCGCACACGGGACCTTGGTTTACAGTCTCATTCGAAGGACTTTTGGGGAGAGTGGAGTCAGCACTGATGTTAACTCCAGGGGAAAATATGCCCCTGAACGGGTTTCGAACCTGGGTCAGCAGATCATGAGCGCAATGCATGCGCAATGCTCTAACCAACCAGGTTATCCCGTCCCCCGAGAGAGAAAAAGAGAGCGAGAGAGAGAGAGAGAGAGAGAGAGAGAGAGAGAGAGAGAGAGAGAGAGAGAGAGAGAGAGAGAGAGAGAGAGAGAAAGAGAGAGAGAAAGAGAGAGAGAGAGAGAGACAGACAGACAGATAGATTACAATTTTAAATTTTTTAAAATTTTATTCTTTTTCGAGGATAATGGAATAAGAACTTACGAGCTTTAAAAAAAAATCTAGTCCCCGTGTGAATGCGGTTTTGTAAATTTGTCATCTGTTCTGTAAGAGAGAGAAAAAGAGTGAGAGACAAACATACAGACAGACAGAGAGAGAGAGAGAGAGAGAGAGGAGAGAGAGAGAGAGAGAGAGAGAGGGGAGAGAGAGAGAGAGAGAGACAGACAGACAGACAGACAGACAGACAGACAGACAGAGACAAAGAGAGAGATAGACAGAGATAGACAGACAAATACAGAGAGAGAGAGAGAGAGAGAGAGAGAGAGAGAGAGAGAGAGAGAGAGAGAGAGAGAGACAGAGAGAGAGAGGGAGGGAAAGAGAGGTTTTCCCATTTTAAGCTGGTAAGAGGAGAGGTGCAGCAGCTCACCAGGTCACACCAGCTGTCAATCGTGCAGTATCTGCATCCATTTTGCTTTAAAAAACCCCAAAACATTTAGTTAAAAAAACGAATCATACATCTACACACTTCTTACATTAGAGCAACAACAACAAGATAAAAGCTTATATTGCGCTCAACAGCAATAAAGTTTGAAACTTTTTAATATCGAAAATAATGGAATAAGCACTCGTGTTTTTTTTTTATCCAGTCCCCGTGTGTATGCGGTTTTGTAAATTCTGCCATCTGTTCCCACGGGCACACAATGGCCTAATCTTACAAAAAGCGGAACAGGATTTAACGTGTGCGCAAGATGTTCTGCGTGCGTTCGCACACGGGGCCTCGGTTTATAGTCTCATCCGAAGGACTTTGGGGGAGAGTGGAGTCGGCACTGATGTTAACTCCAGGGGAAAATATCCCCTTGAACGGGAATCGAACCCGGGTCGTCGGATTGCGAGCGCAATGTTCTAACCACTAGGCTGTGAAAGGTTAAGTCTGTACATTTGGCAGCTGGCTGGTAGTCATCAATTTGTTCAGACCGTTAAAGCGGATTGTTTGTTGTTGTTGTTGTTGTTGTTGTCGTTGTTTCAACAATACCTTTGAAAACAGATATTAGTCTAAATCATCCCTTCAAAAGTCACTGCACTTGGAGACATTCTGGAATGGAAAGGTAAGATCAAAATGTAGACAAATATTAACATAAAATGCAAGGGAAGGAAAAGTAGGCAGTAGGACAGAACGAGAGTGCACAAGGGAATTAATAATAACAACCCCCCGCCCCCTCCCATGATAATAATTAAAAACAGCAATAACAAAAAATGATGATGATAATAAAAACAACTACCCCCCCTCCAAATGATAATAATAATAATAATCAGGCTGGTAAGTTAGCTGTTCACTAATAAGCACACTCAATTCGCACAGCACACGGGTGGCTGTGAAAGGCACAGTGTGAACTGATAAATTAATTTTCCCCGGGTAATTAATCGGCAACACTCTGGTATTAATAATTCACACTTTTCCTTCAGGTTTTGCACATGACTCTTATATTCATGCCGCACGTACTAAGGCATCCACAGAAATAAAAACCACTAATTGTAAAAGACTAGCCTCTGACTCAAAACCCGTGTGCTTTTGCACTCATTTGGTAGGTTTGAATTAAAAAACTTTCAGCAAAACACTTTGTTGTCTGCTAGCTTCTTTACCGCAATATTCATGCGCGGGGTCAACACTGTAGAAACACAAGCAATCCTCATTTCATGATCGTTTCCAACTTTCTCGTGACTACCTGGTATTGCTCCATGTCCTCAATCCCCCCCCCCCCCCCAAAAAAAAAAAAACCCCAAAGTACACAGTGTATTTTTTTCATACTTAAATAAGAAAAATCTGCGAAAATCACCCCAAATTTTTTTGGCGGACTCGCACTCTATAGAAGATAGTACACGAGCCCGCAAAGCTAATACCGGAGTGTAACCTTCTTTCTGCTCATGCAGCTGCCTGCGCCAACACAAGGCCTATGACTGCCATCTCATTCCCGGGGTGTTTTCTATCCTCGACAACACTGCTCAGCTGTTCTCATAACACTTTCCAGTTTTATAGACCAGGTCAATCATCACTATCACAACCAGCCTTCCGAATTTTGGTGTTATTTTTCTTCTTCATTCCTCGGCTTAGAGCTTTTAAGAATCCCCTGTGGTGAGATTTTTGTCTATGTGACCATATTTGCCCCCCTCCCCCCTCCTCCCCCTCCCCCCCCCCCCCCCCCACCGTGGGTGAAGGCAGCCACTTACGACTTCGGCGATGCGTCTAAAACACGACCCAGTGTGTGCATCGTTTGTTTGTTTGTTGCTTTTTTTTTCATTTTTGCCCCCATTCCTGTTCTACTCTTTAAAAAAAAACATAAGGGGTTTTAATGTGTGCGCAAAATATTCCCCAAGGCTTTCAAGGGGGGGGGGGGGGGGGGATTTGGGGGGGGGGGGGGGGGGGGGGGGGGGGGGGGGGGGAGTGGGGTACTGATGTTAACTTCGGGGGGGAAATCCCCTTTGAACAAGTTGAAAAACCCCCCTTTTTTTTTCATCTTCATTTCTTCCTTTGCCCCAACCCCCAAAAAACTGCCCATCCCCCCTCCCAAAAGTGTCAACCTCTTTGTGGTGGGTGTGTGTGTGTGTTGTGTGTGGGGGGGGGGGGGGGGGGGTTGTTTGGGGGGGTTTTTTGTGTGGTGGGGGGGTTGTTTTTTTGGGGGTGGGTGGTGTGGTTGGTTGTTTTTAAACTATTTTGTTTTTTTGTGTGAAAGGGGGTGAAGAAGGGTTTATTTTTTTTGCAGTTTAAGGAAATAAATTTTTGTTTTATTTTTTTTTAAAAAAAAATTTTTGCCCCCAATTAAAAATTTTTTAATTTTAATAAAAAAACATTCTTGGAAAGGGTTAAAAAAAAACCCCGGTTCCACCCGAATGGAATAAACCCCAATTGTCTGGGGGGGGGGGGGGGGGGGTGGGGGGGGGGGGGGGGGGGGGGGGGGGGGGGGGGGGGGGGGGGGATGGGGGGGGGGGGGGGGGGGGGGGGGGGGGGGGGGGGGGGGGGGGGGGGGGGGGGGGGGGGGGGGGGGGGGGGGGGGGGGGGGGAAACACCCTCGATACGCAAAAAAACCCCCCAAAACAGAAAACCTCAGAAATAGTTCCACTATTCCAGGAAAAAATTTTCCCTTACCCGGCAAATTATCCCTTTTCCCGGGAAATAGTTTCCAACTACCCCCGGCAAACGTACCACAATTCCGGCAAATACTATCCACTATACCCGGAAATCATTTTTAAAACCCTGACTTTATCCAAAACCCCCGGCAAATTTATCCCCTTCCCCGGAAAATTTTAAACCCACTTTTTCCGGAAAAATATATCCACTTTTTAAAGGCAAATATATCGACTACCCCGGCAATCTATCGATTTATTCCCGGCAAATACTATCCACTTTTCCCGGAAATTTTACTGTCCACTGTATCCGGCAAAATACTATCCGTATTCCGGCAAATTCATCCACTATGGGCCCGGCAAACACTACCCATATCCCCGGGCCCTACTACGACTTTTCCCCGGGGGGAAAACAGTTTTCACAACCTGGCTTCTGTTAAATTGATGTTGTAATGCTTAAAGGAACGGAGGGAAAGTGACACTGCACTTAGGGGAAGGCAGGGGAAAAATGAAAAAACCCTCGAGGCACTTGAACAGCAACTGCATGCTGTATAGGTTCTGGTGTGTTAGTAGCTTTGTTTTTGTCTTTAATTCCCCCCCCCCCCCACCCCAACCTTTCTAAAGGGCTTTTTTAAATTTAAGAATAAACGTTTTGCGTCACACGCATCACACATCACTCACGCACGCACGCCACACACACATACTACGTACGAAAGCACAAGACACATACACTCCGCGCGTGGCCACAACACACAAACACACACATACGTACGAATGCACACGCGTGGATGCACAAAATTTTCACGCGCACGGGGCCCCGCGCACCCCACACAACTAATCACACGCAGCACGCATACACATAATAAAAAGATAAACAAAAAAACTAAAAAAGATAAAAACAAAACAAAACAGGTCCAGCAAAAATTTATGGGGGGCTTCACCCGCTCTTTTTTAAATTTCCTCTGGGAGTTGTAATAGAGCAATAAAATTAATGCGGGGAAGGGTGGTGTGTGTGTGTGTGTGTGTGTGTGTTGTTGTGTGTGTGTGTGTGGTGTTTTTTAATACTTTTAGTCTGTTGCGGGCCCGGGGGTTTTTTGTCTTTTCTTTGACCGAACGCCCCCAGGCCCTACCCCCGTCTTTTGGGGGGGTTAAAAAAATACAAATTTTTTTAAATGAGTGATATAGATTGTTTCAAATTATCCAACATTTTTTGAAAAATTGGGAAACGACAAAATAAAAAACAGCCCAAAAAATGGTTTACAGGGGGGACTTCATGAGGGGCAAAATTGGTCAGACAGGAGACAAAGGAAAGCAATCTTTGGGGAACTCTCGGCAAAGACAAATGTTGGGTTTAAACTACAAACGCAGACTGAGAACGTTTTTTCAACAACAGAAAAAACCCCCGCGATCTAATACGGGGTTCTCCAAGGCAAGGTTGAGGGCGAAGGAAAAGAGGGAGACCACCCCAAAACCCCATTGCCAACATCATGGGGCATGGTTGGGGGGGAGGGGCTTTCAGGGGGAAAGGTTTGACCCCAGCAGGGACGCGAGAATGGGGAACCCTGGTGGCAAATTGCGTGGAGCTCCTACCGACGACCCGCGGGGGGTGGAGTCTCATCCGAAAGACTTTCGGGGGGGGTGTAGAGTTGGGGAAAACGTAAACTCTGGGGGAAAATCCCCCCGAAACAGGGGCCTGGTGGTGGTTCGAACCCGGGGGCGCCATATCAAAGTCAGTGCTTAACCACTAGGGATTTTGTATTTTTTTTTTTTTTCTTTCCTTTTTTCTTTGTTTTGAGCATGGTTTAGCTTGGGGGAGCTGTTCTCCAAGTTGTCTAAAATGGGGGCTCAAAAAACACTCGCTTCATTGCCCGTTGTGTTAAAAAAGGGTTTATTAACTGCCGAATTAAATTTGGTAAAATAAATGTTTCGGCTGCCAAGCATTTTTCTTGTTTTTATTTTTGCTCTAATTTTTGATGTTATATTTTT
>CM054148.1:16384500-16411397 GCA_028751875.1 Rapana venosa | reverse complement strand
ACGGCAAAAAAAACACGTTATTCATGAAGAGGGGCGGGTTCTTAGAAATAGACCCTTTTCTTCTGCAAAGGTCTGTACTACCAATTCCCTCTTTTCTATCCCTCTCTGTTTCTGTCTTGTACATTTTCTTCCTGTCACCTCCTTGTCTCTTTTTTGCATGGTCCATTCTCCTACCTTTTTCCCGGAAAGACTTAAAAGACTTAAGTTGGATGCACTGGGCCTGACTTGCCAGGCGCTTACCGGCAGTGCGACTCATTTTTGCTCATATGTGACCCGTTTTTTACAAAAGGAGTCTTAAGGTATAAATCGGTAAAATTGAGTTGCCACATTTTCTGAAACCTACAGATCATTACCTTTATTTTAATGTATGATACATTATTCTACCTATAAAATTAACAAAGTTATGGGTGTTTGAAATGGGTGACACAGCGATTTCACATTCTGAGAAAATCAGCTTTAAAGTTTTCTCCACCCTAGCTAACTAACACATTTGCAACCGGTACTTCTATTCAACTGATGATGGCCAAATTTGACATGGTTTTAAAACATACCATTTCACGGCATCAGACAAAAGATACTGTATATATTGACTGTCACTGCTTTGATATTTAGCTCATACCCCCCCTCCCCCCCCCCCTCCCCGCAAAAAGGGCATGAAGTGGAAGAAGCTGTGACAGAGGTTAATGAGGAGACTTGTTAGTATCTGACTAGCATATTTCCGATAGAATGCACTTAGTCAGCTGAAAACATGTAGAATCTAATAAATAATACTTGGTTACATAAGAATTAAAATATTATAATAGATTAATTTATATTAATAATACCTACATACCGGGTTGTCTGCTATTCATTTCACACACACACACACACACATTTTCCATTTGATTTTGTTGTTACTTTATTATTTTTTAGATGGATGGCTTTATAAAAGGCAACAATAGTGTTATGCACAATTTATTCAATCTTGTCATCTGGAAATAAAATGTTGACTTTAATTTTTGCTCTCTCTCTCTCTCTCTCTCTCTCTCTTCTCTCTACTCTCTCTCTCTCTCTCTCTCTCTCATCCTCTCTCTCTCTCTCTCTCTTCTTTCTCCCCTCTCTCTCCCCTCTCTCTCCTCCCTCTCTACTCCCTCATACACACACACGCACACATACACCACATCCATGCACAAATGCATGCAATAAAATCAGACACAATCCACTCAATAGCATTCGATTGCTCAGAACAAAGAAAATAGATTATTGCTATGACATCATCCAGGGAACAGATGACAAAATACTGCATGCACACAGAGACTACATGTAGAAAAAAGCATATGGTATCATTCATTTTCCTTGAATCAAACGATCAAAGAAATACACACACACACACACACACACACACACACACACACACACCAACACATCAACACACACACACACACAGAGTCAAGTCAATTCAAATTTTTATTCCAGATGATACATGAATAAGCAATGCATTTGCTTTATTCAGTTTAACAACAACACACACACACACACACACACCACACACACACACACACACACACACACACACACACACACACACACATCACATACAAACACACACTACACACACGCACTAATTTATTCAGTTTAACAACAACACCACACACACATACACACACTAATTTATTCAGTTAACACAACAACACACACACACAGACACACACACACACACACACACACACACACACACACACACACACCACACACACACACTGATTTATTCAGTTTACACACACACACCACACACAACACACACCACACACAAAATCACTGACATGTGGGCAGGATGAAAAGAAAGCTGTGTACCTTTTTACCATAAATAAAAATCATTTGACTTAATTGTTTTCACACACACACACACACACACACACACAACACACACACACACACACACACACACACACACACACACACACACACACACAGCACCACACACACACACACCACACACACACACACACACACACACACCTGTGTGGGCAGGATGAAAAGAAAGCTGTGTAAACTTAATCTTTTACCCTCAATAAAAATCATTTGACTTAATTGTTTTCACACACACACACACACACAACAACACACACACACACACACAACACACACAACACACACACACACACACACAACACACCTGTGTGGGCAGGATGAAAAGAAAGCTGTGTAAACTTAATCTTTTATCCTCAAGAAAAATCATTTTGACTTGATTGTTTTCACACACACACACACTAATTTCTTTAGTTTAACAACAACAGCACACACACACACACACACACACACACACACACACATGACAGTTAAGTAAGTTTAAAACAGCTCCCACATTTTCTCATGTCATGCATTGACAAGTGAAATGCTATAAGTCTCCCCAGTATCATCATCGGAACAGTCTAGGTCTGTAGCTTTGATCTGTATGCATACCCATGTTTATTAACATTGCATACAGGTACCAGCGCTTCTGTATCTAGCCTTGAACCCTAACACACAGAGGTGGGGGGGGGGGGGGGGGGGGGGGGGGGGGGTTCATTTCATTCAAGTCACTTGGAAGTTTCTTGGGGCCTTTGTCAGGATCATGATCTTTTGAATTTTTTGTCTTCACCATAAGATGCAGCAGAGTATTTTTGGTAAACAATACACCTGGTTTTTACTGATCTGCTTTTCCCAGAGCAGAAGATCAGCTAGAAATGAGCAAAACTGCCCATTATTCTTTGCAAATGGCAAAGTTTCCCAGCTATGCAGTTCTTAAAATAGAAAAGAGACGTGGCTGGTGATCCCCTCCCAACTAATCATAGACCAGCTGCCTGTTTGTTACTACAGGCTGTGTGTGCGTCCTCAACTCTCATTGGTCGATCTTCTCCAGCTTTCAGGTTTTTGTTTATGCCTAGATAACTCAAAACAGTATTACTGATTGGTTAGACTTCAGGTAAAGACTGTGTGAAATGGAAAATATAGGTAATGGCCCTTGGAATGGTATGGGACATGTGTGGGACCCTGTCAGGGGTAAGGATAATGAGATGACTGTAATTGCGTTGTAAGGATCAACAAAACTGGAAAACTGCAGTAGGGTAGGTCGATAAAAACGGTTTAAAAACACATGTGTAAATCATATCTAACCTTTTCACGTACATAGATAGGAAATTTAATGACTACAGATTCCATTTTTGATGAAAAGTCAAAATTGGCAAAGTGGACCCCACCTTCCCTTTTTTGGGCCTCTCTCCTTTTCACTTCATGGAAGTTGAGACTCATTTCGTAAAAACAAGTCACATATAACAGACAACAATAGTTGCTGTGTGAATGTAGGACGAAGAAGAAGAAATCAAGAATAATGTCTCCACATACAGAGCAGCCCTAAACACAATAACCTCAAAGAACCTTTCTACAGGCCAACAAACAAGCCACATGCTTCCCTACTGTATAGCTAGCTCTGCGAGAGACATGGCCAACACCAACATTATTCACTCCAAACAGCTCCTGTCACTCCTGCTTTGCTCCAGGGCTGGGGAGATTTAAGCCAGTTGCCCCCAGGCGAGACATGTGCTTCAATTTCGCACACACACACTGCAGTAAAGGAACCCCTTGCGCAGGAAATCCACACAGAGTAGCCGGCCATGTCTGTGCAGAGCAGAGAAAATGCCGTTGAACGAGAAAATGGCGCCACGGCGGTTGTTGAGCGGTAATGTGTGGTTACTGAGTTAGGTGTATTGATTTCGTGTGACAAGCAAGCCTACATAAACCATATGAAAACCAACCTAAAATATCTGTTACAGACGCCCAGCTCTTAATATGACAAGATTTGGTAACGGTTTGTGTGTATGAACATTGTTTTCCCCACAAGCGTGCTTAATTCAAACAAAATCTGGATCTCTGCTTGTCATTTGATGAGGTTGTCTCTACCTGATGTTACCAGAGGGAAGAAAGGCATTGATTATCATACTTTCTGTATGTCAATGATGTGTTTTTTAAGCTCACACACTTGTAGCACAAAGTGTATTACACTGGAACTTAAAACAGTGTAAGGCCGGAAAGAACTACAAAGAGCAAGGAGAGAACAAAAGCATTAGACAAAACAGCATCTGTAAATCGGGGATCAAAGTCTTATTACACTGTAATGATAGATAACATTGAAGTTTCTGACTTCAAAGCGTTTGTAAAATGGGAAACATTTTTTAAATATCAAAGTGCATGGGATGATGTTTTGAAAAAAAATCAACAGAATTAAGGAGAAAAAGCTTAAATGGATCCAGATCATACAATGTCATAGAATCCTGGTAACAAACGACAATTTTAGAAGAAAAAGCAAATTATTGACCGTAACAGGTGTAAGTTTTGCAACACTGAAAAAGATAAATACACCACTCTCTTTGGGACTGTCGATATTTTTGGAAAGAACTTGAGCATTTATTGAAAAGTAACTGCTATCATTGCACTCGATTATCACTTAACATAGAGCTAGTTCTGTTAGGAGAAGATTAAAAAAAAAACGCTGATGAGATTCTAGATTTATTATTGATACTGGGGAAATATTTCCTCTCTAAATGTCGACTAAACAAAATACAACCTGCCATCAACAGTTTCATGCAGGAACTGAAATACAGATACAAATTAGAAAAAAAAGTATTGTCTTGAAATGAAACCAGCTGCATTCAAAGTGAAATGGTTTCCATACACAAATCTTGTTGACAATGGGAACACTGCCATTCATTGAGAAAATGGATAATCTAGAAGTGTGACTCATGGAGAGAGGGGGTCTTACATAAAAATTATACCTACTGCTTTATAGATACCCGCTTTTTCAGTCTGATTTTTGCGTTACGATCATGCAGATGAATCTGCTTCTAAAAAACAGGAATACAGCACATTTAATTAGAATATGCAATTATGTGTGCTAATCGCAAAGAAACAGAAAGGAAAGAGGGAAGGAAGGATAGTAAGCGATTCTGTCAAAAGAAGCTCGCAGTAAAGAAACACAAGTCGGTTGTGACTTTTTTGTGCTCATAGTTACACTGGCTTCCTCTCCTTTCTCTCTTGGCTTATGTATGCTTTGCTGCTATTTATTGTAAATTTGCAGCCGCCCCCCCCCCCCCCCACCCCCGCGAAAAAAACCCAAAACCAACAAACAAAACAAACCAAAACAACAACCACCAAAAAAGCCCCCATCAAAGTAACGGTACACATTCACTAAGTACTTTGACGAAAGCATCTTGGTTCAATGCTTTGTTTCTTATGCTGCAATTCATTTTTTTAGACTTGTCTTTTTTGTTGTTGTTTTTTTGTTTTTGTTTTGTAATAATGAAAAAAAAACCTTAAGATAACTGTTTTCTACATTGTTCTTTTTTGTTTTTAAAATCCTTGCAACACAATTGAAACAGTGATAATTTATGAGCCCCTAAAACATCAATGTCAGCATGCTGCATATGCAATATATGATATTTTATTATATTTCACCAGAAAACTGCTGTGGACTTAAAGTGTTTATCTATCTATTATTATCTATCTATCTATCTATCTATCTATTATCTATCTATCTATCTATCTATCTATCTATCTATCTATCTGCTATCTATCTATCTATCTATCTATCTATCTATCTATCTATTTACACAAAGGGAATTAAGGCACTAGCAGGTCTGCACATGATGTTGACCGGGAGATTAAAAAAATCCCTTTCCTTAATTCACCAGCATTGGTACCGGATTCCAACCGGGGACGGAAGTTGAACGATCTTAAACCACGCCTTTAGCGTCCGTCATCATGTTATTTGTAATGAAGTTCAGCGGAAGAGCCCAGATGCTGCGTAGGGAAAGTGAGGGGCTTTTGATGAATGGAAAGTGGACGTTGGTAGCGGCTATGCACACTACACAGAGGCGTTAGCGCCCCCAAAACAATGACATCTTTTCAGTAATGTGTGTGACTCTCCTTACAGTTATGTGTCTGACTCTCTTTACAGTAATGTGTGTGTCGTTTTTTGGTGAATCGGTGGTCTAGGGGGTAACCTACCAAACCATATTGAGCGAGTAGTCAGGGCTCAAAGTGTGTGGTGGCTCGATCCCCTTTTTTGTGCCCGAAACTTTTCCCCCTCGCACTAGATGAGTGCTCCATGTGTAACACGCATTTCATCATCATCATCATCATCATCATCATCCTTGGTCGGGACGACCGTTGGGGTACCCGCAGGACGCTGCAAGTGGACCGCCAAATGGTTCTGCCCTGGGCTGCTTTCAGGGGGTTTTGGGTACAGTGAGGCCGGTTCCATCCTTGATGTTGGATATCCAACTTTTGCGGGTCGTCCCTCCTCCTTGTCCTTCCCCCATTCCTTGCAGGACTGTCTTTGACAGGCTGTTTTGCCTTGTTGTGTGGCCAAACCATTTCAATTTCCTCCGTTTGACTGTATCTAGCAATGGTTCTTGTTTGCAGCCAGTGCCTCGATCTGCTGCCAGACGTAGTCGTTGGTTTTACGGGTCTCTGTAGCTGATGTTCAGGATCCCCCTGAGGCACTTCATCTCAAAGGCTTGAATGTGACGTTCTAAATCGGCAGCGAAGTGTCCATGTTCACGCTGTACAAGGCAATGGATGTAAACGAGTGCCTTTGTAGGTCTACCTTAGTGTGGGTTTTGATGTTATGGTTTCTCCACACTTTCCCCAAAGCTTAGTATGGAGGAGAGTGCCACAGCAAGTCTGATCTTCACTTTCTTATGTGTTTGTACCTTCTTTTGTGATGACTGCCCCAAAGTACTTGAAAGTTTCCCCCTCCTCTAGTGTCTCGCCATCATCTTGATGGTGTGGGAGTGGTCGGTGGGGTTTATGTTCATAGGATCTTGTTTTTCTTTGCTGATCTCCATCCCGTGGGCATTGGCTGTGTTTCCAGTTGGTGGTGAGACCCTGGAGTTTTCTCACTGGGGGCCCATGAGATAAATATCGTCTGCGAATCGAAGATTGCAGATGGCCTTCCTCCTATTGTGATTGTGGTCTTGAAGTCAGGAGGGCCTCTGCTGATGTTCTCCAGGAACACGTTAAAAAGAACAGGGGATAGCGGGCAGCCTTGTCGAACTCCAACTGAAGTCCGGAAGAACTCCCCGATTTCTCCACCCATGAGGACTGCGCTGTGGGAGCTGTCATACAGCGCCTGGATGACTTGAATCAGGTCCTCGTCGAAGTTATAGTCTCTCAGGGAATTGCCACAGAGTTCTTGCCACACTCGATCGAAGGCCTTCTTGAAGTCAATGAAGTTGTTGTAGAGCTGTAGTTGATGTTGGGGTGCTTCTCTATGAATAATAATTATAATAAATGGAACTTATATAGCGGATATCTTGCAAAGACACATCAAAGCGCATGCATTCAACCTAATCTTAACAGTCATGCAATCAATGAAAAATAATCAAAGTTTAAACAAAGAGTTATTTAAAAAAACATGGTGCGATGCAGACAAAATTTTTGAAATCAAATTTCGATAGTCAAATGTTTTTTAAAGCACACACACTCGCACAGACCGTATACTTTAGCAGGATGATTAGGACATGGGTTAGATATGAAACAGGAGGGGGGAAAGTCTTAGGTTTGAAATAAATATGTCTTGAGGCTGGTTTTAAAAAGTGTATAACTAGGTTTCTGGCGAAGAGAGAGAGGGAGCTCATTCCGGGTCGATGGACCGAATAGAGAATGAGCGGCGGCCAACAGTGGATTGGTTGAATCTAGGTTTCGTAGGCACAAGGTATCTGCAGTAGAGGGGAAAGGGAAGGGGGAAGGGTGTACGGGTTTAAAGAATTCACATAGGTAGGAGGGTGCAGTTTTGTGGAGACATTTGTAACAGAGGGTACTTATCTTATAATCTACTCTCTGTGGCACAGGCAGCCAGTGGAGAGATCGCAAGAGAGGGGTAATGTGCTCAGATTTTTTCTTTTGAGAATAGTCGAGTGCGGAGTTTTGTATACGTTTGACGGGAGTGGATAGTTGATGCTGCAGACCAGACAAAGAGAATTGCAATAGTCCAGATGTGAAAAATGAGAGAAGTGACAAGTTTGGCTGTTGCATCGGTGGACAGGTACTTTCGAATTGCACTAATACGCCGTAATTGCCCAGAAGCCGATGACAGGTCTGGGTGATTAATTTTTTCATAGAGAGTGTGTTGTCGATAACGACCCCTAGATACTTTACAGAAGGTGGATAGAGGGCTGATGTATTGCCGAGTTTATTGAAGCTGTTGTAATGGAAGAGAGTTTGTGTTTGGTCCCTACGAGCATGGCTTCGGTTTTTATCTGTATTTGCTGTAATTTGTTCAGTGTCATCCAGTTTTGAATATCTTCAAAGCAGCGGGGGCCCTATTTGTCAGGAGAGAAGGCAGATTTTCAGGAGTAACACTGCTTTAAAATTGAGAGTCATTCTGCGTAAAAATGATGGTTGATTTTATGACGGTTTTTTATGTGGGCAGTGGGGCAGTGTAAAGAGTGAAAAGAACCGGGCCCAGAACTGATCCCCGTGGGACTCCGCATTCCAGTTTGACAGGTATTGATTGATCTTGTTACTGCAACTGTCTGGAATCGGTCAGTAAGGTTTTGAATTAAACCCGGTGAGGGCTGTGCCAGTAACACCGTGTTTTGAAGAGGGAGAGAAGAATTTTAGTTGTCTTATAGTATCGAAGGTGCTGATAAGTCGGTAGAGTAGGGAAGGGAGATTTTCCTGAGTCAAGAAGCGAGTAGAAGCCTGTTTAAAGTGTGAACTAGGGTGGTTTCAGTGCTGTGGTTGATGCGTAGGCAGACTGAACTCAGGGAAGATTGTGGTTGTTGAGATGTTTTAGAACTACTTTTTCAAGGACTTTAAATAAAAGGTAGATTGGAAACAGGTCTATAATTCTTCAGAATGTTAGGGTCAAGGTTTATGCTTTTTGAGTAGAGGTGTGACTATAGCAGTTTTGAGAGCTGATGGAAAAATTTCCGAAAAGAGATGAATTTACTATTTTCGTGATAGTGGGTATGAGTTGTGGTGGCACTGTGTGAAAAGAGAAGAGGTATGGGATCAAGATCACATGATTTTATAGTCATTTCTTTTAGAATTGTCATGAATTCTTTCTACTTGTCGGATGAAAGAAAAGGAGAGGAGTGCCAGAGAATTGGGGATCCCGGAAGTGTAGGCTGGAAAGGGGGTCTGATCCAGTTTGGAGCGAATGTTATGGACTTTTTCAGAAAAGAATGCAGAAATTTAGAAGGAAAGTTCAGAGTGGTTGTGGATTGAGGGAGAGGGTTGCCTTCACAGATCCAAGAAGGTAGATGTGAGGGAAAAAAAGAGATTTCATAGACGTGGCATCAAGAACTTGAGAAGAGTAATACTTTGTTTTTTCTGAAAGGATAAAGATTTGACTTTTTTTTTACTTGTTTTCGAAAGAGCTGTGATTATTTCCGTTTTTGATTTTTTGCCACTGTCGCTCTAGTTGCCTGCCCTTTGCGCTTTGCGACCAGGATGTCATGAGTGTACCCTGGTTTCACATGGCCTATTTAGGAAAGGGGACGGTCAGTGGGAGGTGCATGCTCATTTAAGCAGTTGGCTGAGAACATCATTGTAGTGTTATGATGGGTTATTGTTGTCAGAGGTTTTGTGATAGGCGTTCAGCAGCTTGTGAAGAAACGTTTGAATATCTATGGCCTTCAGGTTGCAACGGGTGGACATACTTTTTCTTTTGATAGGCTTTGCAATATTTAGAGAGAAAAGAACAGCGGAATGATCGGAAGTAGTTCATATAGATACAGATGTGATCAGATCTTGGGAAACATCAGTAATTAGCCAGTCTAAAAAATGTCCTGATCTGTGTGCTGCTTCGTTTACCAGAGGAGTGGTTCGACAAGAAAGAGACAGACGTTTGACATCAGAAGAAGATGGTTATCAAAATGGAAGTTAAGTCACAGGAATATGAGCTTTTGGGAGAGAGGCTGTAGTGATCCAGGAGTGACTGAATCTTGATGGAAAATGGAAGATGTCAGTTATTCTTACGGTTGGAGGTGGGCGGTAAAAACAGCAGAAAATAATGAGTGGCCCGGTGTGTTGAGTTGAGTTCACAGACTTCGAAAGATTCATGTGAGAAAGGAAGGGGGTGACAGAAGAAAGAACAGGTTCGAGTGTTCTTTATAAACGATGGCAATGCCCCCTCCCGGGAGGGTCGGGGAAGAGAAAGAGTTTTTTAACCCGGTGGTGTCAGTTGTTTTATTTTCGGTTCATGACGTGTGGTTTTAACCCGGTTTTCTGTAAGAAATGTTAGATCAAGTTCTTTCAGAGATGAAATCAGAAATGAGATCGGCTTTACCTTCTGGGAAGACAGGGCTGACGTTGAACAAGCACATGTGAAGGATGTAGAAGGAGGCAGAGAGGTTGATGATAACTGTGGTGAATTTTGGATAACTGTCAGTGGAAGAAGATGAAGGCGTGGTAAAGATGTGGAGAGTGGAAGAAAACAGAGAAAAGTTTGGATTGAGAGTCGGTGTAGAAGCTGGTGAAAAGAAATGGGGGAAGTTTGGGGTTTACAGTTTCATACACACCCTGATACCCCATTATCAGAACAGTTTTATCAAGTCGTAAAACAGAGAAAAAAGCAGGTGGATCAGAGGGAAGGAAGCCAGGTTGTCCTGGTTACGGTCGTAGCGGTTTGTGGGCGTCAGAAAAGAGGCTGGAGACGGGGTGTAGGGGGCCGCAGGTGATGACGTCTGCCGGCACGGGTACTCGTTAGTTTTGTGGCGGGTCGATTTTTATTCCTCACGGCCAGGAGCAGAGTTGAGTTGAGTTGAGTTTTTTTTGCAGTTTTCTGGCTGGAAATCCCACCCCCCACCACGGCCAAACCACGACAAACAGGGGGGGCCAGAACAACATGGGTTTTTACCTTTACAATTCCATCGCTGTAATTTTAAGGCTGAACATGACTGGCTGGGGGCTGCAGACGGGGCGTTTAAACCCGATTAAAAAAGAACACGATCTATCTCAAACAGACGGTTGAAATGACTGATACACAAGCCGCTTGAGACCTACGTTTAGAGTCACAGAAGATCGGTTTGGAATCTGTTTCGGCCTGACCGTCTCAACCTTACGGCTCTGGATCTCATGAGCATTCTGATGTTGAAGATCTGCTAGACAGTGCTTCGACCTGGTCTGAATCCTGCCTGTTCTTCTGATAGGATTTCTTCTGCTTGTGGTTTCAGTCTGTTCAAGGCAATGCGTAGCATAACTTTGCTTGGATGGCTTAGACTGATTGTTCTGTAATTTTGGCACTTCTTCAGGTCTCCCTTCTTTGGAAGTGGAACTATGATGGATTTGGTCCACTGTTCAGGCCACTCTTTGCTGGTCCAGATGCGTTGGCAGATGATTGTTAGTGCCTTGATCATCTCTGGGCCTCCGTACTTGATGAGCTCAGCCGGGATGTTGTCAATCCCTGGTGACTTGCCTCCTTTTAAGGATCTTACTGCTTCTTCTATCTCTTCCTCCAGCACCTGTGTGCTTTCAGGATCTGATGGTCTGGGATCTTGCTCGTGAAGTTTGTTCGGATCAGTCTTCAGCTTGTAGTTGTACAGGTCTCTGCAATGTTCTGTCCATCTCTTCATGATAGTGGCACTCTCTGTAAGGACTGACCCCTCTTTGTCTTCAATAACGGAGGTCTTTGGCTGCTGGGACTTGGTTAGTACCTTGATGGTCTGGTAGGCTCCTTGCTGTCTCCTTTCGCCATTGCCTTCTCAACCTTGGAGCATTGTTCTGACATTCAGTTCCCATGGCCTCAGTCATCTTCTTCTTGATTGACTGTTGACTGTTCTATACTCTTCGGCCGTTCCTGGGTTTTTGTTCTTCTCTGGCTTTAGCTCCCTACGTTGATCGCACAGGTCCAGGATATCGTTGGTAACCCACGGTTGGTTCTTTTTCCTTTCTTTTCCAAGGATCTCCAGCGCTGTCTCCTGAATGGTATTGCTGAAGGTCTCAGTGAGGTTGTTGATGTCATCTTGGAGGAAATTCAATGCTGCAAATCTGCCCCCTATCTCAGCTTTAAAGATTTCAGCGACTTCGGGGTCATTCAGCTTTTCCATGTTGAACCGCAAACGGGGATTTCTCTTCTGGTTCTTGGTCTTCAGCTTGATCTGTAGGGTCATGAGTACCATGTCGTGGTCACTGCCGATATCAGCGCCAGGGAAAGTTCTTGTCTGGGCTTTGTTGATGCTTGACTTAAATCGTTTGGGGGCCAAGATGTAATCAATCTGGTTGTGTATCTTTCCATTTGGTGAGTGCCACGTCGTTCTTCTTGATGTCTTGTGGGGGTATAGGGTGTTGGCGACAGTAAGATTGTGGCTGCTTGCAAATTCCAAAAGTCTGAGACCTCTATCGTTGGTTTCGTCCACGCCAAACGGCTATTGTCCTGGCCATTGGTCATAGGCGTCAGGTCCGATCTTGGCTTTCCCAGTCGCCCTGATCACGAGAAAGTCCTTCTTTGGAGTTGATTTGATGACGCTCTTCAAATCCTCGTAGAAACGCTCGATTGCTTCATCATCGTAGTCTGATGTTGGTACATAGACTTGTATGATGGTCATGTTGTGTGGTTTTACTGCGATACGCATGGAGATCAGTCTACTTGAAATTGGGGTACAGCTGATGACACTATTAGTCCTCTTCTTGTTGACAAGAAATCCTACCCCATGTTGGTGTTTGGAGTCGTCTCCACTATACCATAGTTTGTGATCTTCTTCTGTGGTTGTTTCGCCGAATCCGACCCAACGGACTTCGTATCTTCGTAATTCATGGGTTAGTTCTTGGAGTTTCCCGCATGCGTGCAAGGTACGGATGTTCCATGTACCAATGATGGTCCTCTCAGCCTGGAGTTTGATTGCTGTTGTTTGCGTCCCAGTCGCATATTTTCCACCTCCATCCTGGAACGTTCCAATGGAAGGCGCGGTTGTTGGTATTCCGGGCCTCAACCGATCCGGCATGTCTTTTCTTGCAGTACTGTCCATGTTGGCATTTCTGTGGGCGTGGATTGCTTGGCGGCGCCCATCTCCTCTCCAAGCTGCTATTTGCCCTTTGCCCATAACTGGGGATTTTGGGTCGGGTCGGGTTATCTCCCCACTGAGACAGGTAGTACTGGGCTACAGGTTACCAGTAGCAGAGGAACACCTCTGACTCTGACTGCATTTAGTGCACGTAAAAAGAATCCACAGCAACAAGAGAGTTGTCCTTGGCAAAATTCTGTAGAAAAAAGGCACTCTGATAGTGACACTGATACACATCCAGACAGGAAAAGAACAAAAAACCCGAAATGGTGGCGCTGATCTTGTGGCGACGCACTCTTCCCAGGGAGAGCAGCCCGAATTTCACCAGAAAACTGCTGTGACTTAAAGTGGTATACAATACAATACAAAAGTAATAATAATAATTGTAAGTGTCACTGTATATACTATATATTTTCGAGAGAACATCCTTTAGTTCATCAATTTCTTGTCAACTCCCCCTAAAAAAAAATATCAAATCAGAAGAATCTATACAAACATCGTGGTGATAAGTTAATAAGAACGTAAACATTTGTGGTTACTATTTAAGTATTCAAATCTGGGTAGGTATGCCCCCCCCCCCCACCTACACCCCACTTAGTATTAGAAGCCTTGTTGCTAGCCCACTCACAAAGTAAGGCAATAACTCATATTGGAGAAGGGGGTAGAGAGTGTTTGTGTGTGTGTGTGTGTGTGTGTGTGTGTGTGTGTGTGTGTGTGTGTGTTTGTGTGTGTGTTTGTGTGCGTGTGTGTGTGTGTGTGCGTGTGTGTGTGTTTGTGGTGTGTGTGTGTGGTGTGTGTTTGTGTGTGTGTGTTTGTGTGTGTTTGTGTTGTGTGTGTGTGTGTGTGTGTGTGTGTGTGTGTGTGTGTATGTGTAAGAGAAATAGCTGGGGGGTGGGGGGATCAGAAGCAGAACTGTCTCATTTCATTTTCTGTGTTGCTTGTCGGGCAGAGAACAGAGGGCGGAGAGGTGATTGTTGTGGTTGCTGCCGTGTTGACACTGACCACAGTCACAGGCTGGCAGTCAGGGGTGACACACCAGGGTAGGAGATTGGCTGGGGCAGGGAGGCCTGGTGGTTAGAGCCTCGCTCTCGTACTTTGATGACCTGGGGGTCAAGCCCAGGTTCCAGCCGCCATGTTAAAGGGGTTTTTCACCGGGGTTACCCCAGTGCTGACTCCACCCCCCCCCCCCCCCCCCCAACAGTCCTTGGGATGAGACTAAAAAACACGGGGCCCTGTGTGCAAACGCACGTAGAACGTTTTGCGTACAACCCGTTCTGCCTTTTAGAAGAGTAATGCACACTGGTGTCGTATTTATACATCCTGCCTGAAGTCGGAATGCGGCTATGTTGATGATGGGCCGAGAGAAAACAGGTCGCGTTCGCTAAACTCTTGCCATTGGTGAAGGTGGGAGCTGCAGCAGCGCGACAAAGAAGGAGAAGAAGAAGACAGGCTCCTGGACGGGAAGTCCCGCCAAGCCTGTTGTTCTGACCGAGATAAAATAGTGACTGTCGCTGTTGCCTCTGCTGCTGAGCCTTAGTCTGTCTCTGGATTGCCCGCTTGTCACATCTGCCCTCTGGCGCTTCTCTCTGGTCTTCTTGTGCTGTGTCTTTTCCTCATGCTGCTTGGTCTTTCAGCGATTACTTTTGCCATAGTATCGCGTTTACGTTTATTTTTGGAAGGATTGTTGCGTTTGTATACATAATGACAGTAAAGATTTTACCAGTTACAGCTATCTTATTTAACTTTACAAGTAGAGCATAATGCCATACATTATCGCACACTTTCAGAAAATCTACAAAGCAACATTAGTCTATTACTGTCTATTAGCTTATTTAGGATAAAGGTGTGGTCCGCTGTTTTTTCCTCCTGAATCCAGCTTGTTCTTTGACAAGATAGGTGTTTTTCCCCCCAAATATTCTGAGATTCTTGTATTCAACATTTGGCAGATGAGTTCCCAACTGAATTCATTAATGTTATCCCTCTTAGTTTTCTGGATTAAGAGTGCATCCACTTTTATAAATCGGGATACTTTCCAGTCTCAAGGATATGCACCTGTATCGATCACTTATGAAGTAATCAACATCGCTACAACTTTGCTTTTAAAAATTTGAAAATTTTCTTGTAGATTCCTAAAATTTCTTTCCTTTTTAAAGTAAACATTTAAATTTTTCTGAAAAAAACCCCCCTTTTTTACTATTTGTTTTACCAAAATTTTACTGAACACGGTCCTTTGTACATCAAAGAAAAAAATAAAAAGCTTTTTGGGGAAAAATATAATAATAAAAATTAGTTTTTTGGTTTAGTCGTACTAATTGGGGGCCCCCAAAATTCCCATTTTATAAAATTTTTAAAAAAATTTTAAAATACAAACAAAAAAAAAAAAAACAAAAGATGATCCTGCAAAATTTTTTAATATATATTATTTTTATTTCTATATGGGAGAAAGTCCAATGCCCTTTTGGAAAATTTAAAAGGCTTTGGCGTCTAAAAATGAAATGTGCAGAAAAGGCGGAAAAACCAGGAAAAAAATCACGGTATGGCAAAGCTAAATTGATTTAAAACCTTTTTTTAAGGGAAACCGGTTTTGTTTAAACCCCCGGGCAGAAATTGGAAAAACCCAACGCAGGGTTTTTGTCTAAATTATGCGAACAAATGGGGCTAATTTCCTTTTTGATGTTCATTTGACTTAAATAAAGGGGAAGCTTTTTTCCGCTAAGCTTTTTTTTGGGGCCTGTTTGTTTTTTCCTGAAGTTTAGCAAAAGAAAAGGGCTCCGGGAAGTAATCAGAGGGAAAGGACGAGTGATTAGAGCCCCAGAAAAGGAAATTTCCACCATAAATCCCACCTTTCGCCCCCGTTACAAAACAAAACAACACCCAAACCGTTTTTAATTATATGATATGATTTGAAAAAAAGAATGAAAAATTAATCTTAAAAAAGCAATGGGAAGATTTTTAAATATTCTATTTTTTTTTGTTTTGTTTCGTCAACAAAAAAAGCCCCTATGCTTTCTTTTATAAACCAAAAATTCAAAAAACCACCCCGGCCCCCAGGGCCCTGTTCACAAAAAGTCCTTTAATAATAAATAAAAATTAAGAATGGAATTTATTAAAAATGAATTTGTAAACCCAACAAACCCAAAGGCTTAGTTTTAATCTTTTTTTATGCGTGTGTATCCCTTTTTTAAAAAAAAAACAACGTTCCCCCCGGGGCCCACAAAAATTCCCCCCCTTTTTCAAAACCGCGGAAAGGTTTTAACTTTTTGTGCCAAGGGTTCCCTGCCATCCTAGGGGACGGGGTAGCCATGGTCACACCCACCCCGCTCCCCTAAACCCAAAGGCCAGCAGCCAGGAGCGTAGGCCCCCTTTTGGGTGGGTGCTGTACGTTTTTGCCTTGGTTCGGGGCGCCCCCAGTTCACCAGCGCAAGGGGTTCCCCGCCTATTTAAGGTCAGGGGGGGTTTTAAACGTGAGGGAGAGGATTGGGCGTCGCCCCCAAAAATTTTGGCCCTTTCTAGAAAGCTGAGTTCTCGGAACCTCGCCCCCAGCAACTGCATTTTTTAACGTTCTTTGGGATCAAAACCCAAAGCGCAGCCTTGCCAGGGGGGGTGAAAACCCCTTGGGTGTTTTTTTTTTGAGGGTTGTCGGGGGGTTGGTTTTTGGGGGGGGTGGGTTGGGGGGGGGGTTCCTTTCCACCCCCCGGAATAAAAAAACCCAACCCTTTTAAAAACCCCGAAAATTAATCCCACTTTCCCCTTCCCCCGGTTGGGCCAAAAAAAAAAATAAAACCCAAAGCTCCCAAACGAACCCCCCCCCCAAATTGGGCCCAAAAATTTCCCCCCGCAAACCCGCGTTGTCCCCCTCGGAGTACAAGCCCCCCCGGAACCCCGACAACCCCCACCCCCCGCCCCCCAAAAATTTTTCCCACCCCCCCAGGCCAAACAACCTAAACCCCCCCCGCCCCCCACCCCAAAACCAGACCTTTTTTTCCTTCCCCCCCAACCCCAAAAATTTCCGAATTCCCCCCCACCCCAAAACCCTGAAAAAACCCCTCCCCGGCCCCCGGCCTTGCTTTTTTGTTTTCCCAAACCCCCCGCCCCTCCCTTTGCCCCTGCCGCCCTTGGGGCGGGCTCCCCGGGCCCCCAAACCTGCTCTGCTTTGGAAACCCCTCTGCCCCCCCTGCTTTTGAAAATTTTTTCCACAGTCTAAAAAACCCCCAAAAAACGTGTGGAAAGTGGCGGGCAAAAAATTATTTTAAAAAACCTTTTTAAAATTGCTGTAAAATTTGTAAAAAACCGACCCCCCCACCCCCAACCCAAAATCCCAAGGTTTTCACCTATAAAGCTTTTTCTTCAGTTTGTTTTTTGGTGTTTATCTTTTTAATTACCCTCTCTCCCCTCCCTTTTTTCCCCCCTTTCTTTCCTCCCTTTCTCCTTCTCCCCCCTCTACCCCCCTTCCCTTCCCCTTCTTTTCCCCTTCTTTTGGTCCTTTTCCTTGTGTTTTCTTCAGCCTGAATGTCTGTTATCAGCCCGGTCGTAAATTTCCATCTGTCTTTTCTTTTTCTGTCGTCTGTCTCTCCCCTTTGGTCCGGTTGAAAGCAGCTTAAATTTTTGGCCCACCTTTGGCACCCATTTCGGGCCTTTTTTTACTTTCCCAAATTCCATTTCTGCTTGGGCAATCAAAAGCCGGTTTTTTCCCCCTTTTTTCTTCTGTTTTTGTTGTTGTCTTTTTTCCTTTAGTTTCTTTTTTTTATTTAAAAAAAAAACCTTTTTTTGTTTTGGGTTGGTTTTCCTCGATTCGTGAGTGTGTGTTGTGTGTTTTGGTGGTGTGGTGTGTGGTGTGTGTTGTTGTTTGTGTGTGTGTGTGGTGTGTGGGGGTGCTTTGATTTTTAAGGGTTTTTTCAACGTTTTTGGTTTTTTCTGTGATAATGAAAAAAGAAACAGTAGTCCCAAAGGGGAGGGGGGGGGGGGGGGGGGGGGGGGGGGGGCTTGTTGTGGGAAAATTGGTGTTCATAAAGCTTCTAGAAAACTTTTTTTAAAGACTTTTTTGGGGGGAAAAAAAAAAGCCCAAAAAACCCAAAAATTTTGTCTCCCCTTATCCTTTTCCCTTTTTGTTGCCCTTTTTGGGGGGGTTTCTTTCCTTTCATTTCCCCAAAAAAGAGGTTTTGGTTTTATCTCAAATTTTTTTTTTAAAGGGGTGGTTTTGGATTTTGGGGTTAAATTTAAACAAAAAAAACGTGGGGGGGGCCCCCGAAAAACCCTTTGGGTGTTTTAAAAATTTGGGTTTTGCCATGGGGTTTTTAAACAAAAAAAATTTTTTGGTTTGTCCTGGGGGTTCCCCCTTTTTAAAAATTCGTGTATTTGGTTTGTCTGGGAAAAAAACGGGAGGGGTGTGGGAAGATTATTATTGTAGAGAGAAGGGGGAAAGAAGGAAAAGGAAAGGAAAAGAGGGGTTTTTGAGGGAAGAGGAAGGTTTTGGAGGAGGAAATGTAAGAAGAAAAGGGGAGAGGGGAGAAAAAGAGAGGAGAAAAAGGGTTGGTTAGGGGGACAAGGAAGGGGTTTCCGTGGTTTTCCCCCCCGTTTTAAAATTTTTCAATGAATGTTAAAAACCCCCAAAAAACCACAATTGCTGTACCCGGGGAAAAGAAAACCCCCCTTTTTTGGACACCCCCCCCCCCCCCCCCCTCCTTCCCCTTCAACCTTCCCTTTTTTTTAAAAAATTATTTAAACCCCTTGGGCCGTTCCCCCCCCAAAAATCTAAAAAATATTTTTTTTTTAAATCAGGAAGCGTTTTTTTAATTTGGTAAAATTTTCCAACACAACATTTATAAAAAGGGAAATACTTTTACCCCTTTTAAAGCAAATTCAAAAATAAAGATGATAAAAATATTTCACAACGATTGAAAAAACGCCGTGATTTTTCACTTAAAAAACAAAAATTATTCTCTTTTTTTTCCAGGAAAAGAAAAGGTTTTTTTCATTTTTGGGATCCCTGCCCTTGCAGAAATTTCTTTTCCTTTCTGAATATTACAATTTCCTTTTTAAAAAGGTCTTCCCCCCCTTTTTGCCCCAACACTGACTGCCATTTTTTCCCCCTTGGGCTACTGAGCAGGTTTTAAAAAGCAAACAAAGGGAAAACCCAGCAAAAAAAAAAAAACCCCCAACCAAAAGTAAAAATAAAATGGGGACAAAAAAACTCCCTTTGCCCAAATAAAACCCCCCAAAGGAAAACCAAACCCAAACCCCAAACAAACCCAACCAACCCCACCCCCCAACCACAACAACACCCCAACGATAAACAAACAACCGGGCCAAACCAAATAAAAAAAATAAAACCCCCCAACAAAAACCAACCCAATAGATAAAACAAAAAACCACCCAAACAGATCAAACAAATTTCAACCAGCCATACAGATCACCAAAAAAACCCCACCCCAAAACAATCCCCAAAAATAACCACCCCAAAAATAAACAAAAACCCAAACCCAAAAAGGATCAACCGCCAACAAAACCAAAAAAATTAAAACCAGCCAAATTAAACCCCAAAAACCCCGAACCGGCCCCAAATCACACCCCCAAACAACCCAAAACACCACCAAAAGATACCAAAAAAACCAACCCAAAACCCAAACAAAACAAAAACAACCAGCCAACAGATCACCAAATAAAACCAGAAACAAAAAAAAATTTCAAACCAGCCAAAAAAAACCCAAAACCTTTCCAAACCCAAACCCCAAAAAAAATCAACCACCCAACCCCGAAAAAACAAAAAAACCCAGCCAAAAAAATAAAAACCCAAAATTAACCAATCAAACAGATTCCCCAACCCAACGATCAACCCCCCAAAGTTCAACAAAATAAACCCCGCCAACGAAAAACCCAAAAAAACCAACCCCAAACCAGTAAAACCCTCCCTTAAAAACCCACCAACAAAATCCACCCAAACCAAACAACCAAAATGAACCAGCCAACAAAAACAACAAATCAACCCCCAAAAATTTCAACAAACCCCAACCAGTCAATTTGATCAAAAACCAACCCACCCCACCCAGATCAACAAAAACCCAAACCCAAACCAAAAACAACCAGGCAACAGATCAAAAAATTTCAACCACCCCCAAATACAACAAACCCAAAAAAGCCAAAAAGGTCAAAAAAAAACAACCGGGCCAAACTTTAAAAACAAATCAACCAGCAAAAAAAACAACAAAAAAACCCACCCAAACCCCAATTCAATCAGCCAATAGATCAAAAAAATCAACCAGTAAAAAAAAGATCAAAAAAGTTTAAAAAAAAGCCAACAGATCAAAAAAATCAAACAGCCAAAGAATCAAAAAAAAATAAAAACCAGCCAAAGATCAAAAAAAACAACCAGCCAACGATCAACAAACCAACCAGCCAACAGAACAACAAATAAACCCCGGGGCCAACATAAAAAATTAAACCCGCCAACAGATCAAAAAAACAACCAAAAACAGATAACAAATCAACCACCCCAACAGATAAAACCAAGGGAACCCCAGCCAACAATCAACCCAACGACAAAAAAAAATAAAAAAAATCCAAAAAGATCAAAAAATAACCAAAGCCAAAAAACCAAACGGGATCAACAGACCCCAAACAGAATCAAAAAAAAAACCACCAACAGTAAACCCCAAACCCCAAACCAAAAAAACCACCCCAACAAAAAACCCAAAGCCAAACCAAAAACAACAACCCAGTTTAACCAGCCAACAGATAAACAAATAACCCACCAACAGAAAAAAACAACCAAAAAAATAAACCGGGCCAAAAACAAAAATCCAAACAGATAAACCCAAAAAAGCCAACAGATCAACCAAGGAAATTAACCCCCCCAAAGCCAACAGATAAAACAAAAAAATTAAAACCCACCCAAAAGATCAACCAGCCAACAGATCAAAAAATAAACCCAAAGACAAACAAAATAAACCCTTGATCAACAAAAAACCAGAAAAAACCCCAAAATCAACCACCCCAACAGACCTCCAAACAGATAAAACCCGGGCCAAAGATCAACAAAACCCAACCCGGGCCAAAACAGTATAAACCCAAATAAACCAAACCCAACTGGAACCCAACAGTTTAACCCCAGCCAACCCCGTTCCCCCAAACAGAAAACCCCAACCCAACAGATCAAACAATCAACCACCAAACAGATTTAACAGTTTAACCACCCAAAACAGATCAACCACCCAACAGATCAACAAATAAACCAGCCAAAACGATCAACAAATCAACCAGCCAAAAATAAACAAATAACCAGCCAACAGAAAAACAAAAATTCAACCACCCAAACCCCTGGTTTAAAAATTAAACCCACCCAACCCAGATAACCCAAAAACCGCCAAAAAATCAAAAAAAAACCCCCAAACAGATAACCCAAAAAAGCCAAAATAAACAGATCAACCACCCAACAGAAAACAGATAAACCCAAAACCCCCCAAAAACCAGCCAACAGTTTTAAAAAAAGCCAAAACAAACCCAACCCCCAAAAAAATCAAAACAACCAAAACCCACCAACGGGACAAACGATTAACCAGCCAACAAACTAAACCAGATTAACCCCAAAAGATCAACCACCAAACAGATCAACCAGCCAAAGTTTCAACCAGCCAAAAAATCAACAGATAACCAGCCAACAAAAAAGTTTAACCCAACCCCAACAGATAACCCAGCCAAAACAATCAACAAATCAACCACCCAAACAGATCAAACAAAATTAACCCCAACCCAAACCAGACCCAAAAATAAACCAGCCAACAACAAACAGTTTAAACCCCAGCAACAATAAAAAAAAAAAACCACCCCCAACAGATAACAAAAAAAACCCAAAAAAGAAAACAGATCAACCACCCAACAGATCAACAATAAAACCAAATAAACGTTCAACAGATCAACCGCAAAAAGAAAAACAGATCAACCAGCCAACAGAACAACCAGCCAACAGATCAACCACATCAACTAGTAAAGCATTGTATTCATCTCGGACCAAAACATTCTGGGATTGAAACCATTTTCAGTAAAACATTTGGCGGTCTATTTAGAAACAAAACAAAACACCAACAACAAAGCCAACAGGTATAGACTGAAAATCTAAATAACAACAGCAACACAAACAAAAAGCACCCCCAACCCCACCCAACAACAGCATGCTATCAAAAACAACTGCAATAAAATAGTTGGTATGTCTGTTTGTCTGTATGTATGTATGCATGCATGCCCGCATGTTGTGTATGTATGTATTATGTATGTAATGTATGTATGATGTATGTTGTATGTATGTAATGCAGGGGGTGTATGTAAGTTATGTATGAATGTTATGTATGTATGTTGTATTATGTATGTGAGCATGATGTAATGTATGTATGAATGTATGAATGTAGTATGTAGGGAAATTATTTTATGTAGGGAAATGTATGAATTTATGTATGGAATGTTGAAATGTATTAGAATGTATGTATGTATGTTATAAGTTTTAATGAAAGATGATGTATGAGATGTATGTAAGTATGTTTATGTATGTTTGTTATGATGTTGATGTATGTAAATGTATGAATGTATGTATATGTCCTGTTGTATGTATGATGCTGGTGTAAATGTATTGTATGTTTTGTAATGTAGTGTTTTGTTGATGTATGTATGTAGGGTATGTAAGTATGTGTATGTTAAGTATGTATATTATGAATTTTCCCTGTATGTTGTATGTATGTGTCCCATGTATTTATGTATGTATGTATTATGTATGTAGTATGCGTGCATGTGTGAGTACACGAGGGTGTGTGCACACGGCCATTGTGTAAGGAGGAACAGAGGCACAAGACCCAAGTTGTCAGCCAGAAACCAGCTCCTTCAACAGTGCTTTATTCCACGCTCTACCGACCAGGACGGGTGGCTCGTGGTCAGAGCACTCGCCCTCCCCAAGCCCACGTTAAGCAGCGTTGAGCGTGGTCTCCTCTTGGGTGGGTGACCGTTTGTGCACCTTGGCTTCAGTACAGTCCCCCAGTTCACCCAGCTGTCAATGGGTACCTGCCTCTTTAGGGACAAGGAAGGTAAAGCAGTGAGGGAGAGGAGATGGGCGCCCCATCAATATACTGGCCCTTAGAAAAGCTGAGGTCTCTGACATCTCGCTACCCAGCCGACTGCATAGGTTACGGGACAACTTTGCCGTTTAAGCACTGATGAGGAACTGGAGGTAAGGTAATTTTGTTTCCCTTTGTGGCAGTCATTAACCTGTTCATGACGGCTGCCCAAAATAGAGGTTTGGGTTTCCTGCTCGGGTTAAAAAAGGGGAATGTTTGTAAGTAGCGCTGCAGTTTCCTTATTTTCTGGTGTTTGCTTTATTGTCTTGTGTCTGCTTTCTTTTCCCATACTTTGTTTGAACTTACTGTGCTGTTTTACATTGAATCTGTTGTATTTCTGGTCTGTTTCTGCTTAGTCTTTTCTATTCATGTTTGTTCATGCTTTTAAGGGTGTTTTTTTCCAACTACACAAAAACAAGGCAATCAGCATTTAAACAAACAGTTACAACAATTATGTGTGCAGAATTGTCATATACAATTTCAGAGTAAGCATGATTTTAAGTGAATATTGTGGAAAAGCAACAGAGAAAAGAGAGGAGGGAGAGAGAGAGAGTAGGGAAGCGAGAGAGAAAAGAGAGAGGAGAGAGAGAGAGGAGGAAGGAGAGAGAGAGAGGGAGAGAAGGGAGATGAAAGGGGAGAGAGAGGAGAGAAGAGAGAGGAAGAGAGAGGAAGAGAGAGAAAAGAGAAGAGAAGGAACAGAGAGGGCATAGAAAGCAAAAAGTTCCAGGGAGGGTGCTGCTTGCCCGCATGGCTCCTTGCTCTTTCTATTTGCTAGACTGTTCATTTCACCCCTGCACCCCCCTGTCTATCCTTCAATGGTTTTGTCTTCCCCATGTTATCTTTTCTCATTCTTCTTTCCTTCACTGTCAGTTATTTTTGTGTCAGTTTTTTTGTTCTCTCTCCATCATTTCAATTTCACCTATAACTATCATATACTCTGATCTACCTTTGGGCACCACTGAAGGTTTTGCAACCAGGATCCTCCACTCCTCGCAGTTCTCAGCGTTTCGTAGTATGTCGTTCCACACAAGGCCAGTCAGTCCACTCTCTGATGTCTTCCCATCGTTTTCTCTGTCTGCCTCTTCTTCGTCTCCCTCCTTGTACTGTTCCCTGTAGGATAATCTTCACCAGTCCAGATGTTCGTGTGATGTGCCCGTACCACTTCAATTTGCATCTTTTCACTGAAGTCAGGAGGTCTTCATACGGGCCGTTAAATTCTGGTTTTGACTTCCTTGATGGTTACGTGATCTCTGTTTGAGATACCAGGAAGTTTGCGAAAGCCTCTCGTCTCCATTGCCTGTGTCCTTCTTTCAATGCCTGCTGCTGTGAGCTCTTTCCTGGTTCCTATGCCCTTACAGCGTTTCAGGGATCGGGCTTTGTTCTTGTACGATCATTGCTTGCAGAGCATGCCCTAGTTAGCTAGCCTGCAGTGTTTATGAGAGGGCGTGTGCATTGCCTGGAAGATGTTGATGTGTTGTGAGGGAGGTCACCTGGAAAGCACACTAGTTTATGTCTCCGCCTCTCTCCCTTGTTTCTTCTTCTCTTTTCTTTCTTTCTCTCTGTGTCACATTTTTCCTGTTGTATTCTTAATCCTCCTCTTCTCTCTTATTTCTGTCTCCATTTCTTCTCTCTCTCTCTTTTCTCTCTCTTCTCTCTTCTCTTCTCTCTCTCTCCATCCTCCCTCTCTTCTCTCCACTCTCTCCTTCCTTCTCTCTTCTATTCTATTCCTCTGTCTTCCTGTTCCCCACCTCTCCTGCCAACCCCCTCCCTCTGTCTGCCTTCCTCCTAACTCTCCTCACTTCTGTCTGTCTCTTAGTTGTTTCTGCTCTTTTTGTTGTTGTCTTATTCACCCCTTTTATCCAAATCAATCACATTCACATCACTCATCATCATCATCATCTCATCACATCATCCCTCATCATCATCTTCTTCTTCTCCGTCTTCTTCTTCTTCTCCTTCTTCTTCTTTCCTTCCTTTTCTTTCTTCTTCTTTCCTTCTTTTTTCTCTTCTCTCTTCTCCCTCTCTCGCCCGCTCTTAAATAACTTTTTGCACTCGTGTCTGCTGACCCGGTTCGATCCGTTAACCTCTCTGTCATTGCTTGTGTTGTTCTATGTCTCTCTTCTCTTTTTCGTCTTGTCTGTCTTCTGTGCTGTCTCTCTCTCTGTCTGTCTCTCCTCTCTGAGTGCAATTTTCTTCTTTTTTTCAACTGTTGTCTGTTTGTTTCACTTCGTCAAGTCTCGTGAGGTATTTTTGGTTCCTTCCTTCTGGTTATATTCGGTTCATGTGTGTTTACTTCTTTCTTTGCTTCCTTGTTTGGTTTTCTATTGCGTAAGCTTTAACTGTAACCTAAACGAAATGATACATTGCATGTTTTCGAGAATAATGATTACCAGAGGGAATGTTAGGGGTAAAAATGTCATAGTTTGTCATGTTCATGACTGTGCGGGCACAGTTGTGTGCAGAATACCGGTCCCATCTTTTTTCAAAGAAACGAACTGTTCACGGCAATCAGCACAGTAAGAGACACAGTGTTGAGTCAGAACGAGCCTGTAACACAAGTGCGGGTGTAAGTGAACACAGTTCAGAGTTGACAGCTGCTGACCATCTTGAGGAATCGTCCCCAGTGCCACTGCACACCCTCTTGTACAGGGCTAGGTGACCTTGAAGATCTGTATTCAGTCAGGGATTCTGACCATGACCGTGAAATAAACCAGGGCTGTGAGTCACCGTGTGGTGAAGAAGGTGCAGAAGGAGAAGAAGCATTAGCTGACCAAAGGACGTGCTTATTTCACCTTCACCTTAATCTTCACCTATCCCGTAGTGCCGTGGACCGTGGGAGCACTGCTGAAGACTTCTCCACTCCAGGCGGTCCTCTGCTTTTCATAGCAAGTCGTTCCATTCAAGGCCAGTCCACTCTCTGATGTTGTCTTCCCATCGTTTTCTCTGTCTGCCTCTTCGTCTCCTGGGCGCTTCCACATCAAAACACAGAGAGACAGACAGGCAGACAGACAGACAGGCAGACAGGCAGACACAAACTGACAGACAGAGGCAAGGGCGAGCTCAGTACACGTGCACCAGAACACACGAGGGGTTTTTCACACACATACTCACGCACGCACGCACGCACACACTCAATGGAGTCACAGACAGCAGTGAACAGTTTTCAGACATCTATTCAACTTAGAGTGAGCAGTTTTCAGACATCTGTTGCAACTTAGAGTGAGCAGTTTTCAGACATCTATTGTAAACAAAAATCTATTATGCGCTTTGATTTGTCTTTGCAAGATATAGCGCTATATAAGTTACATTTATTATTATTATTAAAAATCTGAGATATACAATATATATTGCTGATGGGGACACTCATTCATTCAGAGCTGTTTGTAATGCTAATCCATAGGGGGACAGAAAGGTAGTCAAGATAGAGTGTGATGAGCGCATAAAAACTATGGGTATTAGACTGAGAAACCTGAAGAAAAACCTGGAGGGCAGAGAGCTGGCAGATGGCAAACCACTAGGTGGACAAGGCAGGCTGACAGATGTTGAAATAAACTTCAGCACCATCTATGCCAATGCCATTGTGACACCAAAGGTGACGTGGTACAAATGCCTGAAGCTGTGTGAGCTGTGTTCATCCACAAGAGGCGGCAGCCTGGTGAGGCACCTACCCTAGAGATAGGGAAAAAGGGGCTCAAGCTCAACTACTTACTGTTTAGCCAAAACCCGGGAACTTTTTCGTCGGCTTCGCCTATCAACCAAAAAACTTGCATATTTTTAT
>CM054148.1:16369292-16381792 GCA_028751875.1 Rapana venosa | reverse complement strand
ACGCTCGTGGCTGCTGAGCCTTAGCTTGAGGAGAGCGAGTGCTGTGACCACTGAGCTACCCCGTCCCCTAGGAGTGACAGGACATCTTGCGCACACGTTAAATCCTGTTCCGCTGTTCGAAAGAGTAGGCCATTGTGTGCCGGTGGGAACAGATGACATTTTTTTTAAAAGCCGCATACACACGCATAAAAAAGATGTCATCTAAGCGCTTTGATTTGTTGCTTTACAAGATTCAGTGCTATATAAATTCCATACATTATTATTATTTATTATTAAAGGACGGTTCGTGAACACGGCCCAGGGGCCGGAGTGGATGAGTGAAGTGTGGTTATAAAGAAAGCATAGGTGCTTTAGTGTTGACGAGAACAAAACATAAAAAATAGAATAGTTTATACTCTTCCCATTGCTTTTCAAGATTATAATCATTCTTTTTTTCAACTCATATGCATATATAACACGTGTTTGTGTGTGTGTTTGTGTTTGTACGCGCGCGCACGCGTGCATATATGCGTGAATACGTCTGTCTGTCTCTAAGTCACTCTGTCCATCCGTCTGTATTACTTCAGAGAGCCATTTTCTTTTGCTAGAAACTTGACAGGAAAAACAAGCAGGCCAAACACAGCGTTTAGCAGGACAAGCTTCCCCATGATTGAAGTCAATCTGAACATCAAACGAAGGCACTTAGCTCATTTGTACGACATAATCTGATCAACCCTGCGTTGGGTTCTCCAATTCTCTGCCGTGTAAACAAGACCGTTCTCATTAAACAGGCTGAAGTCAATCAGCTTCTGACGTCATATCCGTGATTTTTGCCTGGTTATACCAGCCTTTATCTGCACATACATATAGACGCCATGCCTTGTAATCTCCAACTGACATAGCACATTTCTCCACATATAGATATATAATAAATATATATTAAAATTTTGCAGGATCATCGTTTTGTTGTTTGTTTGTTTGTATAAAATATCTGACATATCTTATAGAAATGGATTAGCGGCACAATTAGTACGATCTACCAAAAAGCTATTATATTATTATATTTTCCAAAAAGCTATTATATCGTTATCATAGATGTACAATGGACACAGTAGTTCAGTAGTTATGGTAAAACACTAGTAAAGGTGTTCAGAAAATCAACTGTTTACATTACATGGACGAACTTTAGGAGATCTACAAGAAAATGTCACACGTTTTCAAACGCAAAGTTGTAGCGATGTTGATTACTTCATAAGTGATCGATACAGGTGCATATCCTTGAGACTGGAAAGTATCCCGATTTATAAAAGTGGATGCACTCTTAATCCAGAAAACTACAGAGGGATAACATTAATGAATTCAGTAGGGAACTCATCTGCCAAATGTTGAATACAAGAATCTCAGAATATTTGGGGGGAAAAACACCTATCTTGTCAAAGAACAAGCTGGATTCAGGGAGGAAAAAACAGCGGACCACACCTTTATCCTAAATAAGCTAATAGACAGTAATAGACTAATGTTGCTTTGTAGATTTTCTGAAAGTGTGCGATAATGTATGGCATTATGCTCTACTTGTAAAGTTAAATAAGATAGCTGTAACTGGTAAAATCTTTACTGTCATTATGTATACAAACGCAACAATCCTTCCAAAAATAAACGTAAACGCGATACTATGGCAAAAGTAATCGCTGAAAGACCAAGCAGCATGAGGAAAAGACACAGCACAAGAAGACCAGAGAGAAGCGCCAGAGGGCGGATGTGACAAGCGGGCAATCCAGAGACAGACTAAGGCTCAGCAGCAGAGGCAACAGCGACAGTCACTATTTTATCTCGGTCAGAACAACAGGCTTGGCGGGACTTCCCGTCCAGGAGCCTGTCTTCTTCTTCTCCTTCTTTGTCGCGCTGCTGCAGCTCCCACCTTCACCAATGGCAAGAGTTTAGCGAACGCGACCTGTTTTCTCTCGGCCCATCATCAACATAGCCGCATTCCGACTTCAGGCAGGATGTATAAATACGACACCAGTGTGCATGCGGTTTTATTTTTGCCATCCGTTCTTACTGACAGGAATGGCTTACTCTTCTAAAAGGCAGAACGGTTTGTACGCAAAACGTTCTACGTGCGTTTGCACACAGGGCCCCGTGTTTTTTAGTCTCATCCCAAGGACTGTTGGGGGGGGGGGGGGGGGGTGGAGTCAGCACTGGTGTTAGCCCCGGTGAAAAACCCCTTGAACAGTGGCGGCTGGAACCTGGGCTTGACCCCCAGGTCATCAAAGTACGAGAGCGAGGCTCTAACCACCAGGCCTCCCTGCCCCCAGCCAATCTCCTACCCTGGGTGTGTCACCCCTGACTGCCAGCCTGTGACTGTGGTCAGTGTCAACACGGCAGCAACCACAACAATCACCTCTCCGCCCTCTGTTCTCTGCCCGACAAGCAACACAGAAAATGAAATGAGACAGTTCTGCTTCTGATCCCCCCACCCCCCAGCTATTTCTCTTACACATACACACACACACACACACACACACACACAAACACACAAACACACACAAAACACACACACACAACACACACACAAACACACACACACGCACACACACACACACACGCACACAAACACACACACAAACACACACACACAACACACCACACACACACACACACACACACACACAAACACTCTCTACCCCCTTCTCCAATATGAGTTATTGCCTTACTTTGTGAGTGGGCTAGCAACAAGGCTTCTAATACTAAGTGGGGTGTAGGTGGGGGGGGGGGGGCATACCTACCCAGATTTGAATACTTAAATAGTAACCACAAATGTTTACGTTCTTATTAACTTATCACCACGATGTTTGTATAGATTCTTCTGATTTGATACTTTTTTTAGGGGGGAGTTGACAAGAAATTGATGAACTAAAGGATGTTCTCTCGAAAATATATAGTATATACAGTGACACTTACAATTATTATTATTACTTTTGTATTGTATTGTATACCACTTTAAGTCACAGCAGTTTTCTGGGTGAAATTCGGGCTGCTCTCCCTGGGAAGAGTGCGTCGCCACAAGATCAGCGCCACCATTTCGGGTTTTTTGTTCTTTTCCTGTCTGGATGTGTATCAGTGTCACTATCAGAGTGCCTTTTTCTACAGAATTTTGCCAAGGACAACTCTCTTGTTGCTGTGGATTCTTTTACGTGCGCTAAATGCAGTCAGAGTCAGAGGTGTTCCTCTGCTACTGGTAACCTGTAGCCCAGTACTACCTGTCTCAGTGGGGAGATAACCCGACCCGACCCAAAATCCCCAGTTATGGGCAAAGGGCAAATAGCAGCTTGGAGAGGAGATGGGCGCCGCCAAGCAATCCACGCCCACAGAAATGCCAACATGGACAGTACTGCAAGAAAAGACATGCCGGATCGGTTGAGGCCCGGAATACCAACAACCGCGCCTTCCATTGGAACGTTCCAGGATGGAGGTGGAAAATATGCGACTGGGACGCAAACAACAGCAATCAAACTCCAGGCTGAGAGGACCATCATTGGTACATGGAACATCCGTACCTTGCACGCATGCGGGAAACTCCAAGAACTAACCCATGAATTACGAAGATACGAATGGGACATACTTGGACTGGCCGAAGTCCGTTGGGTCGGATTCGGCGAAACAACCACAGAAGAAGATCACAAACTATGGTATAGTGGAGACGACTCCAAACACCAACATGGAGTAGGATTTCTTGTCAACAAGAAGAGGACTAATAGTGTCATCAGCTGTACCCCAATTTCAAGTAGACTGATCTCCATGCGTATCGCAGTAAAACCACACAACATGACCATCATACAAGTCTATGCACCAACATCAGACTACGATGATGAAGCAATCGAGCGTTTCTACGAGGATTTGAAGAGCGTCATCAAATCAACTCCAAAGAAGGACTTTCTCGTGATTCAGGGCGACTGGAATGCCAAGATCGGACCTGACGCCTATGACCAATGGCCAGGGACAATAGGCCGTTTTGGCGTGGACGAAACCAACGATAGAGGTCTCAGACTTATGGAATTTGCAAGCAGCCACAATCTTACTGTCGCCAACACCCTATACCCCCACAAGACATCAAGAAGAACGACGTGGCACTCACCAAATGGAAAGATACACAACCAGATTAATTACATCTTGGCCCCCAAACGATTTAAGTCAAGCATCAACAAAGCCCAGACAAGAACTTTCCCTGGCGCTGATATCGGCAGTGACCACGACATGGTACTCATGACCCTACAGATCAAGCTGAAGACCAAGAACCAGAAGAGAAATCCCGTTTGCGGTTCAACATGGAAAAGCTGAATGACCCCGAAGTCGCTGAAATCTTTAAAGCTGAGATAGGGGGCAGATTTGCAGCATTGAATTTCCTCCAAGATGACATCAACAACCTCACTGAGACCTTCAGCAATACCATTCAGGAGACAGCGCTGGAGATCCTTGGAAAGAAAGGAAAAAGAACCAACCGTGGGTTACCAACGATATCCTGGACCTGTGCGATCAACGTAGGGAGCTAAAGCCAGAGAAGAACAAAAACCCAGGAACGGCCGAAGAGTATAGAACAGTCAACAGGTCAATCAAGAAGAAGATGACTGAGGCCATGGGGAACTGAATGTCAGAACAATGCTCCAAGGTTGAGAAGGCAATGGCGAAAGGAGACAGCAAGGAGCCTACCAGACCATCAAGGTACTAACCAAGTCCCAGCAGCCAAAGACCTCCGTTATTGAAGACAAAGAGGGGTCAGTCCTTACAGAGAGTGCCACTATCATGAAGAGATGGACAGAACATTGCAGAGACCTGTACAACTACAAGCTGAAGACTGATCCGAACAAACTTCACGAGCAAGATCCCAGACCATCAGATCCTGAAAGCACACAGGTGCTGGAGGAAGAGATAGAAGAAGCAGTAAGATCCTTAAAAGGAGGCAAGTCACCAGGGATGACACATCCCGGCTGAGCTCATCAAGTACGGAGGCCCAGAGATTGATCAAGGCACTAACAATCATCTGCCAAAGCATCTGGACCAGCAAAGAGTGGCCTGAACAGTGGGACCAAATCCATCATAGTTCCACTTCCAAAGAAGGGAGACCTGAAGAAGTGCCAAAATTACAGAACAATCAGTCTAAGCCATCCAAGCAAAGTTATGCTACGCATTGCCTTGAACAGACTGAAACCACAAGCAGAAGAAATCCTATCAGAAGAACAGGCAGGATTCAGACCAGGTCGAAGCACTGTCTAGCAGATCTTCAACATCAGAATGCTCATGAGATCCAGAGCCGTAAGGTTGAGACGGTCAGGCCGAAACAGATTCCAAACCGATCTTCTGTGACTCTAAACGTAGGTCTCAAGCGGCTTGTGGTATCAGTCATGTTCAACCGGTCTGTTCGAGATAGATCGTGTTCTTTTTTAATCGGGTTGAAACGGCCAGTCTGCAGCCCCCAGCCAGTCAGTGTTCAGCCTTAAAATTACAGCGATGGATATTGTAAAGGTAAAAACCAATGTTGTTCTTGCCCCTCCTGTTTGTCGTGGTTTGGCCTGTGGTGGGAGTGGGATTTCCAGCCAGACACTGCCAAAAAAACCTCAACTCAACTCAACTCTGCTCCTGCCGTGAGGAATAGGAATCGACCGCCACAAAACTAGACGAGGTACCCGTGCCGGCAGACGTCATCACCTGCGGCCCCCTACATCCGTCTCCAGCCTCATTTCTGACGTCACTACCGCTACCACCGTAACCAAGGACAACACTGCTTCGCTTCCCTCTGATCCACCTGCTTCTTCCTGTGTTTACGACTTTGATAAAACGTGTTCTGATAATGTGTATCATGGTGTGTATGAAACTGTAAACCCCCAAACTTCCCCAGTTCTTTCACCAGCTTCTACACCTGACTCTCAATCCAAACTTTTGTCTGTTCTTCCACTCTCCACATCTTTACCATCGCCTTCATCTTCTTCCACTGACAGTTATCCTAATTCACCACAGTTATCATCAACCTCTCTGCCTCCTTCTAACATCCTTCACATGTGCTTGTTCAACGTGCAGTCTGTCTTCCCAGAAGGTAAAGCCGATCTCATTTCTGATTTCATCTCTGAAAAGAACATTGATCTAACATTTCTTACAGAAACCTGGTTAAAACCACACGGTCATGAACCGAAAATAAAACAACTGACACCACCTGGTTATAAAACTCTTTCTCTTCCCCGACCCTCCCGTGGAGGTGGCATTGCCATCGTTTATAAAGATACACTCGAACCTGCTCTTTCTTTCTGTCACTCCCTTCCTTTCTCACATGAATCTTTCGAAGTCTGTGAACTCAACCTCAACACACCTGGCCACTCTATTACTTTCTGCTGTCTTTACCGTCCACCTCCAAGCCGTAAGAATAATCTGACATCTTCCATTTTCCATCAAGAGTTTCAGTCACTCCTGGATCACTACAGCCTCTCTCCCAGAAAGCTCATCATTCTCTGTGACTTTAACTTCCATTTTGATAACCAGTCTTCTTCTGATGTCAAACGTCTGTCTCTTTCTTTGTCGAACCACTCTCTCTGGTAAACGAAGCAGCACACAGATCAGGACATATTTTAGACTGGCTAATTACTGATGTTTCCCAAGATCTGATCACATCTGTATCTATCATTGATGAACTACTTTCCGATCATTCCGCTGTTCTTTTCTCTCTAAATATTGCAAAGCCTATCAGAAAGAAAAAGTATGTCACCCGTTGCAACCTGAAGGCCATAGATATTCAAACGTTTTCTTCACAAGCTGCTGAACGCCTATCACAAACCTCTGACAACAATAACCCATCTAAACACTACAATGATGTTCTCAGCCAACTGCTTGATGAGCATGCACCTCCCACTGACCGTCTCCTTCCTGATAGGCCATGTGCACCATGGTACACTCATGACATCCTGGTCGCAAAGCGCAAACGCAGGCAACTAGAGCGACAGTGGCGAAAATCAAAAACGGAAATTAATCAGCAGCTCTTTCGAAAACAAGTAAAAAAAAAGTCAAATCTTTAATCCTTTCAGAAAAAACAAAGTATTACTCTTCTCAAGTTCTTGATGCCACGTCTATGAAATCTCTCTTTTCCCTCACATCTACTCTTCTTGGATCTGTGAAGGCAAGCCCTCTGCCTTCCATCCACAACCACTCTGAACTTCCTTCTATATTTTCTGCATTCTTTTCTGAAAAAGTCCATAACATTCGCTCCAAACTGGATCAGACTCCTTTCCAGCCTACACTTCCTGATCCCCAATTCTCTGGCACTCCTCTCCTTTTCTTTCATCCGACAAGTGAGAAAGAAATCATGACAATTCTGAAGAAATGACTATAAATCATGTGATCTTGATCCACATACTGCTTCTCTTTTCACACAGTGCCTACCACAACTCATACCCACTATCACGAAAATAGTAAATTCATCTCTTGTTTCAGGAAATGTTCCATCAGCTCTCAAAACTGCTTTAGTCACACCTCTACTCAAAAAGCATGACCTTGACCCTAACATTCTGAAGAATTATAGACCTGTTTCCAATCTACCTTTTATTTCTAAAGTCCTTGAAAAAGTAGTTCTCAAACATCTCAACAACCACAATCTTCTTTCTGAGTTTCAGTCTGCCTATCGCATCAACCACAGCACTGAAACCACCCTAGTTCACACTTTAAACAGGCTTCTACTCGCTTCTGACTCAGGGAAAATCTCCCTTCTCACTCTACTCGACTTATCAGCAGCCTTCGATACTATAGACTACTCAATTCTTCTCTCCCGTCTTCAAAACACGTTCGGTGTTACTGGCACAGCCCTCACCTGGTTTAATTCATACCTTACTGACCGATTCCAGACAGTTGCAGTAAACAAGATTCAATCAATACCTGTCAAACTGGAATGCGGAGTCCCACAGGGATCAGTTCTAGGCCCTGTTCTTTTCACTCTTTACACTGCCCCACTGTCACATATAATAAACCGTCATCAAATCAACCATCATTTTTACGCAGATGACTCTCAGATTTAAAGCAGTGTTACTCCTGAAAATCTGCCTTCTCTCCTGACAAATATGGCCCGCTGCTTTGAAGATATTCAAAACTGGATGACACTGAACAAATTACAGCTAAATGCAGATAAAAACCGAAGCCATGCTCGTAGGGACCAAACACAAACTCTCTTCCATTACAACAGCTTCAATAGAACTCGGCAATACATCAGCCCCTCTATCCACTTCTGTAAAGTATCTAGGAGTCGTTATCGACAACACACTCTCTATGAAAAAATTAATCACCCAGACCTGTCAGTCGTGCTTCTGTCAATTACGGCGTATTAGTGCAATTCGAAAGTACCTGTCCACCGATGCAACAGCCAAACTTGTCACTTCTCTCATTCTTTCACATCTGGACTATTGCAATTCTCTTTTGTCTGGTCTGCCAGCATCATCTATCCACTCCCTTCAACGTATACAAAACTCCGCAGCTCGACTAGTTCTCAGAAAAAAAAAATCTGAGCACATTACCCCTCTCTTGCGATCTCTCCACTGGCTGCCTGTGCCACAGAGAGTAGATTATAAGATAAGTACCCTCTGTTACAAATGTCTCCACAAAACTGCACCCTCCTACCTATGTGAATGTCTTAACCTGTACACTCCTTCACGTTCCCTCCGCTCTACTGCAGATACCTTGTGCCTACGAATACCTAGATTCAACCAATCCACTGTTGGCCGCCGCTCATTCTCTATTTCGGGTCCATCGACCTGGAATGAGCTCCCTCTCTCTCTTCGCCAGAAACCTAGTTATGACACTTTTAAATCCAGCCTCAAGACATATTTATTTCAAACCTAAGACTTCCCCCCTCCTGTTTCATATCTAACCCATGTCCTATCATCCTGCTAAAGTATACGGTCTGTGCGAGTGTGTGTGTGCTTTTAAAAAACATTTGACTATCGAAATTTGATTTCATAGATTTTGTCTGCATCGCACCATGTTTGTAAATATCTCTTTGTTTAAACTTTTGATTATTTATCATTGATTGCATGACTGTGTAAGATTAGGTTGAATGCATGCGCTTTGATGTGTCTTTGCAAGATATAGCGCTATATAAGTTCCATTTATTATAATTATTATTCATAGAGAAGCACCTCCAACATCAACTACAGCTCTACAACAACTTCATTGACTTCAAGAAGGCCTTCGATCGAGTGTGGCAAGAAGCTCTGTGGCAAGTCATGAGAGACTATAACTTCGACGAGGACCTGATTCAAGTCATCCAGGCGCTGTATGACAGCTCCCACAGCGCAGTCCTCATGGGTGGAGAAATCGGGGAGTTCTTCCGGACTTCAGTTGGAGTTCGACAAGGCTGCCCGCTATCCCCCCGTTCTTTTCAACGTGTTCCTGGAGAACATCATGCAGGAGGCCCTCCTTGACTTCAAGACCACAATCACAATAGGAGGAAGGCCAGTCTGCAATCTTCGATTCGCAGACGATATTGATCTCATGGGCCGCAGTGAAGAAGAACTCCAGGATCTCACCACCAGACTGGAAACATCAGCCAATGCCCACGGTATGGAGATCAGCACGGAAAACAGCAAGATCCTAGTGAACAGTACCACACCGACCACTCCCACCAGCATCAAGATGAGTGGGCGAGACACTAGAGGAGGTGGAAACTTTCAAGTACTTTGGAGCAGTCATCACAAAAGAAGGTACGAGCACATAAGATGTGAAGATCAGACTTGCTGTGGCACTCTCCTCCATGACTAAGCTGGCGAAAGTGTGGAGAAACCATAACATCAAAACCCACACTAAGGTCAGACACTACAAGGCACTCGTCACATCCATTGCCTTGTACAGCTGTGAAGCATGGACACTCGCTGCCGATTTAGAACGTCACATTCAAGCCTTTGAGATGAAGTGCCTCAGGCGGATCCTGAACATCAGCTACAGAGACCGTAAAACCAACGACTACGTCTGGCAGCAGATCGAGGCACTGGCTGGCAAACAAGAACCATTGCTAGATACAGTCAAACGGAGGAAATTGAAATGGTTTGGCCACACAACAAGGCATAACAGCCTGTCAAAGACAGTCCTGCAAGGAATGGTGGAAGGAGCAAGGAGGCAGGGACGACCACGCAAAAGTTGGATGTCCAACATCAAGGAGTGGACCGGCCTCACTGTACCAAACCTCCTGAAAGCAGCCCAGGACAGAACCATTTGGCGGTCCACTTGCAGCGTCCGTGCGGGTACCCCAACGGTCGTCCCGACCAAGGGATGATGATGATGATGATGATGATGATGAAATGCGTGTTACACATGGGAGCACTCAGGTCTAGTGCGAGGGGGAAAAGTTTCGGGCACAAACGGGGATCGAGCCACCACACACTTCGAGCCCTGACTACTCGCTCTATATGTAGGTAGGTTACCTCTAGACCACCGATTCACCACAACGACACACACATTACTGTAAAGAGAGTCAGACACATAACTGTAAGGAGAGTCACACACATTACTGTAAGGAGTGTCATTGTTTTGGGGGCGCTAACGCCTCTGTGTAGTGTGCATAGCCGCTACCAACGTCCACTTTCCATTCATCAAAAGCCCCTCACTTTCCCTACGCAGCATCTGGGCTCTTCCGTCTGAACCTTCATTATCAAATAACGATGATTGACGGACGCTAAAGGCGGGTGGTTAAGATCGTTCAACTTCAGTCCCGGTTGGAATCTCGGTACCAGATGCTGGTGAATTAAGGGAAAGGGATTTTTTTTAATCTCCCGGGTCAACATCATGTGCAGACCTGCTAGTGCCTTAATTCCCTTTGTGTAAATAGATAGATAGATAGATAGATAGATAGATAGATAGATAGGCAGATAGATAGATAGAGATAGATAGATAGATAGATAGATAGATAGATAGATAGATAGATAGATAGATAGATAGATAGATAGATATCACTTTAAGTCACAGCAGTTTTCTGGGTGAAATATAATAAAATATCATATATTGCAGTATGCAGCATGCTGACATTGATGTTTTAGTGCTCATAAATTATCACTGTTTCAATTGTGTTGCAAGGATTTTTAAGAACAAAAAAGAACAGATGTAGAAATACAGTTATCTTAAGGTTTTTTTTTCATTATTATCAAAACAAAAACAAAATAACAACAACGAAAAAGACAAGTCTAAAAAAATGAATTGCAGCATAAGAAACAAAGCATTGAACCAAGATGCTTTCGTCAAAGTACTTAGTGAATGTGTACCGTTACTTTGATGGGGGCTTTTTTGGTGGTTGTTGTTTGGTTTGTTTTGTTTGTTGGTTTTGGGTTTTTTCGCGGGGGGTGGGGGGGGGGGCGGCTGCAAATTTACAATAAATAGCAGCAAAGCATACATAAGCCAAGAGAGAAAGGAGAGGAAGCCAGTGTAACTATGAGCACAAAAAAGTCACAACCGACTTGTGTTTCTTTACTGCGAGCTTCTTTTGACAGAATCGCTTACTATCCTTCCTTCCCTCTTTCCTTTCTGTTTCTTTGCGATTAGCACACATAATTGCATATTCTATTAAATGTGCTGTATTCCTGTTTTTAGAAGCAGATTCATCTGCATGATCGTAACGCAAAAATCAGACTGAAAAAGCGGGTATCTATAAAGCAGTAGGTATAATTTTTATGTAAGACCCCCTCTCTCCATGAGTCACACTTCTAGATTATCCATTTTCTCAATGAATGGCAGTGTTCCCATTGTCAACAAGATTTGTGTATGGAAACCATTTCACTTTGAATGCAGCTGGTTTCATTTCAAGACAATACTTTTTTTTCTAATTTGTATCTGTATTTCAGTTCCTGCATGAAACTGTTGATGGCAGGTTGTATTTTGTTTAGTCGACATTTAGAGAGGAAATATTTCCCCAGTATCAATAATAAATCTAGAATCTCATCAGCGTTTTTTTTTTAATCTTCTCCTAACAGAACTAGCTCTATGTTAAGTGATAATCGAGTGCAATGATAGCAGTTACTTTTCAATAAATGCTCAAGTTCTTTCCAAAAATATCGACAGTCCCAAAGAGAGTGGTGTATTTATCTTTTTCAGTGTTGCAAAACTTACACCTGTTACGGTCAATAATTTGCTTTTTTCTTCTAAAATTGTCGTTTGTTACCAGGATTCTATGACATTGTATGATCTGGATCCATTTAAGCTTTTTCTCCTTAATTCTGTTGATTTTTTTTCAAAACATCATCCCATGCACTTTGATATTTAAAAAATGTTTCCCATTTTACAAACGCTTTGAAGTCAGAAACTTCAATGTTATCTATCATTACAGTGTAATAAGACTTTGATCCCCGATTTACAGATGCTGTTTTGTCTAATGCTTTTGTTCTCTCCTTGCTCTTTGTAGTTCTTTCCGGCCTTACACTGTTTTAAGTTCCAGTGTAATACACTTTGTGCTACAAGTGTGTGAGCTTAAAAAACACATCATTGACATACAGAAAGTATGATAATCAATG
>CM054148.1:16359292-16364292 GCA_028751875.1 Rapana venosa | reverse complement strand
GGGCATAACAAATCTGGGGTGGTTGTGGCGGGGAGATTGGAATGAGCGGCGTGGGAACAGTAGGACGGGGGTCGTCGAAGATGAGGCAGCAAAAAAAAAAAACAACAAAAAAAAACTTTTGTTTCACAGATCTTCTCTCTCTCTCTTCCTCTCTCTCCTCACTCTCTCTCACTCTCTCTTCTCACTCCTTCTCTCTCTCTCTCTCTCTCCTTCTTCTCTCTCTCCTCTGATGTGAGACAATGCATAAAACACCCAGCACGCGCCTCTTTGGGTAGCTTCACAAAAAACCAGGCGGGAAAAAATACCCGCAACAACTCTTCTCGATTGTACACTAAAAACAACAACAAAAAACAACTAAGGAAGCCCTGCCCTTTACGCCCGCCCACTGTTTGGGGGGAGCCAGGTTACAACAGGGTAGCGCATGGCCCCACGTCCGCCCGCAGAAAAAAGGCCCTGCGTGGGGCAGTGGCCCCTGTTTCTGTACCCGATAGGGCCCCGGGTGGGACCCTTTGCCTGAAGCCACAACAGGGAAAGGAGACAGCAGTGGAGAGCATGTGTTGCTGCATGCCCTACGTGCCAATAAGGCAAAAGGCATTGTGTGATAATGAAAGGTGAAAAAATACAACAAAAAAATGCAGGGTCATTTTTCTGCAGCTTTTCGAGCAATAATCAGATTTTTGCTCTCAGAAAAAAAACAAAGAAAGAACAAAACAAAAAAAACAAACCAAAAAAAAGCAAAACCCAAAGAACAAAACTGTTTGGTGGCTCATTTTCTTGGTTTGTTGTTGTAGTTGGGAAGGGGGGGGGGGGGGAGGGGGGAAAGGGGGTTTTTGATAAAGAGGGTGCATCAAGCGTGCTCTAAAATAAAACAAAAAGAACAAAAACAGACTGTGCTCTGCGCATGCAAAGAGCCACCACCCAAACAACCCAAAAAAAAAGCAGAAAAATCTCCCCGAAAAATTTCAGTTTCTATTTATCTGTCCAAAAAGAAAAAAAAACCTGCGTTCCTTTCTTTCCCTCACAAAAAGACGAAAAAAAAAATTGATGAGAGGTTTACATGCCTAATACCTAGTATATGTGTTGTTTTTACGAAATGGTCTTAACTTCCATGAAGTGAAAAGGGAGAGACCCAAAAAAAGGGAAGGTGGGGTCCCTTTTTCCAATTTGACTTTTTTATCAAAAATGGAATCTGTGTCTTTTAATTTCCCATTATGTACGTGAAAAGGGTTAGATATGTTTACACAGTGTTTTTAAACCGTTTTTAGGCCTCCCTACTGCAGTTTTCCAGTTTTTTTTGATCCTTTTCAAGCATTACAGTCTTCATTATCCTTCCCCCGAGGGGCCCCCCAATGTCCATCCCTTCCAAAGGCCAGGGCCTATATTTTTCCCTTTCACACAGTCTTTACCCGAAGTTAAAACCAAAAAGTTATACTGTTTTTAGTTATTAGGCATAAACAAAAAAACCCGAAAACTGAGAAAAACGACCCAAAGAGAGTTGGGGCGCAACACGCTGTAGTAACAAACAGGCAGTGGTCTATGATTGTTGGGGGGGGGATCCCGCCAGTCTCTTTTTTTTTTTAAGAATGCATAGCTGGAAAACTTTGCATTTGCAAAGAATAATGGGCATTTTTGCTCATTTCTAGCTGTTTTGCTTGGGGAAAAAAGGGATGATCAGATCAAAAGCTACAGAACTAGACTGTTCGATGAGATATGGGGGGACTTAAAAAATTTATTGTCAATGCATGACATGAGAAAAAGTGGGGGGCTGTTTTAAATTATCTAACTGTCATGTGTGTTTGTTGTGTGTGTTGGGTTTTGTGTGTGTGTGTGTTTTTGTTAAATAAGAAATTGTGTGGTGTGTTAAAAAAATCAAATCAAAATGATTTTCTTGAGGGTAAAAGATTAAATTTCCAAACTTTTTTTTCATCCTGCCCCCCAAGGTGTGTGTGTGTGTGTGTGTGTGTGTGTGTGTGTGTGTGTGTGTGTGTGTGTGTGTGTGTGTGAAAACAATTAAAAATCAAATGATTTTTATTGAGGGTAAAAAGGTACACAGCTTTCTTTTCATCCTGCCCCCTGTGCCCCTGTGTTTGTGTGTGTGTGGTGTGTGTGTGTGTGTGTGTGTGGCTGTTGTGAAAAAAGAAAAAATCAGGTGTGTGTGTGTGGTGTGTGTGTGTGTGTGTGTGGTGTGTGTGTGTGGGTGGTGTGGGGGTGGTGTGTGTGTGTGTGTGTGTGTGGGGTGTGTTGTTGTTGTTAAAATGAATAAATTTGGTTTTTGTGTGGGGTTGTTGTTAAACGAATAAATTAGTGCGTGGTGTGGTGTGTGTGTGGGTGGTGTGTGTGTTGTGGGTGTGTGTGTGTTGTGTGTGTGTGTGTGGTTTGTGTGTGTAATTGTTGTGCTGTTTTTGTTAAACGAATAAATTTGGGGTGTGTGTGTGTGTGTGTTTTGGTGTGTGTTGCGTTGTTTTTAAATGAATAAATTGTGTGTGTGTGTGTGTGTGGTGTGTGTGTGTTGTTGTTAAAATGAAAAAAATTGTGTGTGTTAGTGTGTTGTGTGTGTCTGTTGTTGTTAAATGAATAATTAGTGTGTTTTGGTGTGGTGTGTGTGAAAAAAATAAGTCAAAATGTTTTTTTTGAGGTAAAAAAATTAGTTTTCACAGCTTTCTTTTCATCCTGCCCCCAAAAGGCACGGTGTGTTGTTTTTTTTTTTTATTTTTTTAAAAATCGTTTTCTTTCAAGGGGTAATAAATAAGTAATCTCTCTCTCTCATTATCTTATCGATTTTCCTCTTTTTACTGGTTAAATTTAATGGTAAAGGATGTAATAATGTAGTATTTCAGTATAATCATTAAGAAATTTGTTCTTAGATAGATGGCTTGATGAAATAAAGCAAATGCATTGCTTATTCAATGTATCATCTGGAATAAAAATTTGACTTGACTTGACTCTGTGTGTGTGTGTGTGTGTGTGTGTGTGTGTGTGTGTGTGTGTGTGTGTGTGTGTGTGTGTGTGTGGTGTGTGTGTGTGTGTGTGGTATTTCTTTGATTGTTTTGATTCAAGGAAATTGAATGAGTACTCTATTGCTTTTTTCTACATGCAGTCTCTGTGTGCATGCAGTATTTTGTCATCTGTTCCCTCTGGATGATGTCATAGCAATAATCTATTTTCTTTTGTTCTGAGCAATCGAATGCTATTGAGTGTGATTGTGTCTGATTTTACTTGCATGCATTTGTGCATGGATGTGCGTGTATGTGTGCGTGTGTGTGTATGAGGAGAGAGAGAGAGGAGAGAGAGAGGGAGAGAGAGAGAGAGAGAGAGAGACAGAGAGAGAGAGAGAGAGAGAGAGAGAGAGAGAGCGAGCAAAAATTAAAGTCAACATTTTATTTCCAGATGACAAGATTGAATAAATTGTGCATAACACTATTGTTGCCTTTATAAAGCCATCCATCTAAAAAATAATAAAGTAACAACAAAATCAAATGGAAAATGTGTGTGTGTGTGTGTGTGAAATGAATAGCAGACAACCCGGTATGTAGGTATTATTAATATAAATTAATCTATTATAATATTTTAATTCTTATGTAACCAAGTATTATTTATTAGATTCTACATGTTTTCAGCTGACTAAGTGCATTCTATCGGAAATATGCTAGTCAGATACTAACAAGTCTCCTCATTAACCTCTGTCACAGCTTCTTCCACTTCATGCCCTTTTTCTGGGGGAGGTGGGGGGAGGGGGGGTATGAGCTAAATATCAAAGCAGTGACAGTCAATATATACAGTATCTTTTGTCTGATGCCGTGAAATGGTATGTTTTAAAACCATGTCAAATTTGGCCATCATCAGTTGAATAGAAGTACCGGTTGCAAATGTGTTAGTTAGCTAGGGTGGAGAAAACTTTAAAGCTGATTTTCTCAGAATGTGAAATCGCTGTGTCACCCATTTCAAACACCCATAACTTTGTTAATTTTATAGGTAGAATAATGTATCATACATTAAAATAAAGGTAATGATCTGTAGGTTTCAGAAAATGTGGCAACTCAATTTTACCGATTTATACCTTAAGACTCCTTTTGTAAAAACGGGTCACATATGAGCAAAAATGAGTCGCACTGCCGGTAAGCGCCTGGCAAGTCAGGCCCAGTGCATCCGACTTAAGTCTTTTAAGTCTTTCCGGAAAAAAAGGTAGGAGAATGGACCATGCAAAAAAGAGACAAGGAGGTGACAGGAAGAAAATGTACAAGACAGAAACAGAGAGGGATAGAAAAGAGGGAATTGGTAGTACAGACCTTGCAGAAGACAGGGTGCTATTTCTACTGACCCGCCCCCTCTTCATGAATACACGTGTTCTTGGTGTGGCCTGTTTGATGTGTGCATAGTATGACTGATCGGTTTGTTCCACTGCTTGTTTGTTTGTAGTATGCTTCTGTATTCCATTCATTGGAGCGTTTTAATCCTTTTTTTAATCTTTATTTGAATTATCATATTTTGAGAATAATGAATTAAGAACCCGTGTGCTTTTTTTTTTTTTAATCTAGTCCCTGTGTGCATGTGATTTTGCAAATGTTGTCATCCATTCCCTCAGGCATATAAAAACCTACTCCTTTGAAAAGTGGAACGGGTTTTAACGTGTTTGCAAGATGTTCTCTGTGTATGCGTGCGTGTGTGCATGCGCGTGTGTGCGTGCGTAAGTGTGTGTGTGTGTGTGTGGGTAAGTGCGCGCGCGCACTTGTATCTCTCTCTCTCTCTCTCTCTCTCTCTCTCTCTCTTCTCTCTCTCTCTCTCTCTCCTCTCTCTCTCTCCCTCGCTCTCTCTTTCTTTCTTTCTGTCTTTCTTATTCATTATTCTTGTAATAAAAGAATTTGATATGGTTTGATTTGTTATGCTCTCTCTCTCTCTCTCTCTCTCTCTCTCTCTCTCTCTCTCTCTCTCTCTCTCTCTCTCTCTCTCTCTCTCCTTCTCCTTAATGTTGTTGTTCTTCTTCATGTGCTTTTTTCTTTTTC
>CM054148.1:16344292-16354292 GCA_028751875.1 Rapana venosa | reverse complement strand
TGTTCTTCATTTGTCTTGGCTGTTATTCTTGTCCTATGTGAGTTATTGCCGCTGTTGTTATGTACGTATGTTTGTGTTTGTTTGATTGTTTATTTCCTTGTTGTGGTTGTTCTTGTTGATTCATCTTTTTGTTTTTTGTTTTATTCAGTTGTTTGTATGGTTGAAGGTTTGTGTGTGTATGTATGTGTGAGGGGGGGGGGGGAAGCAGTTGGTGTGAATTTTTTTTAATGTTTATTCTGTTTTGTCTTCTTTGTTTGTTTTGGTTTGGTTTTTCTTTGTTGCTTGTTTGTTTGTGTTATGACGGATATTTTTTCAAGATTTTTTAATTATTGAATTGTATGGTTTAATATTTTTCTGGGTTTTTTGTTTTGTTTTTAATTCCACATGTGCATATGTTATTGTTTTTCTTGTTTGATTTGTATAGTTTACCATAGGTTAGGTTTTTTTATTCTATGTCTGCATATATATTATCTTTTTTTTCTCACTTCTTTTTCTTTAGATAGATGGCTTGATGAAAAAAAAGCAAATGCACTGCTTATTCAATGTACCATCTGAAAATAAAAGTTTGACTTTGACTTTGACTTTGACTTTCACACACACACACACACACACACACACACACACACACACACACACCACACACACACACACACACACAGAGAAAAACAGGAGTCGCAGAATACTTTGGTTTTGAATTGTTCACATACAAAATAAAAAGCCACTTCACCTGCAGTCATTAACTCTGTATGAAGACAGCCACAGAAGAGGAGTGACCCTCACTTGCTCTGAATTAACAAAGAATGCTTCAAAACCAACATTCTTCAGACGTTAAACTGACGACAACAACAACAACAACAACAACAACAACAACAACACACGTCGTGCGTTACTTAGTTTTGTTGAAGAGGTCACATTGTTTGGGTTTTTCTAATGAACTGTTCATTTCTGCTGACAGCTTGTTGTTCGTTTCTATGTCTGTCTTGCTGTTAGTTCTTTTTTTATATAAATATATACTTTCTCAGTTGCGTAGAACACGCAAAGAATACTGGCTTTTTTTCCACACGTTTGCTTATTCATTCAATAGACCTGACTTTGGGGAAATCATCAATGATTGTCATTACCTGGGAATGTGAATGCTGTGTTCATTCTAATCTAAATCAGTCATTTCCCCGTCTTCAGCTTTGGTCGTTATAGCAACCATTAGCCCCCATGTCAATGATGCTGATGTTGTACTTGAGCACAACACAAATTACCAGCTTGTTGTAGCTGTGTTGGTTACGTTCTTCACGTTATCTTTGCTCAATGCGTATTGAATAAATGAACCCCTATTTAAACCAAGAGAACATATAGATTTGTTCTTGCAAGATAGAGCGCTATATAAATTCCATTTATTATTATCATCATTATCATCATCATCATCATCATTATCATCATCATCATCATCATTATTGTTGTTGTTGTTGTTCTCATTATTATTATTATAAATCAGAAGTCATCACAAGATGCTTTCCCCACAACGTACCCACATGACTTCTCCCATAACTCTTTAAGGAGTCACTGGAGCGCTGCACTTTAACGTTCGGGCAATGCTCTTTAAGTGAATTTAACCTGGTGGAGCCCATAACTTTCAGGTGGCAATTTGCATGCTGGGTATGTTCGTGTCGTCTGTATCACTGGACATAGCTGAACTATTCTTCTACAAAAGAGGCATGGCATTTTTGGTTTTGTTTTGGTTTACTTTGATTGTTTGTTTTGTTTTTTCCTTCCTCGGCTACAGCTTCTATGTTCACCAGTGGTGACATTTTGCCTATGCTACCATTTTTACCCACCGTGAAGGTAGCCGCATTGCTGGCTTCGGGGGATGATGTCTAAACACGGCACTAGTGTGAATTCGGTTTTTAAAAATCATGTCATCCGTTATCCGCATAGGCCTACTTGTCCGAAAGGCGGAAAGGGTTTTAACGTGTGCGCAAAATGTTGTGCGTGCGTTCGCACACGGGGCCTCATTTTATAGTCTCATCCCATGGACTTGGGGGGGGGGGGGGGGGGGGGGGGAAATGGAGGTGGTACTGCTGTTCGTTAACTCCAGGGGGACAGTTCCCCATGAACGGGTGTCCCGACGATGGCTCGAACCCGGGCCCTCAGTTCACGAGGGCAGCGCTCTGACCACTGCATCACCCGCCCCAGTGGCTGGCTGCTGAACGTGAGGGCAAGACTTTTTGCACATTATGTTTGCACTGGACCCCAGAAGGAAGGAGAAAGAAAGGAAGACCAAAAGCAACGTGGAGGAGAACTGTAGAAAGTGAGATGAAGGCCATGCAGCACTCTTGGGGATCAGTGACTAGGTTGGCCCAGAATAGGCAGGAGTGGAAGCGCTTTGTTGCTGCCCTACACACCACTAGGTGTAATGGCTAATGATGATGATGATGTTTGCACACAGGACTTCGGTTTAAAGTCTTATCTACAGGAGTTTGTTTTGCTTTTAGAAAGGTCCGGGAACCAATGAATATCAATTCCAAGAGAAAGGTTTTCTCATTCAGAGACCTCTGCGAGACTGGAACCAGAGTTCTTCGTTGCCATCAGACCAGAGATGTACACTCTAACCACCAGGGTAGGGTGCTGGGCCTCTTACACTGTAAAATAATTATATAACCTTAAACAACCATTGTCATTCATTGTATACACTGCTTTATACTGTTGACATTTATTAGCAGCCAGGATTTTGAACTCTTCATCGGGGATCAAAGTCCTGGGTGACTGATAAAACTGGAAATCCTATAAGGGATCCAAATTATTACGGGTTAACCTGTAGATCCCATAAGGGATCTAAATCATGGGTCACCAGTAAAACTAGAAATCCCTTCTTTTTAATTTCAAATTCTTTTATTCCGACGATAATGGAATAACTAGGACTCATACGCTTTTTTTTACATCCTGTCCCCCGTGAGTTATGCAATTTTGTAAATTAAGTCGTCCATTCCCACCAGCACGGAATAGCCTACTCTTCAGAAAGGCCGAACGGGGTTTAAAACGTGTGCAAAGTGGTATAAATAAATAAATAAAATAAATAAAGAAGTTCTGCCAGCGTTCGCACACAGGACTTCGGTGTACAGTCTCATGCAAAGGACTTTGGGGGGATGTGGAGTCGGCACTGATGTTAACTCCAGGAGTGGGGGGGGAGAAAACAACCTTCACGGATGTACGTCAGGGTCACTGATAAACTGCTAAGCCTCCTGGTGCCTTGCTTCCTGTGCCTGCAGACTTAGGGCACGCCTGGCGGTGCTGGGGCGGAGACATGGTTGCTGTTCACGACGTCCGCAGCAGTGCTGCTGTCGGCTCTGCCTGGTGCAGCGAGGTGTGTCTGTACCTGCCCCCGAGCCCCCGTCCTCTCCGCCACTATCAGACACTTGCGTTCCTCGGCTGGGGTATGGAGGCTGCTGTGCCAGAAGCCATAGAAAAAGTACACGCAGAAACCTGGGACAGATACCAAAAAAACCACAAAAACTATACCAGAATTATGTGCCACAAAACTCTGTAACAGATGCAAAATACAATGCTTACATCTGCTGCACACATCTGTAGCAGTCACGAAAGTATGATGGAATTATGTGCTGCGACAAAAATTATAACAAAAGTACAAAAAACGATAGGTTATGCACCCGTAAGAATCATAATGAGCACAAAAATGTACTGAACACAATCATGCTACAAAATCTATAGCAGGCACACAGTGTAATGGAGATATGTGCCGCACAAATGTGTAACAAGACAGAAACGTATAAAAGAAGTTAGTTCTGAGAAAGTCTATAACAGATCGTAAATATATCGGATATACATGACACGACACAGGTACATCATTATAACGTATATATGTGAGACACACAGGCCTGTAACAGGTACATCCTTTCAACGGATATATGTGACACACACAGGCCTGTAACAGGTACATCATTATAACGGATATATGTGACACACACACACAGCCCTATAACAGGTACATCATTATAACGGATATATGTGACACACACACACAGCCCTATAACAGGTACATCATTATAACGGATATATGTGACACACACAGCCCTGTAACAGGTACATCATTATAACGGATATATGTGACACACACACAACCCTGTATCAGGTACATCATTATAACGGATATATGTGACACACACAGGCCTGTAACATTATAACTGATATATGTGACACACATACACACAGCCCTATAACAGGTACATCATTATAACGGATATATGTGACACACACACACACACAACCCTGTAACAGGTACATCATTATAACGGATATATGTGACACACACACACAGGCCTGTAACAGGTACATCCTTATAACGAATATATGTGACACACACAGCCCTGAAACAGGTACGTCATCATAACGGATATATGTGACACACACAGCCCTGTAACAGGTACATCATTATAACGGATATATGTGACACACACACAGCCCTGTAACAGGTACATCGTTATAACGGATATATGTGACACACACACAGCCCTATAACAGGTGCATCATTATAACGGATATATGTGACACACACACAGCCCTATAGCAGGTACATCATTATAACGGATATATGTGACACACACACACAGCCCTGTAAAAGGTACATCATTATAACGGATATATGTGACACACACACAGCCCTGTAACAGGTACATCATCATAACGGATATATGTGACACACACACACAGAGGCCTGTAACATGTACATCATTATAACGGATATATGTGACACACACACACACACACAACCCTGCAACAGGTACATCATTATAACGGATATATGTGACACACACAGCGCCCTGTAACAGGTACATCATTATAACGGATATATGTGACACACACAGCCCTATAACAGGTACATCCTTATAACGGATATATGTCACACACACACAGCCCTGTAACAGGTACATCATTATAACGGATATATGTCACACACACAGCCCTGCAACAGGTACATCATTATAACGAATATATGTGACACACACAGGCCTGTAACAGGTACATCATTATAACGGATATATGTGACACACACACACAGCCCTATAACAGGTACATCATTATAACGGATATATGTGACACACACACAGCCCTGTAACAGGTACACCATTATAACCGATATATGACACACACACACAGGCCTGTAACAGGTACATCATTATAACGGATATATTGTGGTGGATCGGTGGTCTAGAGGTAACGCGCCTGTCTAGAAAGCGAAAAGTCCGGGTCTGAAGTGTGCGGCGGTTCGTACCCCGTTTGGACCGGAAATTTTTCCCCCATCCATTAGACCATGAGTGGTGGTCTGGGCGCTAGTCTTTCGGATGAGACGATAAACCGAGGTCCCGTGTGTTACTCGTAATTATTTAGCGCACGTAAAAAAACCCACGGCAACAAGAGAGTTGTCCCTGGCAAAATTCTTAGAAAAAAGCCACTCTGATAGGGAAACAAATACAGCTGCAGAAAAAAAAAAAAAAAAAAAGAAAAAAAAAAAGGGTGAAAGGGTGGCGCAGCGCTAAGTGGCGACGCGTTCTCCCGCTCTCCCCGGGGAGAGCAGCCCGAATTTCACGGAGAGAAATCTGCCGTGACTTAAAGTAAAATCTGAGCGCTTTGATTTGTTGCTTTACAAGATTCAGCGCTATATAAATTCCATACATTATTATTATTATTATGTCACACACACACACAGAGCCCTATAACAGGTACATCATTATAACGGATATATGTGACACACACATACACACAGCCCTATAACAGGTACATCATTATAACGGATATATGTCACACACACAGCCCTATAACAGGTACATCATTATAACGAATATATGTGACACACACAGCCCTGTAACAGGTACATCATTATAACGGATATATGTGACACACACACACACAGCCCTGTATCAGGTACATCATTATAACGGATATATGTGACACACACAGCCCTGTAACACGTACATCATTATAACGGATATATGTGACACACACAGCCCTAAAACAGGTACATCATTATAACGGATATATGTGACACACACACAGAGGTCTGTAACAGGTACATCATTATAACGGATATATGTGACTCACACAGCCCTATAACAGGTACATCATTATAACGGATATATGTGACACACACAGCCCTGTAACAGGTACATCATTATAACGGATATAGGTGACACACACAGAGCCCTATAACAGATACATCATTATAACGGATATATTTGACACACACACAGCCCTGTAACAGGTACATCATTATAACGGATATAGGTGACACACACACAGGCCTGTAACAGATACATCATTATAACGGATATATGTGACACACACAGGCCTGTAACAGGTACATCATTATAACGGATATATGTGACACACACACACAGCCCTGTAACAGGTACATCATTATAACGGATATATGTGACACACACACAGCCCTGTAACAGGTACATCATTATAACGGATATATGTCACACACACACACACACACACACACACACACACACACACACACACACACACACACCACACACACACACACACACACACAGCCCTGTAACAGGTACACTTGTATAACGAATATATGTCACACACAATTCTGTAACAGATGCGACAATAATCTTCCAAACAAATTTCACAAAAATCTTCTAAGCAATCATTAAAGAACGTCCAGGGTGACCTAAAACATGTGGGGAAACACCTCCATCTGGTGAAAAGACGGGAATGACAAGCAGAACATAAACTCCTGCATGTGTAACCAAGACAATCATAAACATGTCAGGTAGACTGACTACAGCTCAACGAAGCTAGCAATCCACTGACATCATCATTAGACCTGTCCTCTACCTCGAGGCCTCATATACACACACACATACAGACATGCGAGCATAATCATATACACTCACGTCCACACACACGTGCGCACACACAGACACACACACTTATCAACACTAACACTCAACCCACACACTACTACTTCTACTACTACTATTACTATTACTACTACTTCTTCTACTACTACTACTACTACTACTACTACTACTACTACTACTACTACTACTACTACTACTACTACTACTACTATTACTACTACTACTACTACCCCCACCACACGAACACACACACAACAACAACAACATCAACAACAAGAACCACACACACACACCACACACACACACACACACACACACACACACACACACACACACACACACACACACACACACACACACACACACACACACACACACACACACACACACACACACACACACGCTTCTTTATTTTGAATACTTTAATAAGTCAATTTTCTTGATTTTTTAAATATCAGGATGAAAACAAAGTTGTGTCAACTTAAATCCTTTACCCTCAATAAATATCATTAGGACCTGACTTGATCTGACTTGACTTGACCCGACACAAGACTGCACATACCGATGACAAGCCAAATGGCCAAACGGAGCCAGGTGAGGACGTGCAGTCTGGTTATCAGGTAAATGTTCAGCTGGCACGACAGGGCAGGTAGCACTGGCACCAAGGGCACCTGAGACAGGAAGACAGGCCGTCCTCTTCCAGACATAGCATAGCATGTACACAATGGTGACACAGCCTCCACATCCCACAAAGCAGCAAGAAAAAAGAAGAGGAGGGGGAGGAGGAAGAGAAGGAGGTGGAGGAAGAGGAAGAAGAGGAGAAAGAGGAGGAAGAGGAGGAGGAGGAAGAAGAAGAAGAAGAAGAAGAAGAAGAAGAAGAAGAAAGAAGAAGAAGAAGAAGAAGAAGAAGAAGAAGAGGAAGAAGAAGAAGAAGAAGAAGAAGAAGAAGAAGAAGAAGAAGAAGAAGAAGAAGAAGAAGAAGAAGAAGGAGGAGGAGGAGGAGGAGGAGGAGGAGGAGGAGGAGGAGGAGGAGGAGGAGGAGAGGAAAGGAGGAGGAGGAGGAAGAAGAAGAAGAGAAGAAAAGAAGAAGAAGAAGAAGAAGAAGAAGAAGAAGAAGAAGAAGAAGAAGAAGAAGAAGAAGAAGAAGAAGAAGAAGAAGAAGAGAAAGAGAAGAAGAAGAAGAAGAAGAAGAAGAAGAAGAAGAAGAAGAAGAAGAAGAAAGAGGAGGAGGAGGAGGAGGAGGAGGAGGAGGAGGAGGAGGAGGAGGAGGGGAGGAGGAGGAGGAGGAGAAGAAGAAGAAGAAGAAGAAGAAAAGAAGAAGAAAAAAGAAGAAGAAGAAGAAGAAAAAAGAAGAAAGAAGAAGAAGAAGAAGAAGAAGAAGAAGAAGAAGAAGAAGAAGAAGAAGAGGAGGAGGAGGAGGGGGAGGAGGAGGGAGGAGGAGGAGGAGGAAGGAGAAGAAGAAAAAGAAGAAGAATTAAGAAGAAGAAGGAGGGGCGGAGGAGCGGGAGGAGGAACCAAGGAAATAGACGAAGAGGAGAAGGAGAAGGGAGGAGGAGGAAGAAAAGGAGGAAGAGAAGAAAGGAGGAAGACAAAGAACCAAAGAAAGAGAGGAAGGGGAGAAAGAAGAAGCAAGAGAAGAAGATGAAGAAGACAAACGAGGAGGAAGAAAACAAGGATCAGAGGAGGGGGGAGAGAAGGAGAGAAGAAAGAAGGAGGAGAAACAGAAGGAAGAGATGGGGGAGAAGAATGGGGACAAGAAGGGAAGGACAAGAAGAATGCCCATACTACAACTTCAACTAGTACTGCCTTCTACCACTCCTACTGCTACAGATACTATTTCTGCAGCTGCTGCTGCTGCTGCTGCTGCTGCTGCTGCTGCTGCTGCTGCTGCTACTGCTGCTACTACTACTACTACTGCTGCTGCTGCTGCTGCTGCTCCTGCTGCTGCTCCTACTACTACTACTACTACTACTACTACTACTACTACTACTACTACTACTACTACTACTACTACTACTACTACTACTACTACTATTACTTCTACGACTACTTCTACTACTACTACTTCTTCTACTACTACTGCTGCTGCTGCTGCTGCTGCTGCTGCTGCTACTACTACTACTGCTACTGCTAATACACGACTACTTTTAATAATAACAATGATAATAATAATACTGATAATGAGGAGGAGGAGGATAAGAGTACAGTTACAACTACCGCCTCTGCTACTGCCACTTATGATGATAATGATGATGAAGAGGAAGAGCGGGACAGACAGACACACAGACATACAGTCAGACAGACAGACAGACAGGTATCCAACGAACGGAAAAGATAAGAGTCGGACATGTACGTACAGCTAGATAAAGACAATGGAATAGACAGACAGACAGACAGACAGACAGACAAAGTCAAACTATATCAAAAGTCTAAACTCTTTGTTCCAGAAAAAAAACAACCTATTTGGGTACATGTAAATGCATCCGAAGACAGACAGACGGCCAGAGACACAGACAAACAGACACACAGACAAACAGGCACACAAACAAACAGACAGACGAACAGAAACACAAACAAACAGACCCACAGACAAACAGACACACAGCCAAACAGACACACAGACAAACAGACACACAGACAAACAGACAGACGGCCAGAGACACAGACGGCCAGAGACACAGACGGCCAGAGACACAGACGGCCAGAGACACAGACAAACAGACACACAGACAAATAGACACACAAAAAACAGACAGACGGCCAGAGACACAGACAAACAGACACACACAGACACACAGACAAACAGACACACAGACAAACAGACAGACGAACAGAAACACAAACAAACAGAACACACAGACAAACAGACACACAAACAAACACACAGACGACAGAAACAAAAAAAAACAGACACACAGACAAACAGACACACAAACACACACACAGAAAGACAGACGTACAGAAAGACAGACACACACACAGACACACACACAGACGGATCAACAAACAGACAGACAGACAGACGGATCAAAAAACAAACAGACAGACAGACGGATCAATTAACAGACAGACAGACAGACGGATCAACAAACAAACAAACAGACAGACAG
>CM054148.1:16301792-16334292 GCA_028751875.1 Rapana venosa | reverse complement strand
CACCGTGCAAGACAATACAATGCCATCATTAAGCATAACACAGCACAACACACTTACTGTTTCCGTTTAAGAGCCATGGGACCATTAAAAAGTAGCAATGTTGCCTGTGACAATGACAACGGCAATAACCACCAAGATGTGAATGATGATGATGATGATGATGATGATGATGATTCTGATTCTGATTCTGATTCTGATGATTCTGATGATTCTGATAATGATGATTCTGATTCTGAATCTGATTCTGATTACGATTGTCACAGACAACTAACACGATTCCAACATTGACGACAAAGACTACGACTGCATTGACGATAATAATGACAAGAATTATGACCGACCAGGATGATGAGAAAAAAGAAAACAATGCGAAGTTCCACCCCCCCCCCCCCCCACCACTCTCCCCAACCTCCCCCCCCCCCCCCTCACCCTACCAGCCTCTTACCAGGACGACATGCCGGCCAGAGCCCCCACGGACACGATGTATTTGGCAGCCCCCCAGCCCACCTGGTCGAAAGCGAAGGCGACAGGAGCCTTGATGTCCAGGGCGAAGTAGGGCACCATGAGAGTGACCACTGCCGCCACACTGCAGTACAGCGCCAGGTTGACCACCAGCGTCACCCCCATGCTGACCGGAATGCTCCGCCGACAGTCCTCCGCCTCCTCGCCTGACCAGTCACAGTCAGACACAGGTCAGCTGGCTACCTGCCCTCTTTACTAGGGTCAGGGAAGGTAAAGCAGCGAAGGAGAGGAGATGGGTGCCGCCCTCAAAATGCTGGCCCCTAAAAAGAAGCTGTCTCTCGACACTTCGCTCCCCAATGACCGCATAGGTTATGGGACACCTCTACTTTTTTTTTTACTGCACCTACGCATCATTCTATGAATTGACTGTTCAGCTGCAGTACTACTGCTTCTTCTTCGTCGTCGCCGCCGATCGCTCAGACAGCAAGTATTATAGTCTGTGCGAAAATGCGTTACACTGTCGTCAAGCGCCTGACAAATTAGGTGTGACGCATCGGACTTCGGCATGGGAGAGAATAGTTCTATTTTAAGTCTTTCTGGTAAAAAGGCAGGAGAATGGACCAAGAAGTCGGAAAATAGACAAGAAGGAGGTGACAGAAGGAAAAGGCCAGGAAGCAGAATCAAAGAGAAGGAGAGACAAAAGGGGGCACCATCAGCCCACAAGTTGCAGAGAGTGGGGATGCTGTTTATACTGCACTGACAGACAGTCCCCGGCATCCCCAGGGGGGAAGCTGCAGCTACCATCCATCTTCCTACCTAGCCCATCCACCTTGGAGGTCAAGGAGAAGAAGGAGAGAGAGAGAGAGAGAGAGAGAGAGAGAGAGAGAGAGAGAGAGAGAGAGAGAGAGAGGGAGCACGCATACACACACACCATACACACACAGATACAATTTTTATATATATATATATAATAATAATATATATAATATAATATATATAATATATAATAATATATATAATATGATAGATAGTAGTATGTATGTATGTGTATGTAAAATGAGAGAGATGGGGGGGGGAGCAACATATTATACTACCTTTTGTACCTTTTGTTCTCTCCACCTGGCTAACACCTCTCACTCACTCACTCGCTCACTAACACCTCTCAGTCACTCACTCACTACTCACACCTCTCACTCACTCACTCACTCACATCACTTTCACTCACTCACTCACTCACTAACACCTCTCACCTCACTCACTCACTAACACCTCTCACTCACTCACTCACTCACTCACTCACTAACACCTCTCACTCACTCACTCACTAACACCTCTCACTCACTCACTCACTATCACCTCTCACTCCCTGACTCACTCATTGACGCCAGAAAGTCGAAGCCAACAAAGGCGTAGAAACAGGTGGCAGACCCCGCAATGACACCGGAAATTCCGAAGGGAAGGAACCCTCCGTTTCCCGCTCCAGTGGCCGGAAGCTGACAGACAGGGTGCGCACATGTAAGTGTATCGTATCTTAATAGACCAGGGAACTTTCAGAACAAAACCAGTCATCAAAGGAGAGGGGAGGGAGCATGCAGGGTCCCAGGAAAGGATAATGTTTGGAATCTACATGGGGGCGAGTCTTGCAAAGCAAACAACCAAACGCTTGCATTCAAATCTGTACACGCATGCGCTGCACCCCCACAAATGATAGTTTAAACATATATCAATCACAACCACACACACACACACAACCACACACTCAGTCACTCACACACACACACACACCACACACAGGGACTGGTGAAAAAAGCAATGAGTGCTTATTCCATTAATCCTCGAAATAAAAGAGTAAATAAATAAAGCAACAACTTGGAAGGATAATGGAGATCTAGTGGTGTGAAAAAAGAGGACAGACGAAAGGGGAAGATCCAATATGAAATATATGTGTTTTAAGCTGGATTTTTAAAGACAAAAGCTGGCTTTGGGCCGTTTAGGAGCATAGTAACTACTAACTGTTGAAATGATATAGGACCATAGAGAAATGTCATATTTTGCCAAGAATCACATAACCTTCCCAATTCTGATATGTATCAGTCCATTCTTGTATACAATTCGTGAGAGTGGACAATCTAACATGTAATTGCTCATTGTAACAGACATGAGCAGTCACATTTTTAGAGTATTTTGTGTTCGAAGCATATGAATGAAATTATAAACAACTTCTCTATATTTCTTGAAGCAAGAAACTTTCAAATGCATCTTTGAATTTTAGATATACAGAACATTGTCATACTGATTTGATTCATCTGTGATAATTCTTAAATACTCTGTATTCAGTAATGCTGTTACTTTCCTACTGGTGTCAAAACACACACTCTCTCTCTCTCTCCTCTCTCTCTCTCTCTCTCTCTCTCTCTCTCTCTCTCCTCTCCTCTCTCCTCTCTCTCCTCTCTCTCTCTCTCTCCTCTCTCTATCCCATCCTCACTCCTCCTTTCTCCTCCTCATCCTCTCTATTCTCTCTCCCCTCCCTCTCTCTCTCTATACCCCTCTCACCCCCTCACTCCCCCTTAATTCCCCCTCTCTCTCCCTCCCTCCCCATCCCTCACCTCACACCTCCCCCTCCCCCACCTCACCTCAGTCGCCTGTACAAGCCCATTGGCAGATGGGCGCTAAAGGAGCCGGCGTTGAAGACGGTGCCCAGGGTGCAGCACAGGACAGCACACAGCACGTTGCTCACCCGCGTCGACCCCTTCACCCCAGCGCCGGTCAAAACTGCACCACCCCAACGTCAACATCAACCGTAACATCCAACTGGTCAACAAACGATAACAAGAACAACCGTAACACAAGACAACCGCCAACACAGTACACGATACACACACAGCTACAACACAGCCAATCATCAACAAAGTCAACCATCATCATGAGAAAGTAACGATCAACAAAATTATTGGTTGAACGATAAAAGTCAGATACAACATAGCAGACCAGCCAATCAACAACAAAGCAGACCAGTCTTCAACAACATAGCAGACAGCAGTCAACAACAAAGCAGACCAGCAGTCAACAACAAAGTAACTCTACTCATCACCAACAAGCGACCAGCAGTCAACAACAAAGCAGACCAGCCAGTCAACCAACCAAGCAGACCGCAGTCAACAACACAAGCAGACCACCATCAACAACAAAGCGACCAGCACTCAACAACAAAGCAACCAGCGTCAACCAACACAAACTACACCAGCCACTCAACAACAAAGCAGACCACATCAACACAAAACAGACCAGCCATCAACAACAAACCAGACCAGCATTCAACAACAAAGAGGACCAGCAGTCCAACACAAGCAGACCAGCAGTCAACCAACAAACAGACCAGCCTCAACAACAAAGCAGTACCAGCAGTCAACAACAAAACAGACCAGCAGTCAACAAAAAGCAGACCAGCAGTCAACCAACAAGAACAGTGACCAGGGCAGTCAACAAACAAACAGACCAGCGCATCAACAACAAAGCAGACCAGCGTCACACAAAAGCAGACCAAGCATCACAACAAAGCAGACCAGCCATCACAACAAAGCAGACCAGCAGTCAACAACAAACAGACAGCAGTCAACAACAAAACAGACCAGCATTCAACATCAAAACAGACCAGAGTCAACAAACAAAAGCAGACAGCACATCAAAACAAAGCAGACATGCCATCAACAAAAAGCAGACCAGCAGTCCACCAACAAAACAGACCAGCAGTCAACAACAAAACGCCAGCAGTCAAAACAAACAGACCACAGTCAACAACAAAACAGACCAGCAGTCAACAACAAAGCAGACCAGCCATCAACAACAAAGCAGACCAGCCATCAACAACAAAGCAGACCAGCAGTCAACAACAAAACAGACCAGCAGTCAACAACAAAGCAGACCAGCAGTCAACAACAAAGCAGACCAGCAGTCAACAACAAAGCAGACCAGCAGTCAACAACAAAGCAGACCAGCCATCAACAACAAAGCAGACCAGCCATCAACAACAAAGCAGACCAGCAGTCAACAACAAAGCAGACCAGCAGTCAACAACAAAGCAGACCAGCCATCAACAACAAAGCAGACCAGCCATCAACAACAAAGCAGACCAGCCATCAACAACAAAGCAGACCAGCCATCAACAACAAAGCAGACCAGCAGTCAACAACAAAGCAGACCAGCAGTCAACAACCAAGCAGACCAGCAGTCAACAACAAAGCAGACCAGCCATCAACAACAAAGCAGACCAGCAGTCAACAACAAAGCAGACCAGCAGTCAACAACAAAGCAGACCAGCCATCAACAACAAAGCAGACCAGCCATCAACAACAAAGCAGACACTAACAGTATTTGAAAAACAATATAGACGTTCCACGGCTGAAGCTCCGAGGTCCACCAACGATAAAATGTTGCATATGCGACCATCTTTACACACCATTAAGGTAGCCGTATTCCGACTTGGGGGATAAACAAAGTTCAATTTCTTTGGTTTGTTGGTGTTGTTCGCGTTCGCCCAGATCTCGTCAAAACAGCATACCATAACCGTCAACATCAACCAACATCAACCTTGATCACACATCCCAACACCCACCAAACCAGTCACACCCAAACCACAACCACCATCAAACCAGTCAACCCACCACCAACCAAACAGTCAACCACACACACCAACACAAACAGTCAACCACCACAACCAAACCAGTCAACCAACAACCAGCCACAACAACAAACAGCCACCACAACAAACAACCAGCCAGCATCACAAAACACCACAAAAACCAGCCAACCATCAAAAACCAAACAACCAGCTCAACAACCAAACAGCCACAGCAAAACCAGCAATCCAGCCAAAACAACCAAACAACCAGCCAAACACAAAAGCCACAGCAAATAACAGCAACCAGCCAAAACACCAAATAACCAGCCAGCACCAAACACCAAATAACAGCAAAACAGACAGCCAAACAACCAAATAACCAGCCAAAACACCAATAACAACAGCAACCAGCCAAAACAACCAAAATAACCAGCCCAACCAGCCAAACAACACCAAAAAAACAGCCACAAATACCAATAAACAAGCCAAAACAACCAAATCAACAAAAAGCCAACCAGCCAAACAACCAAATAACCAGCAAAACACCAAATAACCAGCCAACACCAAACACAAATAACCAGCCAAAACAACCAAATAACCAGCCAAAACTCCAAATAACCAGCACAAACACCAAAATAACCAGCCAACCACCAAAACAACCAAATAACCAGCCAACCAGCCAAAACACCAAAAACCAGCCCACAAAACACCAAAAACCAGCCAAAACACCAAATACAGACCAGCCAAAACCCAAATAACACAGCACCAAAACACCAAATCAACAGCCAACAGCCAAAAACACCAAACAGACCAGCCAAAACTCCAAATAACCAGACCAAAACACAAAGTAACCAGCAAAACACAAATAACCAGCCAAACACAAATAACCAGCAGCAAACACCAAATTACAGCCCACCAGCCAAAACACCAAATAACCAGCCAAAACACAAATAACCAGCCAAAACACCAAAATAACCAGCCAACACCAAAAACACCAAATAACCAGCCAAAACACCAAATAAACCAGCCCACCAGCCAAAACACCAAATAACCACCCAAAACACCAAAATAACAGCCAAAACACAAATACCAGCCAACCAGCAAATAACACAAAAACCAGCCAAAACACCAAATAACCAGCCAACCAGCCAAAACCAAATAACCAGCAAAACACCACGTCAATAACCAGCCAAAACATCCAAATAACCAGCCAAACACCAAATAACCAGCCAACCAGCCAAAACACAAATATAACCAGCCACCAAGCCAAAACACCAAATAACCAGCTGAAACACCAAATAACCAGACAAAACCCAAATAACCAGCCCAAACTCCAAATAACCAGCCGAAACATCAAATAACCAGCCACGAGCCAAAACACCAAAAACCAGCCAAAACTCAAACATAACCAGCCAAAACCCACCACAATAACCCACCAAAACCCAATAACCAGCCCACCAGCCAAACACCAATAACCAGCCAAAACACCAAAAAACCAGCACCCACAAACACCAAATAACCAGCCAAAACACCAAATAACCAGCCAACCCACCAAAAACACCAAATAACCAGCCAAAACTCCAAATAACCAGCCAAAACACCAAATACACCAAACCCCAACCAGCCCAAAACACCAAATAACCAGCCAAACACCAAATACCAGCCAAAACTCCAAATAACCAGCCAAAACACCAAATAACCAGCCAACCACCAACACCAAATAACCAGCCAACCAGCCAAAACACCAAATAACCAGCCAAAAACTCAGCAAAAACCACAAAAACCAAATAACCAGCCAAAACACCAAATAACCAGCCAAAACACCAAATAACCAGCCCACCAGCCAAAACACCAAATAACCAGCCAAAAACCAAATAACAAGCCAAAACACCAAATAACCAGCCCACCAGCCAAAACACCAAATAACCAGCCCAAAAACCAAATAACCAGCCAAACTCCAAATAACCAGCCAAAACACCAAATAACCAGCCAAAACTCCAAATAACCAGCCAAAACACCAAATAACCAGCCAAACCAGCCAAAACACCAAATAACCAGCCAAAAAACACCAATAACCAGCCAAAACACCAAATAACCAGCAACCAGCCAAAACACCAAATAACCAGCCAAAACTCCAAATAACCAGCCAAAACACCAAATAACCAGCCAACCAGCCAAAACACCAAATAACAGCCAAAAACTCCAAATAACCAGCCAAAACACAAATAACCAGCCAAAACACCAAAATAACCAGCAAAACCCAATAACCAGCCACAAAACCAAATAACCAGCCACCAGCCAAAACACCAAATAACCAGCCAAAACACCAAATAACAGCCAAAACACCAAATAACCAGCCAACAGCCAAACACCAAATAACAGCCAAAACCAAATAACCAGCCAACAGCCAAAACACCAAAACACCAAAACCAATAACAGCCAAAACACCAAATAACCAGCCAGCCAAACCCAAAAACCACAAAACAAAATAACCAGCCAACCAGCCAAAAACACCAAATAACCAGCCAAAACACCAAATAACCAGCCAAAACCCAAATAACCAGCCAAAACACCAAATAACAGCCAACCAGCCAAAACACCAAACCTAACCAGCCAAAACACCAAATAACACCAGCCGAAAACACCAAATAACCAGCCCAACCAGCCAAAAACCAAATAACCAGCCAAAAACACCAAATAACCAGCCAACAGCCAAAACACCAAATAACCAGCCAAAACCAAATAACCAGCCAAAACTCCAAATAACCAGCCAAAACACCAAATAACCAGCCAACCAGCCAAAACACCAAATACCAGCCAACCAGCCAAAAACACCAAATAACCAGCCAAACAAAAACAGCAAAACACCAAATAACCAGCCAAAACACCCAAATAACCAGCCAAAACTCCAAATAACCAGCCAAAACACCAAATAACAGCCCACCAGCCAAAACACCAAATAACCAGCCAAAACACCAAATAACCAGCAAAACACCAAATAACCAGCCAAAAACACAAATAACAGCCAAACCCAAATAACCAGCCAACCAGCAAACACCAAATAACCAGCCCAAAACTCCAAATAACCAGCCAAAACAACCAAATAACCACCAAAACCCAATAACCAGCCAAAACACCAAATAACCAGCCACCAGCCAAAACACCAAATAACCAGCCAAAACACCAAATAACCAGCCAAAACACCAAATAACCAGCCCACCACCAAAAACAGCCAACCAGCCAAAACACCAAATAACCAGCCAAAACTCCAAATTAACCAGCCAAAAAACCAAATAACCAGCCAAAACACCAAATAACCAGCCAAAACACCAAATAACCAGCCCAACCAGCCAAAAACACCAATAACCAGCCAAAACACCAATAACAGCCAAAACACCAAATAACCAGCCAACCAGCCAAAACACCAAATAACCAGCCAAAACTCCAAATAACCAGCCAAAACACCAAATAACCAGCCAACACAACCAAATAACCAGCCAAAACTCCAAATACCAGCCAAAAACTCCAAATAACCAGCCAACCAGCCAAAACACCAAATAACCAGCCAACCACAAAAACCAAATACCACCAACCCAAAACACCAAATAACCAGCCAACCACCAAAACACAATAACCAGCCAAAACACCAAATAACCAGCCACCAGCCAAACACCAAATAACCAGCCAACCAGCCAAACACCAAATAACCAGCCAAAAACACCAAATAACCCAGCCAAAACCAATAACCAGCCAAACACAAATAACCAGCCAACCAGCCAAAATACCAAATAACCAGCCAACCATCCAAAATACCAAATAACCAGCCAAACCATCCAAAATACCAAATAACCAGCCAAAACCATCCAAAACACCAAATAACCAGCCAACCATCCAAAACACCAAAAACCAGCCAAACACCAAATAACACCAAAACAACCAGCAACCAGCCAAAACACCAAATAACCAGCCAGCCAGCCAAAACACCAAATAACCAGCCAACCAGCCAAAACACCAAATAACCAGCCAAAACACCAATATAACCAAAGCCAACCAGCCAAAACACCAAATAACCAGCCAAACACCAAAACACCAAATAACCAGCCAAAATACCAAATAACAAGCCAAAAACACCAAATAACAGCCAACCAGCCAAAACACCAATAACCAGCCAAAAACACCAAATAACCAGCCAACAGCCAAAACACCAAAATAACCAGCCAAAACACCAAATAACCAGCCAAAACTCCAAATACCACCAGCCAAAACACCAAATAACCAGCCAAACCAGCCAAAACACCAAATAACCAGCCAACCAGCCCAAAACACCGAATACCACCAACCAAAACACCAAAATAACCAGCCAAAACTCAAATAACCAGCCAAAAAATCCAAATAACCAGCCAAAACTCCAAATAACCAGCCAAAACACCAAATAACCAGCCAACCAGCCAAAACACCAAATAACCAGCCAAAACTCCAAATAACCAGCCAAAACTCCAAATAACCAGCCAAAACACCAAATAACCAGCCAAAACACCAAATAACCAGCCAAAACACCAAATAACCAGCACCAGCCAAAACACCAAATAACCAGCCAAAACACCAAATAACCAGCCAAAACACCAAATAACCAGCCAACCAGCCAAAACACCAAATAACCAGCCAAAACTCCAAATAACCAGCCAAAACACCAAATAACCAGCCAAGCAGCCAAAACACCAAATAACCAGCCAAAACACCAAATAACCAGCCAACCAACCAAAACTCCAAATAACCAGCCAAACACCAAATAACCAGCCAAAACTCCAAATAACCAGCCAAAACACCAAATAACCAGCCAACCAGCCAAAACACCAAATAACCAGCCAACCAGCCAAAACACCAAATAACCAGCCAAAACCTCCAAATAAATACCAGCCAAAACTCCAAATAACCAGCCAAAACACCAAATAACCAGCCAACCAGCCAAAACACCAAATAACCAGCCAAAACTCCAAATAACCAGCCAAAACACCAAATAACCAGCCAACCAGCCAAAACACCAAATAACCAGCCAAAACATCCAAATAACCAGCCAAAGCACACAAATAACCAGCCAACCAGCCAAAACACCAAATAACCAGCAACCACCAAAAACCAAATAACAACCCAAAACACCAAATAACCAGCCAACCAGCCAAAACACCAAATAACCAGCCAAAACACCAAATAAACCAGCCAACCAGCCAAAACTCCAAATAACCAGCCAAAACACCAAATAACCAGCCAAAACTCCAAATAACCAGCCAAAGCACCAAATAACCAGCCAACCAGCCAAAACACCAAATAACCAGCCCAGCCAAACAGCCCAAAACACCAAATAACCAGCTAAAACACCAAATAACCAGACAAAACTCCAAATAACCAGCCAAAACTCCAAATAACCAGCCGAAACACCAAATAACCAGCCAACCGAGCCAAAAGACCAAATAACCAGCCAAAACTCCAAATAACCAGCCAAAACACCAAATAACCAGCCAAAACACCAAATAACCAGCCCACCAGCCAAAACACCAAATAACCAGCCAAAAACACCAAATAACCAGCCAAAACACCAAATAACCAGCCAAAACACCAAATAACCAGCCACCAGCCAAAACACCAAATAACCAGCCAAAACTCCAAATAACCAGCCAAAACACCAAATAACCACCCCACCAGCCAAAACACACAAATAACCAGCCAAAACACCCAAATAACAGCCAAAACAAACTCCAAATAACCAGCCAAAACACCAAATAACCAGCCAACCAGCCAAAACACCAAATAACCAGCCAAAACCCAGAATAACCAGCCAAAAAAAACCCAAAAATAACCAGCCAAAACACCAAATAACCAGCCAAAACACCAAATAACAGCCCAGCCAAAACACCAAATAACCAGCAAAAACACCAAATAAACCAGCCAAAACACCAAATAACCAGCCAACCAGCCAATAACACCATAAACCCAGCCAAAAACTCAGAATAACCAGCCAAAAAACCAAATAACCAGCCAAAACACCAAATAACCAGCCAAAACACCAAAATAACCAGCCACACCAAACCAAAACACCAAATAACCAGCAAAAAACTCCAAATAACCAGCCAAAACACCGAATAACCAGCCACAGCCAAAACACCAAAAACCAGCCAAAACTCCAAATAACCAGCCAAAACTCCAAATAACCAGCCAAAACACCAAATAACCAGCCAAAAACTCCAAATAACCAGCCAAAACACCAAATACCAGCCAACCAGCCAAAACACCAAATAACCAGCCAAAACACCAAATAACCAGCCAAAACACCAAATAAACCAGCCAACCAGCCAAAACACCAAATAACCAGCCAAAACTCAAATAACCAGCCAAAACACCAAATAACCAGCCAACCAGCCAAAACACCAAATAACCAGCCAAAACACCAAATAACCAGCCAAAACACCAAATAACCAGCCCACCAGCCAAAATACCAAATAACCAGCCAAACATCCAAAAACACCAAATAACAGCCAAAACCATCCAAAATACCAAATAACCAGCCAACCATCCAAAACACCAAATAACCAGCCAAATCAATCCACAAAACACCAAAAACAGCCAACCAGCCAAAACACCAAACAACCAGCCAACCAGCCAAAACACCAAATAACCAGCCAACCAGCCAGCCAAAACACCAAATAACCAGCCAACCAGCCAAAACACCAAATAACCAGCCAAAAACACCAAAAAAAACCAGACCAAACCAGCCAAACACAAATAACCAGCCAACCAGCCAAAACACCAATAACCAGCAAAATACCAAATAACAAGCCAAAACACACAATAAACCAGCCAACCAGCCAAAACACCAAATAACCAGCCAAAACCCAAATAACCAGCCAAACCAATCCAAAAACACCAAATAACCAGCCAAAAACACCAAATAACACAGCCAAAACACCAAATAACCAGCCAAAACACCAAATAACCAGCCAACCAGCCAAAAACACCACACAAAACCACCCAAAAACCAGCCAAAACAACCCGAATAAACCAGCCAAAAACACCAAATAACCAGCCAAAACTCCAAATAACCAGCCAAAACTCCAAATAACCAGCCAAAACACCAATAACCAGCCAACCAGCCAAAACACCAAATAACCAGCCAAAACAATCCAAATAACCAGCCAAAACACCATAATAACCAGCCAAAACACCAAAAACCAGCCAAAACACCAAAATAACCAGCCAAAACACCAAATAACCAGCCCATCAGCCAAAAACACCAAATAACCAGCCAAAACACCAAATAACCAGCCAAAACACCAAATAACCAGCCCAACCAGCCAAAACACCAAATAACCAGCCAAAACTCCAAATAACCAGCCAAAACACCAAATAACCAGCCCACCAGCCAAAACACCAAATAACCAGGCACAACACCAAATAACAAGCCAAAACACCAAATAACCAGCCAAGCAGCAAAACACCAAATAACCAGCCAAAAACACACAAAACAGCCAAAACACCAATATCCAGCCAAAACACCAAATAACCAGCCAAAACTCCAAATAACCAGCCAAAAACCAAATAACCAGCCAACAGCCAAAACACCAAATAACCAGCGAACAGCCAAAACACCAAATAACCAGCCAAAACTCCAAATAACCAGCCAAAACTCCAAATAACCAGCCAAAACACCAAATAAACCAGCAACAAGCCAAAACACCAAATAATCAGCCAAAACTCCAAATAACCAGCACAAACACCAAATAACCAGCCAAAACACCTAATAACCAGCCAAAACACCAAATAACCAGCCCACCAGCCAAAAACACCAAATATCCAGCCAAAAACACCAAATAACCAGCCAAAACAACCAAATAATAACCAGCCAAAACACCAAATAACCAGCCAAACCAGCCAAAACACCAAAAATACCAGTCAAAACTCCAAATAACCAGCCAAAACACCAAAAACCAGCCCACCAAGCCAAAACACCAAATAACCAGCCAAAACACCAAATAACCAGCCAAAACTCCAAATAGCCAGACAAAAACACAAAACCAAATAACAGCCAACAGCCAAAACACCAAATAACCAGCCAAAACTCCAAATAACCAGCCAAAACACCAAATAACCAGCCAAAACACCAAATAACCAGCCAAAAACACCAAATAACCAGCCCACCAGCCAAAACACCAAATAACCAGCCAAAACACCAAATTACCAGCCAAAACACCAAATAACCAGCCAAAACACCGAATAACCAGCCAACCAGCCAAAACACCAAATAACCAGCCAAAACTCCAAATAACCAGCCAAAACACCAAATAACCAGCCCACCAGCCAAAACACCAAATAACCAGCCAAAAACTCCAAATAACCAACCAAACTCCAAATAACCAGCAAAACACCAAATAACCAGCCAAAACAACCCAAATAACCAGCCAACCAGCCAAAACACCAAATAACCAGCCAAAACTCCAAATAACCAGCCAAAACACCAAATAACCAGCCCACCAGCCAAAACACCAAATAACCAGCCAAAACTCCAAATAACCAGCCAAAACACCAAATAACCAGCCAACCAGCCAATCACCAAATAACCAGCCAAAACACCAAATAACCAGCCAAAACTCCAAATAACCAGCCAAAACACCAAAATAACCAGCCAACCAGCCAAAACACCAAATAACAGACCAAAAACACCAAATAACCAGCCAAAACTCCAAAAACCAGCCAAAACACCAAATAACCGCCAACCAGCCAAAACACCAAATATCCAGCCAAAACACCAAAATAACAAGCCAAAACACTAAATAAACCAGCCAAACTAGCACAAAACACCAAATAAACCAAGTCCAAATCTCCAAATAACCAACCAAAACACCAAATAACCAAAACCAAACCAGCTAAAACACCAAATAACCAGCCAAAACACCAAATAACCAGCCAAAACACCTAATAACCAGCCAAAACACCAAATACCAGCCACCAGCCAAAACACCAAATATCCAGCCAAAACACCAAATAACCAGCCAAAACACCAAATAACCAAGCCAAAACACCAAATAACCAGCCAACCAGCCAAAACACCAAATAACCAGTCAAAACTCCAAATAACCAGCCAAAACACCAAATAACCAGCCCACCAGCCAAAACACCAAATAACCAGCCAAAACACCAATAACCAGCCAAAACTCCAAATACCAGACAAAACACCAAATAACCAGCCAACCAGCCAAAACACCAAATAACCAGCCAAAACTCCAAATAACCAGCCAAAACACCAAATAACCAGCCAAAACACCAAATAACCAGCCAAAACACCAAATAACCAGCCCACCAGCCAAAACACCAAATAACACAGCCAAAAAACACCACAAATTACCAGCCAACAAACACCAAATAACCAGCCAAAACACAATAACCACCAACCAGCCAAAACACCAAATAACCAGCCAAAACTCCAAATAACCAGCCAAAACACCAAATAACCAGCCCACCAGCCAAACACCAAATAACCAGCCAAAACTCCAAATAACCACCAAAACTCCAAATAACCAGCCAAAACACCAAATAACCAGCCAAAAACCAAATAACCAGCACAAACCAGCCAAAACACCAAATAACCAGCCAAAACTCCAAATAACCAGCCAAAACACCCAAATAACCAGCCCACCAGCCAAAACACCAAATAACCAGCCAAAACTCCAAATAACAGCCAAAACACCAAATAACCAGCCCACCAGCCAATCACCAAATAACCAGCCAAAACACCAAATAACCAGCCAAAACTCCAAATAACCAGCCAAAACACCAAATAACCAGCCAACCAGCCAAAACACCAAATAACCAGCCAAAACACCAAATAACCAGCCAAAACTCCAAATAACCAGCCAAAACACCAAATAACGGCCAACCAGCCAAAAACACCAAATATCCAGCCAAAACACCAAATAACCAAGCCAAAACCAGCCAAAACACCAAATAACCAGCCAACCACAAACACCAAATAACCAGCCAAAACTCCAAATAACCAGCCACAAAACACCAAATTACCAGCCAAAACACAAATAACCAGCCAAAACACAAAAAACCACCAACCAACCACAAACACAAATAACCAGCCAACCATCCAAAGCACCAAATAAACCACCATAACACCAATAACAAACAAAATAACCAGCCAACCAACCAAAATCAAACCAAATAACCAAGACATCCAGCCACCCATCCCACCACAAAACCAACCCCCCCTATCCAGCCAGACACCAGATTTCCAAACGCAGCCACACACCGCTCGTTCTCTCACCAGTGACCAGCGCCACCAGGGCCAGGGCGAAGAAGTCCGGGTAGGAGCCGAGGGGCGGCAGGTGGAGGGGCAGGTAATGGCGGAAGGCCTGCTGCATGCTGTCCCCCCACAGCCCGTCCAGGTAGGCGCTGATGCCGCGGGCAGTGGCCCCCACACCTGCCCAGGTAGTCACCAGTCAGGGGGGGGGGGGGGGGGTGGTTGGGATGGGGGGGGAGGGGTTTGGTGGTGATGGGGTGACGGTAGTGGGTGGTAGTGGTGGTGGGGTGATGGTTGCAGGAGTGGTGGAGGTGGTGGGGGTGTTGGAATCGTGATGGTGGTGTTGGTAGTGGTAATGTGAATGGTGGTGCTGATGCTGGATGTGTGTTTGTTTCTGCAAACCACCCAATACTGACATGAACTACAGAGTTCCATTGTGCACGCTAATGTTCTAATAAGTGTATCAACGAAGGGGGAAAAGAGGCACAAGCAGATCTGCACATAAGTGTTCCTGGAACATCCTTAAATATAAACCCAACCTTAACCTCTCGGGTGCTGTCCACATTCAAGTTCGTTTCGTCTTACCCTAGGAAAGAGAAGCCCGAAGCATTTTCCCCTCAAGTCCTACACACTTCACCTTCACCTTCACCTTCACCTTCACCTATCCCGTAGTCTAGTAGACCGCTGGGGCACCACTGAAGATTTTTCAACCAGCTTCCTGCACTCCTCGCGGTTTTCAGCTTTCCGTAGCAAGTCGTTCCACTCCTTTCGAAATAAGACGGCTTCGTCTCCTGCTCTCCAAAAGGTGCCTGGTCTTCTCCTGTGCTGGTGACTCTGCAGGAGGTGTGACCACTGGCCTCAGCCGACACCCTCCCACTTCAGAGCAGCTCGTGACCAGTCCAGCCTGCATCCCTTGGTAGTGGAGAGGATGCAGAGAACTGGTTTTGTTATCTGTCTGGTCGTCTGTTCCCATGGTATGTTCACCACAGCTGGAGGCTGTGCCCACCCCCACCCCTCCTGCCCCATGTCATGTCCCCATCAAGAGGACAGCCACAGTAATTCACGTGGTGTGATGATGTGACTGCGGAGTTAACTTCTGACCCAAGAGAGTGGGAGGTCTTTGCAAGGCTGATGACCAAGTATTTTCCTCCTTGGTTTAAAGGACTAGTTACTGATGGGTGGATTAGCGGCATATTTGCATAATACCAAAAACTAATAATAAAGCAGATAGGTGTGTACAGTGCCCCAGGACGGTCTATAGTAGACTTTCCACTGTGGAATGGTAGATGACTTCAGCAATCGATGTTGTATCATTATTGCTAAGAAACATGTACAACGATCTTTCCGGGGTTTTTTTTTTAATTTTGAATTCGTATCAATTCCCTTCTTTATGTACAAGTCTGTTAAAGAATACGACAATCAAAAAGTAAATGATGGACTGCAATAGAAAGAGTACATGGGCTTGTCATATCTATGGAGTGTTTTGTGCTCCAGGCGTTTAATGAATAGAATAAACTAACAAGAAGATAATAATGAAATTAAAAGTATTGGTGTTGAAAAAAAACAACCCAAAAGATAACTTCTGCACATTTTATACTATTTTCTTCCATAAAGGAGAAGGAAAAGAAAAGAAAGCAGCACTGAAGCTTTCAATCATTCAGAACACATCTGGAACACCTACTAATGATATATTCCAACAGGATGTTCCAGCCGATGATGAAGGCCATGAATTCCCCCACGGTGACGTAACTGTACACGTAAGCAGAGCCGGCACGAGGCAAACGCGCCGCGAATTCGGCGTAACACAAACCTGAAAGAGGTCACGTCAAATGCTAGATAACCTTGTGTCAATATAAAGAGGTCACGTCAAATACTAGATAACCTTGTGTCAATATTATAATTCAGCGTAACACAGACCAGAAAGAGGTCACGTCAAATGCTAGACAACCTTGTGTCAATATAAAGAGGTCACGTCAAATGCTAGATAACCTTGTGTCAATATAAAGAGGTCACGTCAAATGCTAGATAACCTTGTGTCAATATAAAGAAGTCACGTCAAATACTAGATAACCTTGTGTCAACATTTTAATTCGGCGTAACACAGACCTGAAAGAGGTCACGTCAAATGCTAGATAACCTTGTGTCAATATTTTAATTCAGCGTAACACAGACAGAGATCACTTCAAATGCTAGATAACCTTCTTGTGTCAATATTTTAATTCGGCGTAACACAGACAGAGATCACTTCAAATGCTAGATAACCTTCTTGTGTCAATATTTTAATTCGGCGTAACACAGACAGAGATCACTTCAAATGCTAGATAACCTTCTTGTGTCAATATTTTAATTTACATTAACACAGACAGAGATCACTTCAAATGCTAGATAACCTTCTTGTGTCAATATTTTAATTCGGCGTAACACAGACAGAGATCACTTCAAATGCTAGATAACCTTCTTGTGTCAATATTTTAATTCGGCGTAACACAGACAGAGATCACTTCAAATGCTAGATAACCTTCTTTGTGTCAATATTTTAATTTACATTAACACAGACAGAGATCACTTCAAATGCTAGATAACCTTCTTTGTGTCAATATTTTAATTTACATTAACACAGACAGAGATCACTTCAAATGCTAGATAACCTTTTTGTGTCAATATAAAGAGATCATGTCAAATGCTAGATAACCTTCTTTGTGTCAATATTTTAATTTACATTAACACAGACCTGAAAGAGGTTACTTCAAATGCTAGATAACCTTATTGTGTCAATATTTCATCATATGTTTACAAATCTAGACTCTTCATTACCTCTCAGCCCTTTGGGAATATGGAAGATTATTCCAAATATCAAGAAACAAAATATTAACTGAAAAACATCAGTTGACATGTACCATTTCATTTCACAGCATTCCAATAATATAGAGGTAATGTATCTTACTGGAAAATAGATTATTTCATTAAAACAAGACAACAACAATAAAAAAAATGAAGCTAACAAAGAAGGTAAATGGAAGAAAGATTGAAGCGTTTAGTTAAGAGTCATAATAATGACTTAACGTGCTGGTAATACCACTTTTCAGTTGCGGCATAAATCATTCTCTGCGTGAAATTCGGACTTCTTTCCCTTGGGAAAGTGCCACCCATTGCGGGTTTTTTTCTTTTTCTGTCTGCATATGTATTAGTTTCCCTATCAGAATGGCTTTGTTTTTCTACAGAATTGTGCCAGGGACAACCCTCTTGATGCCGTCAGATTGAGGTTTTTAATGCACACTGAACGCGTGTCGTCTCTCCCGAAAGACTAGCACCTAGACCACCACTAAAGAGCTAGTGGATGAGAGAAAAGTTTGGGCTCAGACGGGGATCGAACCCGCACTTGTGGCTTCCTGAGCCGGTGTGTTACCTCCAGACCACAGCCCCACCCATTGCCGATGTCATCCCCATGCAAGGTTTTCTGGTGAGATGTGTTCGCTCCTCGGCTACAGCTCCGAGGTTCACCAATGCTGACAGCTTTGCGTATCCCACCGTTGTTGCCCACCATTCAGGTAGCCGCATTCCAATTTCAGGGATCGGACGGCATTTTAAGCCGAGGTCTCAGAGCAAACGGGCACACAATACCCTGAGTAAGACACAACCCATACCCAGCATGCAGCCTACGACCTAGAGAAGAGGCAGAGGCTCCATCAACTTCAACATCCTCACGATCCCCAGCTCGCAGTGTCATTGTGGGAGAGCCTGGTGGTCACAGCGTTGAGCGTTACGATCTGTTGGCTTGGGTTCGAGTCAAGGTTGGAGCCACTATGTACCCTGGAGTAGCATGCTCAAGGGGATGGTTTCCCTAGAGTTAATATCATCCGTGCCGACTCCACTCCCTCAAAAGTTCTTTAGATGAGACTATATAAATCGAGGTCCCGTGTGCGAACGCACGCATAGCGTCTTGCGCACACATTAAAACTCCATGCACGCGGGACTGGGCGTAAAAAATAAAACACATAAGTGATTATTCCATTATCCTCCAAATAAAAGAATAAACAAACAAATGAATGAATAAATAAAAAGGTTAAACAAATACATTAATGAATCAATAAAAAAATTTTAAAAAAGTAAAAAGACAATGCCGTAACGACTTCTTCAGAAAGTGAGAAAAAAGCCAGTGCCAGGTTAATACGCAGGGAACAGTTAGTGTGAGTATCCAGCTGACCTGACCTGACCTGACCTGACCTGCCAGGGAGGCGGTGAGTCCAGCGATGAGGAAGGAGAGGACCACGGCGGGGCCAGCTGACTCCTTGGCCACCTGGCCTGTCAGAATGTACACCCCCGCCCCCAGAGTGTTGCCCACGCCTGCCGCCAACACACCCGGGGTGCAAGTCAAGAGACTGTGTGTTGCTACCTCACCTCAAGTCACGTCAAGTAAACTCAAGTCAAGTCACGTCAAGTCACGTCAAGTCACGTCATGTCAAGTCACCTCGAGTCAAGTCCCGTCAAGTCACGTCAAGTCAAGTCAAGTCACGTCAAGTCACGTCAAGTCACATCAAGTCAAGTCACGTCAAGTCAAGCCGCGTCAAGTCAAGTCACGTCAAGTCGCGTCACGTCACGTTACGTCAAGTCAGGTCAGGTCACGTCAAGTCAAGTAAGGTCACGTCAAGTCAAGTCAAGTCACGTCGTGTCAAGTCAAGTCACGTCAAGTGAAGTCAAGTCAAGTCAGGTCATGTCAAGTCAAGTCAAGTCAAAAACACTTTAATCATCCCATGCAAGGCAATTACAATACTGACAGGCACATTGATACGTATCATTATCTCGAAAAACATAAGAAAGCTGCATTTCATATTGGTTTAAACATTCCAAGATAACTTCAAATAAAAATATAACAAACGCACACTCACGCACGCACACACACACGCACGCACGCACACGTGCACACAGACACGCACACAAACACACAAATGTATTAATAAACAATGTTATAAAAAGAAAAACATTGACCCAAAAAGACATATGATTTTATTATTGACGCACGCAACTCTTCAGAGAGCATGTTAGTTAGTTGGTGGAGAAGTCAGGTTACAGTTTCATGCAAACAAACAACAAGGCAATGCAGTGAAGTACTGCACAATGCAAAGAAACCGATACAATACAATCTAATATGATAATTATATCCCCCAAATCAAAATAGGGTTATAATGTCTTCATGGTGGACAAAAATGGTTGCATAAGCAAAATCTCAGCATTGGTGAACCTCGGAGCTCTAGCCGAGGAACGATACACACACACAGAGATATATATATATATATATGTGTGTGTGTGTGTGTGTGTGTGTGTGTGTGTGTGTGTGTGTGTGTGTGTGTGTGTGTGTGTGTGTGTGTGTGTGTGTGTATCTCTGTGTCTGTGTGTCTCTGTCTGTGTCTGTGTGTAAGTGTAAGCGTAGGTGCGTGCGTGCGTGTATATATATAATATATTACAAAACCGCATGCACACGGGGACTGGATGTAAAAAAGCACATGAGTGCTTATTCCATTATCTTCGATAAAAAAATTTAAAAAATATATATGTGTGTGTGTGTGTGTGGTCTGTCTGTCTGTCTGTGTCTGTGTATCTGTGTGTCTCTGTCTGTGTCTGTATGTAAATGTAAGCGTGCGTGCGTGCGTGTATATATATATATATATATATATATATATATATATATATATATATATATATATATATATATATATATATATATATATATATATATATATATATATGTGAGTGTGTCTGTGTGTCTGTGTGTGTGTCTATGTCTGTGTGTATTGATACAAAACAGTCAAAACAATTATTTATAAAGTACGATGAAAGGCCTGGCACACAAACTACTCTAAAAGTGTGACACGCTCATGTTCTCCCTCTATTCCGGTCCAGCATTGACTTGTTGACTGTCCTCATCTTTCACAATGTATACACAGACCCAGGGAACTGATGGAGTTCAACATAAGGAGATGTTCACAGTGTATTGTAATTATGATTATCGGCAAAATAGAACATCCGTTGCTGAATATCATTCAAAAGTCGGACGGTTACTAGGTCTTTACGGTGGAGATAATACAGTACAATACATTGCAGATCAGCGCAATGCATTACAATACGATGCAATACATCTCTCTCTCTGTGTCTCTCTGTCTGTCTGTCTGTCTGTCTGTCTGTCTGTCTGTCTCTCTCTCTCTCTCTCTCTCTCTCTCTCTCTCTCTCTCTCCCTCTCTCTCTCTCTCTCTCTCTCTTCTCTCTCTCTCTCTCTCTCTCTCTCTCTGTTTTTCTTTGGCAGCAGCTGTGTTTTTGTACAATCAGTTTCTTTGATGCCAAATATAACAAATAATATTGTATTCAATTATTGCGCTGTCAAAGCGCCGGAATAAGGTGGTTTTTAGATACTGACTATTCTCTTTGCCAACACATAATTGTACCTGAGATCGGTAAGGATGGGAGGGATCTAAAGTTGTCTTCTTTGTGTGGGGGAAGGGGGGGGAGGGGGTGGGTGCCCGCGGGTGCTCGCGTGTATCCATGTGTATGCATATTTATGTGTGTGCATGTATGTGTAATTGTGTGTCCATGTTTGTTTGCATGCGCGCGCGCGTATATGTGTGTGTGCTTGTGTATGTGTGTGTGTGTGTTTGTGTGTATGTGTGTGTGTGTTTGTGTGTTTGTGTGTATGTGTGTGTGTGTGTGTGTTCAGTCTAGGATGAGCAGCATGTGGGGAAAAACCAAGGAAACACAGTGATAACACTTGGGGAAAATCAATTGTCATACCAACTGAACATAATGAGTTTTACACTTAGTACTGCTTCTACTGCTTCTGCTTTTACTACTACTACTACTACTACTACTACTACTACTACTACTACTACTACTACTACTACTACTACTACTACTACTATCATTACTGCTATTGCTGCTACTACCATTACTTCTAGTACAACTACTACCTCCTACCGCCACCACTATATCACCACTATTGCTGTTATCATCATCATCGTCATGATCATTATCGTCATCGTCGTTATCGTCATGATCATGATCACAACATCATCATCATTTTCAGTAGTAGTAGTAGTAGTAGGAGGAGGAGGAGGAGGAGGAGGAGGAGGAGGAGGAGGAGGAGGAGGAGAAGAAGAAGAAGAAGAAGAAGAAGAAGAAGAAGAAGAAGAAGAAGAAGAAGAAGAAGAAGAAGAAGAAGAAGAAGGAAGGAGGAGGAGGAGGAGGAGGAGGAGGAGGAGGAGGAGGAGGAGGAGGAGAGATAAAGAAGAAGAAGAAGCAGAAGAAGAAGCAGAAGGAGGAGGAGGAGGGAGGAGAGAAGAAGAAGAAGAAGAAGAAGAAGAAGAAGAAGAAGAAGAAGAAGAAGAAGAAGAAGAAGAAGAAGAAGAAGAAGAAGAAGAAGAAGAAGAAGAAGAAGAAGAAGAAGAAAGAAGAAGAAGAAGAAGAAGAAGAACAAGAACAAGAACAAGAACAAGAACAAGAACAAGCAGAAGCAGAAGAAGAAGAAGAAGCAGAGAGACACTGCCGGAAAAGAGCAACAGAAGGCACACTCCAGAGGAACAGCGGTCAGCCAGTGAGCACATCAACTTGCTGCTTCCTTGGCTGCCGCTCCGAGGGTCGCCCATGGTAAGAGTGTGTGTGCGACCGTATTTCCCCACTATTAAGGTAGCCGCATTCCGACTTCGGGGATCAACTTAAGATATGATCATATCTGGGATGGGAGGGGGGGGGGGGGTGGAAAAACTCCTAAACACTAACACTCACACAATTAGAGCATCATCTATGCAGTCATTAAATCTTTTTCTTTTTTTTTGGCAAAACAAACGATGTATTTTGAGAATGATGAAAAAGGAGCTATTATCGTTTTCAACCAGACAGTCCCTGTCTTCATTAACTCTGAGACATTGGAAACAAAAACGACAGGGGGAAAAAAACACTCTTTCGACAACAAAAAAGTATGTTCTTTCGAGCCAGAAGGCCCATACAGCCGGAGCTTATCCCGGTTTCTGTAGCGTTAAGCGAACTGATGGTTTTTCACCACCCCTGTGACAGGACGCTAGTCTGTCGCCAGATACTTCCCCAGCAGAGCTGGTACCCACTTGTACACCTGGGTGGAGTGAGGAAAATAGGAGTAAAGTGTCTTTCCCAAGGACACAACACCGAGCCGAGCGGGGATCGAACCCGCGACCTCTGGATCACGAGTTGACCGCCTAAACCACTCGACCACGGTACCTCCTTTCGACAACAAAACGGGGGCAAAAATAATCCCGAGAAACAAAAACTGAAGCAAGAGTAACATAAACACGTTCAATATTGCTAAACACGCTCGTAAATTGTTTCTATTTTTGTGATGTACATAAGCTTTTTTGGTTAACTTTATTAAATTTTCGAATAACGTTGTACACGTTGGACTGTTATAATGAAAAGCATCAACGCACGAATACCTCACCTCAGACCTTATATAAAAATCGAAAAAATGGAAGAATACAAATAAGTGTACATGACATATAAACACATATGTTTCAGCTAATACATGAACTCATATGTCTTATATACACATACATATATGCACATATATGCATACACACACACACACACACACACACACACACACACACACACACACACACACACACACACACACACACACACACACACACGATTCCAGTTCAAGGGGATATTTTCCCCTGGAGTTAACATCAGTGCAGACTCCACTCTCCCCAAAAGTCTTTCGGATGAGACTATAAACCGAGGCCCCGTGTGCGAACGCACGCAGAACATCTTGCGCACATGTTAAATCCTGTTCCGCTTTTCGTAAGAGTAGGCCACTGTGTGCCGGTGGGAACGGATGACAAAATTTACAAAACCGCATACACTGGGCGACCGGAAGTAAAAAAGCACATAAGTGGTTATTCCATTATCCTCGATATAAAGAATAAAGGAATAAACACACACACACACATACATACACACTGACAAAAAATTGTTGGGGAAAACATTTTTTTAAATGAGCAAAACAAAAACAGAAAAATAACACACCGCCACATTACAAGTGCTCAGCTGAATAAAAGGATGTTTCCTTTCAGATAGAGTGATAACAGGGTTTGATCTAATCTAATCTAATCTAATCTAACAATGGGCAGATATGTACACCATTGTGTGGTAAACCTTCAGGACGACATTTCCACATGTGCAGCACATTTTTCTACCTCATATCTTGATTGTTATTGTCGCGTAAATATTTCAAACAAAGGCAGATTCTTTTGGCATCTACTTTTATGTATGTGGAATTTGGCGAGCAGCAGTATTGATTCGAAAATTTTGTCAGATTTAAAATTGCTACTACAGCCAAAAAGAACGATGCTCTCGTTGAGCAGCAAATTCACTGTTACATTTTTCATTGATCCTATTTTGGAATTCTTGCCAGAATTCGTGAACAACAGGACAGTACCCCAAAATATGTTGGATACTTTCTTTTTCCAAATGACAAAAGGAACAATTGATTGATTCTGCAATACCCATGCTTTGTAAAATAACATTTGTTGCTATTATTCTATGTATAATTCTTATCTGAAACCACCTTAGCTTCACATCTTCAATTTGTCGAATTTTTCTAAATACTTGTGACCATACACTATTTTGATTCAATCTTTTGTTCCACTTCATGCAACAAGCTGGGTCAGTTGTGTTTGTAGTCAGCAGCTCACAGTAGAGCATGCAGAGCTCCCCTTGGTACAGAGCAGATGACTGTCATTATTTGTTCCTTCCTTAACATCAGACTACACCATTTCTATTCCCAGTTCTCTTGAATAGTTTTTCGCTGCACAAACAAACCTATTATATGTAACAAAATCTGATATAGTTCCTTACTTTGTAACAAAACATTGAAAACTAAGCAAATCACCAGCATGATCAAGTAGATGTCTGATACATGAAATTAATATTCTTATCAATCCAGTTTTTGTTGTAAAACAGTTTACTACCATCTGTCAAATTGGGGTAACAAAACAGAGGCTCAGAACAAAACTCTTCTGTAGTTTTCACTTTAACAACACTTCCTAATTCTCTGTCTGCTTTAAACACATCTTCCCCAAATGTGTTTCATCTCCTGCTGCCTGGTAAATCGACCCTAGTTTGTCCATGACTTCAGCTTTAGGGTACAGTCAGCACAGGATCTGCTTCCAGCTGTGATCATTGCATGCAGCTCACCTTACGGATCCAGGTTCAGAAATTCGTCAGAAAGAAAAATCTGAGCACATTACTCCTCTCTTGCGATCTCTCCACTGGCTGCCTGTGCCACAAAGAATAAACTATAAGATCTGTACCCTCTGTTACAAATGTCTCCACGAAACAGCACCCTCCTACCTATGTGAATGTCTTCACCTGTACACTCCTTCTCGTTCCCTTCGCTCTGCTGCAGATTCCTTGTGCTTTCGAACACCTAGATTCAGCCAGTCCACCGTGGGCCGTCGCTCTTTCTCTGTTTCTGGTCCATCGATTTGGAATGGCCTCCCTATCTCTCTTCGCCAAAGGCCTTCTTGTGACACTTTTAAATCCGTCCTCAAGACATATTTGTTTCAAACCTAAGATTTTCCTCTCCTGTTTCATTTTATAGCTCTCCCTGCTTTTCAACAGCCAAAAAACTCCATCACCCTGCCAAAGTGTATAACCTCTGTGAGTGTGTGTGTGTGTGTGTGTGTGTGTGTGCGTGCGTGCGTGCGTGCGTGCGTGCGTGCGTGCGTGCGTTTGGACTTGTTAGAACTATTACTTGCTATTGGTTGTATGACTGTGTAAGAATGAGTTGAAGGCAAGCGCTTCGATTTGTCTGTGCAAGATACAGCTCTATATTAATTCCATTTATTATTATTATTATTATTATTGTTATTATTATTCTTATTATAACGCACTAATGTGTTCCAATCCCACCATGTGTTGTGCTTCTAACTGATGTTTTGCGATCGATTCTGACTTTCTTTTTACCCCATACACACTGGAAAACAAATGTCTGAATTTCATTAATTAAATACAGTCATTAAATGTTGTTTATAACGTCTGTACAAGACCACCTGTCGCACATGTTATGTATATGTATGTGTGTGTGTGTGTATATATATATATATATATATATATATAGAGAGAAGAGAGAGAGAGAGAGAGAGAGAGAGGAGAGAGAGAGAGAGAGAAGAGAGAGAGAGGGGGGATATGGGAGGGAGGGAGGGAGGTACATTTCCACATCCAAGGTGTTACCGGTAATACACCTCGTTCTCCTAGCCGTGCCTAGTTATCAGAATTATATATAGAACCTCACACACTCACACACACACACGCACACGCACGCACGCACGCACACACATACACATACACATACACGCACACATTTATTCATATTGGAATTAAAGTTTGACTTTGATTTTCACACACACGCGCACACACACACGCACTGTGAGGAAAAACTTCAGAAACCAAAGCGAGGGCTGAAAATACGGGAATCTCTACCTTGAACTTTTCAAACAGTGAAGTGACGTGGGGGTTGTTCGCTTCCTGAAATGTCCTTCTGTCTGTTCCTTTTTGCCGGTTGTTCATTCGTGTGGGTGTTTCTTCTTTCTTTGTTTTTGGAGCGGGGGGTTGTTTGTTTTGGTTGGGGGGGTTATTTTGGTTGGGTGGGGGTGTTTTGATGGGGGAGGGGGCTAAGGGGGTAGGGGGTAGTGGTGTCAGGGAGGCGGCCTTGCCTTCTTTCTGTCTGTTTGGGGAGGGGGGGGGGGGGGTTATGGTGAGGTGTTGCTCTCACTCCGTTCACTCCACCATTCTCCCATGCAGCCACCTCCACGCTCGTTCTAGCGCATCCCCCGTGCTATTGTCAACGTCACAGGGAACAAGCCTCAGCTACCCTTGCCAGGCCGCTGTGAGGCCATCAACCCGGAGGAGCCCTGCACTGCCGCCAGGCCAATGGGAGGGTCCCCAGCTACCGGGCGCCTTCAGGGTGGTCCAGGGGCGGCCTGCACTCAGTCTACAAACGCGGAACAGCACCAGCTGAAGCTCCATGCTGACGGCACGTGCATGGCAATGATGGCCAAGCCATGGAAGCACACAGTCAGACACCTTCTCTCGCGTGGTGGTAGTCCTCGCCTTCCGCGCCTTCTCAAAGAGCTCTTCTCTTCCCTCCTCTTCTCTCCCAAGAAACGGGTTGGGAAGGTGGGGGAGGAGGCAGTAGCATCTCTTCGGGTAAAAAAACAACAACCAAAAAACCCAAGAACTTGTATACCCCAGGCAGGGCGAGAATCCAGGTGATTTAAAGGTTGTTCATGACAACATTGATGAGGCGGGTTCGAATCCTCGCTGAGGTGTCTGTTCCAGATATTTTCCCCCTGGAGTTTAACACTGGTAGTGACTCCTTCCTTTAAAAATCTTCTGGACAGACTACAAACCGATGTCCCGAGTAAGAACGCACGGAGAACATCTTGCTTGCGCGTTGAAACCCCGTACGCCTTTCGTAGAAGAGTAGGCCAGCTATGGTCGGTGAGATGGATGACCCACACATACCCAGCATGCACCCTGCTTCCTGCAGAGGGATGGCCTAAGCCAGGTTCAACTCGCCACGTCATGGAACCTTAAAACATCAGGGCAGCACCTCTAAACAGCACCTCAGGGCAGCACCTCCAAACGACACCTCAGGGCAGCACCTCCAAACAGCACCTCAGGGAGTCGTTAAGAGGTCACAAGTCATACCCAACAACTGGGGACAGGACAGCCTAGTGGTTAGAGCGTTGCGCTCGTGATCTGACGGCCCGGGTTCGAGCCTCTACTGGAGACGCCTGTTCGAGGAGACTTTTTTCTCCTGGAGTGAACATCAGTACTGACTCCACTTCCCTGGAGGTTCTTCAGAGGAGACGATAAACCGAGGCTCCGTGTTCGGCGCTATAGCATAGAAACGGGGGAGCAGCGGGCGGGGGGGGAGAGGTGGGGGGTGGAGGGAGGAGGGGAGTACCCCCCACCCCAACAACTCCTCAAGGAGTTAAGGCAGAGGTCAAAAGCCAAGAGTTCTGTTGGTTAGTGCCGGAAACTAAGTGCCGAGGTGTACAATGACACGGCGTTACGCTTTGACCTGTGATGTTGAGACTGTCTTCAGCCATGACAAGCCCCGTCAACATTACTGAGAGAAGGAAACGTCCTCTGAAATCGGAGTACGGCTGCCATTTATGGTGAGGTGCTTGAAACAGTCCTACACCGCAAACTTCTCGTCCAGTGTGAACTTACTAATGTCACAACAATGATTCCCAGGTGGGAGGAGCGAGTCAGAGTACAGCCATGTTCTCGATGACCCCCCCCCCCCCCCCAGGCTGTTAGGTTGGGAAACGCGCAACAACAACAACAGCAACAACATCATTAACAACAACAGCAACAACATCATTAACAAAACAGCAACAATCATCATTAACAACAACAGCAACAACATCATTAACAACAACAACATCATTAACAACAACAGCAGCAGCAAACAACAAACACAACAGCAACAACAGCAACAACAACGACGACGACAACAACACCAACAACGACGACGACGACAACAATAACAACAACGATACAACAGCACCAACATCATTAACAACATCAAGGACAACAACAACAGCAACAACAACAACAGCAGCAGCAGTAGCAACAACAACTACATCAACAACAACAACAACAACAACAGCGACAACGACAACACCAACAATGACAATAACAACAACTATACATCAACAACAACAACAACAGTAGCAACAACAACTACTACATCAAGCACAACAACAGCGACAACGACACACCACATGACAATAACAACTACTACATCAACAACAACAACAACAACAGCAGCAGCAAATGCAACAACAACTACTACATCAACGACAACAACAGCAACGACAACCGACAACACCCGAACAATGACAATAACAACAACTACTACATCAACAACAACAACAACGACAACAACAGCGACAACGACAACGACAACCCCGACATACCCAGGCCAACAAGCTCCAGGACGCTGAGACAGCGGCGGAGCTGCGTGGTGTCGAGGTCCTCGGCACAGCGGCTCTTCTTCCTCAGCAGCCTCCTCGTCCACTGCAGGCACGTGCCCATCCTCCTGGATACCAGCCCTGCAGACACAGCCACGACCACCCTGCGGGAAAGCGCATGCACACACACACACACACACACACACACACACACACACACACACACACACACACACACACACACACACACACACACACCAGTGGTCAGAGCACTCGCTTTACCCCAGCCAATGCATCGAGCGCAGTTCACCCAGCTGTAAATGGGTACCTGCCCTCTTTAGGGTCAGGGAAGGTAAAGAAGGGAGAGGGAGAGGAGATGGGCGCCGCCCTCAATATGCTGGCCCCTAGAGAAGTTGAGGTCTCTGACGCCTCGCTCCCTTACGACCTTATAAGTTATGGGACTCCTTTACCTTTGATACGTACACACACTAAGGCATGCACACAAGCACACGCACACAAGCAAACAAGCAAATATGCATAAACACATGCATATTTCGCGTGCTAGTCCACACACGCTTACATGTTACACAGGCAATCAAGCACATGCATAAAAGCACGCACACACAAACAAGCAAGCAAATATGCACATACATACACACGTGCCAGTGCACACGCTTTACATGCATACACACACTTGCATACACACACACACATGCATGCGCGCGCGCACACACACACACAACAACAATGATAATAACAATAATCTTGATTTCATGTGAGATCGCGCAAGCTGGGCTGGGATTCTCTGCATATGCGAAGAATGCCTATGCGCACACGACACACAGACGGACACACAACACACACACACATACACACACACACACACACACAACCACATCACACACCACACACACACACACACACAACACACACACACACACACACACACACACACACACACACACACACACACACACCACACATGCAAAACGGGACTAAAATGCGAACCGTGACAATAGGAGCTGTGAACAATCCTGTTGGTTCTGTTCGCGCTGCTGAAGTCTTCCTTCAGCTTGTCCAAGCTTTCCAGTTGAATGGAATGGAAGTCCCACTGTCAGTCACGGCAGAGGTCTCCCCATGAAATCCAACTATTCTCCCCGGGAAGAGTACATAGCCACAAGAGAAGCGTCGCCCGGTTTTCTTTTCCTTTTGTTGTTGTTGCTGTTGCTGTTGTTAATTTTCCTCTTTACAAGTGTATTTTGTTTCCCCTTGAGTGCCACAGCTTTCAGGTTTAAGAATTCCCAAAACATAATTTGGTTGTGGGGGGAGGAGGGGGGGTGAGGGGAGTCCTTTAAAGCAGGGTACAGTCTGTTATGCTAAGAGCTTATCATGACAGTAAACACTCTCAACCTATCACGACACACCCAACATCTTGAGCACACGTTAGAAACCTGTTCCACCTTTTGGAAGAGGAGGCCATTTCGTGCCGTTTGGGTTCGGATGACAATTTTAAAAAAAAACAAAACCGCATGCATATTGGAGTTGTGTTTAGACACCATCCCCGAAGTCGAAATGCAGCTACCTTAATGGTGGGTGACAACGGTCGCATACACACAATCTGACCATTGGTGAACCTGAGAGCTCTAGCCGAGGAACAGAAGGACAACTGTGTGGACATAGGGCCTAGCATTGTACAACACCGCATGTGAATGCAGGCCTTGGCACTTTGCTGACAGCAGTAACTGACTACAGGTTTGGCCTGCACTGACGCTATGGGATGTTTAACTGGTGTACTTCATCTTATACACCCATATACACACGGTAAGGAGTACACACACCCGGAATACACACCCGAGGAACACACAAGGAATACACACCTGATCATTAGCGTGTAACCTGCTGCTGAAGAGTGTAAAAGTTCATCAGGCCTTTGTCAAGATATGAACCCACCGTGGGCAACTCGGGGACTGAAAGCATATCGTTACAACCACTTGGCTAAAAGCAGCCGCTGAAAGAAACACAACACAGCGCGGTGCAATCTGCATGCACGCTCAACACACTAACACGCAGCTCTCACCTGTTTCCCTGGCAGATGAAAAGGGAAATGCACAGGTGTTCGCGCTTCACAATTGCTATTGGCTCATCAACAACAACACACCTTCACAAATATAATCCTACAGTATTAACCAACAGGAAAAAAGAAAAGAAAAGATGGAAGCATTTGTGTGACAGCGCGCGGCTGAGTTGGTTTGTGCAGGGTTGCTGATTAGACCGCTCATGCGAAATGTTTGAAGTCCTCTTTGTATGGTCACAGAAAGAGTAACGGCACTAAGCGGTAACAGCGTTGAAAGAATTTGCAATTGAAAAATAATAATATAAAAAAATATAACAAAAATGATAATGAGGAGGAAGAGGAGGAGAACAACAAAACAATAACAATAATAATAATAATAATAATGATAATAATAATAATAATAATAATAATAATAATAGCTATGACAAAAGAAGAGGATAACGTACAAAAACAGTTCTCTCTCTCTCGCACGCATGCGTGCGCGCACACACACACACACAAACACACACACAAAACACACACAACACACACACACACAACACACACACACACACACAAACACACAAGAGATCGTGGTGAGCAGTACAGAGGGCCACACAAAGGACCACACGGCGTGTTCTGTGCATCCCGCTGTTGATTACTATCTGGCTACAATCATGGCAGTGTACGTGAAATCCTACATCCCTTCCTAGTCACACATGAATGCATATTCACACACAAGAGAGACAGACAGACAGACAGAGACAGAGAGAGACAGATACAGAGAGAGAGAGAGAGCAAGAGACAGAGAGAGAGACAGAGAGAGACAGAGAGCAAGAGAGAACACGAAAAGTTTTATATACAAAATGTTTTAAGGGTAAATGGATAAGCTTACAGGCTTGTTGACACGAAGACCTCAACCACCACCGCCCTCCCCCCTTTCCCCCGAAGCAAGAACACAAGGGTAAACCCCCAAAACATGTCAAATGTAATCAATTGCATAACAAAATTCAATTTAAAAAAACGAACCTGAAATTCCAATTAAACACACTGACATCCTTTTCAAA
>CM054148.1:16281792-16296792 GCA_028751875.1 Rapana venosa | reverse complement strand
TCTGATTTTGTTTTTTTGTTGGGGGGTTTTGTCACCTGTTCTTCTGATTTTGTTTTTTGTTGGGGGGTTTTGTCACCTGTTCTTCCCGGCACGCTATGACCTACTCTTCCAAAAGGCAGAACGGGCTTCAACGTGCACGCAAGGTGTTCTGGGTAAGTTCGCACGCGGGGCCTCGGTGGTAGTCTCATCCGAAGGATTTTCGCGGAAGTGGAGTCAGTGCTGATGTTAACTCCAGGGAAATATCCCCTTGAACGGGCGTCTAGATGGTGGCTCGAACCCGGGGCCGTCAGATCGCGAGTGCAACGCTCTAACCACTAGTCACAACACGACATGCTGACAGCACATGTAGTATACAGAAACCAGTAACAGTCTACAGACATGAAATTTCGTACACAAAAAAAGAAAGAAAGAAAGAAAGAGAGAGAGAGAGAGAGCGAGGAGAGAGAGAGAGAGAGAGAGAGAGAGAGAGAGAGAGAGAGAGAGAGAGAGAGAGAGAGGAGAGAGAGAGAGAGAGAGAGAGAGAGAGAAAGAAAGAAAGAAAGAGGAAGGAATGAAGGAAGAGAGTATGAAAGAATACAAGAAAGATGAAACACAAAGCATAAAGGAACAAGCCGCCATGGCGCAGTGGTTAGCGCCTTGGGTTACGGACTGGAAAGTTGCGGGTTCGAATCCCATAAGAGCCATTGGGATTTTTCGGACTCCGGCCGGTTCCTACCCAGAGTGAGTGTGCTGTGGGCTCAGTGGGAAGACTAAGACCACACAGTCGAGCTTCATCCACTTCAGGGATGCGAGTTCGAGAGTATTGCTCAAATTACCTGACCAACACTGCAGGTGTGTATCTCTCGGGTCCGGTTGGCGCTAGGATATAAAGTAGGATATAGAGTACAACTCCGTCAAGTAGTATCAAAGCATATGCAATTCCATAGCAGCATTATTACGTCATCGTCACTATCGCTGATCATACAATTTTAAAAATTGCCTTTGAATCGTTGTCCCAGTTGCTCTGGTCTCGTGGTGGCCTCAGATTTGGTTTCCCCATACACTTCTGTGCCTGTGGTGAGTTTGTGTCAAAGCCTTTGGGGTTGGAGGTTCACAGGCGACGGTCGTTGGAGGGACGTTGTGGTGGTTACCACCTCAGGTAGGCAACTCGCTCAGTCTGGCTCATTGACTGAGCTACTACTGTCGTTAGTAGGGGGCTCAGAACAGGCACCACTGAACACCACCAAAGTGACTCAGCAGCAGTGCAGGGCTCCTCTGGCTAGTGGCCCCACGGCGGCCTGATATCGATGGCCTCCCTGTGGACTTCTGAGTCTGGGGATGCAACATAATGAATCTGGGCATGGTTGTGGCGGGGAGATTGAAATGAGCGGCGTGGGAACAGCAGGACGGGGGACGTCACAGAAGATGAGGCAGCAAAAAGAAAAAGAAACACACAAAAATAAGGAAACAAAGTGATAATAGTTAGAGAATAAAAGACAGGGAAAAAAACACAGAAAAGAAGGAAAGAGAAAGACGAGAAAGAAATAAAATCAAACCGTTTTCTTACATCAGAGACAGAGTCAGGTCTCTTCCAAAGGAGGGAATAATAGAAGAAAAAATAAAAACAAGAAAGGAAGGAAAATAGGAAGAAAGAAAAGAGTAGAAAGAGAAATAATAGAAAGAAAGAAAATAAAAAAGTATGCCCCCATCAAATCTCTTCAAAAAGAAAGAAAAGAAAAAGAGTAATAAAGTAAGTAAGTAAGGAAGTAAGCAAGGAAGTTTTTTTTTAAAAATGAAAGGAAAGAAAAACAAATCATAAAAAGACAGGAAGAATGAGGGTGGAAAACTGATCACAAACAAACCAAGAGATGATTATCCAATACAATGACACAAAAAGCATCCCCGAAGTGGGAATGCGGCTACCTTAATGGAGGGGAAAACGCTGGCATACGCTAAATCTCACCGCTGGTGAACCTCGGACCTCTAGCCCAGGAACCAAAAAGGGGTGGGGGGATGGGGGTGGTGGTGGGAGTCATCCTGTCTTTTAGAGAACAGTAAAAACAAATGGGCTTTCTAGTGTCAAACTTGCCCCCCACGGACAATTTTGACAGGGTTCAAAATAGCCCCCAACACCATGGCGCTCTCTTGGGCAACAGCGTACTTGAGACTCCAACAGCAAACGAGAGGATGGAGGGGGGGAGGGGGGGGTATGAGGAGGTGGTGGGGGGGGGGGGGAGAGGCTGTTGGGAAAGAGGGAGAGTAGTAGAAGTGTACTAAACAAAAATAAGGACCATTCGTCGTTAATGTTGTTCTGTACAATTCGTATTGCTTACGCTGTGTGTTAACATCTTATAATATTATTCTTATTATTGGTGGTAGTGGTAGAACTCGTGTAGTCATTGGTTGGAGAAGGGTTTGCCCCTTTTTGAGTTTCTGGGTTTCTTCTTTGAGTCTTTTTTGTTTGTTTGTCTGTCTATTTGCTCACTTGCGTTGTTTCTTTTTTGTATCGAATTATTCATTCATTTGTTGAGTGGTTTTGCTATTGGACTTAACCAACATTGTTCAAGATGGCAGTAAATATGGACTCAGCACGAGGTAAGTTGTGTGACATTATGTGTTTGTTTACTTTGCTCACTTCTTGTATGTACTCCCTCTTCCTCTTTTCTGTCACTCTCTTCCCGTTTTTCTCTTCCTGTCTGTATTCTCTATCGTCCTATTTTTTTTCTGTATTCCCAGGACATTCTCTCAATATGTTGTTGGTTATTTGCAATGGGTTAATATGACAACTTTGAGCAGTTCGTTATAGTTGTAGGAAGAGCTGGCTGCAGCAGCACTTGTTCCCGGTAATCATTGTACTCTCTTATCTTTGGAAAAACACGTATGTGTTTTGAATGCTCTTTCATACTAGAGCTCTCAGCTTTCCTTAACCTGAAAAAGTGTATTACTTCCAAGTTTATACCTGCACATTGTAAAAAAGCAAAACACAAACTAGCAGTTACCAACAATCATGAAGAAGAAAAATTCCTTGTAAAAGAGTTGTGTGTAAAATGAACAACTTTGAAGTGTTTCTGATACATTTCAGCATTATGAATAGCAATTTTTCTGTAAATGCATTAATCTTTTTATTATGCATTTTATGGTTGTTTCATTGAACTGGGTGAAACTGAACTTACCCACTGACTCAGCTTGTCCTTGTTCTTAAAATCAGCTCTTGTTCTCTAAATTATTATTTAGATAATCTCTCTCACTCGCTCTATCTCTCTCTCTCTCTCTCTCTCTCTCTCTCTCTCTCTCTCTCTCTCTCTCTCTCTCTCTCTCTCTCCTTCTCTCTCTCTCTCTCCTCTGTGTGATATATATATATATATATGTGTGTGTGTGTGTGTGTGTGTGGGTGGGTGGGTGGGTGGGTGTATTTTACATTAAGCTAAAGGATTTTGAAAGCTCTTTTTAATAATAATAATAATGTATGGAATTTATATAGCGCTGAATCTTGTAAAGCAACAAATCAAAGCGCTCAGATTTTATTTCATACCACTTTAAGTCACGGCAGATTTCTCTCCGTGAAATTCGGGCTGCTCTCCCCGGGGAGAGCGGGAGAACGCGTCGCCACTTAGCGCTGCGCCACCCTTTCACCCCTTTTTTTTTTTTTCTGCAGCTGTATTTGTTTCCCTATCAGAGTGGCTTTTTTCTAAGAATTTTGCCAGGGACAACTCTCTTGTTGCCGTGGGGTTTTTTACGTGCGCTAAATAATTACGTGTAACACACGGGACCTCGGTTTATCGTCTCATCCGAAAGACTAGCGCCCAGACCACCACTCATGGTCTAATGGATGGGGGAAAAATTTCCGGTCCAAACGGGGTACGAACCGCCGCACACTTCAGACCCGGACTTTTCGCTTTCTAGACAGGCGCGTTACCTCTAGACCACCGATCCACCATATAGCTCAACTATTCATATATACAGCAGTTTGTGCACAATCTGAAGCTCATTTTTTAAGTTATGAAAATCTCAACATGGCATCCCATTGATGGTCATGAAGCAAAATAATCTAGAGCCACTGTTTATGAGCCTACTTCACTTTTGTTTTGTGTTTTGTCAGCTACGCTCTAAAATAACATTTCCACAACAAACTAAAATGAGTAAGAGCAACAACCAACAACAATCCTCAATAGCAGATGACAGAGTCATGAGCATGTAACCTGCATAGTGACTTGAAATCTAAGCTCAGGTGCTAAATGCCTGTTTCACTGAAAACACTATTAGAATCACACACAACATATCATATAACTGTCCAAACTTTCCACAGAGGAGGAAAAGCAAATGCACTCCTCTTACCAACTAGAAATCACATTTGACTTGACTTGATAACAGAGAAGGCTCGTAACTTGAGACTTGTTCTTCAAACATGCAGACATACACTGCAACTCCATCAGGGAAGCCTGACGCATGCACCTCCCCTCCCCTCTCCTCACCTCCCCTCACCTCACCTCTCCTCACCTCCCCTCCCCTCACCTCACCTCCCCTCACCTCACCTCACCTCCCCTCACCTCACCTCCCCTTCCCTCTCCTCCCCTCCCCTCACCTCACCTCTCCTCACCTCACCTCTCCTCACCCTCCCCTCACCTCACCTCACCTCCCCTCACCCACCTCACCTCACCTCACCTCCCCTCCCCTCACCTCACCTCCCCTCACCTCCCCTCACCTCACCTCACCTCACCTCCCCTCACCTCACCTCACCTCACCTCCCCTCACCTCACCTCACCTCTCCTCCCTCACCTCACCTCACCTCACCTCCCCTCACCTCACCTCCCTCACCTCACCTCACCTCACCTCCCCTCCCCTCCCCTCACCTCACCTCACCTCTCCTTCCCTCCCGTCACCTCCCCTCACCTCACCTCCCCTCCCCTCCAGTGTGTCCTACAGACACTGATGGGCGGCCAGCAGACACTTCCCTGACCCTGGAAGCTGGCAGGAGAGTTAGTTTGTATCCCAGGTCAAGCCCAGCCCCGCTGTCTTGCTCTCCTCCTTCCTTTCTTGTGCACAAGCACCAAACACAGCTCAGCACCCAGCGGCAAGAAGGCGGGGGTCCGTGTTGGTGTGGATGCCCAGTTGCTGCACAAGGCCATCATTGCCTGGTGGAGACATACAGAGCAGCAGCTGGAAGAAGCTGAGGGAAGGAAGGGAGGCAGTGTCTCAGGCTCTCTCTGTGTGTTGGTACACAGGGCAGCTGAACACCAGCAATGAGCTTTGGCTTGAAAGTGAGGGTGGGGAGGCACAGGTCCAGTTAGTATTGAGATCACGGTGATTCCCCGAGTTAAAAATGTACAGTTCCATTTGATTAACTTCTACATGCTGGCAGGCAGGAACACACAAATGCACACACACACACACACACACACACACACACACACACACACACACACACACACACAAATATATATATATAAGATATATAGAGAGAGAGAGAAGCATATATATAAAGGCATATATATGTGTATGTGATTGTGTGTGTGTGTGTTGTGTGTGTGCGTGTGTGTGTGTATGTGTGTGTGTGCGTGTGTGTGTACGTGTGTGTGGTGTGTGTGTGTGTGTGTGTGTGTGTGTGTGTGTGTGTGTGTGTGTGTGTGTGGTGTGTGTGTGTGTGTGTGTGTGTGACGTGTGTGTGTGTATGTGTGTGTGTACGTGTGTGTGTGTGTACGTGTGTGTTGTGTGTGTGTGTGTGTGTGTGTTGTGTGTGTGTGTGTGTGTTGTTGTGTGTGTGTGTGTGTGTGTGTGTGTGTGTGTGTGTGTGTGCCATGCTGTTGAAATACATTTAGTCACAATTTTTCCGATACTACCACCACTATTATTGTCCGAGTAAAAAAATTTTTAAAACAATATTTCTGTGGTTATGCTTAACAGGTATAGCCAGCAAACCGTTTTGATAGATGGAAAGGCTAAACTAATCTATCATTTTCCCCCACACACAGGCATGTGTCAGTAAGCTTTGCTGAGGAGCTGTGCAGAGGTCGCCATGAAGATAGTGACAATCCAAGCTCCCTGAATAGTAGGCAACGAAAAGTGGAACAATCAACACCAGCATAAAATAATCATACAAAACACGTGATAAATCATGTGTAAACAAACAGCAGAATAGCCCCCCACAGTGCCAAAGACACTGGGGCATGCTGTTAGGTAGGACTGCACTAAGGTCGTCTGCAAGCCCACACAGAAATCTGCCATTAGACAGAGGGGACTGACCTGGACAGCTGATAGGTTCAGAGACTCCCTCCCACTCGGTATCTGGGTCACTGTCAATCTCGTGCAAAACTCATGCTCTGAGTAAAATTCTTCACATTGTAAGTACAACTCTTCAAATTGTGAGGAGTATGATCCGCTCATTTGTGTGCAGTATAGACCTTCAAAGTTGTGGTATATAAGATACAAGATAGCAAAGTGTGTGAAAGTCATGCCTCATTTTCGCGAAAAATCTCAAGGTCAGGCTAGTAGAAAATTACCGAATTTAAAAAACAAAAAGGGGGAGGGGGGAGATGGACGAACTGACATAAATTTGTATTCATTTCTTCAACCTGTCAGACCTTGTTAGTGGGTGAATGCAATAAGTAAACTAGATGACAAGTTTGGCGAGTTTCCGTGTGTACACTGGGAACATCAGTTACGATTTCTGAGGGAATGAAGCCTTGATGTGGGGTTGTTGCTGCAGAAGCTGCAGACAGACCAGTCTGGAGTAAAGTGTCGACCAACACCTCCCGCATGTTCCCCCGACCACCATCTTGGTCAAGGGACTGCTGATGCTGATGAACTAGTAACATAAATCTAAACAAAATGTTATCAGTATTTTTTAAATTGAACATCCAGTCAGTCAGTCTTCAACAATATGCACGCTCTGGGTCAAGGGTTCAAGAAACGAAACAAAAAAACACACCAACAGAAACACAACGAAGCACAATGCTGCTGCACTTGTCAGGTTGTCTCCTTTACTTGTGGGAGCATTCTGCAGGTACTGATGTCAGAGTTCTGACAGGCACCTGATGGTGAGGAGTTGAGACCTGCTCAATGCTTGTGTTCACTGTGAACATTCTGTGCAGGCTGGGAAGACTAGAGCAAGGTTTGTGCGTTAGTGTGGATTTGGTTGGTTGGTTTTGTTTTGTCACTCTTTAGCTAGAGGTTCATCATTGGCAAGATTTCTGCACACACACACACACACACATTCTCTCTCTCTCTCTCTCTCTCCTCTCTCTCTCTCTCTCTCTCTCTCCCTCTCAGAAATAAAAAGATAAATTATATAAAGTTACATTACACTGACATATGAGCGCGCGAGCGTGCGCGCGCGTGTGTGTGCGTGTAAAATTTCCGTCTGCTCAAAGCTCAATGAAGCCCAAGTTAGGAATCCTCATGCCAGCTTCTTGGCCGGCAGTTGTAAAGAACTACTTCATGTGGCAGTTGTAAAGAACTACTTCATGTGGCAGTTGTAAAGAACTACTTCATGTGGCAGTTGTAAAGAACTACTGCATGTGGCAGTTGTAAAGAACTACTGCATGTGGCACTTGTAATTGACTACATTTTGTAGTTGTAATGAAGTACATTTGGCGGTGATAATTGACTACATTTTGTAGTTGTAATGAAGTACATTTGGCGGTGATAATTGACTACATTTTGTAGTTGTAATGAAGTACATTTGGCGGTGATAATTGACTACATTTTGTAGTTGTAATGAAGTACATTTGGCGGTGGTAATTGACTACATTTTGTAGTTGTAATGAAGTACATTTGGCGGTGATAATTGACTACATTTTGTAGTTGTAATGAAGTACATTTGGCGGTGATAATTGACTACATTTTGTAGTTGTAATGAAGTACATTTGGCGGTGATAATTGACTACATTATGTAGTTGTAATGAAGTACATTTGGCGGTGGTAATTGACTACATTTTGTAGTTGTAATGAAGTACATTTGGCGGTGGTAATTGACTACATTTTGTAGTTGTAATGAAGTACATTTGGCGGTGGTAATTGACTACATTTTGTAGTTGTAATGAAGTACATTTGGCGGTGGTAATTGACTACATTTGGCAGTTGTAAATAGCTACATTTCGCAACTGTAAATAACTACTTCACGTGAAAGTAGTAGATAACATAACTACTTCATGGGGTCGTTGTAACTAGCTACATGATGTGACATGTTATGTTACGTTGGCATGCCAGCAAGATTAAGTAGGAATCCACTGCCAGTAAGTGCTGTCAGTACTGTGTAGGCTTGCTTATGATGGTGGTGGTTGGTTAATGGAACTGTTCCTTAATCCGATAGCTCCGCTGCGACTCTAAACCAAAGTCTGTTTGATTGTTACCGCGCTTGCCTCCCCTGGTTTCTTCTCCTTCTGCCAGTGGCCTATATCTTGTGACCTAGGGCTGCAACACGTTAAAATGTCTGATTTTTTTTGTAAGTTCCTTCTCTCTGCCTCTCTGTCTGTCTGTCTGTGTCTCTCACTCTCTCTCTCTCTCTATCTCCTCTCTCTCGCTTGCTCTCTCTCTCTCTCTCTCTCCCTCTCTCGCTGCTCTCTCTGTTGTCTCTGTCTGTCTCTCCTCTCTCTCTTTCTCTCTCTCTCTCTCTCTCTCTCTCCTCTCTCTCTCTCTCTCTCTCTCTCTCCTCTCTCGCTTGCTCTCTCTGTGTCTCTGTCTGTCTCTGTCTCTGTCTCTCTGTCTCCCTCTCCCTCACATCTCCACAACTCATTCCATCTGCCTGCCTGCCTAACCCCTCCCAGGTGACCCCAGCAGCGGCAACGGAGGCGGAGGAGGCGGAACACTGGGCCGAGTCAAAGAACGCATCCTGCAGTGGGAGAGTGGCGAGACACACAGCCTGCACCGCTCCGACGTCAAGAAAGCCTTCAGGCAATCCCTGTACTCCGACAGCAGCTTGAGGAGACCCACCACACGGGATCCGCGCCAGAAGCACGCCCTCCTCCCCTCCTCCTCCTCCTTCTCCTCCCAGGGTGGGGGAACCTCGCCCTCCCTCCCCGTGCATGCAGAGGAGGAGAGGAGGGGGAGGGGGGATTTCCAAGGGAGACGATTGAGGCTGGCCAGCACGGGGTCGGTTCTTCGGACCAGCCACGCTCTCAACGCCGCCTTGGAGCAAGAGGAAGGCTTGGGACACGGTGAGCTCTTCGTTTCTCAGCCTCAGTGGTCGTCTGAAGTTGTCGTCTGGAGAAGGGGTGGGGGTCCACTTGTGGGGAGGGGGGGGGGGGGCAGGGGGAGGGGGCTTGTTCCATAATATGTGCATTGCTACAAGCTGTTTGGGGGATTTCCGCTTGGTACTTGTTTCCTCTGTAGTTAGTGTATAAAGAAATAGTCTATTCATTGCAAAGTGATGTGTATGTGTGTGTGTGTGTGTGTGTGCACGTGGGACGCACACACGCACGCTCTCTCTCTCTCTCTCTCTCTCTCTCTCTCTCTCTCTCCTCTCTCTCTCTCTCTCTCTCTCTCTCTCTCTCTCTCTCTCTCTCTCGGGCTTCGATGGTAACCTTGACTTTGACTTCGGAGGTAATGTGGGTCATGAGAACATGATATTGACGACCTCAGGCTACTATGCCCATTATGTAAGCAAGCAGAGGAGGATGAAGTACATTTTGTGTTGTGCTGTCCAGTATTAGAGGATGTTAGGCAGAACTACATCCCTGTTAAATACAGTAGACAGCCTAATTTATTTAGACTCTGTTTACTCCTGGCATCAAGTCATCCTGAGGTTGTGCGCCGCCTCACTTTATATCTGTGTAAAGCTTTCAGAATAAGAGAGATAATGTTATCCTAAGTCATATTGTTGTAGCTGACTTTTTTTATATACAGTAACATGTTGTCGTTACTATTGCTTTTACCCCCACCAAAATACTAAGCAGTTCGGCAACCCCCTTCATGTATGGGCCAATGGCCTTTTTGTGAATAAATCCTTCGAGTTGAGTTCTCTCTCTCTCTCTCTCTCTCTCCTCGCTCTCTCTCTCTCTCTCTCTCTCTCTCTCTCTCTCTCTCTCTCTCTCTCTCTCTCTCTCTCTCTCTCTCTCTCTCCTCTGTATTTTTGCTGCATTTTATTGTTCTTAGGCTAGGGCTCCGAGGTTTGCCAAAAGTGAGATTTGTGAGTATGTAACCGTTTTTATTCCCCACCATTTCCTGCATGTTGACATTGGGGATTGTTGATTATTTATTTGGTTCTGTACTCTTTTATCTAAGTAGGTTCTTTAATTGACTGTTCATGTTAATTTCTTGATTTGCTTGTGTATCTGTTACACTCTTACTTTTTTTTAATTCTTATCTTTGGCTGTTTTGATGCCAGAAGTCAGTTACAAGTGCTTGGAGTCCGCACCTTTATTATATTTTTATATTTAATTGTTTGCTCACCTTTTTTGTATTGTGCAGAATCAGAATATAACTTCCACCATGCTTCACCTTTACGGATCATCACCGACCTTGACAATATCTGGAAAGCCTCTCAGGGTCAAGACCAAGGTTATACTCAAGGTCATGACCCACATTACCTCCGAAGTCAAGGTCAAGGTTACCATCGAAGCCCAAGAGAGGGTTACTTACAAGCCCAAGATCCACATCTACGCCAAGGTCAAGGTTATCGTCAAGGTCATGATGATGATGACTGCTTCAATCAGGATCACCAGGACTACCTTCAAGGACAGTGTGGAGGATACTTTCAAAGTCAAGGTCATCACTATCAGAGTCAGGATGATGGTCACTTTGTAGGTCAAGGTTACTATGAAGGTCAAGGCCTGCCTCAAAGTTGGGTGGTGAAGGTGGATGGTTTGCTGAGTGAGGTCAAGTCCTGCTTGGAGATGATGGGCGACCGTGACCTTAAGGAACAGGTCAAGGACGTCGTGTCACGTGATGTACTCCATTTTCTGAAGGATTGGCTCTTTTCCCGGAAGATCTGTTGTCGGTAAGTGAAATAGCACAGTAGTGTGTGTGTGTGTGTGTGTGTGTGTGTGTGTGGTGTGTGTGTGTGTGTGTTGTGTGTGTGTGTGTGTGTGCAGTAGAAAAAGAAGAAACTAATGTGTTGCTCTCTCCATACGTCTGTCTGCTCGTCCACCTGTGCGTTCAACTGTCAGCCACTGTCACGGTTCTTCTCTTTTATTCTCTCTTTATATTTTGTCTGTCTTCAGTTTTGTCTGTCTGTCTGTCTGTCTGCTTGCTCGTCTGCATGCCGACGTACCTGCTTGTGTGTCTCTTGGAGTGTCTGTCGATCTATGTGCGGGTCATTTTCTTCGTCTCCATGTCTCTCTTTATTAAATTTTCTGTATTTTTCTGCTCGTTTGGAGGATTTTTTTCTTCGTCATTTAAAACATTTTGATTGTAAATTTGTCTGTCTACGTCTGTCTGTCTGTCTTTCTGTCTGTCTGCCTGTGATCATTTTCAAACAGATAGCAGATTTCAAACGGCTCCTGTCATTGCTTGTGCTCTCTCTCTCTCCTCTCTCTCTCTCTCTCATCTCTCTCTCTCTCTCTCTCTCTCTCTCTCTCTCTCTCTCTCTCTCTCCTCTCTCTCTCTCTCTCTCTCTCTCGTGTGTGTGTGTCTACGTGTGTTTACGTGGGTGTGCGTGCACGCGTGCGCGCAGGTGTGTGTGTGTGTTTATTCTTTCCTTTTTAAAAAATTTACATTTTTATTTCGATTATAATGGAATAAGCACTCATGTGCTTTTCTCATCCAGTTCCCCTGTGTATGCAGTTTTGTAAATTTTGACATCCGTTCCCACCGGCCACAATGGCCTACTCTTCAGAAAAGCGGAACGGGTTTTAACGTGTGCACAAGATGTTCTGCGTGCGTTTGCACACGGGGCCTCCGCTTATAGTCTCATCCGAAGGATGTTTGTGTGCGCGCGTATGTGTATGTGTTGTGTAGGCGTGTGTGTGTGCGTGCGTGCGTGCGTGAGTGTGCGTGTGTGTGTGGGGAGGGATGGGGTGCATGTGGGTTTATGTGTGTCTGTCTGTCTCTCTGCCTGTGTCTGTATGATTTTCAATGTGTTGAAACTGGCAGTCGCGCGCGTGTGTGTGTGTGTGTGTGTGTGTTGTGTGTGTGTGTGTGTGTGTGTGCGTGCGTGCGTGCGTGCGTGCGTGCGTGCGTGCGTGCGTGCGTGCGTGCGTGCGTGCGTGCGTGCGTGCGTGCGTGCGTGCGTGCGTGTGTGTGTGTGTGTTCTTTGATCTCGACAGTCAGCTTTTAAGAGACTGATTCTATATTGATATTGTTTGATATGTTCTCGCCCTGTTACAACCTATCACACCCTGTATCAAAAGGCTACTGTAGGCTGCGGCAATATTATTGCTTATCTCTTGTTCTTTATTTCGAAGATAATGGCAAAAGCATACATGTGGGTTGTTGTTTTTTTTACATATAGTCCCCCTGCGTATGCAGTTTTCTAAATTTCTTAATGTCTGTCTCTGTCTCTCTGTCTGTGTCCCTCTGTCTGTGTCTGTGTCTGTCTGTCTGTCTGTCTGTCTGTCTGTCTGTCTCTCTCTCTCTCTCTCTCTCTCTCTCTCTCTCTCTCTCTCCTCTCTCTCTCTCTCTCTCTCTCTCTCTCCCTCTCTCTCTCTCGTGATGTGCAAGGCACGCTGGCTGACAGACAGGTTGTTGACCACATCCAGTGAATGACTGACATGAGAAAGCTGACATACACCTAGTCGCAGGCTATACTGATCTTTGTCCTCTGTTGGCCCTTTAGGCACACTTTAGCTGCAGCTTCTTTGTACACACACACGTAGACACACGCACTTATGCATGCGCGCTTGCACGCGCGCACGTACAGTCACAGGGCTGGCGTGCGCACACAGACACGCACAAACTTGCGCACAGTGCTCATAAACACATGTGCACGCGCAGCACAGGCATGCACGCACGTACGTCCTCCCTCCCCACACACACGACATCCCCCCCCCCCACACACACACCACACACACACGCCGCGCGCGCATTTACGCGCACACACATACACACAAACACACACACGTACACACGCACACACAAATCCAAACACAAACACACACACATACACATAAACACACACACACACACACACCACACACACACTATTTTGAATACTATGACTAACTTTCTTGTCAACTGTGTTGATTGTCAGGTAACTTGTGGCCCTGCCTTCTACCTGTCGTCGGTCTGTCTGTCTCTCTTCTCTGTCTCTCTACCTGTCTGTCTATCTGCCTGTCTGTCTGTCTCTGTCTGTATGTCTCTGTCTGTCTCCTGTCCGTATGTATGTCCTGTCTGTCTGTCTGTCTGTCTGTGTGTCTGTCTCTCTCTCTCTTTGCACTACCCAACGTTTTTCTTCTCGGGTGCCAAGCTACGTACTGTACTATACACTACACTGTACAATACACTGTACACTACACTGTTCACTACACTGTACACTACACTGTACAATACACTGTACAATACACTGTACACTACACTGTTCACTACACTGTACACTACACTGTACAATACACTGTACACTACACTGTACACTACACTGTACACTACACTGTACACTACACTGTACACTAAACCGTTCACTGCACTGTACACTACACTGTACACTACACTGTACACTACACTGTTCACTACGCTGTACACTACACTGTACACTACACTGTACACTACACTGTACAATACACTGTACAATACACTGTACACTACACTGTACACTACACTGTACACTACACCGTTCACTGCACTGTACACTACACTGTACACTACACTGTACACTACACTGTTCACTACGCTGTACACTACACTGTACACTACACTGTACACTACACTGTACACTACACTGTACATTACACTGTACAATACACTGTACACTACACTGTACACTACACTGTACACTACACTGTACATTACACTGTACACTGCACTGTTCACTGCACTGTACACTACACTGTACACTACACTGTACACTACACTGTACACTACATTGTTCACTACACTGTACACTACACTGTACACTACACTGTACACTACACTGTACACTACATTGTTCACTACACTGTACACTACACTGTACAATACACTGTACAATACACTGTACACTACACTGTACACTACACTGTACACTGCACTGTACACTACACTGTACACTACACTGTACAATACACTGTACACTACACTGTACAATACACTGTACACTACACTGTACACTACAATGTTCACTGCACTGTCCAATACACTGTACAATACACTGTACACTACACTGTACACTACACTCTTCACTGCACTGTACAATACACTGTACAATACACTGTACAATACACTGCACAATACACTGTACACTACACTGTTCACTACACTGAACACTACACTGTTCACTGCACGGTACACTACACTGTACACTACACTGTACACTGCACTGTACACTGCACTGTACACTACACTGTACACTGCACTGTACACTACACTGTTCACTACACTGAACACTACACTGTACACTGCACTGTACACTGCACTGTACGCTACACTGTACACTACACTGTACACTGCACTGTACACTACATTGTACACTGCACTGTACACTACGCTGTACACTACACTGTGCACTACACTGTGCACTATGCTGTACACTACACTGTGCACTCCACTGTGCACTGCACAGTCACAGCACTGTACACTACACTGCACTGTACACTGCACTGTACGCTACACTGTACACTACACTGTACGCTACACTACACTGGACACTGCACTGCACACTGCACTGTACACTGCACTGTACGCTACACTGTACACTACACTGTACACTGCACTGTACACTACACTGTACACTACACTGTACACTACACTGGACACTGCACTGGACACTGCACTGGACACACTGTACACTACACTGTACACTACACTGTACACTGCACTGGATACTGCACTGGACACTACACTGTACACTGCACTGTACACTACACTGTACACTACACTGTACACTACACTGTTGTTGTTGTCTTCGATTTTACGTCTGTTCATTCTCAGTGATATTAGACGAAACACTGCACTGTG
>CM054148.1:16271792-16276792 GCA_028751875.1 Rapana venosa | reverse complement strand
TTTCTACCTGTCTTTCTTTCTTTCTTTCTTCCTTTCTACCTGTCTTTCTTTCTTTCTTTCTTCCTTTCTACCTGTCTTTCTTTCTTTCTTTCTTCCTTTTCTACCTGTCTTCTTTCTTTCTTCCTTTCTACCTGTCTTTCTTTCTTTCTTTCTTTCTACCCTGTCTTTCTTTCTTTCTTCCTTTCTACCTGTCTTTCTTTCTTTCTTCCTTTCTACCTGTCTTTCTTTCTTTCTTTCTACCTGTCTTCTTTCTTTCTTTCTTCCTTTCTACCTGTCTTTCTTTCTTTCTTTCTTTCTACCTGTCTTTCTTTCTTTCTTTCTTCCTTTCTACCTGCTTTCTTTCTTTCTTCCTTTCTACCTGTTTTCCTTCTTTCTTCCTTTCTACCTGTCTTTCTTTCTTTCTTTCTTTCTACCTGTCTTTCTTTCTTTCTTTCTACCTGTCTTCTTTCTTTCTTTCTTCTTTCTACCTGTCTTTCTTTCTTTCTTTCTTCCTTTCTACCTGTCTTTCTTTCTTCTTCCTTTCTACCTGTCTTTCTTTCTTCTTCATTTCTACCTGTCTTTCTTTCTTCTTCTTTCTTCTTTTCTACCTGTCTTTCTTTCTTTCTTTCTTTCTTTCTACCTGTCTTTCTTTCTTTCTTTCTTCTTTCTACCTGTTTTTCCTTCTTTCTTTCCTTTCTACCTGTCTTTCTTTCTTTCTTTCTAAACCTTTCTTTCTTTCTTTCTTTCTTTCTACCTGTCTTTCTTTCTTTCTTTTTTCTACCTTTCTTTCTTTCTTTCTTCCTTTCTACCTTTCTTTCTTTCTTTCTTCTTTCTACCTGTCTTTTCTTTCTTCTTTCTTTCTACCGTCTTTCTTTCTTCTTTCTACCTGTCTTTCTTTCTTTCTTTCTTCCTTTCTACCTGTCTTTCTTTCTTTCTTTCTTTCTACCTGTCTTTCTTTCTTTCTTTCTTTCTACCTGTCTTTTTCTTTCTTTCTTTCTACTGTCTTTCTTTCTTTCTTTCTTCCTTTCTACCTGTTTTTCTTTCTTTCTTTCTTCCTTTCTACCTGTCTTTCTTTCTTTCTTTCTTCCTTTCTACCTGTCTTTCTTTCTTTCTTCCTTTCTACCTTTCTTCTTTCTTTCTTCTACCTGTCTTTCTTTCTTCTTTCTTTCTTTCTACCTGTCTTTCTTTCTTTCTTTCTTCCTTTCTACCTGTCTTTCTTTCTTCCTTTCTTCCTTTCTACCTGTCTTTCTTTCTTTCTTTCTTCCTTTCTACCTGTCTTTCTTTCTTTCTTCCTTTCTACCTGTCTTTCTTTCTTTCTTTCTTTCTACCTGTCTTTCTTTCTTTCTTTCTTTCTTCTACTGTCTTTCTTTCTTTCTTTCTTCCTTTCTACCTGTCTTTTTCTTTCTTTCTTTCTTCCTTTCTACCTGTCTTTCTTTCTTTCTTCCTTCTACCTGTCTTTCTTTCTTCTTTCTTTCTACCTGTCTTTCTTTCTTTCTTTCTTCCTTTCTACCTGTCTTTCTTCTTTCTTTCTTCCTTTCTACCTGTTTTTCCTTCTTCTTCTTTCTACCTGTCTTTCTTTCTTTCTTTCTACCTTTCTTTCTTTCTTTCTTCCTTTCTACCTGTCTTTCTTTCTTTCTTTCTACCTTTCTTTCTTTCTTTCTTCCTTTCTACCTTTCTTTCTTTCTTTCTTTCTTTCTACCTGTCTTTCTTTCTTTCTTTCTTTCTACCTGTCTTTCTTCTTTCTTTCTACCTGTCTTTCTTTCTTTCTTTCTTCCTTTCTACCTGTCTTTCTTTCTTTCTTCTTCCTTTCTACCTGTCTTTCTTTCTTTCTTTCTTTCTACCTGTCTTTTTTCTTCTTTCTTTCTTTCTACCTGTCTTTCTTTCTTCTTTCTTTCTACCTGTCTTTCTTTCTTTCTTTCTCCTTTCTACCTGTTTTTCTTTCTTCTTTCTTCCTTTCTACCTGTCTTTCTTTCTTTCTTTCTTCCTTTCTACCTGTCTTTCTTTCTTTCTTCCTTTCTACCTTTCTTTCTTTCTTTCTTTCTACCTGTCTTTTCTTTCTTTCTTTCTTTCTTTCTACCTGTCTTTCTTTCTTTCTTTCTTCCTTCTACCTGTCTTTCTTTCTTTCTTTCTTCCTTTCTACCTGTCTTTCTTTCTTTCTTTCTTCCTTTCTACCTGTCTTTCTTTCTTTCTTCCTTTCTACCTGTCTTTTCTTTCTTTCTTTCTTTCTACCTGTCTTTCTTTCTTTCTTTCTTTCTACCTTCTTCTCTTTCTTCTTCTTCCTTTCTACCTGTCTTTCTTTCTTTCTTTCTTTCTTCTTCTGTCTTTCTTTCTTTCTTCCTTTCTACCTGTCTTTCTTTCTTTCTTTCTTTCTACCTGTCTTTCTTTCTTTCTTTCTTCCTTTCTACCTGTCTTTCTTTCTTTCTTTCTTTCTACCTGTCTTTCTTTCTTTCTTTCTTTCTACCTGTCTTTCTTTCTTTCTTTCTTCCTTTCTACCTGTCTTTCTTTCTACCTGTCTTTCTTTCTTCCTTTCTACCTGTCTTTCTTTCTTTCTTCCTTTCTACCTGTCTTTCTTTCTTTCTTCTTTCTACTGTCTTTCTTTCTTTCTTTCTTCCTTTCTACCTGTCTTTCTTTCTTTCTTCTTTCTACCTGTCTTTCTTTCTTTCTACCTGTCTTTCTTTCTTTCTTTCTTTCTACCTGTCTTTCTTTCTTTCTTTCTTTCTTCTACCTGTCTTTCTTTCTTCTTTCTTTCTACCTGTCTTTCTTTCTACCTGTCTTTCTTTCTACCTGTCTTTCTTTCTTTCTTTCTTTCTACCTGTCTTTCTTTCTTTTCTTTCTTCTACCTGTCTTTCTTTCTTTCTTTCTTTCTACCTGTCTTTCTTTCTACCTGTCTTTCTTTCTACCTGTCTTTCTTTCTACCTGTCTTTCTTTCTTTCTACCTGTCTTTCTTTCTTTCTTTCTTTCTACCTGTCTTTCTTTCTACCTGTCTTTCTTTCTTTCTTCTTTCTACCGTCTTTCTTTGTACCTGTCTTTCTTTCTACCTGTCTTTCTTTCTACCTGTCTTTCTTTCTACCTGTCTTTCTTTCTACCTGTCTTTCTTTCTACCTGTCTTTCTTTCTTTCTTTCTTTCTAACCTGTCTTTCTTTCTACCTGTCTTTCTTTCTTTCTTTCTTTCTACCTGTCTTTCTTCTACCTGTCTTTCTTTCTACCTGTCTTCTTTCTTTCTTTCTTTCTACCTGTCCTTCTTTCTACCTGTCTTTCTTTCTACCTGTCTTTCTTTCTTTCTTTCTTTCTACCTGTCTTTCTTTCTACCTGTCTTTCTTTCTTTCTTTCTTTCTACCTGTCTTTCTTTCTACCTGTCTTTCTTTCTTTCTTTCTTTCTACCTGTCTTTCTTCTTTCTTCCTTTCTACCTGTCTTTCTTTCTTTCTTCCTTTCTACCTGTCTTTCTGTCTTTCTTTCTTTCTTCCTTTCTACCTGTCTTTCTTTCTTTCTTTCTTTCTTTCTTTCTACCTGTCTTTCTTTCTTTCTACCTTTCTTTCTTTCTTTTCCGTTCCTTGCCTAGAGCTCCGGGATTCTCCAGTGGTGGGAGTTTTGTGCATGCGACCGTTTATTGCCCACCATTACAGTAGCTGCATTCCGACTTCGGGGAGTTAGTTTTCAGGTAAATAAATAGCATCACTATCCCCACACCACCTTCTGCCAACTCTGAGCTTGACATCCTGCTGTTGGTTCCTGACTCTTCGTGTTCCGGCTTTTCTTCAGTTTGTTGGGAAGGGGGGGGGGGGGGGGGGGGGGGAATTGTATTTAGTTGTTGTTGTTGCTATTGTTAGTGGGATTCTCTTTACTTTCTGAATAAGTTAGTGATTCTTTTTCATTGCTGTTTTATTTTAAAGTTCTCTGCATTGTGGTATATATATATATATATATAGAGAGAGAGAGAGAGAAGAGAGAGAGAGAGAGAGAGACAGACAGACAGACAGACAGACAGACAGACAGACAGACAAACAGGTAGATAGATAGATAGATAGATAGATAGATAGATAGACAGACAGACAGACAGACAGACAGACAGGCAGGCAGGCAGGCAGGCAGGCAGGCAGGCAGGCAGGCAGACAAACAGAATAACACAGACAGACAGACAGACAGACAGACAGATAGATAGATAGATAGATAGATAGATAGATAGATAGATAGATAGATAGATAGATAGATAGATGGATGGATGGATGGATGGATGGATAGATGGATGGATGGATGGATAGATAGATAGATAGATAGATAGATAGATAGATAGATAGATAGATAGATAGATAGATAGATAGATAGATAGATAGATAGATAGATAGATAGATAGATAGATAGATAGATAGATAGATAGATAGATAGATAGATAGATAGATAGATGTGTGTGTATTCGTTCTTGTATTTAAGGTCTGTTCACAATAAGCGATATTAGACCGAGGGTGGGGAAGTACTGATAACAGAAATGAGACACACAGAGAGACAGAGATAGAGATGTAACTGTCTGGTATCAAACCACGAGAGTAACGCACAAATCTGCAACTAGGGCAGCACTTTTGTATACAGAGCTTGTGGGTAAGAAACCACGAAGCTTCTGACAACACAGCAGACAGCGCTCCTGAGAAAGAAGTCGCCACGAAACTAACGCAGCTCACAGCTTTACACAAGGTCCTGTTCTGTCTGTCACCAAGTGCGGTGACCAACCAGTCTTGCAGAGCGGAGCCACACCACAGACGTTCTAGCCACGACACTGGTTCGCCCCCTCCCTCACCGAAAAGTGGATCGGTGGTCTAGAGGTAACGCGCCTGTCTAGAAAGCGAAAAGTCCGGGTCGGAAGTGTGCGTGGTTCGTATCCCGTCTGGGCCCGAAACTTTTCCCCCGTCCATTAGACCATGAGTGGTGGTCTGGGCGCTATTCTTTCGGATGATACGATAAACCGAGGTCCCGTGTGTTACAGAAAATTATGCAGCGCACGAAAAAGAACCCACGGCAACAAGAGAGT
>CM054148.1:16261792-16264292 GCA_028751875.1 Rapana venosa | reverse complement strand
TTTTGGAACCGCAGAGAGAAAGAGAGAGAGAGAGAGAGAGAGAGAGAGAGAGAGAGAGAGAGACAGAACAGACGACAGACAGACAGACAGACAGACAGAGACAGAGAGAGTTCAGACTTTTATTGTATATCGGCCTTAGGCCACAATACAAAAGTAAATTTGGGCATAGGGAATGGTCACGTGTAAAGTGTTGTAAACATACTATTATCAACATAATGTATGGTGAAAGTTTAAGTGTCACAATGCTTATGAAAACAAGAATATTACATTTTTATTTTATTTTTATTTCATTCTTTTATTTTTATTCTTTTATATCGAGGATAATGGAATAAGCACTTAGGTGCTTTTTTATATCCATTCCCCGTGTATATGCGGTTTTGTAAATTTTGTCATCTGTTCCCACCGGCACACAATGGCCTACTCTTTCGAAAAGCCGAACAGGATTTAACGTGTGCGCGTGAAACAAGTGTACATCACAAGATCCATGGTCCACATTGTACATCACAATATTCATAGTCCACAATGTTTGACATACATCTGGTATTCATCAACATAAAAATCAATTTCTACAGTTTTTATCTTACTTCTTTAGATTGCCTGAAAAATAAATCACGATATCTGTCCGCGGGCATTACAGCTTTCAGTAAGAGGTGTCAAGACAGCCTTGTTGAATCTGTGAGAAGTGTGTTTCTTCAGTTTTCATGGATGGGGCATGTTAGTAAAAAGTGTTCTTCATTCTCTGCTTGATCTTTCCAAAGCAAAACCATTCTTAGCTTCATTTAGACTGCTATAACTATGTGTATTATTGTGGAATGGTAGGAAATTGGATCGTACTTGTGTAACTGCAAGGCAAAAACAGTATGTGTTCAATTCCCCAAATGTATTCTTCTTTTTCAAAAACTATCTTTAAGTTGAGAGAGAGCGAGAGAGAGAGAGAGAGAGAGAGAGAGAGAAGAGAGAGAAGAGAGAGAAAAGAGAGAGAGAGAGAGAGAGAGAGAGAGAGAGAGAGAGAGAGAGAAAACTTTGAAAACTTTGAAAACTTTTGAACACTTTTTACTCAAAGAGGTAATAGAAAAAGCAGTAGTTGCTTTTTTACATCCAGCCCTCTGGCAAAAACAAACAAACAAATAAAAAAAAAACAATTAAAAACAAAACAACCCCTTCCGGGAAAAAAATAATAATTCTCGCAACCCCCCAACCCCCTCGCCACCCCCACTTCCCCCCCCCCCCCCCCCCCCCCCCCCCCAAAGAAACAAGCAAACAGGGAAAAAAGGGGAAAAAACCTCCAAAAATAAGCAAAAACAAAAAGCAACAAGAAAAAAGAAAAAAAAGAGAGAGAGAGAGAGAGAGAGAGAGAGAGAGAGAGAGAGAGAGAGAGAGAGAGAGAGCAATGGTGGGATTGAAAGAGTAACAGAAAAAGTATTTTACCTTTTCAGAATTTTAAAAAAGTGTGTAAAAAAGCCCCGAAGCTTGACGTCATCAAATGCACAGGTGTTTCGTGTCTCTACCACCCCACCCCCTCCCTCCTAGTCCACCCCGTCCCCACTTAACAGGGTATCTTCCTGCATCATCAACATCCTATTTCTTACACACATACACTCACGCTCTCTGTCCCTGTCTTTGTCTGTCTGTCTGTCTGTCTGTCTCTGTCTCTGTCTCTCTCTCGCTCTCTCTCTCCTCTCTCTCTCTCTCTCTCTCTCCTCTCTCTCCTCTCTCTCTCGCTCTCTCTCTCTCTCTCTCTCCCCTCCCCCCTTCTCTCTCTCAATACCTCCAAAAGAAAAGTTGTATTTTCTAGAGGAAAAGTGCCAAAATGTCCCAAACTTATATTTAATGGCAAAGTTCTTGAAATCACTGATGATTTTCAGTATTTTGGGTTTGAAATTCAGTTATGATAATAGGTTTGGTTTAAAGCGGCACAAAAACTTTACTTTTGTTTGATTGTGTTGCAAGGGCAATGTTCTACTGAATGAAGAAATGTCGTAAATTAATGTTACCAATATAATATCATGATGTACAATTAGATCTCCTTGACCATGCGTGATCGTTCCTTTATTGTTGTATGGTACTGAAGCATGGTGTCCGCAAATAAGTGATTTGGCCAACAAATTACAAATGACATTCTATTATAATAATAATAAGAAGAAGAAGAAGAAGAAGAAGAAGAAGAAGAAGAAGAAGAAGAAGAAGAAGAAGAAGAACAATAATAATTAATCGTAATTAATGGTCATACGATTACACAAATCAACTACGACTTCTATGATTCTGGGTGCAGTAGGCCAGTTTCCAGTCAAACTCAAATATAAATGTAGATTCTGACATTCTGGTATAAGATGACTGATATTTAAAATATGAATAAACTGTCGAGGATATCATATAAAATCATGTTCCTGCTGGCAGAAATGGTCATTATATTTGTCCCTACCTACAGTGCACTGAAGGTTGATCCAGATCTAGGGAAGAGCTTTGCTGGAACGCAGAGAGTGGTCACTGGTGCATGCTG
>CM054148.1:16251792-16256792 GCA_028751875.1 Rapana venosa | reverse complement strand
CTTGGGAAGCAAGGAAGAACAGACATTGTTCGTCATATATCTCCGCCGTTGCCTCTTCTCTAGGCTTAATAACCAGGTTGAGCTTAACTTAGCTAGTTTGTAGTGCTGGTGCTGCTGCTGTGTGGTGTGCGGGTGCGTGGTGTGGTGGTTGTGTGTGCCGGTGTGGTTGGGGTTGTTTGTTTTTACAGAACGTGTGCCGAAATAGCAGAAGACAACACGAAGAGTGTATGTTGCGTGTGTGCATGTACATATTCTCTGTGTGTGTGTGTATGCGTGTCGACAATATTCCTAACGCAGCGTGGTTTCAAACTTTCGTGTGTGGGGACTTTTTTGTGAGGGTGGTAAAGAAAATAGTATACGTGATTAGAGTCAAGCTTTCAGTCAAACTGGCTTGCAAGTGTCTTCAGTTCCTTGATTTGAAAATGAGGAAGAAATTGATGAAAAGTGTGCATTGCTGACCAACGTCACGTCAGTGTCAGTGTGGGGGTTTCAGTGATGTGAAACTAACAAGGGAAACAATTGACCAGGACGTGCGTTGTTTTGAAGGCTCCCACTCGACGTGTGGCAAGAAATTGTGCAAGTACATGTGAAAAGCAATGAGTTTATTAATTGAATCAGGTTCGTATTATGACTGAAACAGAAGTGGAGGATGCTTAGTTTAATGAATCAGGTTCATATTATGAATGAAATTTGGCAAAATTCAGAATTAACGGATTTGGGGGGTTGTTTTGTGTGTGTGTATGTGCGCGCGCGCGAGCATGCGTGCGTGCGTGTGTGTGTGCGTGCGTGCGTATGTAAATGTGTGCGTACTCGCGCGTGCGTGCGTGTGTATGTGCGCGTGCGTGCGTGTGCGTGTGGTATTTTGCAGAGTTATGTCAGTGAGCATTTAAATGTTATGCCTTCTTCTTTTAGAATATCTTGGAGAGAGGTTCAGAGACTAATGAAAGTCGATGGGTGTTGAGAAAGCCTGTTTGAAAGTGTCATACATTGCATGTGTAGCAGCCAGTGCTCTGCGAAGATAGATAGTGTGGGGAAGGAACATGGCTGTTGAAGGCTCTAGTGGTGTGCTGTGGCGGCAGTGTCAGTTTCCCCGTATGAAGGCTTTGAAATAGAACGAGAATGGGAGGCGTGGGTTGCTTGCTTTTCAAGTCATTGGTGTGTGTGTGTGTGTGTGTGTGTGTGTGTGTGTGTGTGTGTGTGTGTGTGTGTGTGTGTATACAAGTTCGCATGCCTTCTGTGTGTGTGTGTGTGTGTGTGTGTGTGTGTGTGTGTGTGTGTTTGTGTACAAATTCGCATGCCTTCTGTGCGTGCGTGCGTGTGTGTGTGTGTGTGTGTGTGTACAAGTTCGCATGCCTTCTGTGCGTGTGTGTGTGTGTGCGTGTGTTCTGCGTGCGTGCGTGCGCGCGCGTGTGTATGTGTGTGTACTTTTTTTTAAGGGCGTAGAAAATGAGCGAAACAAAATGGGGGAGGGAGGAGGGAATACATTTTTGCGTATCAAACGAAAGTCTAGGTAGAAAGCAAGTAGGACGAAACACGAGTAGTAAAGTGTGGTGTAGTGTGGTGTAGTGTGGTGTGGTGTGTTGTGTTGGACTGCAGGGGGGAAGAGAGGAGGAAAAACACTGTTGCGCCACTGAGAAACTTAGCGTAGAACCGGCGAACACCTGTCGAAACCTTCTTTCTTGTTGTCTAATTTGCCTTCTCTGTCTTGTCTGTTTTTTACGTCTGTCTTGTTGTGTCTCTGAATCTGTCTGTGTTTTTCTGTCTGTGTCTTTCTCTCTTCCCTCCTTCCTTTCTTCCTTCCCTCCCTGTAAGTAGTCTAAGTGTGTCTGTGTTTGTAAAGGAGACGGGAGATGATACGAGGGGTGGAGGCGGGGTGGGGGTGGAGGGGGAAGAAGAGTCAATGGAGCATGAGGTCAGGCACGTGGCAGATTTAGATCAACAGGTGTTGACATTGGGGCATCTGCATGCATGAGAAGTGTGTGTGTGTGTGTGTCCTGTGTGCGTGTGTATGCATGTGTGTGAGTGTTGTGTGTGTATGTGCATGTGTGCGCGCGCGCGAGTGTCTGTGTGTACATGTGTTGTGTTGTGAGAGAGAGAGAGAGAGCGAGAGAGAGAAGCGAGATTCATGATCTGACATAAAGCGTACAATTGAGACAGCACTGGCATGCCGTAGATAATGATAGCATTTTGAATGAGGAGAAAAGGGAGTCAGATACGAAGAGACAGTCTTACACAGGCAGACAAACTAGCAGGCAGGCAGACAGACACACAGACAGTCAGGCAGACGAACAAGCTGACAGACAGACAGACAGACAGACAGGCAGGCATCAAATGGAGGGCGTGGTCCAGTGAAGGAAATGTCAGCGGCAGCTGTAACTGTGCCCACACTCCAGGAGGATGCCCCCTGGTGGAAAAGCGCAGCGAGGTGATGTCAACAGCTGACTGACTGCAGCATGGGATGTGAGCAGCAGTCTTTGCCCTGGTATTATAGTACCAACCAACCTACTCCCCTCCCCCCCCCCCCCCCTCCTTCAATCTGTGCCCTCCACCCCCCACTCCGAGACCCCCCCCCTCCACCCCACCCCCTCATCCCCCTCCTCCTACCCCCCCCCCCCCCCCCCCCCCCCCCCCCCTTCCCTCCAATCCGTTTCATCTCAACTACTCCCTCGTAGGGATGCTGGGGCCCTGTCAGTATAAAATAGCATCCCCACCTTCTAGAAATTCTGTGCTAGGAGTTCCATCTTTTCTATCCCTCGCTTTGTTTCTGCCTTGTTCCTTTTCTTCCTGCTGTCGCCTCCTTGTTTTCTCGTGTCTGCCTTCTTGGTCCATTCTCCCGCCTTTCTTCCAGAAAGATCTATAGATACATTTCTCCCCTGGCCCAAGTCTGCTGTAGGCTACAGGGCCTGACTGTCAGCACCACGGTTGTACTCTATGACAGACAACAATGGTGGCTGTCTGAGTGTTGGACGAAGCAGTCTCTCTCCTCTTGCTTTGTTGCTGTCTCTTTGAGTGGCTCTGTCTCTGCCTTTCTCTGTGTGTGTGTGTGTCGGTCTGTCTGTCTGTCTGTCTGTCTCTCTCTCTCTCTCTCTCTTCTCTCTCTCTCTCTCTCTCTCCTCTCTTCTCTCTCTCTGTTCTCTCTCTCTCTCCTCTCTCTCTCTCTCTCGTCTCTCTCTCTCTCTCTCTCTCTCTCCTCTCTCTCTCTCTCTCTCTCTCTCTCTCTCTCTCTCCCTCTAATTCTTTTATTTCGAGGATAATGAATAAGCACTCATGTGCATGTTTACATCCAGTCCCAGCACTTAGGGATATATATATATATATATATATATCCCTAAGGGCGGGGACTGGATGTAAACATGCATATATATATATATATATATATCCCTAAGGGCGGGGACTGGATGTAAAAAAGCACATGAGTACTTATTATCCTCGAAATAAAAGAATTTGTCATTGTCATTGTCTCTTCTCTTCGCTTTAGAGAAAGACCTTTTCCCCTTATTTGCGTGCGCTTGCGCACGTATATGCGCGCGCGCAGGTGCACACACACACACACAAACACACACAACACAACACACTCAACACGCACATAAAATAAACACACGCACGCACGCACGCTTCTAATCTTAGACCTAGCAGAATTAGAAATCATTCATCTTACCCACCCACCAGCAGACCTTGGCCATGGCATTCTTGCTGTACCGGCAGCAGCTTTCCCCCCTGTGAGAACCAAGCCAGGGGCCGAGGTAGCCTAGCGGCTGCAGCTGTCAGCCTGCCCCCTGACCACCACCCGGGTCCAGCCTCCGTCCAGACGCCCGGCTGAGAGGAGTCCCCCTGGCGTCAACGTCAGTGTCCACTCCACTGCCCAGAAACCTGTTCAGAAAAGACCCGAGAGAGCCTGTGTGCACAAACGCGGACAGTACAGAACATCTTACGCACATGTTAAGAACCCCGTTCCGCCATTTGGAAGAGTAGGCTATTGCGTGCCGGTAGGAACAGGTGATCATTTTTTTGTAAGTGCATGCACCCTGGCGACGTGTTTAATCGGGAGGCGGCTACGGCTACCTGAATGATGGACAACGTGGGCAAACACCACCTCTCTCTCTCCATTGGTGGACCATGAGCTCTAGTGGTGAAGTAAGGAAAAAACGAAAAGGAAGAAGGAGGAGGAGGCGGCGGCAGCTTACAGCCATTAGCCGTGTGGTAATGCCATGCTTAGGGAAGCTTCAGCCAAGTTTTCCTTGCCTGGTGCTGTACCTGAATCCGCTCATGACGTAAGCTTTCCCAAGACTTTGATGGCTTCCATGCCAGAGCGATATAGAGGCCGCACACCCGTATTAAAAAATCACTTTTTCCTTCTGTTTTTCTATTGGTGACTCTTATATTCATACCGCACGTATTAAGGCATCCATAGAAATAAAAACCACGTTTTGTGAAAGACTAGCCTCTGACTCAAAACTCATGTGATTTTGAAGTAATTTGGTAGGTTTGAATTTTTTTCAGCAACACTGTACCTGCTAGCTTCTTTAATATGTATGCGCAGGGTGAACGCTGTAGGAATACAGGCAATCCTCATTTGATGATTATTTCCAAGTTTCTCGTGACTACCTGGTATTGCTCTATGTCCTCAATCCCCCAAAAAGTGCACAGTGCATTTTTTCATACTTTAAAAAATCTGTGAAAATAACTAACAATTTTTCTTTTACTTGCACTCTATAGAAGATACTACATAACCCCTAATTTATTAAGACTGGTGTGCAGCCAGAGTGCCCTCCCTTCAATCGGCTGCTGATAATTATTTGCCATGATGAAGGCCGCACACCATAGTTAAACTGTGAGCTTAAATCACAGTATTTTGCTATTGCACTGAATTCTTATGGCACTCTGAATTCCAAACATTTTACACCACTTTAGCAGCAGCAGCAGCAGCAACAACAGCAACATGTAGCTTTGTCTTTGGAAGGCCAGCAGCTGACTGCTCGCCACTCACGCAGCCTGGAGAA
>CM054148.1:16244292-16246792 GCA_028751875.1 Rapana venosa | reverse complement strand
TCTCTGTAATGTGGTTTCTGAGTGGGTGTTGTTGTTTTTTTATACTTGTTTGTCTGTGTTTGTTTGCTTTTCTTTCCTTCTCCATTGTTTCCCTTGTATGACATTCATCGTCATTGTATCTAGTTCTCATTTATAGTGTTGGATTATAATAATCAATTTTGAATTTTCATTTTGGTGTGTTTAAAACTGTTGGTAATGATTGTTTGCGGGTTTGTTTGGGGGAGGGGGGGTGTTGGGGGGGGGGGGTTGTTTGTTTTGGGTTGGGGGGGGGGGGGGGGGGGTAGGTGTTGAGAGCATGGTGTAAAAAAGCCCTGAGCTTATCCATTTACTCTCAATAAACAGTTCGAGTTCGAGTTCTGTTTACCTTTCTCTATATCTGTCTGTCTGTTTATCTCTGTCTATCTGTTTTCGTGTGTGTGTGCATCTATATTCTTTTATGCACATGGGCATTGTGATGATTATTGATGTATGTATGGTTTGGGGCGTGTTTGTGTACGTGCGCGCGCGTATTTGTGTGTATGCTATGCGTTTGCGTGTGCGCGGGCGTGTTTGTGTGTGCTTGCGATTGTGTGTGCGCGCACGCACGATTGTGTGTATGTGTGCTTGCGCGCACATGGCGTGCATGTACGTGTGTGTAGGTGAATGTGTGTGTGTGCATCCGTGCGTGCACACGCGCGCGTGCGTGTGTATGTGTGGGTGTGTTCTGTGTGTCTGTGTCTGTCTTTGTCTGTGTGTGCCTTGGCATTCATCAGTGAATTGTCAACTGTGAGGAAAGAGTGAGCGTGAGCATGCATAATTATATTATATGCCCGCTTCGCAGAGAGAGACAGAGACAAAGACAGCGAGACAGAGACACAGAGACACAGACAGACAGACAGGTACAGTCAGAGACAGAGACACACAGAGAGAGACAGCCAGCCAGACAGACAGAGACAGAGAAAGAGAGAGAGAGAGAGAGAGAGAGAGAGAGAGAGAGAGAGAGAGTGACCAGATTTCCTGTCCATTTAGCATGGGAAGTCATTAGACCAGAGGGGGATCATGTGAAGCCTATCAGTATACAGAAACATTTTCAGCAAATTTCAGTTACGTTTATCAACATTGTGACTATTAGTAAGACTCTTTGCCAATATGAATGAAAACTATTCCTTATTTAAATATCACACACACACCACACACACACACACACACACACACACACACACACACAGTCTCATCCACGTGTATGCACACACACTGTTACTCACACTGATATAGGATCATCTTGAGATTTGTGACTTTTAGTTTCAGTTGTTTTTTTCTCAATGTTCCTCGCCTCGGCAATGTACGCAGTCACGTTATTAAGGATAGTTTTTCTGGTGTCAAGCAGCAAAGCAACGACGCCATCACTATTGGGGTGGCCTTTAGAAAACATCTATCGCATTACATGTATGCCGTACATCTGTTTAGGCAATACAGTGGACAAGAAAATGTACTTGGTTTTCTAGAGAGGCTCACAAGATGGGCACAATGCATGGTCTGAGAAGGCTTCCTTCAAGAACCAGTGTTTACGGGGGTTTTGGAAAACCACTAACTCTCAATCGGAATCGTACAACATCATCTCTGCGCCAATTGTAGGGACTACGTGATAAGTATGTTTCTGCTTTAAAATATATTATTTGAAAGAATAAAACCTCCGATATATATCGTTAGTTTCCATATCAGAATGCCAGTTTTGTTTTGTAACAGGAAGTAAGTCGAACTTTAAACTCATGAACAAAGCCATATTTGTAACCTACCCCTTGACTCAGCCATACAATTCCAATGCCAATTTTTGAAATAATCCTCTGTCCCTTCGACACCCAGTTTAAAAGACCGGTTTCATGCTGGGACAAAAGCATTTCATGAGCATGTCTGCACACTGGTGTTAAAGGTAACTGTTCCTTTGAACCGTCTCTTAATGCACTTTACAGGGGTTCTCGTGTTCAGCGGGTATCGTCATGTTCCCTCAGACATTGATTTGCTTGATTTATGTAGCGGAACATTCAAGAACCTTGTAATGGCGTAGGTATGTACGTTTTCCACACCTTGGGTCTGTTCTAACTCCCATATTTCGGCAGCATACGTTAGCATAGGTTCAATTTGTGTATCAAGCAGTTTCCAGAAGAGATTTGTGATTATCATGTGTCTTTCGTTTCTTAAGAGATCTTTGAATTTCCATGACCCCCTTCCTTCCCTTTTGACGAAGGTCTGAGGGAGCGCTATTGACACTGACTGAGCTTGGTGGTGAAGACCGTCCCTAGCTATTTGTAGGACTCAGTTTCCCGAGGTTCTTGGCGGCCATAAAACCACTTTTCTCTGGCTGCTAAGTTACCTCCTTTTCTAAATACCATTACTTTCGTGTTCTCAAGCTTTATAGACAGAGAGAGGAGACAGACAGATATACAAAGACAGACAGACTGCAGACAAATACTGGCACAGAGAGAGAGAGAGAGAGAGAGAGAGAGAGAGAGAGAGAGAGAGA
>CM054148.1:16231792-16241792 GCA_028751875.1 Rapana venosa | reverse complement strand
TTCTTCTTCTCCTTTCTCCTCCTCCACTTCCTCCAGCTTGTTCTTCTTCGTTGAACACTCAGACAGCAACTATTGTTGTCTGTCATATGTATGTTAGTCCGTCGTTTTCGACGATGACCTCCAAAACAGCAGAGGAGGCAGCTACTGTTTCGGATATTGGGCAGAAATTTGATTATAGTGGAGATGCCTTGCCCACAGTACATCCCCACTCTCTCGGTCAAGTGGGCATAAGGACAGTCAGCGTTGGAGATGTTCTCCAAAGGCCAACTAGTCCCCAGGGCTGCAGCACATAAGGACTGTGCAAGTCAAGCCTCCTAGTCAGAGAGTCATAGTCGATCACTAAAGACTAAGCTGTAAAGTGGAATTCCATGAGTGGAAAAACCACTGGTCATACAGCCTCTCACTTTGCTGTTGCCCCCAGCGTCAATGGTTTAATCAAGAACTGTGATAAACCCCAGGCGCTGACGGCGCGAAAACCTGTTACGCTGCCGTTAAGCACCTGACAATCCAGGCCCAGCGCGTTCTACTTCGGTGTGAGAGAGAGGTGATCTTTTTAAGTCTTTGTAGAAAAAAAAAGCAGGAGAATTAACCAAGAAGGCAGAAAATAGACCAAAAAGGTACAAGGCAGAATCAAAGAGAGGGACAGAAAAGGGGGAATTTCTAGCACAGATTTCCAGAAGGTGGGGGATGCTCTTTTTACTGACAGGACCATGCTACGCCAGGGGGGGGGGGGGGGGGGGGGGGGGGGGGGGGGGGCTCTTACTCTGCTCTGTCTTTGATAGTTCTCGGGTTGCATCCTATCGCTAACAGTGGTAATCAGGCATTAGGAGGACAATCATCTGATTCTGGCCTGAGGTCAAATTAAGATGCTTTGCTCTGCGTTCTTTGTACCACTGCCAGACTTCAGAGAATCGTTAGAGCTATAACCATGCATGCACGAGAGAGAGAGAGGAGAGAGAGGAGAGAGAGGAGAGAGAGAGAGAGAGGAGGGGGAGAGAGAGGGGAAGAGAGATAGAGAGTAGGGAGAGAGAGGAGAGGAGAGAGAGGAGAGAGAGGAGGGAGGAGAGGAGAGAGAGAGAGGGGGGGGGGGACTATTTTTTCGAAGAGAGAGAGAATGTGTGTGTGTGTGGTGTGTGTGTGTGTGTGTGTGTGTGTGTGTGTGTGTGTGTGTGTGTGTGTGTGTGTGTGGTGTGTGTGTGTGTGTGTGTATGTGTGTGTGTTGTGTGAGTGTGTGTGTGTGAGTGTATGTGTGTGTGTGTGTGTGAGAGAGAGAGGAGAGAGAGGGGAGAGAGAGATGAGAGGAGAGGATTCTTATTGTTTAATGTATGTTCACTGCAAAGTGCTTTAGACAATTAAAAACCAACTAGTGTGTGTTTATGGATGGATCAATAGATGGATGGATGGGTAGATGGATGTTTGGGTGGATTACAGGACTATGTGTGGTTGGGTTGTTTTTTTATATAGAGAGAGCAAAGTAGACCTTTCAGAAATGTAGGGAAATTACTTCAGAGACCTTTTCAGACCTAACCTTTCCGGAAATCCTCTAACAGATCTGAAGTTGACCGTCTTTCAAACAGTCGGCAGTGTTCCAGGCACTGTGGCAACACAACATGGACGAAGATGATTGTGGAACTCGCCTGTTGTTAGAACAACCCCAAAGTAACACTTTGCTTTTTTGGTGAGGCCTCTTGAAATTTCAGGCTCAACACGGGATTGATGTCTGTCTGCTCAACGGCAACGTCGTGCGAAACAATGGTGAATTCATTGGCTGATTTTGGAAGAATGTTTACTGGTAAAATCGACAACCACCACACACGTATAGACTGACTGCGGCGTGTTTTGTTGTAAGTTGTTTTAAACGTGGAGTGAAGCCACATTTCCCCTGATGGTGCCTCTCTGACCCGGAAGTACACAGGAGGGTGTCCAGAGGTGACTGGACAAGACCGACAACTCAGGATGAGTTTTCAGGGTTATCGGGATTATCGGTTCTTCTGCTACCAAACTCTGCCAAGAGCTAGGGTAAGTACTGGTGTGTGTGTGTGTGTGTGTGTGTTGTGTGTGTGTGGGGTTTGTTTGTGTGTTTGTGTGTGTGTGTTTTGTGTGTGTGTGTGTGTGTGTGTGTGTGTTTTTGTGTGTGTGTGTGTGTGAAGATGTTATCGTCTATATTGAATTTGATTGCAGTATTTGTTTGTATGTTGTTGCTTCGATTTTGCGTCTGTTCACTCAAAGTGATATTAGACGATGGGGATGGGGGAGAGGGGGGCACTTATGTTGATGGATGTGTGTGTGTCTCTGTGTGTGTGCGCGCGCATGTGTGTATGTGTGTGTCCGTGCATGCGTGCGTGCATGTGAGTGTGTGTGTGTGTTTTGACTTTAAAGCTATCTAAATTGGAGCTTCGTTTAAATATTTCCAATCTCTGCGGCTTAACTTTTTAAAGAGCCCGGACGAAACGCACAAGTGGGGAGGGGAGAGAGAGAGAGAGAGAGAGAGAGAGAGAGAGAGAGAGAGAGAGAGAGAGAGAGAGAGAGGAGAGAGAGAGAGAGAGAGGAGAGACAGACAGACAGACAGACAGACAGACAGACAGATAGAGACAGAGAGATACAGAGAGAGAGAGAGACAGAGAGACAGACAGACAGACAGACAGACAGACAGACAGACAGATAGAGACAGAGAGATACATAGAGAGAGAGAGACAGACAGACAGACAGACAGACAGATAGAGACATAGAGATACAGAGAGAGAGAGACAGAGACAGAGAGAGAGATTAGTGCATCACACTCGCAGACGCGTACACGAGTCACTAAACGCTGACTCAGCTTCATTCCTGCTTCACTGCTCTAGGCTAGCACAGCTTTTCTTTGGAGACAGCCAGGGATGCGCCTAGCCTCCTTGCCAGCGAAGGCCCAGCCAGCGTCAGAGGAGAGAAGCGCGCAGCTGAGAAAATAAATAGCAGGCTACGTTGAGCAACTGGCGTTATCCCCCGTGGCGTAGTGGTTAATGCAAATGAGAGTGTTTGATCCCGAGCAGATTGGGGCTAGGCTATGACTGGGTGAGTGAGGTGAGGAGCTAGCTAGCGATAGGCCTAATGGCATTGCCTCACTTCACAGTGGAGGACTGCACTGTCGTATACACACATGTACGTTAGTTGGCGTTCTGTCTCGTTTCGCTAATTGCTGTGTATACATAATTATGTGTCTTGTTGTTCGTCTTGTTGTTGTTGTTGCTGCTGCTGTTATTGTTGTTGTTGTGCTGCTGCTGCTGTTGTTGTTGTTGTGCTGCTGCTGCAGTTCCTCCTCCTGCTTTGAATTCTTCCTCTGCTTCGTTTTCGAATACCTGGCAGTTCTTCTTCTTCTTTTTTTCGTCTTCTTCTTCTTCATCTTCTTCTTCTTCTTCATCTTAACATTATTCTTCTTCTGTGCATTATTCTTCTTCTTCTTTGCATTCTGCTTCTTTGCATTCTTCTCCTTTTCTTCTTCGTCTTCTTTGCATTCTCCTTCTTTTTTCTTCTTCTGTGCATTCTTCTCCTCCTTTGCAATTCTTCTTCTGCTTCTCCGCAATTCATCATCTTCTTCTCCTCCCCACTCTTCTTCTCATTTGCATTCTTCTTCGTCTTCTATAATCCATACATACATACACACAACATACATAACAACTACATACAACATACATACATACATACATACACACATACATACACACATACATACATACATACATACATACATACATACATACATACAACACAACACATACATACATACATACATACATACATACATACATACATACATACATACATACTATACATACATACATACATACAACATACACATCAACATACATACATACATACATGCATACATACATGCATACATACATACATACATACACACACACATACATAACATACATACATACATACATACATACATACATACTACAATACATATATACATTATATATATATATATATATATATATATATATATATATATATATATATATATATATATATTCTTAGGGATCTCTGAAGCACAACACTACAAAGTTGTTTGCCCCTTTGCCTGGGTTTCAATTTCTGAAGAATGGAGGATTGGCAGCTTCAAGTCCAGACCTGCCAGCGCTTTTATTCTCTTCGTGCATAGACACATGCAAAAATCCAAATATGCTCGTTAAAAATCCCGTAGATCGTGTTAGCATTCGGTGGGTTGCGGAACTACGACCATACCCAGCTGTCCACCTGTGCAGTGACATGAGCTGCTCTCAGGTCGGTATGTGTGAAGCCGACGAGCAGACCTGCTGCCGAGTGACTAGCGTAGAACACCAGGCACTACACACCCCACCCTGTAAGGGAACACAGAGAGAGAGAGAGAGAGAGAGAGAGAGAGAGAGGAGAGAGAGAGAGAGAGAGAGAGTGTGTGTGTGTGTGTGTGTGTGTGTGTGTGTGTGTGTGCACCGATTTTTGGTGTCTACGTCTTCGTCTCCCTTCCTTGACATTTCTTCGTGGATAGTAGATCTAGCAAGGCCGTTGGATCTCGTGACTATAACGTGTCCCATACTAACGCACTTTTCTTTTCTGAGTATTCGTGAAGGTAAACGTTTGCACTACGTTATACCTAAATATGAGGGGACAGGATAGCTCAGTAGTCAGATCACTCGCTCCCCACAAGCTAAGGTTAAGCAGCTTTAGGTGTGGTTACCGTTCGTGCGCCTTGGCTTCGATTCAATCCCCCAGTTAGGCTTGACTCGCACAGTCCTTATGTGCTGCAGCCCTGGGGGCTGGTTGGCCTTTGGAGAACATCTCCAACGCTGACTGTCCTTATGCCCACTTGGCCGAGAGAGTGGGGATGTACTGTGGGCAGGGCATCTCCACTATAATCAAATTTCTGCCCAATTTCCAAAAAAGCAGCTGCCTCCTCTGCTGTTTTGGAGGTCATCGTCGGACACGACGGACAAACATACAAATGGGTACCTGCCTCTGTAGGGTCAGGGAAGGTAAAGCAGCGAGGGAGAGGAGATGGGCGCCGCCCTCAAAATGCTGGACCCTGGAGAAGCTTGAGGTCTCTGACACCTTACTCCTCAAAGACTGCATAGTTCATGGGAACACCTGTACCTTTACCTGTGAACGGTGAATATTTAAGAGTGCGGGTGTACTAAGTACATTCCTGTTTATGACTGTAGACAACACCGTCATACGTTAAAATTATTTGCCTGCTTGCAGGGTTGTGGTGTGTGTGTGTGTGTGTGTGTGTGTGTGTGTGTGTGTGTGTGTGTGTGTGTGTGTGTGTGTGTGTGTGTGTGTGTGTGTGTGTGTGTGTGTGTGTGTGTGTGTGTGGTGTGTAGGATAATGAATAAGCACTCATGTGATTTTTGACAGACAGAAAGACAGACAGATAGACAAATAAACAAACGGAGGAGGCAGAAAGACAACAAGATTAGGATGGCAACATGCAAGAGGGGAAAATGACTCCCGTGACAAACGAAAAGCCTGCACAGGGAAAGCAGACAACCTGGCAGCATGATAGAGGCAGAACCCACACAAGTTCAACTCATCTGCTCCATGTCTCCGCTTAGTAGTTTTCAAGCTTGCTTCTTTTTTTAAAGACCATTTTGTACTGCTGCGCTTCTGAGTAAAGCCAATTAGCCAGCGAATGAGAGAGAGAGAGAGATGGGGGTGGGCGTGGGGAGAGACTGACAGACAGATGGATAAACGGACGGACGGACGAACGGGCAAACCTTAGAAAGCAGGCAGACAGACAGAGATAAAAGGAAAGAAACAGGCCGACAGCAGTGATAGAGACACAGAGAAAGAGACAGACAGACAGAGAGTCATAGACAGACAGACGGACAGGGAGACAAACAGACAAGGGACAGACGGACAGAGAGATACAGGGGGAAAAGAGACACAGACAGACAGAGACAGACACAGAGTCATTCCCGAACATGGGTGTGGTTTAATCAGTCTGAGTAGAATAAGGGGGGGCGGCTTCGGGCCGGAATAGCCTGATGGTTATAGCGCTGACTGCTTGACCTGGCCACGTTATGAGAGCGGGGGTTCGAACATTGGCTGGAGTGTGTGCTAGAGGGGATTTCCCCTGAAATTAACACTGGTTTTGACTTCAGGGGACAGGATAGCTCAGTGGTCGGAGCACTCGCTTTCCCCCAGCCAAGTTAAGCAGCGTCGAGCGTGGTTACCAGTTGGATGGGTGACCGTTTGCGCGCCTTGGCTTCAGTACAGTTCCCCCAGCTGTAAATGGGTACCTGCCCTCTTTAGGGTCAGGGAAGGTAAAGCAGCGAGGGAGAGGAGATGGGCGCCGCCCTCACTATGCTGGCCCCTAGAAAAGTGAGGTCTCTGACGCCTCGCTCCCCTACGACTTTATAGGTTATGGGACTCCTTTACCTTTACCTTCCTTTGACTTGGTCCCATCTCGTGTGCTGCTTTCCTTCAGCATTGCAGTACTTCTTCACCTGACCTACAGAAAGAAATGCACACCAGCTCGTGTGTTTGGTTTTGGTTGTTTGCTTTGAGGGGAGGGGTGGGGGGTGGTTGTTTTTTGTGGTGGTTGTCGTCGTCGTGCTTTTCTTCTTCTTCTCCTTCTCCTTCTCCTCCTTCTTCTTCTTCTTCTTCTTCTTCTTCTTCTTCTTCTTCTTCTTCTCCTTCTCCTTCTCCTTCTTCTCCTCCTTCTTCTTCTTCTTCTTCTTCTTCTTCTTCTTCTCCTTCTTCTTCTTCTTCTTCTTCTTCTTCTTCTTCTTCTTCTTCTTATCATGCATGCATTAATCGTGATAGACATCAATCATCCCCGAAGTCGGACCGTGTCTATCTTAAACAACAAAACAACAACAACAAACCCCCCATGATATATTCACATCGATTTTAGATAATCAAGTCGTCTGGCGGGGCTACAGGCACCAAGACTGGATTGGATTGGATTGGACTTGGACTGGACTGGACGACCTAAAAATCTTGAACTCCTGAGCCTTCTTGAAGCAGTGCTTAGTTTAACAGCAAATATTTAGGCATAGGCACTTTTCCTCCTCCTCTTCCTCCTCCTTCTCTCCTGCCCCCCCCCCCCCTCCCCCCCCCCCCCCCCCCCCCCACCCCACACAACACACACGCACACACACACACACGCACGCACGCACACACTCACATACACACACAGAGCGCCGCCCCCTCCCCCACCCACACCACCCCCAGGCACACACCACCACTACCAGCACCACACCACCAGAGATGTCTGCGGCACCAGCAGAACAGATCGTTTTTCACAAGGCCTTCCATTGTGTCTGGCACTGGCTCTCCTACACAATGGCCACAATCCGGAGTGCAAAGGCTACACTCCACAGACAGGCCGAAAGGTCAAGTACATAGATCTGTCCCGGGCCAGAAACCTTCGCGTGTTATTTCATTGATTTAATCTTTTTTTTCGAGGATAATGGAATAAACGTCCATGTGCTTTTTTTTTTTTCATGCATTCCCATGTGCATGTGGTTTTATAAATGTTGTCATCCGCTCCCACCGGCACACAATCGCCTATTGGTTGATGTCTGTAAGCTAAGTACCAAGGCGTAGATTAAACATTATGTGATTATGCTTTTATAAGCAATGTTGAGAATGTCTGTCTTCCTCCAGGACAAGCTCTTGGTATAGCAGCAACCTGCACTCTCCTTTATAGGGAAGAAAAATCGTTTGAAGTCGGAGTATGTTTGTCCGTCGTGTCCGACGATGACCTCCAAAACAGCAGAGGAGGCAGCTGCTGTTTTGGAAACTGGGCAGAAATTTGATTATAGTGGAGATGCCTTGCCCACAGTACATCCCCACTCTCTCGGCCAAGTGGGCATAAGGACAGTCAGCGTTGGAGATGCTCTCCAAAGGCCAACCAGCCCCCAGGGCTGCAGCACATAAGGACTGTGCGAGTCAAGCCTCCTAGGTACTTAAAAACAGCCACACATGCCAACTTCTCATCCAGTGTGTCCTTCCAGTCTCACAGTGACTCCCAGGTGGGCTGAGTGAGTCAGAGGGCATAGTCTGGAATATTCCGCTGTGTTAAGCTGGGCAACACGCAAAAACAACAACGATAACAGCAAACAATAACAACACATGCCTCAAAAGTGGCAAGATGTCAAACTTTTATCTTCCGAGCTGAGCTGTGCTGTGCTGTGCTGTGTTATGCTGTGTTGTGCTGTGCTGTGTTATGCTGTGTTGTGCTGTGTTGTGCTGTGCTGTTATGCTGTGCTGTGTTATGCTGTGCTGTGTTATGCTGTGCTGTGCTGTGTTATGCTGTGCTGTGTTATGCTGTGTTATGCTGTGCTGTGTTATGCTGTGCTGTATTATGCTGTGCTGTGTTATGCTGTGTTATGCTGTGCTGTGTTATGCTGTGCTGTGCTGTGTTATGCTGTGCTGTACTGTGCTGTGTCGTGTTGGATGCTATTCGATCGTGTTGTATCCGTTTTAGGATGGATTGCATTCATTGCGTTGTGTTGTATTACATTGCAATCTGTCGTTTTGCAATGTATTGCATTGATTCTGTTGTATTGTATTATATTGTATTGTATTATGGTGTGCTCTTTTGTGTAGTTTTGTGGGACATCGCGCTGTATCGTATTATATCTTGTTGTATCCTATAATATCAGTTCATACTGTTGGGCACTTATTGTGTTGTACTACGTTTTATTGTATTTTGTATTGTATCTTTCTCTATTTCGGGTCCATCGACCTGGAATGAGCTCCCTCTCTCTCTTCGCCAGAAACCTAGTTATGACACTTTTAAATCCAGCCTCAAGACATATTTATTTCAAACCTAAGATTTCCCCCTCATGTTTCATATCAGAACTATCCCACCTTCACTAACCCATGTCCTATCTTAGGTTTAGTATTACACTGTATTGTACTGTTTTGTACGTCTTGTACTGTATTGTATTGTATTGTATTACACTGTATTGTACTGTTTTGTACCGTCTTGTACTGTATTGTACTTCACTGTATTGTGCTGTTTTGTACCGCCTTGTACTGTATTGTAATGTACCGCATTGTATTTGTTTAATTTAATTGTATTGCCGTGTATTATATTGCCTTGGATTGTATTGTGTTGTATTAATATTGTATTTATTGCATTTTGTTGCACTGCACTGTTTTGAATTGCATTGCATTGTTTTATCTAATTGTAGTGCAGTGAACTTTACTTCCTTGTATTGTATTATGTTATGTTATATTATATTATATCATATTATATCATATCATATATTATATTATGTTATATTATATTATATCATACCATATTATATTATATTATATTATACCATATTATATTATATTATAATTTTATATTATATCATATCATATCATATTATATTATATTATATTATATTATATATATTATATTATATCATATCATATCATATTATATTATTTTATTTATATTATATTATATTGCATTTTATTGCATTGCATTTGAAGTGCATCCATCGTGTTTTTTTTTAATTGTGTGCGGTGTGCTATATTGGTTGTACTGCATTGTCTTGCGAGGGTATTGTTTTGTCGTGTGTCGAGTGATATGCTTTTTTATGGCATTGCATTGTATGGCATTGTATTGTGTTGTTTTGGTATTGTGGGGGGGTGATGCAGGAAAATTGTGAACACTGTTTTCACTTGCTGTCCAGCAATGCTCTCAGTTCAGCCATTGCATTACAAAAGGCGCTTTCCCCAAGAATCTCTCTCTCTCTCTCTTCTCTCTCTCTCTCTCTCTCTCTCTCTCCTCTCTCTCTCTCTCTCTCTCTCTCTCTCTCTCTCTCTCTCTCTCTCTCTTCTCTCTCTCCTATCCGGCATCGCGTATACAATTTCCGTGTTTCTCTCTATCTGCGCCGTGTGTGTGTGTGTGTGTGTGTGTGTGGTGTGTGTGTGTGTGTGTGTGTGTGTGTGTGTGTGTGTATGTGTGTGTGTGTGTGTGTGTGCGCGCGCGTGCGTGTGTGCGTGCGTGCGTGCGTGCGTGCGTGTGTGT
>CM054148.1:16226279-16228792 GCA_028751875.1 Rapana venosa | reverse complement strand
GCTTGCTACCCCAAAAACACGGAGGCAGCTGGTTTTGGAAAACGGGCAGAAATTGATTAAGTGGAGATGCCTTGCCCAGTACACCCCACTCTTCGCCAAGTGGGCAAAGGACAGCAGCGTTGGAGATGCTCTCCAAAGGCCAACCAGCCCCAGGGCTGCAGAAACAATGGACTGTGCGAGCCCAAGCCTCCTAGGTATTTGAAAACCAGCCACACATGCCAACCTTCTCATCCAGTGTGCCCCCTTTCCCAGTCTCACAGCGATTTCCCAGGTGGGCTGAGTGAGTCAGAGGGCACAGTCTGGAATATTCCGCTGTGTTCAGCTGGGCAACACGCAAAAACAAAAACCCGATAACAGCAAACAATAAAAAACACATGCCTCAAAAGTGGCAAGATGTCAAACTTGTATCTTCCGAGCTGAGCTGTGCTGTGCTGTGTTTTTGCTGTGTTGTGCTGTGCTGTGTTTATGCTGTGTTGTGCTGTTGTTGTGCTGCTGTTATGCTGTGCTGTGTTATGCTGTGCGTGTTATGCTGTCTGTGTTATGCTGTGCTGTGCTGTGTTATGCTGTGTTATGCTGTGCTGTGTTATGCTGTGCTGTTTATGCTGTGCTGTGCTGTGCTGGTGTTATGCTCGGGCTGTGCTGTGCTTGTCGTGTTGGATGCTATTCGATCGTGGTTTGTATCCGTTTTTAGGATGGCTTGCATTTCATTGCGTTGTGTTTGTATTACATTGAAATCTGTCGTTTTGCAATTATTGCATTGATTCTGTTGTATTGTATTATAATTATTGTAATATGGTGTGCTGTTTTGTGGGGACATCGCGCTGTATCGTATTATATCTGTTGTATCCTATAATATCAGTTCATACTGTTGGCACTTATTGTGTTGTACTACGTTGTATTGTATTTTGTTTTGATAACTTTCTCTATTTTTGGGTCCATCGACCTGGAATGAGCTCCCCCTCTCTCTCTTCGCCAGAAACCTAGTTATGACACTTTAAAATCCAGCCTCAAGACATATTTATTTCAAACCTAAGATTTCCCCCTCCTGTTTCATATCAGAACTATCCCACCTTCACTAACCCATGTCCTATCACCTTGCTAAAGTATATGACCTGTGTGAGTGTGTGTGTGCTTTTGAAAAACATTTGACTGTTGAAATTTTATTTAATAGATTTTGTCTGCATCGCACCATGTTTGTAAATATCTGTTTGCTAACTATTGATTATTTATCATTGATTGCATGACTGTGTAAGATTAGGTTGAATGCATGCGCTTTGATTTGTCTTTGCAAGATTTAGCCCTATATAAGTTCCATTTATTATTATTATTATTATCATTATTATTATTATTATATTGTGTTTATTGTACTGTGATATATATAGTAATGTTTTTAGCGCTTTGGTTTGTTGCTTTACAAGATTCAGCGCTATATAAATTCCATACATTATTATTATTATTATTATATTGCATTGTGCAATGTGTGATAATGTACTGTACTGCCGTCAACTGTATTGTATTGCATTTAACTATAATTTATTGTATTGTATTCTATTCTATTATACTGTATTGTACTGTTTTGTACCGTCTTGTACTGTATTGTATTGTATTAATAATAATAAATGGAACTTATATATAGCGCTATATCTTGCAAAGATAAATCAAAGCGCATGCCTTCAACCTAATCTTACACAGTCATGCAATCAATGATAAATAACCAATAGTTTAAACAAACAGATATTACAAACATATTGCGCTGCAGACAAAATCTATGAAATAAAATTCCAATAGTCAAATGTTTTTCAAAAGCACACACACACACACACACACACACACACACACACACACACACACACACACACACACACACACAACACACACACACACCAGACAGGTCGTATACTTAAGCAGGGTGATAGGACATGGGTTAATGAAAGTGGGATAGTTCTGATATGAAACAGGAGGGGGAAATCTTAGGTGTAGTATTACACTGTATTGTACTGTTTTGTACGTCTTGTACTGTATTGTATTGTATTACACTGTATTGAACTGTTTTGTACCGTCTTGTACTGTATTGTACTACACTGTATTGTGCTGTTTTGTACCGCCTTGTACTGTATTGTAATGTACCGCATTGCATTGTGTTTAATTTAATTGTATTGCCGTGTATTATATTGCCTTGGATTGTATTGTGTTGTATTAATATTGTATTTATTGCATTTTGTTGCACTGCACTGTTTTGAATTGCATTGCATTGTTTTATCTAATTGTAGTGCAGTGAACTATACTGCCTTGTATTGTATTGTATTATGTTATGTTATATTATATCATATATTATACTATATCATATTGTATATTATTTATATATTATATTATATTATATCATATCATATCATATCATATCATATTATATTATTTATATTATATTATATTGCATTTTATTGCATTGCACTGAAGTGCACTGCATCGTGTTTTATTTAATTGTAGTGCGGTGTGCTATATTGGCTTGTACTGCA
>CM054148.1:16206279-16221279 GCA_028751875.1 Rapana venosa | reverse complement strand
CAGTGAGCAAATAATCAGTTCTTTTCTTTTTTTCGTTCCTTCCTTCTTTCTTTCTTGTCTTTCCTTCTTCTTTCTTTCCTTACTTTCTTTCCTTCTGACTGTTTTCTCTTCCTTATTTCTTTGCTTTCTGTTCTTCTTCTTTCTGTCTTTCTTATTCTTTCCTTCCCTTCCTTCCTTTTTTCTTTCCTTCCTTCCTGTCCTTCCTTCTTCTGTCGGTCTTTCATTCCATACTTTTTTATTTCTTTCCTTTGGTCCTTCCTTCCTTTGTCTTTCTTTCTTTCTTTCCTTATTCTTTTGCCTTTCATTTACTTCTTTATTTCTCCTGTCTTTTCTTGTCCACTCACTGCCTTCATCTCTGTTCTTTCCCGCTTTCCTTCCTCTATTTCTGGTCTTCCTGCCTGATTGTGTATTGCGTTGCAGTTTTCCCTCCTTCTTATTTCTTTCTTCCTTCATTATTTAGTATTTCTTTCCTTCTTCCTCCTTCCTTTATTTCTTTATTCCTTCACTTTTTGAGTTTGTCGGTGCCTTATTTCCCTCCTTCTCGTATTTCTTTCTTTCCTTCTAGTCCTTCCTTATTTCGTTCGTTTTTATCTGCACGTTCGTATTTCTTTCTTCCTTCCTTCCTTCTCGTACTTCCCTGTTTCGTTCTTTCTTTACTTCCGTCCGTATGGCCTTCTTTCTATCCTTCCTCGCCTTCATTATTCTTTAGTTCCTTTCTTTCCTTCGGCCTTGTATTTCTGTCCTTCTTCATGCCTTTTTGTGTTCTTTCTGTCCTGCCATTCCTTTTGTCGGTCTTTCGTCCTTCCTACGCCTTATTTCTTTCTTTCCTTCCTTCTTCCTCTCCTTTTCCTTCCTTCCTTCTTTCTTTCTTTCAGTTATTTCGTTCTTTCTTTCCTCCCTCTCTCCTTATTTCTTTCCTTCCTTCTTTCTTCCTTCATTATTTCTTTTCTTTCTTCCTTCCTCCGTCTATTATTTCTTTCTTTCCTTCCTTCCTTCCTTCATTTCCTTCTTTTCCTTCCTTCTTTCTTTTCTTTCTTCCTTCCTTTCTTCCCTCCTCCTTCCTTTTTCCTTTCTTTTCTTCTTTCTTCCTTCCATCTTTCTTTCTTCTTGCTTTCCTTCCTCTTCCTTCCCTCTTCCTTATTTCTTTTTTTCCATCCTTCTTTCCTTCTTTCTTTCCTTCCCTCCTTCCTTATTTCTTTCTTTCCTTCACTTCCTTTTTTCTTTGTTCTTTCTTGCCCTCGTTCCTCCTTTCCTTATTTCTTTTTTTCCTTTACCGTATTTCCTTCCTTATTTCTTTCTTTTCCTTCCTTCTTTCTTTCTTTCCTTCTTCCTTCTCTTTCTTTCCATTCCTTTCTTTTCTTTCTTATCCTTCCTTCCCTCTTTCCTTATTTCTTTCTTTCCTTTCCTTAGTTATTTCTGTCTTTCTTGTCCTTCCTTCCTTTTTCTTCTTTCTTTCTTTCTTTCCTTCCTTCTTTCCTTTCCTTCCTTCCTTCTTTCTTTCTTTACTGCATTATTTCTTTCTTTCCTCCTTCGTTATTTCTTTCTTTCTTTCCTTCCATCCTTTTTCCTTCTGTTTTTTCTTTCATTCCTTCCTTCCTTCTGCTTCTTCCTTCCTTCCCTCCGTCCTTTTTTCTTTCTTTCCTTCCTTCCTTTTTTCTTTCTTTCCTTCCTTATTGACTTCCATTCCTTCCTTCCCTCCTCCTTAGTTCTTCCTTCCTCCTTCCTTAGTTTTCCATGCCCTCTTCCTTATTTTCTTTCTTTCTTCCTTTATTTTCTTCCTTCATTCCTTCCCTCCTTCCTTTTTTCTTCCCTTCCCTCCTTCCTTATTTTCTTCCCTCTTCCCTCCTTCCTATTTCTTTCTTCCTTCCTTATTTACTTCCTTCCTTCCTTTATTTCTTTCTTTCCTTCCTTACGTTCCTTCCTTCTTTCCTTCCTTCCTTATTTCTGTCCTTCTTTCCTTACTTCCTTCCTTCCTTTCTTTCTTTTCTTTACTTCCTTCCTCCTTCCTTATTCTTTTCTTTCCTTCCTTCCCTCCCTCCTTCCTTCCTACCTTCTTCCTTCCTTCCCTCCTTCCTTATTCTTTTCTTTCCTTCCTTCCCTCCCTCCTTCCTTCCTTCCTTCTTTCTTTTTGCAGGTAAACATTCTTCCCCCTCCTTTCTTTGAGGGCTGTATGGAGAAAAAAAAAAAAAGCCTTATTACTTAATCTGTTACCCTCGAGAAACAAAATGGCGTTTTGTGTATCTTGGACAGGCACAACTGACTTGTAGTTTGTGCTGCTATACAGCAGGTAGCCAGCCATCTTTAGCCCGGAATGTCCGCTGGTAGTTTGGCCTGCACGTGGCGGGGCTGTCTCCGCCTGGGGGGCACAAGTCAGTCATGGAGGCCTGGCCTGGCCTCTGATGTAGGAAGCCCATAGTTTCCAGTTTAGCCAGCATGCAGTCCTGCTGCATGGCAGCTTCAGTCGGGTGAACTGTTGTGACGTTTCTTGCTCTTCTGTCTGTCTGTCTGTCTGTCTGTCATCTTTCTAGTTCTTTCTTATTCTTTCATTTCCTTTTTTTTTAATAATTATTCTTCTATTTCGAGGACAATCGAATAAGCATCCATGTGCTATTTTTACATCCAGTCCCGTTTGTATGCAGTTTTGTCAATTTTGTCATCCGTTCCCACCGGCACACAATGGCCTACTCTTCCGAAAAGCGGAACGGGTTTTAACGTGTGCGCAAGATGTTCTGCGTGCGTTCGCACACGGGACTTCGGTTTAAGTCTCATCGAAGGACTTTTTCTCTTTTTTCTTTTTTCTTTTTTTTTTTTTTTTGGGGGGGGGGGGGGGGGGGGGGGGGGGGGGAAGTCGGCACATGTAAAATTCCCAGGGAAAAATTCCTCTTGAACGGATTCAAACCGGGTCAAAGATACAAGCTCCTCTAACCCCGGGCAAAACCCCCCCCCCCCCCCTTCCTCCCCAAAAACCCCCAAACCCCTGTCTGTCTTTTTGTTTTTTGTTTGGGGCTGTTCTTTCCTTTAATTATTTGGTTAAAAATAGAAAAAAATTATCTTTTTATCGTGTGTAAAAGGGGGGGGGGGGGGGGGGGGGATTCAGTCTGTGTCTGTGTTTATGTCTGTTAGATATGTGGTGTGTGTTTGGGTGTGTTTTTATGAGGAGAGAGGAGAGAGGGGGAGAGGAAGAGAGAGAGAGAGAGATAGTGATGAGAAAGAGAAAGATAGGAGGGTGTGTGTGTTGTTGTTGTTGTTGTTGTGTTGTTATGGTTTTGTGTTATTGTTGTGTTACTGTTTAGTTTAAAGTCTGTTCACGCTTGTTTAAAGAAATTAAAAGCCCTAAAAAAGACGAAATATCAAAAATAAAGAAGAACAAAAAGGAAGTAAAAGGTCAAATAAAGAGGAAGTAAGGGGAAGAAAACAGACTTGTAAACAAGCAAGTACAAAACAGCAGGGTCATCGTAAAAACAAGATTTACAACTGGTTTATATATAGTCCTAGCTGCATCAGTGTGTGTGTGTGCGCGCGCGCGCGCGCGCGCCCCGTGTGTTGTGTTGTGTGGTGTGTGTGTGTGTGTGTTGTGTGTGTGTGTGTGTGTGTGTCCCTAACGTGCGTGCGTTCCCTGCTCGCGTGGGGGGGTCTCTTTCTATTAGTATCTGATATTCTTACCCCAAAACCACTCACCCCAGAAAAGGTCATCTCTGAAGGAATATGATCACCTGAATGTATTTATCTAATGCGGGTGTTGTGTGTGTTGTGTGTGTTTGTGTGTGTGTGTGTGTGTGTGTGTGTGGTGTGTGTTGTGTGTGTGTGTGTGTGTGTGTGTCTGTCTGTCTGTGTGTCTGTCGTGTGTCTGTGTCTGTTGCCTATCTGTCTGAATGTCTATTTGTCTGTATCTCTGTTAGGTGTTGTGTGTGTGTGTGTTTTGTGTGCGTGTGCGTTTTGGTGTGTGGTGTGTGTGTGTGTTGTGTGTGTGTTGTGTGTGTGTCTGTCTGTCTGTCTGTCTGTCTGTCTGTCTGGGGTCTGTTCTGCCTATCTGTCTGAATGTCTATTTGTCTGTATCTCTGTTAGTGTTGTGTGTGTGTGTGTGTGTGGTGTGTGTTTTGTGTGTGTGTGGTGTGTGTGTGTGTTGTGTGTGTGTGTGTGTGTGTGTGTGTGTGTGTGTAGGCGTGTTTTTATTTTACTTATTTATTTTTTTATTCTTTTTTATCGAGGAAAATGGAATAAGCACTTATGTGCTTTTTTACATCCAGTCCCCGTGTGTATGCGGATTTGTGAATTCTGTCATCTGTTCCCACCGGCACACAATGGCCTACTCTTACGAAAAGCGGAACAGGATTTAACGTGTGCGCAAGATGTTCTGCGTGCGTTCGCACATGGGACCTCGGTTTATAGTCTTATCCGAAGGACTTTGGGGGAGAATGGAGTCTGCACTGATGTTAACTCCAGAGGAAAATATCCTCCTTATCCCCCTAGCGTGCGTATGTGTGTGCATGTTTGCGTGCGTGTGTGTATGTTTACAAGTATCTATAGCTGTATCTGGTCCTGTAACTGTCTGCTCGTGCGTGTACATAACTATCGTAATTATAATCCTAGCTGATAATTCACACCAGTGCAGATTGTGACAAAACTCATTTTCAACTTAAAAAAAAAAAAAAAGGAATGTAGCGTGTATTCTCACCATGTTGCTGTTGCTATTGCTGTTGCTGTTGTTGCTGTTGTTGTTGTTGCTGTTGTTGTTGTTCCTCGGCTAGAGCTCGGAGGTTCATCTATGGTGATATTTTGCGTATGCATCCGTTTTCCCACCATAAAGGTAGCTGCATTCCGATTGCGGGGATGTGTGCAGGGCATGTTCGTGTTCCCGTCACCCACTGAACGCTGACATGTATTACTTTTTATTAACGTGTGCGCAAGGTGTTCTGCGTGCGTTCGCATACGGGACCTCGATTTATAGTCTCATCCGAAGGACTTTGTGGGGGAGTGGAGTGGGCACTGATGTTAACTCCAGAGGGAAAATCCTCTTGAACGAGATTCGAACTCAGGTCAGCATATCACGAGCGCAACGCCCATCACTCTAACCACCATTCTGCCCCTTCCCCCTGTGTGTGTAGGGGAGCCAAGCTAGTGTCTAAATAATTATGATCGTTAACCAGTTGTTGACGTGTTAGAAAGCTTTCAAGAGGGGGGTCTATTTAGTGGAATGCTAAAAATAGCTGAGGAAATTGGTGGGGAGGAAGAGGGAGGGGGGCAAGGATGGGTGGAGAGGAGGGGGGAAGAGAATAACGGAGTATATATTGTTGGCGAGGAGTTTTCTGAATCCTTCTTTTCGTGTGTGTGTGTGTGTGTGTGTCTGTGTGTCTGTGTGGTGTGTGTTGTTTGTTGTGTGTGTTGTGCGCGCGCGCGCGTGCGTGTGTGTGTGGTGTGTGTGTGTGTGTGTGCGTGTGTGGTATGAGAGAGAGAAAGCTTTGTTTTTAGTTCTTTTGGTTTTGGTTTTTGGTTTTGCCGCTGTTGTTTCTGGTTGGGTTTTTTGGCGAATAACAGAAAAGAAGACAGTGTGCTCATCAGGATAATCATGTACAGGCCACTTTGACATTCGTTTGTTGAAAGACAGGGTGTGAACCCCATGGTGTATGACTTGCCATGTGCCAATCACCGCCAGGCATTTGCCTCTGGGCTGTGGGGCTGACTGTCCAGGCTATCAGACACTACCAGTTACCGCAGATTGCTGGAAGGGAAAGGAAGACCAAAAGCAACGTGGAGGAGAACTGTAGAAAGTGAGATGAAGGCCATGCAGCACTCTTGGGGATCAGTGACTAGGTTGGCCCAGGATAGGCAGGAGTGGAAGCGCTGTGTTGCTGCCCTACACACCACTGGGTATAATGGTGGATGATGATCTGGAAGGGACAACTTCTGAACCTGTGAATGGGGTCTGGGAGGCGAGAGTAGGTGGGCGAGCGTTCCATCAAAATGGTTCATTCTTGTTAAGAATCCAGTGATTTGCCATGGCATCTATGAAGGTTGCGGTGTATTTATATTTATTGTGTTCTGTTCTGAAGAAAAGTTATATCAAAGTCAAGTGAATAGTATAATACATTTTTTCTGATTTACTGTTGTGGTGTTGAGTTTGTTGTTGCTGTCGTTGTTGTTGTTGTTGTTGTTGCTGCTGTTACCACTGATGTTCTTTTTGTTCTTGTTGCTTTGAGAATATGTCATTTCAACGTGTCTGCTGTTGTTTGGGGGAAGGTTTGATCCCCGCCTAGCGCTCAGATGTCCACCAATGGTGAGACTTTTGCGTACGCGACCATTTTTTCCACAATTAAGGTATCCACATTCCGACATGGGGGGACACAGCTGGGAATAGACCCTACCACTTTTGGCAGGACAGTCAGGAGGTACCTCCCTGCTCTTTCTGATTTTCAACAGTCATGGGTTCTTTCGGCGTGCACAAGTCCGTAAACACACAGGTCCGATTGATTTAGAGTCTTCCTCCGAAAGACTTGACATTCAGTTCGATTTTTCCCTCAAACTGGGAAGAAAAGGCAAGGCTGGGACTCGAACCCAGAACCTCACTGTTTACTTGTAAGGAAGGTGAACGTCTCAAACGTCCTGCCTCCTTCCTTCGTGTGTCTTGGTTGATAGCATTCCTTGCCATGTAGCCAGAATGAAAGGAAGAAAGAAACAAACAAACAAACAAGAACACCCAAACAGCGTATACTTATAAGGAAACTTTCCTTGGCAGCCATCACCATGCTCCTCACCCCCTCCCCTCCTCTCCCCCAGTCTCCCTTCTCTCTTCTAACGCCAAGATGCAAGAAGCAGACGCCAGGCAGAAGCAGACGATGTAATCAATTTCAAACAGAGACTGACAGAAGACATCCTTTGATGGAGAGAGAGAAGGGGGGCACAAGACAAAGAAAGAACCATTCATGTCCAACATAGACTTACTCTGGCGTCCGGCAGTCTCTTTCTCTTGGCTTCAACAAATAAATACTATTCTTTTCACCTTCTGATAAACAAACAGTTGGGTTTTGTTGTTGTTGGGTTGTTTTGTTGTTGTTTGGTTTTGTTGGGTTTTTGTCTTGTTCTGGGTTTTTTGTACTTCCTAGTAGGCTTCCTAGGATCACCATACGGCTAGGTGAGTTGTAGTGTGTGTGTGTGTGTGGTGTGTGTGTGTGTGTGTGTGTGTGTGTTGTGTGTGTGTGTGTGTGTGTGTGTGTGGTGTGTATGTGTGGTGAGTGTGTGTGTGTCTGTGTGTGTGTGTGTGTGTGTGTGTTGTGTTGTGTGTGTGTGTGAGTGTGTGTGAGTGTGTGTGTGTGTGTGTGTCTGTGTGTGTGTGTGATGTGTGTGTGTTGTTGTGTGTGTGTGTCGTGTGTGTGTGTGTGTGTGTATGTGTTGTGTGTGATGTGTGTATGTGTGTGTGGTGTGATGTGTGTGTATGTGTTTGTGTGTGTAGTGTGTGTATGTGTGTGGTGTGATGTGTGTGTATGTGTGTGTGTGAGTGTGTGGTTGTGTGTGTGTGTGAGTGTGTGTATGTGTGTGTGAGTGTGTGTATTGGTGTGTGAGTGTGTGTAGTGTGTGTGTGGAGTGTGAGTGTGTGTATGTGTTGTGTGTAGTGTGTGTGTGGTGTGAGTGTGTGTAGTGTGTGTGAGTGTGTGTATGTGTGTGATGTGATGTGTGTGATGTGTGCATGTGTGTGTGATTGTGTGTGTGAGTGTGTGTATGTGTGTGGGTGTGTTGTGTGATGATGTGTGTATGTTGTTGTGAGTGTTGTATGTGTGTGAGTGTGTGTATGTGTGTGTGTGGTGTATGTGTGTGTGGTGTGTGTGTATTGTGTGTGTGTGTGTGTGTGTGTGTATGTATGTGTGTGTGTGTGTGTGTGTTGTGTGTGTGTGGTCTTGTGTGTGTGTCGTGTGTGGTTGTATGTATGTGTGTGTGTGTGTGTGTGTGTATGTATGTGTGTGTGTGTGTGTGGTGTGTTGTGTGTGTGTGTTGTGTGCTCGTTGTCTGTGTGTGTGTGCCCATTTGCACAGTCCGGACTGTGGGATGATGCTACACACGACACCAGTGTGCATGCATTTTTTTGATCAAAGTTGCTATCTGTTCCTGACGGCCGAAATGGATTTGCTGAAAGGCGGAACAGTTTAACTGTGCGCAAGATGTAAATAGTACTTTTGCACACGGAGCTCGGTTAATGTTTCATCCAAGGGACTTTTCGGGAAGTGGAGTCGGTACTGATTTTTAACTCGGGGGGAAAATCCTTTGTCAAGAATTTCTGGAAGGGGGGTTTGACTTTGAGTTAGAAAAAACCCTTTTGGTGAGGGGGTCTTTTGGGGGGAAGTTTTTTTTGTTGTGGGTTTGTTGGTTTGGTTTTGGGGTGGTTTTGTTTTGGATTTGGGGGTTAGGGGGTATTGGGGGTTGTTGGGGGGGAAATTTGGAGGGGGTTTTGGGGGTTTGGTAGGTTTGGTGGGTTTTGTTTTGGAGTGTTTTTAGGGGGGGGGGGAGGGTTTTTAAAAGTGTTGTTTGGGGTTTTGTTTGTGATTTGGATGGGTTTTTTGTTGGGGGTTTTTTTTTTGGGGTGAGGGAGGGGGTTTTGGGTTTTGGATTGTGGGGGGTTTGTGGGTTGGGGGGGGGAGGGGGTTTTTTTGGGTTGGTGTTTTGGGGTTTTTGTGGGTTGGGTGGGGGGGGTTTTTTTTTTTTTTTTTTTTTTTTTTTTTTTTTTCCCCCCCCCCCCCCCCCCCCCCCCCCCCCCCCCTTTTTTTTTTTGGGGGGGGGGGGTTTTTTTTTTTAATTTTTTTTTTTTTTTTTTCCCCCCCCCCCCCCCCCCCCCATTGGGGGAAAAACCCAAAAACCCATTGCTTTTTTTTTTTAAAAATTTGCATTTTTCCCCGAGGACGTTTAAATTTGCTGAAACAACTTTTTTTTAACGTGTCGCAAATTAAAAAGTTTTTTTAACATCTTAAAAGAAAAGGACTTTTCAAGTGAAGGGACATTTTTAACCCTTGGGGAAAAAATCCTCGTAACTAATTTCCCCCCCGGGGGGGTTGGAGATTGGGGGTTAAAACCGCCGTGTGTGCTGGGCCTTTCCGGTGCGGGTTTAAGGGGGCCCCTCTTTTTTTCCCCCCCCCGGGGCCCCCCGGTTTATGCCCCCAAAGATTGGGAAGGGATGGGCACCCTTTGGTGGGGGGGAAAAACCCCTTTCCCCGGGCCCTTTTTTGGGGGGGCCCCGGCCCAGATTTCACCCTTGACCAAAGCCCCCCCCCCCCCCCCCCCCCCCCCCCCCATCCCGATAAACCCTTTAAATTTTAAAGGGGGCTTGTTTTGAAAAAACGGGAAAAATAAGGGGGGAAAAAAATTTTTTTTGTGAATTTTTAAGAAAAAAAAAAAAAACCAAAAAAGGAAAGAGAGATGAAAAGGAAGGAGGGAAAAGGGAAATTTAAAAAAACCCCCCCCCAAAAGGGGGGGGGAGAGGGGAGGGAGGGGGGGGGGGGGAAAGGGAAGGGGTTTTGGGGGGGGAAAAGGGGGGGGGCCCTTTTGGGGGTTGTGGAGGTGAGGGGGGGGGGGAGGAAAGTGAAAAAGGGAAGGGGGGAAAAGGGGGGGGGGGAATTTGGGCGGGGGGGGAAAAAAACAGGGAGGGGGGTTTTTTTTAAAAAAAGATTGTAAATAAGAAGAGGAAAGAAGGAAAAAAACCCCCCCCGGTGTTAAAGAAGGGGTTTTTTGGGAAAGAAAAAACTGAAAGTTGAGGGTAAGGGTTAAAAAGGAGAGAGGAAAAGAGAGGGGGAGGGGGAAAAAGGGAGAAGAAGAAAAGAAGGAGGGGGGGAGAGGGTCTGTTTTGAGGGAAATGTTGAAAATGCTGAAAAATTAGGGGGGGGGGGGGGGGGGGGGGAAAAAAAGGGGGGAGGGGGAATAGGCAAAAAAAAGGAGAGGGGGGGGGGGGGGGGGGGGGGGAGGGGGGGGCAAGAAAAAAGAGAGGGGGGGGGAGGGGGGGGGGGGGGGGGGAAAAAAAGGGGTGTGGGTGTTGTTTTAAATTTTGGTAAATATAAAAACGAAAGAATTGGTTTCCCGGCTTTTGAAACAACCTTTTTTGACGTAGTTTCCCCCCCCCAAAGAACCATTGTTGTTGTCATTAAAAGGAGGGGGGGAACCCCCCCCCCCAAATCCGCAAGTGATGGGAACACCGTCACCTTACTTCTTTTACTGGTTAGATTGTCTTGATTGTCTTTTTTACCCATACTTTCTTTTTATAGATTGTCTTTTTATTTTTTTACTTTTTTTATAGTTACATTGTTTTTTGTCTTTTGCTGAAAAAAAGGAAAGCAAGTGAGGAATAGGAGTAAAAAAAAACGTTTTTATTTTTGGGTTTAAAGAATTAAAGTAATGTAAGTAATTAATTAAAAATTTTTTATAATTTTAATTAAAAGGAAAACTTTCGCGAGAAACGTTTTCGACCTCACCTGTACCCCCCCCCCCCCCCCCCCCCCCCCCCCCCCCCCCCCCCCCCCCCCCCCCCCCCCCCCCCCCCCCCCCCCCCCCCCCCCCCCCCCCCCCCCCCCCCCCCCCCCCCCCCCCCCCCCCCCCCCCCCCCCCCCCCCCCCCCCCCCCCTCATTTCCTCCTCAAATGACCCCAACGGACGGCAGGGCAGAAGGAAGAGACATGTAAACACAAAAAAACAGTGACAGGGGAGAATCCCCCTAATGGGGGGAGAGGGGAGTGGAGGACAGGGGGAAGGAGGGCCCCTTTTATAAACCCCGCCTTGTTGTGTGTAAAGTGGTTTTTGTCCTAGGGGGACAGGCTCGGCGGAGGTGGAACCTCCCTGGGTGTGCAAATTCGGGGGCAAAAAGAAGAAACGAAAAACCCACCCCTTTCCCCCTTTCCTTTCCCCGGGTAGGGTGCCAATACACAGATGCACATCGCAAAAAAACCATTCCAAATTGTCATTCTTTTCCCTTTGTCTTCCGAGCCGGATTCGGGTAGAGCAAAAGTTTGTTGTTGTTTTTTTGGGGGAAGTTAGGAGCGATTGGGGAGGCAATAGTTTGTTGTTGTTTTTTTTTGGGAAAAGTTGGGGAGCGATTCGGGTAGAGCAATAGTTTGTTGTTGTTTTTCTGGGAAAAGTTGGGGAGCGATTCGGGTAGAGCAATAGTTTGTTGTTGTTTTTCTGGGGACAGTTGGGGAGTACTCGTTTTGAGAGACACCCTGAGGGCGGCTGAGAGACGAGAAAACTGGAGAAAGGTGGTTGACAAAGCTTCGAAGGCGCCCCAAAGGATCCGGAATCTGAGGGATCGGTGACGGTGACGGTCTCGACGGAGTTTTTATTCGTGTAATAGTTATCCTGTTCCTAGCCATGATTGTGGGTCGTGTTTTCATGAGTGCTGACAGAAAAAGGATACCCTCAGCAGCTTAAAGATGGTTTTAGGTAGCTTTTTGACCGGGCTCGCGCAGTTGAACTTCTTAACCCAGTTAGCGACATCGCGGGGCTTCTAAAGAAGAGAGATAACCAAGATTTCACCAACCTTTAGAAGCGAAGCCGAATCTACAGTTACCTTCCTTGCTCTGCTCTGCTCTGCTCTCTCTCTCTCTCTCTCTCTCTCTCTCTCTCTCTCTCTCTCTCTTTTCTCTCTCTCTCTCTCCCCTCTCTCTGTGTGTGTGTGTGTGTGTGTGTGTGTGTGTGTGTGTGGTGTGTGTGTGTGTGTATGTCTGTGTATGTGTCTCTATCTGTCTCTGTCTATCTGTCTGTCTGTCTGTCTGTCTGTCTCTCTCTCTCTCTCTCTCTCTCTCTCTCTCTCTCTCTCTCTCTCTCTCTCTCTTTAAGAGTTTTAGCCTAACCTAACAAACCCCCACACACACAACATACACACGCGTGCGCGCACTCACACACACGCACAAGCGCGCGCGCGGAAATATCCTGGGGTTTTGGAGTGGGGTTGTTGTTTTTTTCAAATCAGGCCGTGCAAGACCTTTAGCCTAGTTAACCTGTGTCAGACACAGAGCAGACTGAGGCCTGTCCTTAAATGGCAGGCTGATGACCTACAGCCGAGTGGTTAAAACCGCTCCACTTTAATCCCGTGGCTCCATGAAGTCGTGGGTTTAAGTCTCAGCAGCGGCACCTGGAACTACTTGTACTCAGGGTCTAGTCTTTCGGGTGAGACGATAAACCGAGGTCCAGTGTGTTATAATTATTTAGTGCACGTAAAAGAACCCACGGCAACAAGGGAGTTGTCCCTCGCAAAATTCTGCAGAAAATAGCCACTCTGATTGAGAAACAGATTCAATTGCAGACAGAACAAGAAAAAAAATAATGGGTGGCGCTGCTGTTGTGGCGACGCGCTCTCCACGGGGAGGAAAGCCCGAATTTCACACAGAGAAATCTGCCGTGACTTAAAGTGGTATATAACACAACAAAATTCCAGGAACAAAAAAGAAAAATTCACAGAAAATCAGAAAACTGTTCCATGTTCAAATAAATCTGTAGAAATACGGAAATTATCTGTAAAAACTTATCTAAGAAAAAAGACTTACAATACATTATTTTTCTCTTTTTTTTAAAGTTTTTTTTTCTTTTCTTTTTTAAAGTTGGTGTCGGCTATTTTGAATTAGTTTCCATCGCAACGGACGGTGAAAATGCATAATCAAGCTGATTTTTCTGATATTCAAGTGGTATATGATACATATGAAACAACGAAACCCATTCAAACAACTGAATAATCAATTATTTTATCAGTTTAACGATCCCTAATGGCTGCCCAGGGCGTTGCTACAAGGAACAACGGTAGAGTTGGTTTTGTGCCATGTTTTAATCTGTATAATATAGCTGCACAGTTTTATTCTGAGATTTAAGATTTTACGAGGTGACAGCCCTGACATGGCCTCTATGGTCGGCGGGGCTGTAAACAGCAGGATTGGATTGGATTGGACTGGAGTTTACCGACCCATGCCTGGCCTTAAACAGCAAAGACTTGCCCTTGAATGACCGGCTGTTTAGTTCAACAGCAAAGATTTGTCTGTGTGTAGAAGCAGGCTGTTCGACAGCCAGATATATAGAACCACACACTTCGCTCGGCTATCAATACATCCTACACTGTCTTGAGCCATATGCAGCCTCTTTGATGTGTGTGTGTGTGTGTGTGTGTGGGGGGGGGGGGGAGTGCTGAGCCAAGCGCTTAATGCACAAGTGATGTCCATGCAGAATGACTAGCCCTGGCTGACTTCACAGCGCCAATGATCGAACACACACACACACACACACACACACACACACACACACACACACACCACACACACACACACACACACCACACACAAGGCTGCCAATGGGACTTTTCAGTATCGTTTCCATAAAAATAAGCTAGTGTCACGGGAAGTAGGAACTTTGCAAGCCTTGAGGTGTGTGTGTGTGTGTGTGTGTGTGTGTGTGTGTGTGTGTGTGTGTGTGTGTGTGTGTGTGTGTGTGTTGTGTGTGCAAACCTTGATGTGTGTTCGTGTGTGAAGCATCTCTGTGTGTGCGTACGTGCATGCGTGCGTGCGTGTGTTTGTAAAAGAGAGAGATTGGCGATCTATGTGAGACACTTAGTCATGTAAGAGAGAGAGAGAGAGAGAGAGAGAGAGAGAGAGAGAGAGAGAGGACAGACAGACAGACAGACAGACACTTAGAGAGAGATAGACAGAGGCAGAGATTGTTCAGGCATTTAAGAGAGGCAGACAGACAGAGAATCCTAGCTGAATCAATGCAGGGGTTGTGGGTGGGAGGAGGCATTGCACGAAAAGTTTCTCACCAAATTCTTCAATTTCTGCCACTTATGAGCCACAGCCTGAGTCTCTGCAAAGGTTTTCCCTGCATGGTCATCCTGCAGCGTTGTCACCGCCATGACATGACATGACATGACAGCAATCCAAGACAATGTCATTGGCATACTTGATATTCCGCATGCATATACATAATTAATAATAATAATAATAATAATAACAACAATAATAATAATAATAATAATAATAATAATAATAATAATAATAATAATAACAATAATAATAATAATAATAATAATAATAATAATAATAAATGGAACTTATATAGCGCTATATCTTGCAAAGACAAATCAAAGCGCATGCATTCAACCTAATCTTACACAGTCATACAACCAATGACAAAAATAATCAATAGTTCAAACAGATATTAAAAACATGGTAAGCTGCAGACCAAATCTATGAAATAAACTTGCAATAGTCAAATGTTTTTTCAAAAGCACACACACACACACGCAGGTCATATACTTTAGCAGGGTGATAGGACATGGGTTAGTGAAGGGTGGGATAGTTCTTATATGAAACAGGAGGGGGGAAATCTTAGGTTTGAAATAAATATGTATTGAGGCTTGATTTAAAAGTGTCATACAGTGGAATAAGGCAGCAGTAAGACTGTAGGCAAGTTGATGTGGAAGATAGTCAATTCTCACCTTTAACTCCACCAAGCACTGCCAGGATTTGAACCTGCGGCCCGCCATTCCAAAGTCATTAGGATTCTCTAATACCAGTCATCTGCCCTTTTTTTCCAGAAAGACTTTAAGACAACAATTCTCTCCCACGCCGAAGTCGGACGCGCTGAGCCTGACTTGACAGACGCTTAACGGCAGCGCAACGCATTTTCGTTCATATGACAGACACCAGTAGTTGGTGTCTAAAGGAAGGTAAAGGAGTCCCATAACCTATAAGGTCGTAGGGGAGCGAGGCGTCAGAGACCTCACTTCTCTAGGGCCAGCATATTGAGGGCGGCGCCCATCTCCTCTCCCTCGCTGCTTTACCTTCCCTGACCCTAAAGAGGGCAGGTACCCATTTACAGCTGGGTGAACTGGGGGAAGTGTACTGAAGCCAAGGCGCGCAAACGGTCACCCATCCAACTGGTAACCACGCTCGACGCTGCTTAACTTGGCTGGGGGAAAGCGAGTGCTCCGACCACTGAGCTATCCCGTCAAAGAAGAAGAAGAAGAAATGCCTGGTGCTAAATCCAGTCGGTCCTT
>CM054148.1:16191279-16196279 GCA_028751875.1 Rapana venosa | reverse complement strand
AGGGAGTGGATGTAAAAATACCACATAAGTGCTTATTCCGTTATCCTCGATATAAAACAATAAAATAAATAAATTAAAGAAACCAAGAAGAAGAAGAAGAAAGTATGGAGAAACTAGAGAAAGTTGGTAAGGGGAGTACAGGGAGGTGGGGGGTCAGTAAACAGGCTGGTGAAGTCAAGGCTACACTGGGCCACCCTCCACTGGGCTGGTAACCAGCTCACTGCTGCTGAACTTCTGTTTAGTTGATTCATTCATTTATTCATTTATTTGTTCTTTTATATCGAGGATAATGGAATAAGCACCCGCGTGCTTTTTTTTTTACATCCAGTCCCCATGTGTCTGCGGTTTTGTGAATTTTGTCATTGGTTCCCATCGGCACACAATGGCCTACTTTTTCGAAAAGCGGAACCGGATTTAACGTGTGCGCAAGATGTTCTGCGTGCATTCGCACACGGTCCTTCGGATGAGACTATAAACGAGGCCCCGTGTTCGAACGCATGCAGAACATCTTGCGCACACGTTAAATCCTGTTCCGCTTTTCGGAAGAGTAGGCCATTGTGTGCCGGTGGAAACAGATGACAAAATTGACAAAACCGCATACACACGGGGACTGGATGTAAAAAAGGACGTGAGTGCTTATTCCATTATCCTCGATATAAAAGAATAAATAAATAAATAAATAAATAAACACGGGATCTCGGTTTATAGTTTCATCCGAAGGACTTTGGGGTAGAGTGGAGTCGGCACTGATGTTAACTCCAGGGGAAAAATCCCCTTGAACGGGATTCGAACCCGGGTCAGCAGATTGCGAGCACAATGTTCTAACCACTAGGCTATCCCGTCAGTTCGGGGAGAGCGAGTGCTCTGGCCACTGAGCTATCCCGTCCCGCTGACACAAGTCAGTAAAATGAATATGTGAGGAAGCACGCCTCTACTCGACCTTGGACCTTCTTCCCATCTGTGACCTTCACCATCCTGCTTACTGACCTCTCACCTCCATACCCCCCCCCCCCCCCCCCCCCCCCCCCCCCCCCTCACTTACTCCCCGTACACCCCTTACCCACGTCTCCACTTTCTCTGCTACTTTATTTCCCCCCTTTCTTTTTCTTGGTTCCTTTGAAGCGAGAACACACACACACACATACACACACACAACACATATATATATATATATATATAATATATATATATATATATATAATAATATGATGAGAGAGAGATAGAGAGAGAGAGAGAGAGAGAGAGAGAGAGAGAGGAGAGAGAGCGAGAGATATAATTATATATAGATAGATTATATAGATATAATGTCAAAAGGTTTCAGTGTTAAAAAGGTGTGAGTTGTATTATTATTATTATTATTATTATTATTATTATTATTAAAGTTAGCGCCCCTTCCTTTCCCCAAGTGAAGAGTGGTCAGCTCCTGCTGTACTGTATTGGCACCAGCTGGCCCTAGTTGGGTTGGGCTGGGCTGGAATGGACAGCAGCTGAGAGTATCTGAAAGTGGGCACACCGACAGCTGTGCAATGCAATACTACACAGTCTAACCCATCTCAAAACAACCCAACACAACACAACCCAACACAACACAACACAACACAACCCATCACAACACAACCCAACAACCACAACCCAACACAAAACACAACCCATCACAAACACAACCCACCCCAACCACAACACAACATCACAACACAACACAACCTAACCACAACCCAACACACAACCCAACAACAACCCAGCCCAACCCATCACCAACCACAACACAACCCAACACAACCCAACACAACACAACCCACCCAACCCAACCAACACAACACAACCAACAACAACACAACCCAACACAAAACACAGCCCAACACAAACAACCCATCACAACCTAACACAACACAACCCAACCCAACACAACCCAACCCAACCCAACCCAACACAACACAACCCAACACAACGCAGCACAATACAAAGCCCCAGCCTGTAAACAGACCCATGCCAGGATTCTCAGACAAAAACCGACAGCTTGTTACCTAGTCGATTCCCTCTGGCCTGTGACTGTGACTGTGTCTGCTGCATTAAGGTCAGATAGAAACATGGGATTGTCTGTGGGGAAGGGGGAAGTGAGGATTGATAGGGACGTTAAGGGCACGTTCAGCTGCGTGTATTCTCTCTCTCTTGGGTGTGTGTGTGTGTGTGTGTGTGTGTGTGTGTGTGTGTGTGTGTGTGTGTGTGTGTATGCGCGCGTGCGCGTCTGTCTGTCTGTCTGTCTGTCTGTCTGTCTGTCTGTCTGTCTGTCTGTCTCTCTCTCTCTCTCTCTCTCTCTCTCTCTCTCTCTCTCTCTCTCTCTCTCTCTCTCTCTCTCTCTCTCGGATAAGCAGAATTGTATGCTGCTACCGATAACAGAATGGTTAGTGTTCTGTCTTGTACATCATCTTTTTAGGTCATGTTTTGTTATCTTTTGTTTTTCTTCCTTCTACTATCCCCGTAGTCGGAGAGCGGCTACCTAAACGATGGGCAAAAACGGTCACATCCGCAAAACTGTCACCATGGGTGAACCTCAGAGCTCTACCCAAGAAACGAAAAGAAGATGTGTTCTAATACTCTTCGATATTCCATACTTCTAAGTTTATTTTATATATATATATATATAATATATTTTTATATATTATATATATATATATATATATATATATATATATATATATATAAATCCTTTTTATACTCTTCTATAACCTTCTATACATACAAGCAAGAAGATCCACTATGCACGTTGAAAATCCCTTGATGTATTTCCACACTCACCCGGTAGCAGAAAGACAAAGATATCAAGTGTGCACTCAGAATGTCCTGAGCATCATTGAGAGTTTTGATGATATCCAACCAGTTTTTCCCCAGCTCCTAGTGAGTAATATAACAGGACACTCAAAAAAACTGATGTCCGATAGAAATTACAGGCTATACAATTGATGTATCATATTTAATAATGTGATGTCGGATAGAAATTATATACTACAGAATTATTTACTGTATCATATTGTGTTTTTGGACGCTAAAACAAATCAGATGGATCGAAATTACATTGTTGCTTTATTATATACATAGCTTTTGCAGAAGTGTTGTTTTCCACGAATTGAATCAGCCTATAGATTAGAGATAGTAATGTTCCGATGACACGAAAGAATGACGTTTCATGAATATTTTAAGAACGAAGTTTTTGTCTAATACTGACCTGGGAGATCGTGAAAAAAATCCCTACCCGCAATTCACCAGACGCCGCCGAGATTCGAACCCACGACTTCATGGACCAGGGATTGAAGTCGAACGGTCTTGACCACTCGGCTATAGCGTCCGTCTTTTTATCTTCTTTTTGATTTTTTTGGATTTTTTTTTGGGGGGGGGGGGGGGGGATTAATGAAAAATTGCTTGTCTCGAGCACCCCATAGTGAACAGACTTTACACCAAGGAGAATAACAGAACAAAACTAACAAACGAAAGCTGAAAAGATTGGCGAGATGCACATGCCCCAAATAACTGGATTGTCTTGACAACGAAAAACACAAACGGACGCAAGGAATGAATGATGAGGCGCCTGAGGCCACACTTCATAGATACACTGATGGAGGAAGCGTATCTTGTCTGAAATGTTTTTAAAATAGCAACAACAACAACAAATGTGCTGGAGGCCTGTGTGTATTTTCAAATTCATTTAACGTCTTTTCGCAAGTTGTGCTATTAGACAGACAGACAGACAGACAGAGAGTGAGAGAGAGAGAGAGAGAGAGAGAGAGAGAGAGAGAGAGAGAGAGAGAGAGTGCGCATGTGTATGTGCATGCGTGTATGTGTGCGTACGTGCATGTTTGCATTCGTGCGGAGGGGTGTGCGCGCGCGCGTGTATGTGTGTGTGTGTGTGCGCGCGCGCGCGCGCCGCGTGTGTGATGCGTACAGTGTCTATGTGTCTATGTTGATGTGAGCTAGAGTTGTTTTTTTTTAAAAGTACATGCATGTGAAATCCATACTCGAAAACAACAGAAATGTTTTCAAATTCGTGAAGCTCTTTCAACTTCCTCGTAACCGATCGCCTTCCATAAACGTTGTCCTGATTTCACACAAGGACATCAAGCTTGCATGTTACGACTTTGAGAACAATGAAGATCGGCAACAATGAAACGAAAACACACAGGATGTGACGTGGCACGGCTAGCTAAACTACGTGAGGAGTTACATCTAGATCTCTTCTTTCCCAAAGAGTGATGGTTGCTTGGTTTGTGGCCTGCTACTGGGAACAGTGTTCTAAAACATTGTCGGGATTGAACGTGCTCGTTAGCTCGTCTTGGCGTGCCGTTTATTCGTTCATTTATTCTTTTATTTCCAGGATAATGGAATAAGCACTCGTGCGTCTTTTATTTTACATCCAGTCCCCGTGTGTGTGTGTGTGCGGTTTTGTAAATTCTGTCATCCGTTCGTACCAGCACAAATGGCCCTTCTCTGCACTTTGCATGTGTGTGTGATATGTGAAGTTTATGCTGTAAAGTTTATACTATGAAGTTTATACTGTGAAACAGTGAGGGAAAGCGTTGTATCTCTGCGTTGTCGTGGTTCTTGTTGTTGTTGATGGTGTTGTTGTTGTTGTTGTTGATGTTGTTGTTGCATCATGTAGCTCTATGGCTGAGCTCTCTGGGTTGTGTCGTTTTACCATAGCGAAAATGGAATTCGGAGACTTCTGCCCTTGTTTTCTTACAGATTAGAACGAGAAGAAAAAAAACGAAATTAATGTTTGTCGCCACCAAAAAAAAAAAAAAAAAAAGCTGTCATCAAACTTGAGGTCCTTGTGGCCAACTATCCACTCCCTAACCTAGTTTTGGCCAGAGTGTATGGCCGTGAGAGGAGGCTGAAATGAAAGAGTTTTTTTCTTCCTCGACTACATCTTCCAGGTTCACCGGTGGTAAGATGTTGCGTGTAAGACCGTGTTTGCTTACCGTGAATTAAAGCAGCCGCAATCCGACATC
>CM054148.1:16178779-16186279 GCA_028751875.1 Rapana venosa | reverse complement strand
TGACAGTGCAGTGGGAAAAGGCCCTACTCCTCCACCTAAGGCAAAAGCCAAAAGAGGACAAACAGGGGCTTCAGAAGCCAAAAGATAGGGATTCGGCCGGGCCACAATTTATAAATGCCAACAAGGTAACACTTCTATTAGGGTGAATAAGAACATAGCTCCAGAATCACTGCAACACAGGGCATATTCTGTAGATGAAGATAAAAGTCATATTGACTTTCTAAATTACAATGTGCATGGTCTCTTACCAAAACTTGATGATATGTGTTTCATTAGTTTTCTTTTGGATTATGATGTTATTTGTTTAACAGAAACCTTTGTTGCAACTGATTTTGTGTCTTGTATTTTTCATGATTACTTATTATTCACTTCAAAAGCTAGAAAACTATCACATCAAGGGAGATACTCAGGGGGGATAATTGTTATGATAAGGAAATCACTGGCATCCTATATTGAACATATTGTTGTCGAAACTGATAATACTATAACTATAAAGATGCATAAAGAATTGTTTGGCACAGACAAGGACATTATATTAGTAGGCACATACATTCCTCCATACGACTCACCTTTTTGGAGAACTAAACATGATGTGTATGGAATGGAAACTCTAGACTAATGTATTCTTGACCTTCAAAGTACTTATGGTGATTTTTACCTTATCCTAACGGGAGATTTCAATGCACGAACAGCATCTGAAAATTATTGTACAACCAATGAAAATGATGATTTTGAGAACCTACAATGGTCTACCTATTCTAAAATACCAAGAAAATCTCATGATGTGCACACAAACATATTTGGTAACCAATTGCTTGAACTGTGCAACATGTTTGATTGTGTCATCTTAAACGGACTTTGTGACTCAGATTTTGATGATAGTTGCACATTCATATCTCCTTTAGGTTCAAGCACTGTGGACTATTTCATAATGTCTTTTGATTTATTCATGTCTGTTAAAGTACCCTCTTTAATAGTCGAAAGCTTAACAGAATCTGACCACTTACCAGTTAGCATGAAATTAGAGGTTACAAACTGTATTTCAAAACCACAGGAACTTCAGAATGAAAGGGAATCTTATTATAAATTAGTATGGAACCAAACAAAAGAAGACAAATATCTAAATGCGCTAAAAAGCAGGGAAATTCACGACAGACTTTTGATAGCTACAAACACCCTTGATGAAAATGTAGAAACTGCTCTAGACATGTTTACCAAGTGTTTGAAAGATGCAAGCGAATGCATGTCTAGAAGGATTTCATTGAACAGTACAAAGAAATCTGAATGGTTTGATAATGATTGTGGACTTGCGAAAAAAGAAAGCAGAAAGATGCTAAACTGTTTTCGCTTCACCAGAAAGGAAGAAGATCGGATTATTTATGTCGAGAAAAGAAAACAGTACAAAAAGCTATTAAAATCTAAAAAGCAAGATTATAGAAAGCAAAAGGCTGAATCATTAGCTAAGAGTGTTAACAGTTCATCACAGTTCTGGAAAGAGGTTAGAAAAATGGGGGTGTGGAATAGGGAAAAGATTATAATAATATAAGTACTGAGACGTGGTTTAATCACTTTAAAGATGTTTTTAAAAAACATGAAGAAAGTGATCATCCCTGTGATATTTCAGCGGATCTAATGGAAGATGCCGATCACACATTAAATAAAGATATATCAGGGGATGAAGTAAAAGAAGCAATTCGAAAACTAAAACTGAGAAAAGCAAGTGGTATAGATGACATATCAGCTGAGATGTTTTAAAAACTGGTGACCAAATTGTAATAACGTTTTTGGTCAGATTATTTAATATCATCTTTTCATCTGGTATTTATCCCAAAGAGTGGTCCAAGGCCATAATTATACCAATACACAAAAAAGGAGACCACGATAACGTTGACAATTACAGGGGAGTTTCCCTCTTAAGCATTTATATCTAAGTGTTACACATCTATCTTAAATTCAAGACTTTATAAATGGCTGGAAAGTAATAATATGATTTCAGAAAGTCAGGCAGGATTCCGGAGAGGATACTCAACGGTGGATCAGATATTCAACCTATATGCAGCTGTTCAGAAATGCATGCAAAAAAGGGGGAGAAAATTATATGTTGCTTTTGTTGACTTTAGGAAAGCATTCGATTCTGTTCGCCATGATAAGCTTCTTGAATGTATGAAAAAACAAGGTGTGAAAGGAAAATTTATGGTATGCTTGAAATCAATGTATTGTGCATTATTGTCATGTGTGCGTACAAACAATGAGTTTACAGAATTTTTTGAATGTCCACTTGGTGTAAGGCAAGGATGCGTCCTGAGCCCTACATTATTCTCTATTTTTATAAATCAGCTGGCTGACCACATGGATGCTGAAGGTAAGCATGGTGTACAAATGCTTCCAGGTGGCATTGAGTTGTTTATCTACTTTTTGCCGATGATGTGGCTTTGTTATCAACAACTCCAGGTGGCCTTCAAATCAACTAAATGATTTACATAGATGCTGTAAGGAAATGAAATTAAATGTTAATACTGAAAAAACAAAAGTCATGGATTTTAGAAAAGGGGGTTACTTAGGGCAACATGAGCAATGGATTTTTGACAGTAAAAAACTAGATGTTGTAAATAATTACTGTTATTTAGGGTTTAATTTTACGACAATGATCAGCATGAAGAAAGGAACTGAACATCTAGCAACTAAGGGCAAGAAGGCAGCTGTGCAACTGAATAAAGCCTTCCAAAAATATAAGGAAATGACCGCTATTACATTATTTAAAATATTTGACGCTAAAATACAATCTGTTTTACTCTATGCATCCGAAATTTGGGGTTTGACCAAGCTAGATCATTTAGAAAAAGTACATATGCTAGTCTGTAAAAGATTCCTGGGTGTTCCAGTAAAAACTCCAAATAAGATGATTTATGGTGATTTGGGGAGATATCCTCTATATGTCAATTCTTGTGTTTCTGCATTGCGATATTGGTTTAGGCTGTTACAAATGGAAACTAAAAGACTACCCTACAAGGCTTATCAGATGTTGCTTAACCTAGATAGAACTGGGAAGAACTGCTGGGTAACAAAAGTAAGAGAAATTTTATGTCAGACAGGTTTCCAGTTTGTCTGGATGCAGCAAGGCGTGGGGGATGTTAAAGCTTTCTTACGTCTATTTAAGCAGAGACTTGTTGATACCTTTATACAAGAGTGGTTTTCCACAATTGAAGATCGCAATAGATATAATGACTATAGATCATTTAAAACAATTTTTGAAAGAGAAAAATACATTAATAATATTGATACCTACTGCTTTAGGGTTGCTGTGTCTCAAGTAAGATTTAATGTCCTGCCACTAAATGCAAATGTGCATCGTTACAGCGATTCTCTGCAAAACAAAAACTGTCCTTTTTGCATGTCAGTTACCGAAAACGAACAGCATTTTCTCTTTGATTGTCCATGTATTCGGATCTTAGAATTAAATTCTTGGGTAATTTAACTAAAGTTCCATCCATATGTTGCTGCAAGTGTCAAATATTCACAAGATGCACAGTGTCTCCCGATATGTCTTCCACTCAGTTAACAGAAGAAAGAGATGTATTATATAATTTAACATATGTTATTGAGGTTGTTTTGTGAGCTTGGCTGATTGATTATTATTTTTTCCTTTTGATAGTGCACTCGAGATGTCTCGAATTTACATCCTGGGTCAAGCACAGGTTTATATTGCACGATGTTAGTTTCTTTTCAATGTAATTTTGGTTTCAATATTCCATGCCAATTTTTCTGTTTCTAAGTTTGGGTCGTTTTATGTTTGAAATTTAGCAACATGTTCCTGTAGTACTATAACCATTTCCCAGCTGGTTATATTGTAGACTAGGGCCGAAGTACCATTAAATCGCTTCAAAGTTCTCTCTCTGAGGGATGATGCAGAGATTGCAGGGTGGTCTGACGATGATACGGATATTGATGATGATGTCAATAATGTTGATGATGATTAGGTAGATGTTGAATATAGTGATGATGATATGGATGTTGAAGATGGTGAAGTAGAGGTTAAGGGCTATGATGGTGACAATTATGTAAGTATTGATGGGCTTGATGTTGATGTAGTTGATTAAAAGGGTGACGATGTTACAGATGGGGAAGACGAGAATCTATTTTGTGTGTGGTGTGTGTGTGTGTGTGTTGTGTGTGGGGTGTGTGTGTGTGTGTGTGTGTGTGTGTGTGTGTGTGTGTTGTGTATGCGCGCGCGCGCGCGCGCGTGTGTGAAAAAATGAAAATGAAAAAGATTTTGTTCTTTTTATTATTTTTGTTGTTGTTGAAAGGACGATGATGATGTAGATGTTTAGGAGGATGATGGCGATGATTATGGAAATGTTGAAGGTGATGTTGATGTAGATGCTGAGGGTGACGATGGTGGTGATGGGAATGATGGCGTGGATGATGAAGGTGATAGTGGTGGCGGTAACTATGATGGAGATGTCAAAGATGTCAAAGATGAAGATGATGACAATGATGTATATATTGAAGATAACGATGGAAACGATGATGAAGATGATGATCATGACCATGATACAGAGATTGAAGATGATAATCGTGGCGAAAATGACTATACAGTTGTAGAAGATGGTGATAGCGTAGATGATGAAGATGATGATGTTGATAATGATGATGTAGAAGATGAAAGTAATGATGGTTATGTTGATATACTGGCTGCAGCTGATGCTATAGGTAATGAAGATGCTGATGGTGATGATTATGTAAATGCTGAAGATGATGATGGGGATGGTGATGACTAGAAGATATTGGGAGTAATCCTGTATGCTTGTAGAATGGAAAATGGGAAATGGATATAAACGTTTTCTGCTATGTCTTCCTCCCCCCTTCCCCAAACATGTTTTGTATAGTGGCCCAAGGCCGAAGTACAATAAAACCTTTTCAGTGTTCAGTGTTCAGTGTTCTCTCTCTGTCTCTCTGTCTCTGTGTGCATGTGGATCCGTGCATGAGTCCTACGTATATGGTGGTGGTGGTGGTGGTGGTGGTGGTGGTGGTGTGTGTGTTTATGTGTGTGCGTGTGTGCACGCGCCCATGCGTGCGTGCATGCAAGCGTACGTTTGTGCATGCGTGCGTATGTGTGTGTGTTCGCGCGCGCGCATGCATTCGTGCGTGTCTGTATATGTGTATATGAGTTCCAGGCACACACACACACACACACACACACACACACACACACACAAGCAGACAGACTAACATTATTCTGTCCCTAACTGTGTGAAGTAAACACAGTGTCTGACAGACGGGATGACGTGACGGCCACATAGCATGAATCCATCTTCCATTTCAGCTTGTGGCTTGCAGGCAACGCTCTTCATCTGCTGACAGTGTGTGTTTCCTCCTAACTCTGTCCTCCCTCCTCCTCACCTGTCTGTCTGTCTGAATGTCTGTGTTTACGAGTTCGTTTATTTTTTGTGTTAAAAAAAGTGTTTGTTTTTGTGGGGTTTTGTCGCTCCTCCGCTAGGACTGGTTTTGTTTGTTTTGTTGTTTGGTTTGTTTGTTTGTTGTTGTTGTTTTTGGAGGTGCCCACCAGAAGATTAAGGTAGCAGCATTCCGACTTTGGGGATTAAAACTTTAAAATCTTCTTCTTCAACTGCTGCTGAGTTCTGTGATCTCCTGTAGCCCTCCCAGACCACTGACCTCAGTGATGTTGGCAATGTAGGATGTTGGTGGTCTGCCTTGGAGAGCTGTCGTCATCGGGGACTGGATGAACAAAAGCACACAAGTGCTTATTCCATTATCCTCAATATAAAAGAATAAAATTAAATTAAAATTAAAGATTTGTTTGTGTTTCTGTTTGCATGACCAACATGGTGCCCGCATTTATCCATTTCAGCCACCATTGTCTTTGCACTGAGAGTTCATGGGGATCATAAAGATGGTATAAAAATGGTATCAGTTCACTACACGTATTTCATTTCTGATTTGGTTGTATTTTGTTTTTAACTTACTCTACATTGTTTTTATTTTACATATTCTTAAAAGGTTCCTATTTCATTATTCATCTTTTTAGTTAATGTTGATTTTTCGCTGTTCCTATGCAAGTGCATGAGGATTAATGTTCGACATAACTTCGGTTTCTGTAGTGGTTGGTCATTTTACGGACTTAACAGGAGACGGGAGAGCTCAGTGGTCAGAGCACTCGTTCTCCACAAGCTAAGGTTAAGCAGCGTTACCTCTTGAATGGGTAACCGTTCGTGCGCCTTGGCTTCAGTACAGTCCCTTAGGGAACCCAGCTGTCAATGGGTACCTGCCCTCTTTAGGGTCAGGGAAGGTAGAGCAGCGAGGGAGAAGAGTATGGCGCCGCCCTCAAGATGCTGGCCCCTAGAGAAGCTGGGGTCTCTGGCACCTCACTCCCCAACGATCGCATAGCTTATGAAAACAGCTTCACCTGTAACAGTGGTGAAAACAGATCAGGCTGAGAGAGTTGTTGCAGGTAGTGCGCGATCGTTTAAAGTAACATGACCTTACCTTCCACAACATTCATTTTGTGCCAGAAAGTCGTCCGCTCTTTGCTTTGTCTCTTTGCTTTTAGACATATCCCTTTGTGTCTGCTGCCCTGTCTCTGTTTTTCCTGTCTGTCCGTCTCCCCCCCCCCCCCCCCCCCCCACCTTCTCCCCCCCCCTTTTTTTGTCCTTTAATCACGTTGAATCTTATTATTGTAGTCCTAACAGGGCAAGGGGAGAAAAAAAAAAAGTGTGTGCCAGCCCTTGGAAATAAAATTATCATTTCCCAAACGCACACGCGGCGTGCACAGAATACACACAGTGCCGTGCAAAGTGCGCGGGCGCGCGCCCCACCCCCACACACACAACACAAAAACAAAAAACACACCAAAAACCACACACACGCGTAAATCCAAGCTTTTCTACTTCGCCACAACTTTTTCATCACTCCTATGCTGCCAGAACAGCACATGCACGACACACCGCCACTTCCGTGTCGGGAGACGCAAAAAAAAAAAAAAAAATTTAAGGTTATTGCATGTAAAAATTTTTATAGGGGGTGCAAAAACCCCCACGTTTATACATGTTGGTCGCGCGGGAAAGAGTCTGTTTGTCGCCCCTAGTTTTGCAATGGCCCCGCAAAACCGTATTTGAGGGGCGGAGTGTTTAATTTAAAACACAGGATGGGACTGTAAGTTGGTTGCTCCTGCACAGGGGAGCGTTAAAACGCCGAGCTTTAATTTGGAAGTGGTCGTTGCGTCAAAGCCCATGTTGCCCGCAGCCCCGCATTGAAGAACTCGAGAGATTTTTTTAGGATTTTGAAAAGAGAGACAAGTCGGGGAAAGAGATACGTTTGGGTTTGTAATGGGTGAATTCCTTGCCCAACGAAAAAATGGAGTCATAGTTTTGTGCTTTCCCCCCCGGGGCATTGTTTTTTCCGGGGTTTGAAAAAATTCATTTGTGTTGGGGTATTGTGGTGATAATTTTTGAAACAAACTGTGTTATTTTTTGAGGGGGGGGG
>CM054148.1:16140594-16178279 GCA_028751875.1 Rapana venosa | reverse complement strand
AAAAAATTTTCCCCCATTTAAAACCCAACCCCCATTTTAAACCGGCAACACAACCAACCATCAAACCCCAACACCAACAAACACAACACAACCCTCACAACACAGCCCAACACAACACAACCCAGCCCAACCAACACAACCCAACACAACCCAACACACGCAGCCAAACCCAAAACCCCATCAAAACACAACCCAAACACAGCAAAACACAACCAGCCCAACAACAACAAAAACCCAAAAACAACCCAGCCCAACCCAACACAACCCAACAAAACCCCAAACACAACCCAACAACACCAACACAACACAACCCAACACAACCCATCACAACACACCCAACACAACACAACCCAACACAACCCAACCAACCCAACACAACCCAACACAACCCAACACAACACAACCCAGCCCAACCCAACAAAACCCCAAACCCAACCCAACCCAAACCCAACCCAACACAACCCAACCCAACACAACCCAACACAACCCAACCCAACACAACCCAACACAACGCAGCACAATACAAAGCACCAGCCTGTAAACATACCCATGCTAGGATTCTCAGACAAAAACCGACAGCTTGTTACCTAGTCGATTCCCTCTGGCCTGTGACTGTGACTGTGTCTGCTGCATTAAGGTCAGAAAGAAACATGGGATTGTCTGTGGGGAAGGGGGAAGTGAGGATTGATAGGGACGTTAAGGGCACGTTCAGCTGCGTGTATTCTCTCTTCTTCTTTGTGTGTGTGTGTGTGTGTGAGTGTGTTTTGTGTGTGTGTGTGTTTTGTGTGTGTGTTGTGTGTGTGTGTTTGTGTGTGTGCGCGCGTGCGCGTCTGTCTGTCTGTCTGTCTGCTCTCTGTCTGTCTGTCTGTCTGTCTGTCTGTCTCTCTCTCTCTCTCTCTCTCTCTCTCTCTCTCTCTCTCTCTCTCTCTCTCTCTCTCTCTCTCTCTCTCTTCATAAGCAGAATTGTATGCTGCTACCGATAACAGAATGGTTAGTGTTCTGTCTTGTACACCATCTTTTTAGGTCATGTTTTGTTATCTTTTGTTTTTCTTCCTTCTAATATCCCCGTAGTCGGAGAGCGGCTACCTAAACGATGGGCAAAAACGGTCACATCCGCAAAACTGTCACCATGGGTGAACCTCAGAGCTCTAACCAAGAAACGAAAAGAAGATGTGTTCTAATACTCTTCGATATTCGATACTTTTAAGTTTATAAAATTGTATATATATATATATATATATATAATATTTATATATATTTTATATATATATATATATATATATATAATGTATTATATATTATCCTTTTTATACTCTTCTATAACTTTCTATACATACATGCAAGAAGATCCACTATGCACGTTGAAGCTCCTTTGATGTATTTCCACACTCGCCCAGTAGCAGAAAGACAAAGAAATCAAGTGTGCACTCAGAATGTCCTGAGCATCATTGAGAGTTTTGATGAAATCCAACCAGTTTTTCCCCAGCTCCTAGTGAGTAATATAACAGGACACTCAAAAAACTGATGTCCGATAGAAATTACAGGCTATACAATTGATTTATCATATTTAATAATGTGATGTCGGATAGAAATTATATACTATAGAATTATTTACTGTATCATATTGTGTTTTTGGACGCTAAAACAAATCAGATGGATCGAAATGAGATTGTTGCTTTATTATATACATAGCTTTTGCAGAAGTGTTGTTTTCCACGAATTGAATCAGCCTGTAGATTAGAGATAGTAATGTTCCGATGACACGAAAGAATGACGTTTCATGAATATTTTAAGAACGAAGTTTTTGTCTAATACTGACCTGGGAGATCGTGAAAAAACCCTACCGCAATTCACCAGACGCGCCGAGATTCGAACCCACGACTTCATGGGCCAGGGGTTGAATCGAACGTCTTTACCACTCGCTAAGTCCCCCCTTTTTTTTTTTTGATTTTTTTTTTTTTTTATAACAGGAAATTTTTCAAAAAAAAGGAATTTTTCCTTTTTGGAAAATTTTTTTAAGGGTTTTTTTATACTTTTGTTTTTCTTTTTAAAATGTAAGTGGGAAGGGGGGTTAAAAACACCAAAAATTAATTTAAAACTGTACCATGGGTTTTTTGGACCTCTAAAAAACAAAAAAAATTGTTTCAAATTTTTGAATTTTTTTTAAATATATAAATACTTTTAAATTTTTTTAAAATTTAATAATTTAATTAAATAAAAAAAGTTAATTTAATAAAGAAATCTTTCAATAATTTATTAAAGAAGAAGATGGGGGGGGGGGGGGGGGGGAACCCCTTTAAAAAAACCCCTTTAGAATTTCCCCAAACCTCCCCGGTGAAAAAGAAAAAATACTTCATAAACCCGGGTTTAAAGAGAATTTTTGGGAAGGTAATCCAACCAATTTTTTTTTTTTTTCCCTGGGTTTAATTAAAGGGGAACCCGGGGGGGGGGGGGGGGGGTTGGGGGGGGGGGGGGGGGGGGGGGGGGGGGGTGGGGGGGGGGGGGGGGGGGGGGGGTTTTTTTTTGGGGGGGGGGGGGGGGGGGGTTGGGGGGGGGGGGGGGGGGGGGGGGGGGGGGGGGGGGGGGGGGGGGGGGGGGGGGGGGGGGGGGGGGGGGGGGGGGGGGGGGGGGGGGGGGGGGGGGGGGGGGGGGGAAAGGGGGGGGGGGGGGGGGGGGGGGGGGGGGGGAGGGGGGGGGGGGGGGGGGGGGGGGGGGGGGGGGGGGGGGGGGGGGGGGGGGGGGGGGGGGGGGGGGGGGGGGGAAGGGGGGGGGGGGGGGGGGGGGGTTTAAATTTGAAAAATTGTTTTGTCTCGAGAAAACCCCATAGTAAAACCGACTTTAAAACCAAAGGAAAAAAAAAAGAAAAAAACAACAAACAAAACTGAAAAGATTGGGGGAATCACATCCCCCAAAATTAAATGGATTGTTTTGACAACAAAAACCCAAAAAGGGCCCAAAAAGGGAATGAAGAGGGAAGGCCCCGGGGGCCCACACTTCATAAACACTGGGGGGAAGCGTATCTTTTCTGAAATGTTTTTAAAAACCAACAAAAACAAAAAAATTTGTGCGGGAGGCCTGTGTGTTTTTAAAATTTTCCATTTAACGCCCCTTTTTGTTGTCTATTAGACCAGAAGAAAAAAGGAGAAAAGAGAGAAGAGAGAGAGAGAGAGAAAAGAGAGAGGAAAAGAGAAGAGAGAAGAGAAAGTGCATGTGTAGGGCGGGAAATTGTCCTTACTGAAATGTTTGCATTCGTGGGGGGTTTTTGGTGCCGCGCCGCGGGATTTTGTGTGGGGTTGTGTGGGGCGCGCGCGGGGCGCCGCGTGTGTAATTTGGCCCCGTGGGGATTTTCACTTGTTATTTTTTGATGTGAGCTAGAGTTTTTTTTTTTTTAAAAAGAAAATCCATGTAAAAACCAAATATTTCCGAAAACAACAGAAAATTTTTTCAAATTCGTAAAAGCTTTTTCAATTTCCTCGTAACCGATGGGCCTTCCTTTAAACGTTGTCCTTTTTCACCAAAAGGGCATCAAGCTTGAAATTTTAAAACGATTTTTGAAAACAATAAAAGATGGCCCAAAAATGAAACAAAACCAGGAAAGTACTTGGCCCCGGCTAGTTTAAACAACGTGAGGTTTTCCCATCTAATCTCTTTTTTTCCCAAAGATGATTTTTTGTTTGGTTTTGTGGCCGCTTCTGGGGGAAAAACAGTTTTTCAAAAACTTTTGGGGGGGAAATTAACTGTTCGTTACCCGTCTTGGCGTGCCGTTTTTTCTTAAATTTATTCTTTTATTTCCGGGATAAGGGGAATAACACTCGTGCCCCTTTTATTTTAAAACCATTTCCCCGTGGGGTGTGGGGTGGGGGTTTTTTTGAAAATTTCCCTTTCATCCGTTCGAAACCCGCAAAAAATTTGGCCCCCCTTCTCTCCCATTTGCTTTGTGGGGTGTGAAAGGGTTGAATTTTATGCTGTAAAGTTTATTTTGGGGAATTTTTATACTGTGAAACAGTGGGGGGAAAAAGCGTTTGTATCCCCCTTGCCCCGTGGATTCTTGTTTTTGGGTTTGATGGGGGGTTTTTTTGTGTTTTTTTTTGTTGATTGTTGTGTTTGCCATATGTTAGCCTTGGGGTTGTCTTTTTAAAAACCTAGCGAAAAGGGAAAATTGGGAGACCCCTGCCCTTGTTTTCTTAAAATTAAAACGAGAAAAAAAAAAAAAAAATTTTAATGTTTGCCCCACCCAAAAAAAAAAAAAAAAAAAAGCTGTCATCAAACTTGAGGCCCCTTTGGGGCCAAACCTATCCACTCCCAAAACCTATTTTTGGCCAGGTTTTTATGGCCGTGGAGGACTAAAATAAAAGGAGTTTTTTTTTTTTCCTCACTACATTTTCCAGGTTCCCGGGGAAATTTTGCGTTTTTAAAAAACCGTGTTTTTTTCCCCGTAAATTTAAAAGCAGCCGAAAATCCGACCAAAGGGGAAATAAATCAAGGTTTTAAACAACCATGCCCCAAATCCCGCTGCTGTTTGGTTTTCGCTGTTTGTTGTTGAGAAATATCGGCCAATAATTTGATTTTTTTTTCTAGAAAAAAGAAACAGCGGGGTTTAACAAACAGAATTTTAGGGGGGGGAATTTTTTTTTTTTGTTTTGGGTTTTTGTTTTTTTTTGGGGGGGGGGGGTTTCGGGAGGGGGGGGTGGGGGTTTGGAATTTAAGCGGGGTTTAAAAACACTGGACATTTTTGCCCTTTTTAAAGGTTTTTTTCCCCCGGCCCCCCCCCTAAAATCCCAAGCGGGTTAAAAAGTCCCAGGAGGGAACAAAAGGGTTTTTATGTTTTTTTTCAGCCGAGTTTTCAGCGGTGCTTGTAGCCTCCCGACACATGTGCAAAATACTCCCCAAAAGGACCAGAAATTTCCCTTTGTTTTCTTTTCCTGTTTTTTTAGTCCCCCTCTACCTTTGGGCCCTTTTGTAAGATTCTAGCCTAAACTTTTTTTGAAGTGAAGAAGAAACACAAAAGCTCCCCTCTCTTTTCCCTCGTTAACTTTTTGCCCGGGAATCTTTTTTTTTAAAAAAAGATTTAGCGCGTCTTTTAAATTTGCCCACTTTGGGAATTTCCCGGGGAAATTAATCAATGGGGGGAGACAGAAGTGAAAGTGCGGGAAGAAAGCCTTTAGTTGCAAAAGCAACACATTTGGGTGGAAAAGGGGGGGTTGACTGTCCCCCTTTTCCCCCAAACCTGGGAAATTGGATTTGGGGAAATTTGGAGAAAAAAGGTCAATTTTTCCCTTAAACCTACCCCTCCATTCTTCCACCTGATTTTAAAAACACGTGTGTGGTGTGGTGTGTGTGGTGGGGTGGGTGGTGTGTTTGGTGGGGTTGTGGTTTTTGTGTGTTTTTAAAAGTTGTGTGTGTGTTTTTAAAAGTGTGTGTGTTAAAAGGTGTGTGTGTTTGGTGGCTTTGGGGGGGAAAAAGTTTGGCAGGGTAAAGTTGTGTGTGGGTTTTGGTGTGTGGTGTGTGGTTTTGTGTGGTGTGTGTGTTGGGGGTTTTTAAAAAGGGTATGTTTAAAGTGTGTGTGGGGGTGGGGGGTGTGGGGTGCGGGGTTGGGGTTTTAAAATTAGTGTGTGTGGTAAATGTGGGGTTTTAAAGTCCAAGAAAAAAGGGCCCAAAAATAAACTTTTAACTTCCACAGGGCCCCCTTATACAGCCAAGGGGTTAAACCCCGCATTTAACCATCAACCCCTCCATTTTTAAAAAAAACAAACCCCCAGGGGAACAAAAAAAGGGGGGAAAACACCCAAAAAACCCAGTAGAAAAAGAAAAAAAGAAAACCCAAAAGATGAAAAAAAACAACAGCAATTAACCCTTGGTATACACTAAAAATTTTTGCCCAAACTCTCAAAAAATTTCAGGCCCCCCCCCCCCCCCCCCCGGTCCTTTTTCCCAAACACAAACATGAAACAAAAATTTTTCAAAACTTTGGTTTAAATATCTAAGAAACTAAGCACTCTTTTCCTATTAAAAAGACAAATTTTTGACATAAAATAAACACACACACACATACAACACACAAAAAACCAAAAACGTTTTTATATCAAGAAACTAAGCACTCCTTTTTCCCTTTTACAATGAAAAATTTTGACAAATTATATCACACACACACACATAAAATCCACACTATTCATACTTTTTTATAACTAGAAAAAACCCAACCCAATCTTTTTTCCATTAAAAATAAACAAATTTTGCCCTATAAAATCACACACACCCCAACATACATACAAAACATATTCATACGTTTTAAAATCTAGAAAAAACTAAGCACCTTTTCCCCTTTTAACAATGACCAAAAAATTTGACTATAATATCACACAAAAACACATCATACACACATAGTCATACGTGTTTTAAAATATCTAGAGAAACTAAGCACTCGTTTCCTATTACAATGGACAAAAAAATTAACTATAATATCACACACACACACAAAACAAACACAAAAAACAAAACCTTGTATAAACCCTAGAAAAAACAAAACCCTTTCCTTTTTAAAATTAAAAAATATTACTAAAAAAATCAAAAACACACAAAAGCACGCACGCACCACCACCACACTTACACACAAACTTACACACACCCAAACCCCCCCAAACCCATACACCCCTTACCCCCACACCCCCACACACACCCCACACCCCCTTACACACACATTTTACCCCCACACACACACACACCCCAAAACAGCACGCACGCACGCACGCACCACACACACACACACACTTTTTTTATGTCCATACCCCGGGCCCAAGCGGAGGGGGGAAAAGGAAAGGCCCCTTTAAAACGACTGCCCTTTTTTGGTTTGCAGTGACTGAATTTTTCATGGGACCCCGGCACCGCGGAAAACCCCCTTCCCCCCTTTTTTGATTCTTTGACTGCTTGAAGTGGGTGTCGGGGTTTGGGTTTCTGTCTCCCCCCCCTCTCTGTCCCCTCTCTCCTTTGCTCCCCCTCGGGCCCTGTTTTGTCTCCCCCCTCCCCCTTTGTCTGTCTGCCCTCCCCTGTCTGTCTGGCGGGGCCCCTCTCTCTCTCTCTGTTTTCTCTCTCGGGCCCCTTTTCTCCCTCTCTGCCCCTGCCCCTGTCTGTCCCCTGTCCCTCTCCCCTGTCTTCTGCCCTCTCCCTGTCTGCCCTCTCTTTCTGTCCTCTTTTCTCTCTTTGCCCCCTCTCTTTTCGGTCTCTGCCCTCTCTGTCTGTCCTTTTCCCCCTCTCTCTGTCCCCCCCCCCGGGGGGGGGGTGATTTAAACAGTCGAAAGTGGGGGAAACCGTGTTTTTGGGATTTTGCCCTTCAAAAATTTTTAAAAAGTAAACGGGTTTTTTCTTAAACCTTTTAAAAAGTGGAAATTTTTTCTGCAGAAATGCTTTTGGATGGGGGGGGGTTTACAAAAGGGGGATTTAAAAAATTACGGGAAAAGGGGGTCATGACTAAAACATTTTTAACATTTATTTTTTTAAAAAATACGCAAGAAACAATTTTTTTAACATACAAAGACCCACAAAAAAAAACCCAATGCAGCAAAAAGTGTGAGTTGATGCACGTCCCAATCTTTTTCAAAAACTGTTTCCACATTTCTGTGGGCATGCTTTTAAACGGGAAAAGTAAGCCCCTGAATGAAATTCACAAGGGGAAAAAGTGGCTTAAACCCCCCCTATTTTCCATCTTCGGTGAAAACCTTTACGCCCCCTTTTTTTAAAAAAATTTAAAATGAACAAAAGGCCCCTGCAAAAGGAAAGCCTAAAAATTTTCTCCCCAAGAGCTTCCTCCTCCCCCGGGCCAAACGCATTCCAAAAAAGGACTGGTTTTTTAAAATGAAAAACCCACCCGGGGAAATTTTCCTACAGATGATTTAGTTTAAAATAGTATTGAAGAAAATTTTTCACTTTTTAGATGCCAAAATTTCATTGTTTTAAAGGGAAAAAATACATAAACTAAAGAAAGTGTCCATGTGCAAAAAAGTTTAAATTTAAAATAACTGCAAAAGACAGCCCCAGTTGAATATTTGACCGTTTTGGAAACGAAAAAAGAAAACGGAATCCACAAGAAAAGGGCACAAAGAAGTGAAATTTGGTCAATTTTATAAACCGGGAAGAACAGGAAAAAGGAAAATGACCAATGATTTCCCCAAAGTGAAAATTTGGACATTTTAAAACGCCCAGGGACCTCACCCCACGGGCGCCCAGGAAACATCTCCAGAGCCTACCGTGTGGGAAAGGCCACCCCCAAATGGAAAAAATTGAACCACGCCCCATAATCGGCACTTTTCCCCGCTGGGGGGGACAAATGCGGGTTTTGGGCTGACAGGGAGCTTAGGGACAACCCCCCGGGGGAAGAGGGGCCCAACCCGGGGGTACCTCTGATCCCACTCCCCACCAAAGAAAAAATTGTGGTTTTCCCCCATGGGGCCCAAAGGGCCCAAAATTTGGGGCCCCAAACTTCCACCATGGAAAGCTACACGAAAAAAGACAAGAAAACCCCCCTCCAGGGAAAGGCAGTTCAATCATGCACCTACTCTAAAAGAAAAAAAAATGGCCACCAGTCCAAAAAACCCCAAGCAGGGGGGGAAAGGGAAAAACAGCAAAAACCCAGGTATTTCAACCCCGGGGGAAATCCCGGGGAGAAGGGGGGAATTCAGCAAAACCGGGAAACCCCGCCCACATCCCGCGGACTCAATAAAATCACCCACGGGGAAAAACTTTTTTTGGTCAACCGAAAGACCTGGCCTGGGGACATCTGGCCCTTCCCTTCTTGGCCCCAAGTCACGCCCAACAGAAGCCCGGGACAGAAAACAAAAATTTTGCCATTGAAAAAGCACAAACAAAGCCAAAAGGGAGGAAAGCCCAAAATTGCAGAACAGGGCCCCTTAAACGAAAAATGGCCCTGCCCCGGGGCTACACCAATTTTTGGGTTTCCGGGGTTTACCCCTTCCTACATGAATTTAAAAAGGCAAAAGGCACCCCGGGGCCAGATAGAAGTTTTTGTTTTTTTCAAAAAACCCGGGAAACAACAGAAAAACCCCGCCCCTTTCAAGCCACAGCAGAAAACCAAAAAACTGTAGGGGCCCTTTCAGCAGGCACCACAAAACCCAGGGGTTGCAGCATAATTTCCCCAGCTAGAACGTTTTTTCCTACTGGTGAGGAGGGACAAGCTGAACCCCGGGGGAAGATGACCGGGTAAACTGAGACAGACAACCTTATGCCACTCGGGTTGAGATGACAAAAAAATGAAGATTTGGATAAAGGTTTCTGAATTTTGGGAAGACAATAAATCTGACAGGGGTAAAAGACATCAGTCCTTTACATGCCCTGACAAACAAATAAATGATGAAATAAATTCGGACCCCTTGGGACTGCTATGGTAAGACTTTTAATGTTTGAAAAAAAGGATAACAAAAAAAACAGCCCAATGCAATGAAAAAACTGAGCCCCCAACCAGTGAGAAAAGAAAAAGAGACTGAAATAAACCCAAACCCGGGACAAAAAAAACCTCCCCAAAAACAGGGGAAAAACTTTTGTTTATTTTTCAAAAAACCCAGAAAAAAAACCTTTCCATAATGTAAACACGACACACAAAAGGCCTAGAGCCCGGGAAACCCCAAGACAGTTGGTCAAACGGGTTTAAGCCGGGCCAAAAAGTCCATACCCGGCCCCTCAAACCTAGGCGGGGATACCTCCCCCCACAGTGGGAAGGTCCAGAAAAAAAAGTTTGTAATTTTTGCTGAAAAAGGTCGAGTACCCAGAGCAGCAAATTTGACCCTTTTCCCAAAGGGGTTTTACCTTCTGTACAGGGGAAAGTGGGAAAAAGGGCCCCTATTTCCTCCACCTAAGGCAAAACCCCAAAAGAGGCCCAAAGGGGGGCTTCGGGAACCCCAAAAGGGAAAAGGGTTTGGGCCCCCGGGCCCCACAATTTAAAAAATGCCAAAAAGGTAACCTTCTAAAAGGGGGGAAATAAGAACATAGCCCCAGAATCACTGCAACACAGGCAAAATTCCCGAAGTTTGAAATAAAAGCCTTTTAAATTTTTCAAAATTAAAATGTGCAGGCCCTCTTCCCAAAAAACTTGATGATATGTTTTTCAAAGTTTTCTTTTGGTTTGATGTTATTTTGTTTAACAAAAACCTTTTTTTCCAACTGTTTTTTGTTTTCCTTGAAATTTTTCATGATTACTTTTTAATTCCCACTTCAAAACCCGGGAAAAAAAAAAACACAGCGGGGAATACTCGGGGGGGATAATTTTTATGATAAGGAAACCCAACGGCATCCTATTTTGAACAAATTTTTGCCCCGAAACTGAAATCCCTATAACTAAAAAGATGCAAAAAGAATTTTTTTGGCACAGACAAGGACATTATATTATAGGCCATACATTTCCCTCCATACGACTCACCTTTTTGGAGAACTAAACAATTGGGTTTTGGGAAAGGGAAAATCTAGACTAAAGTATTCTTACCTTCCCAAAATACTTAGGGGGGATTTTTAAACCCTTTTCCTAACCCGGGGAAATTTTAATGCAACGAAAAAGCAAAATGAAAATTATTGTACAACCAATGAAAAAAGAAAGAAAAATTTGGGGAAACCCCACAATGGGCCTTACCTAATTTTAAAATAAACCCAAAAAAACCATGAAATTTTCACACAAACCCTTTTTTGGGAACCAATTCTTTGGAAATTTCAACATGTTTGAATTTTTGGGCTCTTTAAAAGGACCTTTGGGGAACTCAAATTTTTATGAAAGTTTTCACATTCTAACCCCCTTTTTTGGGTTTAAAACACTTTTGGACCTTTTTTTCATAATTCCCTTTGATTTATTCATGTCCCGTTAAAGTACCCCTTTAAAAAGGCGAAGCTTAACAAAAACCCGAAACCCCTTTAAACCCGTTTTGCATGGGAAAAAAGGGTTTAAAAACTTAAATTTTAAAACCACAGGAACTTTCCCGAAAAGAAAGGGGGAAACTTAAAAAAAAAAATTAGTTTTGGAAAACCCAAAAAAAAGAAGAAAAAAATTTTCTAAAAGCCCTAAAAACAGGGAAAAATTCCCCCACAGACTTTTTGGGTAGCCACCAAAAACCCGGAAAGGAAAAGGGAGAAACTGTCCTAAACAATTTTACCAAAAAAATTTTAAAGATACAAGGGGAAAGAGCATGTCTAGGGAAAGGGTTTTTTGAACCCTACAAAAAAACGAATGGGTTTGAAAAATGAAAGGGACTTGCGAAAAAAAAAAAGGGAGAAAGAAGCTAAACAGTTTTTGCTCACCCAAAAGGAAGAAGATCGGATTATTTTTTGTCAGAAAAAAAAACAGTAAAAAAAAGCTATTAAAAACTAAAAAGCCAAGATTATAGAAAACAAAGGCTGGAATCAAAAAGCAAAAAAGTTTTTAAAAGACATCAAAAGTTCGGGAAAAAAGGGTTTGAAAAATTGGGGGTGGGAAAGGGAAAAAAATATATAAAAAATATAAGTACTGAGACGTGGTTTTTAAACACTTTAAAAGTGTTTTTAAAAAACAAGAGAAAAATTTTCATCCCGGATAATTTTTCCCCGGAAACAATGGAAGAGCCCATCACACATTAAAAAAAAGATATTCAGTGGGTGAAGTAAAAGAAGCAAATTTGAAAAAAAAAACCCGAGAAAAAACAAATGGGGAAAAAAAGACATATCCGCTGAGATTTAAAAACTGGGCCCAAAATTGGTTTAAAAAACGTTTTTGGGCAGATTTTTTTAATAAACATCTTTTCATCTGGGATTTATCCCAAAGAATTTTTCCAAGGGCCCTAATTAAACCAATACAAAAAAAAAAAGGAGACCACGTAAAGTTGAACCCCTTTTCAGGGGGGTTTCCCCCCCTTTTAAAACCCTTATCTAAGTTTTACACATCTAACTTAAAAAATTCCCAAAACTTTAATTTAAAGGGTGGAAAAATTTAATATGATTTTCAAAAAATCCGGCCAAAGGAAATTTTCCGGGGAGGGTCCAACCCGGGGGATCAATAATTTTCCCCAAACCCATATGCAGCGTTCAGAAATGGGATGGGAAAAAAGGGGGGGAAAATTTTATGTTTTCTTTTTGTTACTTTTAAAAAGCCCTTCGAATTTTGTTCGCCCAAAGAAAGCCTTTTTTGAAATTAAGGAAAAAAAAAAGGTGTGGGAAAGGAAAAAAAATTTTTGGTATTCGAAAAACCAAAAATTTTTTTGCATTATTGGGCATGTGTGCGTACAAACAATGAGTTTTCCGAATTTTTTGAATGCCCCTATTGGGGAAAAGGGAAGGATGCGCCTGACCCCCCATTATTCCTTTTTTTTATAAAAACACGGCGAAACCCAGGAACTGAAAGGGAAAACCCTGGGAAAAAAAGCCTTTTCCCGGGGGCATTGAGAATTTGTTTTTCCCCACTTTTTCCGAGATGTGGCTTTGTTTTCAACAAATCCCCGGGGCCTTCCCCAAAAACCTAAAAGTATTACATAGATCGTTAAAAGGAAATGAAATTAAAATGGTTTTAAAACGAAAAAAAAAAAAGCATGGATTTTTTGAAAAGGGGTTTCTTTGGGGGAACCCCTGAGAAAATTTAAAAATTTACAAAAAAAACCAAAGTTTGGGAAATAATTTTCTGGGTTAAATTTTGGGGTTTTAATTTTTCGACCCGATCAGCAAAGAAGAAAAGGGAAAAGAACATCTACAACTAAGGGGAAGAAGGGGAGCTTTCAACTGAATAAAGCCTTCCCAAAAAAAAAGGAAATACCGCTATTCCCTTTTTAAAAAATTTTTTGCAAAAAACCAAACTGTTTTTACTCTTTTCAAACCGAAAATTTTGGGGGTTTTTTAAACCCAAACAAGATCATTTAGAAAAAAATACAAAAGCAATCTGGTTTAAAAAATTCCCCGGGTGTTTTCCCGTTAAAAAATCCAAATAAATATTTAAAGGGAAATTTTGGGGGGGTAACCTCTATATTTCAATTCTTGTGTTTCCCGAATTTTCGAAAATTGGGGTTTTGGGTTTTTAAAATTGGGAAAAAAAAAACCCTACAAGGCCCTTATCAAATGTTTCTAACCCCAGATAGAAAATGGGAAGAACTGCTGGGTTTAAAAAAAAGTAAGAGGGAAATTTTTTAATTTTCAGAACCGGTTTCCAATTTTTTCCGGATTCGCAAAGGGGGGGGGATGTTAAAGCTTTCTTAAAGCTATTTTAAGCAGAGACCTTTTTATACCCTTTTTACAAGAGTGGGGTTTTTTCCCCAATTGAAAATCGCCAAAAAAAATATAATGAACCCCATAGATCATTTAAAAAAAAATTTTTGAAAGAGAAAAATCCTTTAAAAAATATTGAAACCTACTGCTTTAGGGTTCTTTTGTCCCAAATAAAAATTTAATGGGCCTGCCCCCTAAAAGCAAAAGTGAAAAATTACAAAACGAATTTTTCTGCCCAAAACAAAAACTTTTCCTTTTTTTGCAAAGTCCCGTTAACCCCAAAACGAACAGCATTTTCCCCCTTTGATTGCCCATGAAACGGATCTTAGAATTTTAAAATTTTTGGGTAAAATTTTAAATAAAGTTTTTTTTTTCCCTCCAATGTTTGGGTGCAAGTGTCAAAAATCACAAGAAGCCCCGGCCCCATATGCCCTTCCACTCAGTTAACAAAAGAAAGAGATGTTTTTATATAATTTAACATATGTTATTGAGGTTGTTTTGTGAGCTTGGCTGATTGATTATTATTTTTTCCTTTTGATAGTGCACTCGAGATGTCTCGAATTTACATCCGGGGGTCAAGCACAGGTTTTATATTGCACGATGTTATTTCTTTTCAATGTAATTTTGGTTTCAATATTCCATGCCAATTTTTCTGTTTCTAAGTTTGGGTCGTTTTGTTTGAAATTTAGCAACATGTTCCTGTAGTACTATCCCCCTTTCCCAGCTGGTTATATTGTAGACAGGGCCAAAAGTACCATTAAATCGCTTCAAAGTTCTCTCTCTGAGGGATGATGCAGAGATTGCAGGGTGGTCTGACGAGTACGGATATTATGATATGTCAAAAATGTTGATGATGATTAGGTAGATTTGAATATAGTGAAAGATGATATGGATGTTGAAGATGGTGAAGTAGAGGTTAAGGGCTATGATGGTGACAATTATGTAAGTATTGATGGGGTTGATGTTGATGTAGTTGATTAAAAAAGGGGGACGATGTTACAGATTGGGGAAGACGAGAATCAAAGTTTGTGTGTGTGTGTGTGTGGTGTGTGTGTTTTGGTGTGTGTGTGGTGTGTGTGTGTGTGTTGTGTGTGTGTTTTGTGTGTGTATGCGCGCCCCGCGCGCGCGCGTGTGTGAAAAAAAAGAAAATGAAAAAAGATTTTGTTCTTTTTATTATTTTTGTTGTTGTTGAAAGGACGATGATGATGTAGATGTTTAGGAGGATGATGGCGATGATTATGAAATGTTTAAGGTGATGTTGATGTAGATGCTGAGGGTGACGATGGTGGGGATGGGAAGATGGCGTGGATGATGAAGGTGATAGTGGGTGGCGGTAACTATGATGGAGAGTCAAAGATTCAAAGATGAAGATGATGACAATGATGTATTATTGAAGATAACGTGGAAACGATGGATGAAGATGATGATCATGACCATATACAGAGATTGAGATGATAAACGGGAAATGACTAAACCGTTTAGAAGATGGTGATAGCGTAGAGGAAGAGATGATGTTGAAAAATATTTTGAGGAAAGTAAAGATGGTTTTTTGGTTTTTAACTGGTGCAGCGACATAGGAAAAGAAGGCTGATGGGATGATATGTAATTTCTGAAAATGATGTGGGATGGGGATGACTAAAGAATTGGGGAGTAAAACCTTATGCTTGTAGAATGGAAAAAAGGGAAATGGGAAAAAACGTTTTCTGCTATGTCCTTTTTCCCCCCTTCCCCAAACATGTTTTTTATAGTGGCCCAAGGCCGAATACAATAAATTTTTCATGTTCAGTGTTCATGTTCTCTTCTGTCTCTCTGTCTCTGTGTGCATGTGGACCCGTGCATGGTCCACGTTATGGGGTGGTGGTGGTGGTGGTGGTGGTGGTGGGGGGTTGTTTATGTTGTGCGTGTGTGCACGCCCCCATGCGGCGTGCAAAAAGGTATTTTGTGCTGCGTGCGTATGTTGTGTGTTCGCGCGCGCGCAGTTTTTTTCGTGCGTGTTTTTAAAGTGTAAAATGTTTCCGGGCACACACCCCACACACACACACACACACACACACACCACAAGCGACAACTAACATTTTCTGTCCCTAACTGTGTGAAGTAACACAGTGTTGACAGACGGGATGACGTGAGGGCCACTAGCATGATCCATTTTCCATTTCAGCTTGTGGCTTGCGGCAACGCTCTTCATCTGCGACAGTGTTGTTTCCTCCTAACTTTCCTCCCTCCCCCCCAAACCTGTTTCTGTCTAAATGCTGTGTTACGGTTCGTTTTTTTTTTTGTTTAAAAAAAAAAGTGTTTTTTTTGTGGGTTTTGTCGCTCCCCCCAGACGGTTTTGTTTGTTTTGTTGTTTGGTTTTTTTGTTTTTTGTTTTGTTTTTGGAGGTGCCCCCAAAAGATTAAGGTACAGTTTCCCCGATTTTGGGGTTTAAAATTTTAAAAAAATCTTCTTCTTCAATGCTGTATTTCTTGATTCCGTAGCCCCCCCAGCCACTGACCTAGTGATGTTGGAATGTAGGGATGTTTGGGGGTCTCCCTTGGAGACTGCCCGTCATCGGGGACTGGATGAACAAAAGCACACAAGTGCTTTTTTCCCTTATCCTCAATATAAAAGAATAAAATTAATTTAAAATTAAAAATTTTTTTTGGTTTCTGTTTTCATGACCAACTGGTGCCCGCATTTATCCTTTAGCCACCATTGTCTTTGCCTGAGATTCATGGGACAAAATGGGATAAAAAAAGGACATTCCTACACTATTTTATTTTTGATTTGGGTTTATTTTGTTTTTAAATTACCCACATTGTTTTTATTTTACATATTTTTTAAAAAGGCCTATTTCATTTTTCATCTTTTTAGTTAATGTTGATTTTTCGCTGTCCTATGCAAGTGCTGAGGATTAAATTTTGCAAACTTCGGTTTTGTAGTGGTTGGTCATTTTTACGGCTTTTTTAAAGGGGACGGGGGACTAGTGGGCAGAGCACCTTTCTCCACAAACTAAGGTTAAGCACGTTACCTCTTGAATGGGTAACCGTTCGTGCGCCTTGGCTTCAGTACAGTCCCTTAGGGAACCCAGCTGTCAATGGGTACCTGCCCTCTTTAGGGTCAGGGAAGGTAGAGCAGCGAGGGAGAAGAGTATGGCGCCGCCCTCAAGATGCTGGCCCCTAGAGAAGCTGGGGTCTCTGGCACCTCACTCCCCAACGATCGCATAGCTTATGGGAACAGCTTCACCTGTAACAGTGGTGAAAGTACAGATCATGGCCTGAGAGAGTTGGTTGCAGGTAGGTGCGCGATCGTTTAAAGTAACAGTGACCTTACCTTCCACAACATTCATTTTGTGCCAGAAATGTCGTCTCTGTCTCTTTGCTTTGTCTCTTTGCTTTTAGACATATCCCTTTGTGTCTGTCTGTCCTGTCTCTGTCTTTACCTGTCTGTCCGTCTCCCCCCCCCCCCCCCCACCCACCTTCTCTCCCCCCCTTATTTCTTGTCCTTCAATCACAGCTTGAATCTTATTATTGTAGTCCCTATTCAGGGCAAGGGCTAGATAATAAAAAAGTGTGTGCAGCCCTTGGAAATAAAGATTATCATTACACAAACGCACACGCGCGCGTGCACAGACATACACACACGTGCACGTGCACACGTGCGCGGGCGCGCGCGCGCACACACGCACACACACACACACACACACACACACACACACACACACACACGCGTCAACATCCAAGCTCTTACTAACTTCGCCACAACTTCTCATCACTCCTATGCTGCCATGACACAGCACATGCACGACACACCGCCACTTCCGTGTCGGGAGACGCAAAACGAAAAAAAAAAAAATTCAAGTGTCATATTGCATGTCATAATTATTATAGGCGGTGCACACACACGTTTATACATGTTGGTCGCGCGAGGAAAAGAGTCCTGTTCCTGTCGCCAGCCTAGTTTTGCTAACTGGCCTGCAAGCCCTGTATTTGAGGGGCGGAGTGTTTAATTCAAAACACAGGATGGGACTGTAAGTTGGTTGCTCCGTGTCACAGTGTCGAGCGTTGAAACGCCGAGCTTGGAATAGGAAGTGGTCGTCTGCGTCAAAGCCCATGTTGACAGCAGTCTGCATTGAAGCAACTCTGAGAGATTATTGAGGATTTTGAATGAGAGACAAGTCGGAACGAGCACTACGTGTGTTGTGGTAGAGCTGGGTGAATTCCTTAGCCAACGAAAAGTGGAGTCATAGTTCGTGCGATTCGCGGTGCATTGTTTTTCCGGGGTTTGAAAAGTGTGACAGTTTGTGTGTGGTGGTATTGTTGGTGATCATCTTTCTTGAAACAAACTGCTGTTATTTTTTGAGGGGGTGGAATGTCACTGTCATCAGTTTTGGGATACAATGATTTGATATCTTGGCTGTGAGGTAGGTAGCCTCTGTTTTGAATGTGTTCATTCAGTTGTGTCCCCTTTGGTGCAGTTTGCCTTACTGTCCCCCGTCTTGCTGTCACTTCAGTGCGACTTCCCTCTTAACTCTTGAGGAGCCATTGGGCAGCCGCAATCAGCTTTGAGGTAGCAGATTGCATGCTGGTCTGTTCTTTTACGGGACCTGTGTTTATAGTTATATCCCAAGGACTTCCATATGACCATGACAAAATGATCTATTGTTCAGACTTTCAGTGTCTATAAATGTGGGGGAATGAGTATATACACACACAATTACAGCAAATTAGTCAAGTTGACAAAAAAGCTTGAATGTCTCACTCCTTGAGAGAGAGAGAGAGAGAGAGAGAGAGAGAGAGAGAGAGAGAGAGAGAGAGTGTGTGTGTGTGTGTGTGTAGTTGGTCAGTGTCCCCGAACAAGCTTCATTCTTTACCCTATGCAGGGACAGTTCAATTCTAAGAATATCTAGCCACTAAGCGGATTGTGATGGTCAGCATTTAGTCCTTGTTTAGGGCTGGAGTGGGAAACGGGCTTTACTTAATTCTGTGGGAACAATTCCACGGGAATGGACCCTGCAGTGGAGAGTCCACCCTGAATCTTACGATAACTGACAGACCTTAAGTCTTACGATAACTGACAGACCACAAGTCTTACGATAACTGATAGACTACCAGTCCTCCGATAACTGACAGACCACAAGTCTTACGATAACTGACAGACCACAAGTCTTACGATAACTGACAGACCACAAGTCTTACGATAACTGACAGACCACAAGTCTTACGATAACTGACAGACCACAAGTCTTACGATAACTGATAGACGCGAATCTTACATTCAAGCGCTTTGATTTGTTTTTACAAGATATGGCGCTATATGAATTCCATTTATTATTGTTGCTGTTGTTGTTATCATTATTATTATCAACACGTTCTAACCACCAGGCTATTCCGCCCCAACACACACACACACTCTCGCACACACACTCGCACGCACGCACGGAATTTGGAAGCAGACAGGCGAGAAAAGACAAAGAGGACAGAGAGCAGTCTTACCAAAGTAAGCCTTTGATAACTTAGTCCCAAGATTGGCTATGTCCCTGATATTAATTCCTTTTTGTCTCTCAGTCAGTAAGTCAGTGGGTCGGTGGGTCGGTTGGTCTGTCTGTCTGTCTGTCTGTCCATCTGTCTCTCTCCTGCGCTTACCCACATTCGTCTAATATCACTTTAAGTGAACAGACGTAAAATTGAAGACACACACACCCACATTTTCTTCCCTCCCTTTCTGTCAGTCTCACGGCAGTTCCAAGTGAGTTACCTGTCAGAATGTCAATGTCAAACATGTAGCACTTTATCATTTGCTTCCTCTCACCCTCTCCCTTCCCCCTTTCTCGCGCTGTTCCTACTTTCTTTTCAACTGGGTTACGCAGACAATACACAAGCAAGCACACGCGCTCCCAACTGTGCGGGAGTGTGCATACACTACTATCACCACCACCACTATTACCAACATCACAACACACACATACACGCGTGCGCGCACGCACAGACGCACACATACACACACACAAAACACACGCACACAAAAACAAACACACACACTCACTCACTCAAAATTTAACACACACACACACACACACACACACACACACACACACACACACACACACACACCTGGGCTTTTCTATTTTCCAACTGAATTTAGGTCGTTGACTCCGACGTCATGTCAGTTTTCGTGTTGGTCATTTATCACAGAGTGTGTGTGTGTGTGTGTGTGTGTGTGTGTGTGTGTGTGTGTGTGTGTGTGTGTGTGTGTGTGTGTGTGAATACTTGGTTATTTCATTGGTGGTTTTTTTAATAAGTGTAGTAATTGTTCTTTTTCCTTTGAATTTATGACATTTTCTTTAAACAAATTTGTATTTGTTCCAACCAACCAATACATGAAATGAGTACAACAGCAATCTGTGTCATTTGTTCCTGTGGTGTTGCTATTGTTGTTATTGGGGTTTGGGCTTTTTTTCCTCATAATAATGAATTGCACTTGAAACTTGTTCTTCCCTTTTTGTCGTGTTTTTTTCCTTCCTGGCTAGAGCTTCTAAGTTTACCAATGGTGAGATTTTGCGTATGGGACCGTCCCCTCCCCCCTCACCCCCTCCAATGATTTCGCTAGCTGCATTCCGACTTCGGGATAGAAGCATTAAGAGGTGGAGGCTACCTCAAATGCCCCAGAAAGGCCTTTTTTCTTACAATCTATGAATCTGCAAACCAAGCTGAATGTGATAGTTCAAAGGTGACTGTTTTGACCTTGGTTTGTTGTTTGTTTCTTAGGGATTTTATATTTTCTTTTAATTTTATCTTATTTTGTTTCATTATTGTTATCATTATCATAATTTCCATTTTTTGTTTAAAACAAAACAAAACAACCCTTTTCTCTAAGGAGCAAATTATCCTTTTTTTTATCTTTTCCGACCACTCCGAGGTTAAAAATTCACCTGACAAGAATCTTTCAGCTCATGAAGTCAGTACAGGAACCAAAGCTACCAGCACAATACCACAACCAGTTGCCATGCAGGGGCTTTACACTGCAGGGAGACAGGCCATTCTTTCAGGTTATACGTCTTGGGCCTCGCTTTCCTTCGTGTCGGAGCTGCAACTGTTGTAACGAACATTCATGGTTTATGCTTAATACCCAGCCGACTTCAGTCCATCAGTCATAAATGAGAGCGCCATTGACAAGCAACCATCCATGGTAAGGATTAACATAACTGACAGTGTAACAGGATCTGAGAGGGGAACGCCCATGATGAGACAATACAGTAATCATTATAATTATCCGTTTAAAAGAAAAAGTCCTCAACCGATCAATCGTCCATCCACTTTGCCTGCACCTTTTGTTCATTCGGCACCACCCTTAATTTCCGTTCTCCGTCCTTACCGTTAATGTCTGGGGATGTACCCGGCCACCCATTCACCAGCTTCCGTCTGCCTGATGCTGATCATTTACGCTCACGAGCCGGTCTCGTGCGTGAACTTGACAGAGAGGAGGTTCGTCAAAATGTGATGCTTTTATGTGCTTTGTTTATTTATTTTATTTCATTTATTCTTTTATATTGAGGATAATGGAATAAGCATTCATGTGCTTTTTTTTTACATCCAGTCCCCCGTGTGTATGCGGTTTTGTAAATTTTGTCATCTGTTCCCATCGGCACAAAATGGCCTACTCTTTCGAAAAGCGGAACGGAATTTGTTTTGTTGATCGTGGTTGTTTATTTCGGTTTGTGTGTGTGTTAGGGCGATCGTCTGCGGGGGGTGGAGGGGGGTTTCAGTTCGGAATTTTTTGTTTTGTTGTTGTTGTTTTTTCACTTGTTGCTGTTGTAGTTTGTTGTTGTTGTTGGTGGTGGTGGTGGTGGTGGTGGTGGTGGTGGTGGTGGTGGTGTTTCTTCTATCTTGATGCAATCCCTGACAAGGGCGAGGACTAGATATAAAAAAAGAAGAGCACACAAGTGCTCAATCGTTTTCCTCAACATAAAAGAATATGATTTAATTCCTGTCTGTATCTTTCTGTCTGTCTGTCACTCTGTCTATGTCTCTATAATTATCTGTCTGTCTGTCTCTGTCTCTGTCTCTCTCTCTCTCTCTCTCTCCCCCCCCCCTCTTCAGTCTCTGTCTGTCTGTCTTCTTGCATGATTGTCTGTTTATCTGTGTTGTCCGTATGTCTGCCTGACGATCTTGTTTATTGCTGTGGGTTTTCTCTTCCCCAACCAAGACTGAACATCGCTTTGGGTTTTTGTTTTTGTTTTGAGGGTGTGTGTATTTGGTTGGTTGGTTGGTTGTTTATTTGGGGGACAGCCTAGTGGTCAGAGCATTGTGCTCGCACTTTGACGGCCTGGGATCGAGCCATCACCCAGATGCTGGAGTTAACATCAGTACTGACTGTAAAGGAGGTAAAGGAGTCCCATAACCTATAAGGTCGTAGGGGAGCGAGGCGTCAGAGACCTCACTTCTCTAGGGCCAGCATATTGAGGGCGGCGCCCATCTCCTCTCCCTCGCTGCTTTACCTTCCCTGACCCTAAAGAGGGCAGGTACCCAATTACAGCTGGGTGAACTGGGGGAACTGTACTGAAGCCAAGGCGCGCAAACGGTCACCCATCCAACTGGTAACCACGCTCGACGCTGCTTAACTTGGCTGGGGGAAAGCGAGTGCTCCGACCACTGAGCTATCCCGTCCCCGTACTGACTGTACTTCCCCGAAATTCACTCGGATGAGACTATATACCGAGGTCCCGTGTGCGAACACTCGCAGAACACCTTGCATACACGTTAAAACCCTTCGCGTTGTGCCTTTTGGAAAAGCAGGCGATTTGTCCCAGTAAAAACATATGACAAAAATAAAAATGCATACACACTGGAGTTGTGTGTAGACATCGTTCCCAAAGCGGAATGCGGCTACCTTCATGGTGGGCAAAAAAACCCCGGTCGGATACGTAGAATGTCACCATTGGTAAACCTCGGAGCTCTAGCCAGGAGCGGGCAAAATCATGAGGACTTGACTGGACTGGTCTTGGTTAAGCAGAAGTTTGACAGTGAAAACCCTGTTCTCCTTTGTTTTCTGACCCCAAACCATCGTCTGTTAGAAATAGGGTGTGATCAATAGTTTGGTTTTGTGCTGTGGTCTTTTTTGTTTGTTTGTTTAGGGTTTTTTTGTTTTTTGTTGTTGTTGTTGTTGTTGTTTGCAATGAAAAGCAGCTCACGGCGCTTTTCAGTTCAGTTCGTCGTAGAGGGTTATAGGCTTGAGTGGACTCCTAGTGAAGTGTCCGCTTCGGTAGCATGTGATACACATTAAGTGTTTATCACACACACGCGCGCGCCACACACACACTCACACACACACACACACACACACACACACACTGTTCCAGCACCATGGCTACTCGCATTCAGTGCCATAATCAACGCTCATTACCATGAGTTGTTAGAAAGGCACTAAGTGGCTTGGCGGTAACAGCACAGGAATCAACTTGGGTTGTCCTGTCTGCGTTTTTGTATATATTATATGTATGTTTGTCCGTCGTTTTCGACGATGACCTCCAAAACAGCAGAGGAGGCAGCTGCTGTTTCGGAAATTGGGCAGAAATTTGATTATAGTGGAGATGCCTTGCCCACAGTACATCCCCACTCTCTCGGCCAAGTGGGCATAAGGACGGTCAGCGTTGGAGATGTTCTCCAAAGGCCAACCAGCCCCCAGGGCTGCAGCACATAAGGACTGTGCTAGTCAAACCTCCTAGTCAGAGAGTCATAGTCGATCACTAAAGACTAAGCTGTAAAGTGGAATTCCATGAGTGGAAAAGCCACTGGTCATACAGCCTCTCACTTTGCCTCTCACTTTGCTGTTGCCCCCAGCGTCAATGGTTTAATCAAGAACTGTGATAAAGCCCAGGTGCTGACGGCACTGGGATAACCGGTCTGGAGTAATAGGGAATACCACTAGCGTCAACAACAAGTCTTTTTACGTGAGAAAGTATTTGTTTGTTTGTTTGTTTTATAAGATAGGGAAAGTACTTTCAACCAAAAAACTAATAATGTCCTCATGCAAAAGTTGCAAAAGAATGCAAGTGTGAAGATATATATTTTCTTGTTTTATGATAAAACTATTACAGTAGGCACCTTCTGTCTCAGGAGATAATGGATGCACCTTCTTGTATTGTATTGTATTGTATTGTATTGTATTGTATTGTATTGTATTGTATTGTATACCACTTTACGTCACGGCAGATTTCTCTGCCTGAAATTCGGGCTGCTGCTCACAGGGGGAGAGCGGGGAGCCACAAGAGCAGCGCCACCCTTTTTTTTCCTTTTCCTGTCTGCAACTGTATTTGGTTCCCTATCAACGTGGCTTTTTTCTACAGAATTTTGCCTGGGACAACTCCCTTATTACCGTGTGTTCTTCTACGTGCACTTAATAATTATGTGCAACACATGGGACTTCGGTTGATCGTCTCATCCGAAAGACTAGCACCTAGACCACCACTCATGGATGGGGGGAAAAGTTTGTAGTCCAAACGGGGATCGAACCACCACACACTTCGAACTCGGACTTTTCGCTTTCTAGGCAGGTGGGTTACCTCTAGACCACCGATCCACCTTCTGATCTTCACTCGTGTCAGTCTTGTTGGGAGCCATGTCTGAAGTGGCTCAGCAGTCTTACCCGTGCATCACAGCTTTTGCCACATCCCAACATGAGAACTGCTTTAATAAAAATATTTTAAAAAGCAGAGTTAGGATACCATGGATGCCTTGAAAGTGTTAAAGGGCTTGCATGATATGCTGGTTTTTTCTGCTGAGCAGACTGACGGGAATGAAAAATAAATACTGATTACTAAATACAATACAAAGCAGTATCACTCAACACATTCTTTTTTCTTACGGGGATGTTGTCATCAAAAATGTTATGACGACATTTTGACACTAAGACACTCACATACAGAAATTGATCAATAGGATCTTATTGCCTTTTACCTTGCAGAGGGTACAGTGTATGTTATAGTTATTGTTTGGTGTGTGGGTGGGTGTGTGAGGGAGAGAGAGAGAGAGAGAGAGAGAGAGAGAGAGAGAGAGAGAGAGAGAGAGAGAGAGAGAGAGAGAGAGAGCATTGTGTGATGCTCTTAGTGATTTTAGGAAGTCAGGATAGTCACTTTCTTTTCTTAAATTTTTTTGTTGCTGCTTCTACATGTACTTATGTTGCTGCTGCTGTTGCTACTGCTGCTGATCTTCTTCTTGTTCTTTGTATTCCTCTTCTACTTCATTGCATTCTTCAGTGCATTCTCCTTCTTTGATATCTTTCTTCTTCGTATTCTTCTCCATCTCCTCCTCCTCCTTCTCCTTCTTCTTCTTGGTTTGCACTCAGTATTGAAGGGGTTTCAGTGCAAGTTTCCTACAACGCTTTTTCCCACTTTGGCCTGCATAACCCCATATTAAACTTTGCTGACTTGCACCTCTAAAGAACCATTCATCCCCAGGGGCTGTATTGTAAGGCTTGCCATGTGGCCACCAGCCAGCGGTAGCCCTGTATTTTTTAAATTTATTATTTTAAAATTTATTTTATTCTTTTATATCCAGGATAATGGAATAAGCACTTATGTGCTTCTTTACATCCAGTCTCCGTGTGTATGTGGTTTTGTAAATTGTGTCATCTGTTCCCACCGGCACACAATGGCCTACTCTTACGAAAAGCGGAACAGGATTTAACATGTGCGCAAGATGTTTTGCGTGCGTTCGCACACGGGGCCTCAGTTTATAGTCTCATCCGAAGGACTTTTGGGGAGAGTGGAGTCTGCACTGATGTTAACTCCAGGGGAAAATATCCCCTTGAACGGGAATCGAACCCGGGTCGTCAGATTGCGAGCGCAATGTTCTAACCACTAGGCTATCCCGTCCCCCTTGTACTGTTGCTGAGTCAGTTAGGTCATGTTTAACGTGTCTGTTTTCATCTATAATATTCATAAAAGTATCTCTGGAGTCTCCTGTTGACGACATGTGAAGCAGATTAAAGAATCGAATTTCCAGAACAACGTTTTTCAGACCTGAGGGAAGTCCCCCCCCCACCCCCCACCCCCATCCCATTCTGCTGAGAGAAACAGCACAGAAGAAGCAGAACTCCCCAGACTGGTGCAGAATACCACTGTTTGGACGAGGACCATTATGTTCAGTGATACTCCGCCAAACACTTAAGAAAAATATTCCTGAAAAAAAGGCTTTTTTGTTTTTTTTTTTGGGGGGGGGGGGGCTGCGCCTTATCTTCTTTGACCTTCCTGTCTTGTTTTCCCCACGGCGCTCATTCCAGTCTCTCCAACCCCAGCTCACCCAGATACGTTATGGGCTTTGATTTGTTTGTTTTTTGAGCAAGATATAGCGCTATATAATTCCATGTATTATTATCATGTCGCATCCATCCTCAAGAGTCAGCAGACTTCCACAGGACGCCTATCAATGTCGGACCGCGGTGGGGCCACCAGCCAGAGGGGCCCGCACTGCTGCTGGGTCACTTTGATGGCGTTCATTGGTGCCTGTTTTGAGGTAACATGCGCAGGACACCACCTACTAAGCCCCTTACTGTCGACAGTAATTGCTCAGTCGCGGAGCCAGACTGAGGGAGCTCCCCACCCGGGGTGGCGACTACCACAACATCCCTCCAACGACCTCTAATGAACCTCCAACTCAAAGACTTTGACTCAACGTCTCTGAAACAGTCTGCTCACACACAATATAATCCGAGAAATGTCCTTGCCTTGCCTTGCCCTGCCCTATCCTGCCTTGCCCTGCCCTGCCCTGCCCTGCCTTGCCCTGCCTGCCTTGCCTTGCTTGCCTGCCTCCTTGCCTTGCGCATTGCCTTGCCTTGCCCTGCCTGCCTTACCTGCCTTGCCTGCCTTGCCTTGCCTCCTGCCTCTGCCCTTCCTGCCTTGCCTGCCCTGCCTTGCCTTGCCTCTGCCTATGCCTTGCCTTGCCTACCCTGCCTTGCCTTGCCTGCCTCTTGCCTTGCCTGCCCTTGCCTACCCTTGCCTGATGCCTTGCCTTGCCTTGCCCTGCTCCCTGCCTTGCCCTGCCTGCCTTGCCTTGCCTTGCCCTGCCTTGCCTTGCCTGCCTGCCCTCCCTGCCTTGCCTTGCCTTGCCCTGCCTGCCTTGCCTCCTGCCTGCCTTGCCTTGCCTTGCCCCCTGCCCTGCCTTGCCTGCCTGCCTGCCTGCCTTGGCCTTGCCTTGCCTTGCCTTGCCTACCTGCCTTGCCTTCTGCCTTGCCTGCTTGCCCTGCCTTGCCTGCCTGCCTTGCCTCTCCTGCTGCCCTGCCTCCTGCCTTGCCCTGCCTACCCTGCCTTGCCTTGCTCCTTGCTGCCCTGCCCTGCCTTATGCCTTGCCTTGCCCTGCTTGCCTTGCCTGCCCCTTACCCTGCCTTGCCTTGCCTTGCCTGCCTTGCGCCTGCCTGCCTTGCCTTGCCCTGCCTACCTGCCTTGCCTGCCTTGCCTTGCTGCCCTACCCTGCCTTGCCTCTTGCCTTGCCTGCCTTGCCTTCCTGCCTCTGCCTGCTGCCTTGCCTTGCCCTGCCCTGCCTTGCCTACCTGCCTTGCTTGCCTTGCCCTCCTGCCTTGCCTTGCCCTGCCTTGCCTTGCCTGCCCTCCTGCCTTGCCTTGCCTGCTGCCTGCCCTTGCCTTGCCTTCCTCTGCCTCCTGCCTCCTGCCTTGCCTGCCTTGCCTTGCCCTCCTGCCTGCTCTGCCTTGCCCTACCCTGCCTTGCCTTGCCTTGCCTCTACCCTGCCTTGCCTTGCCTGCCCTTGCCCTGCCTGCCCTGCGCTGCTGCTGCCTTGCCTTGCCTGCTTGGCCTTGCGCCTACCCTGCCCTTGCCCTACCTGCCTTGCCTGCCTTGCCTGCCTTGCCTGCCTGCCTGCCTGCCCTGCCTCTGCCCTGCCCTGCCCTTGCCCTACCCTGCCTTGCCCTTGCCTTGCCTGCCCTTGCCCCTGCCTTGCCTTGCCTGCCTGCCCTGCCTTGCCTTGCCTCTGCCCTACCCCTGCCTTGCCTTGCCTTGCCTGCCTTGCCTTGCCTGCCCTACCCTGCCTTGCTTTGCCCTGCCCTACCCTGCCTTGCTGTGCCCTGCCCTACCCTGCCTTGCTTTGCCCTGCCCTACCCTGCCTTGCCTTGCCTTGCCTTGCCTTGCCTTGCCTTGCCCTTGCCTTGCCTTGCCTGCCTTGCCTTGCCCTGCCTTGCCTTGCCTTGCCTTGCCCTGCGCGCATGCGTTGCCTTGCCTTGCCTGCCTTGCCTTGCCTTGCCCTGCGTTGCCTTTCCTTGCCTTACTTTGCATATTAAATTTGTAGCACATTCAGCTTCACAAAGTGAAAGCAGACTGGAAAAAAGAACAGAACAAAGCATAAACAAAACAAACACACATACAAACAACAGACACCGTACCAAGATGATAAAACCCAGGTTTGGAACCTTCAGTTCTCAGTGTACAATTTATCTCTTTAACCACTGGGCAAGGTGGTTGAATAGCCATAAAGCACATCAAAGGTGTACCAGCGCAGTGGGACATGCCTTTGGTCTAATCGTCTGCTAAGTGCATTTCTTCATCCATTCTCTTAAAGCCTTCTGCAATGTACTGCATGCACCTTGTTAAGGCCTCTTTGGGAAAACTGAAATGATATGATATTCACACGCGCACAGACACAAAACACACACGCGTGTTCGATTACAGGCACACGTATGCGCTCGAGCACACACGCTCTCTCTCTCTCTCTCTCTCTCTCTCTCTCTCTCTCTCCTCTCTCTCTCTCTCTCTCTCTCTCTCTCTCTCTCTCTCTCTCTCTCTCTCTCTCTCTCTCTCTCTCACACACACACACACACACACACACACACACACATACATACATGAGTGCTTATTCCATTATCCTCAAAATAAAAGAATAAATAATAAATAAACTAAAATATCTCTCTGTGTTCTTTGTTGTCTACCTGTCGTGTGCTCTATGTTTGTCTATCCATCCCTGTCTACCTGCCTGCCTGCCTGCCTGCCTGTCTGCCTGTCCTGTCTGTCTGTCTGTCTGTCTGTCTGTCTCTCTCTCTGTCTCTCTCTCTCTCTCTCTCTCTCTCTCTCTCTCTCTCTCTCTCTCTCTCTCTCTCTCTCTCTCTCAGTGGACTGGATAGCCTGGTGGTTAGAGTGATGTATTCGGAATCTCGTTCAAGAGGATTTTTCCTCTGGAGTTAACATCAGTGCCGACTCCGCTCTCCCCAAAAGTCCTTCGGATGATACTATAAACCGAGGCCCCGTGTGCGAACACATGCAGAACATCTTTCGCTCACGCGTTAAAACTAGTTTCGCTTTTCGGAAGAGTAGGCCATTGTGTGCCGGTGGGAACGATGACAAAATTTACAAAACTGCATACACACGGGGACGGGATGAAAAAAATCACATGAGTGCTTATTCCATTATTCTCGAAATAAAAGAATAAAATAAAAGTAAAAATCTCTCTCTCTGTGCTCTTTGTTGTCTACCTGTCATGTGCTCTATGCTTGTTTATCCAGTCTCTACCTGTCTCTGTCTCTCTATCTCTATCTATCTATCTGTCTATCTATCTGTCTGTCTTCCTTTCTCCCTCCCTCTCCCCCTCTCTCTGTGTCTGTCTGTATATTTGTCTGTTTGTCTGTCTGTCTGTCTGTCGTCTGTCTGTCTTCTCTCTCTCTCTCTCTCTCTCTCTCTCTCTCTCTCTCTCTCTCTCTCTCTCTCTCTCTCTCTCTCACGCACACGCAAAAATGCACACCCTTTTTGTAAGCTTGCCAACTAAAGAGGTCCCATTGTCTCTGTACCATTATAGCAATAATGCCGAAACACAAAGCTTAACTCCGTGGTATGTGTACGGAATATGTAATGTACGAGCTGTGAAAATAACAGTTATAGGATACACATTCTACACGTAATTATGATCGAAATTATAGCGCGCATCAGGCGCCTTCTGTCTCGGAAAACAATGGCTACACCTCTTTTACCCACCCCAGTCTTGTCTGGAGCACCATCTGCAGTGAGGGGTTTCTCTCAGCAGACCAGTCCGTGCATGGCAGTCTCTGCCACAGCTGGTGCAGACAACACGGACACCGGGATGATGGTGATGATGGCCCGGTGTTTCTGTTTCTCCTTCTCCATCTGAAAATAATAGTGACAGAAATGATAGTCCTTACATATCGCTGTAAATACATTATCGTTTATTTGGCAAAGTATGCGAGAGGTAGTTTGTAGGATTTACATGTGATCAGCACGTTGTTGTTTAAGGCTGTAATACGCTTGATGTGTTATCTTTTTTTTTAAAAATAGTGCCACTTCTTAGGAGGGCATGGTTGATTGTTTGATTGATTGATGGCTTAATTGATGGCTTGATTGATTTGTTGGTTGGATGGGAGGGTGGGTGGATGGTTGGCCGATTAAATGAGATGCCTTTGTGTTTTCTCTCGCTCTCGATCTCTCTCTCTCTCTCTCTCTCTCTCTCTCTCTTCTCTCTCTCTCTCTCTCTCCTCTCTCTCACACACAACACACACCACACACACAACACACACACACAAAACACACCACACACCACATACACACAAACCGCACCAAACACAACCTCTCAATGGATTGAAAGATAGGATTACTTGGTTCAGTATGATTTTGTGGGCTGGCTGGTTGGTTGGTTGGTTAGCTAGTAAGTAGATAATCAATAGGCCGATCGGTTGACGGATTGGTTGACTGCTTACCTGGCTGACTAACATACCTGTGTCACACTGTTTCAGGCCAGTGGCTATCTGCCAGAGAGCGTTGAAGACAGACTACGTAAACTGGAAGCAGAGAAGCAGAGCCTGGGACTACAGGTGAGGAGACTGTGCGCCCCTTAGACTGTGCGCCCCTTAGACTGTGCGCCCCTTACACTGTGCGCCCCTTACACTGTGCCCCTTAGACTGTGCCCCTTAGACTGTGCCCCTTACACTGTGCGCCCCTTACACTGTGCCCCCCTTACACTGTGCCCCTTAGACTGTGCCCCTTAGACTGTGCCCCTTACACTGTGCCCCTTACACTGTGCCCCTTAGACTGTGCCCCTTAGACTGTGCCCCTTAGACTGTGCCCCTTAGACTGTGCCCTTAGACTGTGCCCCTTAGTCTGTGCCCCTTAGTCTGTGCCCCTTAGTCTGTGCCCCTTAGACTGCGCCCCTTAGTCTGTGCGCCCCTTAGTCTGTGCCCCTTAGTCTGTGCCCCTTAGACTGCGCCCCTTAGTCTGTGTGCCCCTTAGACTGTGCGCCCCTTAGACTGTGCCCCTTACACTGTGCCCCTTAGACTGTGCCCCTTACACTGTGCGCCCCTTAGACTGTGCGCCCCTTAGACTGTGCCCCTTACACTGTGCGCCCCTTAGACTGTGCCCCTTACACTGTGCGCCCCTTAGACTGTGCCCCTTACACTGTGCCCCTTAGACTGTGCCCCTTAGACTGTGCCCCTTACACTGTGCGCCCCTTAGACTGTGCCCCTTAGACTGTGCCCCTTAGACTGTGCCCCTTACACTGTGCGCCCCTTAGACTGTGCGCCCCTTAGACTGTGCCCCTTACACTGTGCGCCCCTTAGACTGTGCGCCCCTTAGACTGTGCGCCCCTTACACTGTGCGCCCCTTACACTGTGCCCCTTAGACTGTGCCCCTTAGACTGTGCCCCTTAACTGTGTGCCCTTAGGGCTGCGCCCTTAGGGCTGTGCCCCCTTTGACTGTGCGCCCTTAGGGCTGTGCGCCCTTAGACTGTGCCCCTTAGACTGTGTGCCCCTTGACTGGCCCTTAGGGTGTGCCCTTTCACTGTGCCCTTAACTGTGCCCTCATGTGCCCTAATGGGGCGCCCTTACCTGTGCGCCCCTTGATGGACTTAGACTGTGCCCTTTAGGGGGCTGTTTGGCCCTTAGCTGTGCCCTTTGACTGTGCCTTGGGCTGTGCCCTTACATGGGGGCGCCCTTGCTGTGCCTTTGTGTGCGCCCTTTAGACTGTTTCCCTTTACTGTGCGCCCTTGACTGTGCGCCCTTGACTGTGCCCCTTTCACTGTGCCTTAACTGTGCGCCCTTACACTGTGCCTTACATGTGCCTTACCTGTGGCCTTAGGGGTGTGCCCTTAGACTGTGCCCTTAACTGTGCCCTTAGACTGTGCCCCTTAGGACTGTGCCCCTTAGGGCCCGTGCCCTTACACTGTCCCCTTACACTGTGCGCCCTTAGACTGTGCCCCTTAGACTGTGCGCCCTTAGACTGTGCGCCCTTACCTGTGCCCCCTTAACTGTGCCCCTTTGATGTCCCTTTGGGCTGTGCCCCCTTTCACTGTGCCCCTTACACTGTGCCCCCTTAGACTGTGCGCCCCTAGACTGTGCCCTTAGACTGTGCCCCCTAGACTGTGCCCCCTAGACTGTGCCCCTTGGACTGTGCCCCTTGGACTGTGCCCCTTAGACTGTGCGCCCCTTAGACTGTGCGCCCCTTAGACTGTGCCCCTTAGACTGTGCGCCCCTTAGACTGTGCCCCTTACACTGTGCCCCTTACACTGTGCCCCTTACACTGTGCCCCTTACACTGTGCCCCTTACACTGTGCCCTTACACTGTTGCCCCCTTACACTGTGCCCCTTACACTGTGCTCCTTACACTGTGCCCCTTACACTGTGCCCCTTACACTGTGCCCCTTACACTGTGCCCCTTACACTGTGCCCCTTACACTGTGCCCCTTAGACTGTGCGCCCCTACACTGTGCCCCTTACACTGTGCCCCTTACACTGTGCCCCTTACACTGTGCCCCTTAGACTGTGCCCCTTAGACTGTGCCCCTTAGACTGTGCCCCTTAGACTGTGCGCCCCTTAGACTGTGCGCCCTTAGACTGTGCGCCCTTAGCTGTGCGCCCTTTATTCCCGTGCGCCCCCTTTGACTGTGCCCCTTGACTGTGCCCCTTAGACTGTGCGCCCTTAGGACTGTGCGCCCCCTTTGACTGTGCCCTTAGACTGGCGCCCCTTACACTGTGCGCCCTTAGACTGTGCCCCCTTTGTCTGTGTGCCCCCTTTGACTGTGCGCCCTTAGTCTGTGCGTCCTTACACTGTGCGCCCTTCGGGCCGTATGTCTGTCAGCTTTGGCCTCTTCAGCTCTGGCTAAACCATGCATCTGTGTTGTGGGGTGTCTGGTGTGTGTGTGTGGTGTGTGTGTGTGTTGGTTTTGGTTGTATGTATAGGTGGTGTGGGGCGCGCGCGCGCAAATGTGTGTTGTGTGGTGTTTGGGGCCCGCCGCGTTTGTCTGTATCTAGTCCTTGGCCTTTTAGTTGTGTTGCGATTTTGTGTGGGGAAAGTCTGTACACCCTCCCCTTAGTGCCCGATCATTGTAATGTGGTGTCTTTCTGGGCTATGCGTTTTTGGGTTTGTTTTGTAGGTCATTAGTTTGGTCCTGCTGCAGTGGTTCATGATGTCCCGGCAGGTGTGCCAATTATATATTTATATATTATATATTATATTTATATATTATATATTTAATATATATATATTTAAATATCCCTCTTCTTTCTTGTTGCTGTCTTTTTTTTCGTTCTCTGCTAAGGTAGCACAGTCGACTTCGGGATGGCGTAAATTCCCCTGGCATCAATGTAGTCTGTTGTCCTATCAATGCTAGTCTCTTGTCCCTGGCAATGCTAGTTTTCTGTCCCTTTTCCGTGCTAGTCTCTTGTCCCTATCAATGCTAGTCTCTTGTCCCTGGCAATGCTAGTCTGTTGTCCCTATCAATGCTAGTCTCTTGTCCCTGGCAATGCTAGTCTGTTGTCCCTATCAATGTTAGTCTGTTGTCCCTGTCAATGCTAGTCTGTTGTACCTGTCAATGCTAGCCTGTTGTCCCTATCAATGCTAGTCTGTTGTCCCTATCAATGCTAGTCTCTTGTCCCAATCAATGCTAGTCTGTTGTCCCTATCAATGCTAGTCTCTTGTCCCTATCAATGCTAGTCTGTTGTCCCTATCAATGCTAGTCTGTTGTCCCTGCCAATGCTAGTCTCTTGTCCCTATCAGTGCTAGCCTGTTGTCCCTATCAATGCTAGTCTGTTGTCCCTATCAATGCTAGTCTGTTGTCCCTGTCAATGCTAGTCTGTTGTCCCTGTCAATGCTAGTCTCTTGTCCCTATCAATGCTAGCCTGTTGTCCCTATCAATGCTAGCATGTTGTCCCTATCAATGCTAGTCTGTTGTCCCTATCAGTGCTAGTCTGTTGTCCCTATCAATGCTAGTCTGTTGTCCCTGGCAATGCTAGTCTGTTGTCCCTATCAATGCTAGTCTGTTGTCCCTATCAATGCTAGTCTGTTGTCCCTATCAATGCTAGTCTGTTGTCCCTGTCAATGCTAGTCTGTTGTCCCTATCAGTGCACCTGTTAAACTGTGTACCCTTCCTCAGTGCAAACACTAACGTGAGCGCCAGTCAGTCCAAGTCTAAGTCAGAGCGCTTGTTTGTCTGTGCGCTCGTCGGTTTGTGTATGTGTCCGTCAGTGCGTCGATCAGTCTGTGTGTCTGTGTATCTGTTAGTCTGTGTGCATATCAATCTGTGTGTCTGTCAGACTGTGTGTCTATCAGTCTGCCAATCTGTGCATCTGTTAGTCTATGTCTGTCAGTCCGTGTGTCTATCAGTCTGTCAGACTGTGTGTTTGTCAGTTTGCGTGTTTGTTAGTGTATGTGTGTGTGTGTGTGTGTGTGTGTGAGTATGTGTGTGTGTTTGAGTGTGTGTGTGTGTGTTTGTGTGTGTGTGTGTCTGTCTGTCTGTCTGTCTGTCAGCGTGGGTGTGTATTAGTGTGTCCGTCCGTCAATCGGCCGCTCTATGATTCTGTTTTGGGAACACTAAGATGACATAAAGTTTCTTTATATTTTACCACGGGCACACATGAATACACGCACACAAAATGCAAGACCAGCACGCAAATGATCAAAGGCAGTAGTTGTATTGCATGGATTAATGCATCTTGACACAGATGAACCTTCTGAGAACTGCAGCTGAGCTGTGAAAGAAGAGCTTACAGTAACAGGCAATAGGAGATAACAACAGGCAATGGGAGATGACAGCATCTTCTATATTGGGCACCGTCACTTTAAAGACTTCTATTTCCGTAGCAGTTAATCTGGATTATTCTAAAAGTGAACTCCTTGGGTGGACTCTATAAGAGTAATGTTAGCTAGGCGAGCATGTGTGTACTAGTATTAACGATAATTATTGTCTTGAAATCTAGCTAGATATCAGAATGCTGTTATTATTTGGGATACTCCTGAAGGATGAGGGGGGGGGGGGGGGGGTGCGCGTGCGTACGAGCAAATGCGTGTGTGCGCGCGCGCGCGCGTGTGTGTGTGTGTGTGTGCGCGCGCGCGCGCGCGCGCGGCGCATATGTGACTCCGTAAATACAATGGTAGTTATGCGAGCATTAAGTGTGTGCACTAGTATCAAGGATTATTGTCATAAAACTAGTTAATAAGGATGCTGTTTTAAATACTCCTGGAGTGGTGTGTATGTGCGCGCGTGTATGTGCACGTGCGCGTGTGTGTATGTGCGCGCGCGCGTGCGCACATGTGTGTGTATTTCTTTTAAAGTCCGTTCACTCTAGGTGATATTAGACTGAAACAAGAACTTAAAGTAGCTAAAGGAAACGAAACAATTATGACTAAATGCAGAAGAAAGCGTGCAACAGAACATTGATATAGAAGACCGAGAAATAACCTTAGCATTATCGACACTTTCTGGTCTACGAGTGCGTATACTCTCAGATTCAATTTTCAGATCTTTGTTTAAGGAGTCGAAGATAGAGCAATCAAAGGAATAATTATGTTTACCAGATAATGAGAGAATAAGCGCATACCACAGTCATTTTGGGAATACTTGGTTTTCCAACAGTTTAAACGCAGCTATTATATCGTATAATTATTATTTAAAATGTGTCTTGGACAAGATCCTATTTCTGAATTTTCTTGTAGATAGGATTTATACATGTAGTTCACTAACAGGGAATTTATTTAATAAAAATCAAGTTTTAATTTACTTGCTGCTCTTTTTGTTTCTCTTTGCACCTTATTTTGCCAATTTATTTGCCGTTTCATTCCAAAAAATACCACAATGAGGACTCCAGTCAAACTCTATTCTAACACCTCTCGACATGATAATATGTATTAAGTGTCTCATCTCAAGCACCAGAACTTTCCTGATCTTTAAGGTCCAGTCTTGTATACAGATTTTGAGTCAACGCAGATAATATTATCAACCTTTGTCTGACGCCAGTCACATTAAAAAAACCCACAACACTTGTTCCTTAAGAACTGCATATAATTTTGCTGTATGTGTAGCGAAAAAAATGTTCTAAAGACAATAGGATTTTTAGTGTGTGTGTGTGTGTGTGTTTGGGTAAGCTTTTTTTTTTATTTTATAGTATACCAATCATGTTTTGTTTTACTGAATGTGAGATACCTTTGCCGAATGAAAAACGTGATGAAAGTTAAAAGCATGATCAGAAATGTTCTTTTAAGTAATGAAATATTAAACGCCAGTTTCCTGCAATATTTGTTCTCTTACACATCAGGAACGGATTTTAAAAACAAAGTCAATATGCAATAAAGCTAGATTTACCCCATGTATTTTTTTCATTTCTCGGCTAGAGCTCCGAGGTTCACCATTGGTGAGGTTTTGCGCCTGGGGCCGTTTTTGCCAACCACGAAGGTAGCCGCATCCCGACTTCAGGAATGTACACTAGATCTGAAAGATGGCAATGTGATCGTTTCAATGTCATTACAAAAAAAAAACACCAACCAGAATGTTCGTTTTCATTCATTATTGTTTTGATACCAAAATGTATTCACTCAATCGGTAGCCAAATGAACCAGAAAACAAGCAGTTAAATAATTCTTTCTGTCTGTGCTTCTAAAATAGTTTCATTTTTGTTTTGCTTGCATGTTTGTTTCTTTGCGTTTATATTTGCTCGTGAGAGGGGGCCTGATATAGTTTTTGATAGTATGATGCGTTCCACAGACCGATATTTCTAACATTAGAGGACATAGAAAGCAGCCCTGACCAACTCCAACCAAAAAGTAAACCATTCAGAAGCAAGAGACAAGAGCTGGGGAAATCAGGCAGAGAAATCTGGCGAGACTGAATCTGTGGGATCTGCAAGCTGCGCAGAATAGTGGCGACCAGAGTAACTCATTAACTACTGGATAGCTGTCATGCCGGTTGGCGAGTGTCCGGAGAAAAAGGGTTAATTGCTGATCCGCGTACTTGTGGCCGATCCTTGACCTCCATCAGCTTTTGGAGTGGTGTGCCTCTGTGTGCTCTCCTAGCTCCTGGCTTTCTTCTAGGAGAGGATCGATCGAATGGCTGGCTTCGATGTGGCTGTGATCATCAGGAGGTTTATTTGACTCTGTGTGTAGAGCCCTGTATGTCCGTCTGTCTGCTTATTTGATTTTTTGTTTGTTGAGCAATCCATGCTTGCATCCAGCTAACTAGCTCTGAGTCTCTTCAGCTTCAGTCTGTCTGTCTGTCTGTCTGTCTGCCCCCATCCCCTCCCCCTTCCCCAGTCTCTCTGTGCCTTACTGTCTAGCTGTAATGTCTCTCAATCTGTCTGTCCTCCGGTATGGCTTACAATCTGCGCACGTGCGCGCACATACACACACACCTACAGTCGCGACGCGCACACACACACACACACAAACACATACACCCCGCGCGCGCGCAGAGCATTGTTTATACACCCAGATAGATAGAAAACATACAGACAGGCAGAAAGAGACAGACAACAAACACTACAATTCCATAATAAAATCGGTGGAAACGATCTATGACATGGGGTTTTTACACTTTCAGCTGAGTTGATGATGGTTGACAGACAGACAGATGCGCACACGCGCGCGCGCGAACACACACACACACATACGCAGACACGCACACGCACACACGCACGCAAGCAAGCACATCCATCAACTCACGCACACACAAAATTGCACACAATTAGGCAGACACGCGCGCACGCATGCACGCGCACACACGCACACACACACACATACACAATTACACGCGCACGCGCACCCCTCCCCCCCTAAACACACACACACACACACACACAGATGTCCGGTGAAAAGATGGTACACCCAAAATACCGAGCACGTACACACTCCACAAGCATTCATGCAGCTACACACAACAGACAGCTAGCCAAAGAGCCCATAGCACAGCCAGACGGCAGCCAGCACAGACTGGCAGACAGGCAGACAGACTGGCAGACGATGCACAGGCAGACAGACTGGCAGACAGACTGGCAGACAGGCAGACAGACTGGCAGCCAGGCAGACAAGACAGGTAGACAGACTGGCAGACAGGCAGACTGACTGGCAGACAGACTGGCAGACAAGCAGACAGACAAAGCTGTTGAACATGCTGGTAGACACCTGAAAGTTTATACAGGGGGACGCGATGGCCTGGTAGCACTCGCGACCTGACGACCCCGATTCGAGCCTGTGTTCGAGCCACCACCGTTTCAGGAGATTTTCCCCCT